>CM026213.1:8778516-9978516 GCA_014839995.1 Xenentodon cancila
TAAATGTATACAATTTAAGGATGTCTCTAGATTTAATCTGTACAAATTCAAGGTTACAGTAAGAGTAATGTCTTGGGGAAAATGCAGTTAATAAAACAGTGTTTAACCCTTCATATTACGTCCTTTTACCATTAAGGGAACAGCAAAGTCTGATATCTGTCTCTTTCTTTTCTACGTTTTTATAAACTAAACGGTCACTGTGAGTTTTTTCACAACTTTTGAAACCTTAATAAAATTCACTCCTTCTCCTAATCCTAGTCACTGCTGCTTACAGATGCTTACTGTGACGGACACTCGTCTCTATAGTTAAAAAAAAAAAAAAAAATTCTTTTAATTTTCAAAAAAAGTAATTTTATACCTCTCAGAAGCTATAAGGTGGATTAAATAAAACACAGAGAAAAATAAACTTTTACTGGTCAAAATGACAAACATTTGTAAATGGGATGTGATAAATGTGATCGGGGTGTAATTTTATTCTCCTTACAGAGATTAAAATTACTCGATAAACAAATTACAGTGTCCTGTACTCAGCGAGCGGCACGTAACAATATACATAAGCCTCTGCTCTCTCTGCTCCGAAATGATGTACCAGAACCAAAAATGACCAGAACTTGATGCCAACTGTTCAACACAAACTCAATTATCATTTCAGCTAAATGCAGTTTAATATCACTGTATTCACGGTGCATTTACACCACACTCTCACGAGTTACTCAACAAGCCTTGATGGGAAAATCAAAGGTTACAACATTACTGCTGACAGATATTTCAATAAGGCACAACAAGCTGGTGGTGCTTAAAAAGGGCACTTCGGTGTACGGCTGCAGGCTACTGAATGCTTGGTGCAACAGTCCTGCAAACACATCTGCAACTGTGTGCCACCACGCAAACAAATCTGGCTTGTTAACATACTTTCAAGTATATTTTGACTTTTGTCCAGTACCATTACCGTAGGAATATTGCTCCCTCAGCTGTTGCTTGTGTGCTGTAATTTGTATTTTGTCATCTTTAGTGTCTAGCTAATGCCTCGAAGTGTGTAGCAGTTAAAGCTGCGTGTCGCTGACAGTGATGCCGTTTAGTGAAATGCTTTCATTGGATTAGAAAATTGCCTCGCTTCAATTTATTAACTGTACAGCGTTTTAACCCTCACTGATTGTACACCAAAAACCTGATTTTTCTGAATGTAAATAAATCTAACCACAGCACGCTGTTATAAGTGAAATCATACTGATATATTTATGCTGGTACAAAGGTCCAACAAAATCAATAAATGATGTTCTGCATGTGCATCCACGTTGCAATTTTACACAGCAGTTCAGCGTGCAGGGCGAAGCGTGAGATGACTGAAGTGAAAAGCTCCCGTCATCACTGATATTACAAGGTTGATGCCCAGCGATTCTCAATAATGGCACAGATCATTTGGGAGTCTTCCGTGTCCCTGCCAAGATAAAATACTCACCGATAACACTAAAGTGTGTGCAGATTCAATGTGTTCTTCAACCTTTTCCAGTTCCGTATAATCAAGCATGACCTTATAAGGGAAATATATATATATATATATATTTTCGTGATGTTTTTATTTAAACTTTTTCGTAAATTGCAGATTGAGGGAAACTCTCATCCCAATCCCAATGTCTGGCTTTTGCTCATCAGTGGCACTTCCTTATGCCTTGCAGTAATGCTGGTCCTTCAAGCTTCTCTCATACCCTGCTGTAAGACTGATAGTGTCCAGATTAGGATGTTAGGGCTCCAGCACCACTAAAGCCGTTTCCTTTCACATACAATCAAGTCTTTGGGATCGACTATTAGTCTAGGAGGAGTTTTTCATGAATATGTCTGGATGGCCTTTGCCTGTAAATAATTCTCCCACTTCAGTTTTTGCAACATTTGAAAAAAAAGAGAAAATACAAACAAATTTAATACAATTTTTAAAGTGTTTCAAATAAATAAATGTCCTCGTTTGAATCCGATCTGTATCAGGCCTGTGTTAAGATTAATCTTCTTTGCAGTTTGGAAAATCCGCATTTATATATCAGTGTTGGTGAATAGACTTTGCAAACTCCGGTAGAAATTGCTGAGCATATTGATTTTTCGTGTTCATCATAAAGCGTGCAAAAGGTATTGACATAATTTTTGTACATAGAGGATTGCAGCTTGGGTGTAGGGGGGGGGGGGCGTGGCACATAAGTAAGATCATTCAAGACAGCTAAGCAGCCACACACAACCTTTTAGTCTCTCATCTGATTTTGTGTTTTGCAAGCAGCTTTGCAAGCCTGAGTGGCTGTCAGCTGCTGTGAGAAGCTAAGAGAGGCTGGTGAGGTGGGCCAGGCAGCCATGCATAAAGTTGCAGAACATGAAAAGCGTTGAAACCCAGCGGGATTGGAAGTATGGAAGTAGCTTTGGAGTGCTTTGCTCCTCTGCACCGGATTCACCCCTTTGTCATCTGATGACTGAATTTTTAATTAAATATGGTCAAACAGGGAAAACATTATTAAGCTTCATTTGTCTGAATTTGGTGTCGCTGCTTGGATCGGGAGGCCCTGTGGATCGTTTTCAGACCCTACATCTTTCTTGATGTGGGTCTCAGTGAGAAACGTGTAAACTAAGTACTTCATGAAAGAGCTTTGATAATCATGCATGCACAAAAATACCACTGCATATTTGTACCGAGCACAAGGACAGGGAATTAAATGGATTGTTCCTACTAGCTGCATAGTGTGTGTTTTTCCCCCCTCTGCCTCTGAGCCTCATTGCTTTTACAGACCTTTCATTAGAACCTGTCCAGTGACCCACTCTGTTGGACTTTATGACCTACTCCTTCATTATGCTCGACACAAGCGTTGGAAATTATTTTTCAGAGTCAATCCTTTAACTGCTTCCCTTCTGTAATTACTCAAAGGAGCCACAAAAGGTGAATGGGGTCCACTGCTAAAACTACTTTCCTTAAAATACTGTCATGTCTATAGAAATTGCCTTTAAAAACTGAGCGTTAACTGTTAAGTGTCTTACTAGAATTTTGTGTGCAAATTGTATGCTTTTAATGCAAAACCAGTGGGGGAAATATGACATTTGTTTAACATTAAAAGCCAAACCATATATGAAACTATGGCACGTTACTGTTTTCTAATGGAAATAAAGAATGTTTCCTCTGCATCTGATGAGGGTTCTTTGACACAAACCCTTTTCCCACCAGAAATGTTAACCCCATCTAAGTGGACGCACATGGGGGGGGGGGGACTAAAGGATGAAGCATGCACCCGAGGCCCACCCAACAGAGCAGGCACCTTTTGTGCCTCAGCTCTGCAGCCTCTTACCCTGCAGGGGTTATTAGTCATCTTGGCTCTGGGAGCAAGGCTATCGTGGCTCTTTGGTCTTTGTTCTCCCAGAGCCCTGCAGTGAGGGAGGTGCAGGTGTGTTGTCAGCAGAAATCCTGTATATAATGTAGAGAGATATATAAATACAGAGAAAACTGATGAGAGGGGAGAACATGACTGATGAAAGGGATTAGGATGTTGATAATAATGCTATGGTGTGCAATGGGAGCATATAACGTATGAAAGCTCTCGAGCTATGTAAGAGCTGTGTGTTTAATTAGGGGGAAACTCATTTTTCACACACACTGGAGCAAACACTCATTTTCTTTCTCACACATTCACTTGTGCACTTGCAGACAAATACACTGAGAAAAAAGATTAATTCAGGCCTTGAAGTCCAAGATCATATGGCTTTCCAGCTATGACACAGGAGGGACATTCCCTGTTTACAAGCACCTTCTGTTTGTACACCACAGGCTCCTGGGAAGTGAAAGGATTTATTTTTCCGAATGAAGACTACATTCATCACACTCACGTGGTAGCTCAAATGTATTTTAGATAAATCCATTTCAAAGCCGATTTTATCCTTGTTTGCACTGTTGATATGGAAAATAAGAGGGTGTCAGCTGAAATGCAGAGGAACTTTTATAGCCTTCGATGTAGATGGAGCAGTTTAAAAGCTGCAGTAAATTCTGCTCCAGCCATAGTGAAGTAGCCTCAGAGAGACCTTCTGTGGGTCCTTTCTTCATATAGTTCTCCACTTTTTTTTATTTCACATTCAAAAAAAAATCACTCACTCTTGCATTAGGCCTAATTCATGACAGAAGCGGCTCTGCTCACCTTCTGTTCTGGGTAGGGTGGAGCAGCTCTGCGGTACAGATTCCTAGTTCAAATCTTTATAGGACCCGAGAAAGCCCACTCTGCTCTGAATGCTCTTTCCTGACACCAGTTCGAGTAAAGACAAGTCTGTTTCCACCAGTGTAATCCTTCTGAAAGCATACCATGTGGACATAATGTCCTGGCCTTTTTGAAATGGCAATTTCACAAATCCATTTGTATGTTTTTTAACCCTGAATTGGCTGTAAAATGTTAGACTATAGAGGAGTATATGCAACAACAGATATCACAGTGTGCAGGACCTATGTGGTAAATGTTCCATTCATTCTCAGAGGGAAAAGAAAACGATTAAATGATTAAAATTGTTCATTTATTAGCTGTTGCTGTGGTTAATCATGTTCAGGTAATGCTGTGCTTTTCTTTTTGGCCAAGTTGTCTAACTGAGCACATCCATGACAAGCTGATGTCACCTCAACAGTAGAAGATGCTGAAACCAGTCTGATGATTGCTTTTACACATTTGTTTGAAACGTTTGCCCCCTTGTTTGATTTGTACCGTGTGTTCAGTTCCTGTAATGCATCTATGACAGAAAAAAGGGGAAAGCATCAGACACATTTGGGGCTTGTGGCATTTATTGTTGCAAATAAGAGCAAGTTTGCATTTCTATGTTGGTTTAAATTGCATGAATGTTTAAAGCTATGATTAAGAATGCAAAAACACATTATTCTTTACAATTTGATATATCATTTAATAGAGTTCTCAGTCTCCTGTATTAAAGCAGGGGAATAAGAGCAAGTTAGATTAAATTATTGTGTTTAATAATATAATCATATACTTTGGTTTCAAGCAATTATTATAAGTGAAACCCGTGGAGCGGAAAAAAACGCCTCTCGTATAGCTGCCGAAAACACAATTAAAATATTTGCAGTCGTCTGTTTATGACCACCCATCACTTGAGCTCACACAGTTTTTAACCTGTTATGCAGAACTGTGATTTTCGGTTCTTTCTCAGATTTCCTGCTTAATTATAAGGGCAGCCCTGGAGGCTGTATAAGAAATGTATGATTTCACAAAATGAAGCCCTTCCTCTCTCCCTGACCGTTGTCAGTCCTCTGAGGTGTGCTGCCCACTGAGTGGGAAACAGATACCTGTCGCGCTCCCAGCAAAGCGACCATGTGAATGACAGCCACCAAGTGTGAATTCCTGCTCACTCTGGTCTCACACTGTGCTGTCAAAGCTTTGTAGTCCCAGATGGTTGACACGCTCCTTTGACCTTACGTCTTCCCTAATTTTACTTTGTTTTTATTATCTTGTTAAGCTTCCACTTTCATTTTACAATTTCATTTTTTTATTTTTATAAACTGCCAGAGTTATCACCCTATAATTCCACGGACAAAGATCCTTTTGTCAACACTTAGTGGAATTTCAGTGTGTTTTCTGAAATGTCCCAAATATGAACTGTAATCTTTTTTCATTTCTTTAGCTTTTTTTTTTAAGAATCAAAAAGGAAAAAAAACAAAATAAAATTTTTTTTCCTCTCTTCTTTGGATAAAGTGAAGTGTCCACCCTCTGTTTGTTTGCCTTAGAGGGAGCTGGTAGATACAAATGGATAATTTAATAATTGTGTAAGATGACGCGTAAAATTCAAACAGGGTGATCATTGTCAGACCATATCTGTCACTTCCAAGCAGTGCAAGAACTGCAAGAACTTGCAGCAGCAAAATATTAACTCACCGGCAACAAAAACAGTTGGCCCGGTAGCAACACTTTTCACAAGACAAGCTGGAGTGACAGCCTCTAAAATAGTCTCTTAATGGAGTTTCAAGGTTGATAGCATAAGCCACACAATATGTGCTGATAACAGAACTACTGAAACTGGTCCTAATGGAACTAGAACAAAAGGATAAAAAAAAAAAAAGGGACGTGCAGTGGTCCACTGTGTTTTATCTTCAGGGTCTTCTCTGGAGAAACAATTACCCACAATCTCCTACAACATCCCCAACTATCCGGCATATGGAGCATAATATAGGCGCTCCATGTAGAGCCAGCAACAGCCGCAGCAGCAGCTGCCTGGCACTTTGAGGTCGCACTTTCATGAGATGTGAGCCTCTCATGGGAGGAGCTGCACATGCACGAGGATCAGAAGATGAAGACAGACCTATCAGCTGCAGAGTCAGACGAGACCTGTGACATTTCGTCTGAGCCACACATCCAGCACGTCTACTCGGCGGAGGAAAAGTTAACCCATCTCTGCTTCCTGCATCATAACCTTTGGTCTAGGAAGCACTATTACTCAATTGTGCTGTTCCTTAAGCGTCATTCTGAAGCTAGTATGTCTTATTTTATGCCCAAGTAAGACAGGAACACAGTGGGAGTTTGATTCTGCACATTTGCTAAAAGAAAAAAGAAACATACTAGTGGTAGTTATTCTAAATAAGCTGCTACTTATTCGTATTTGTCTAAAGTGGTGACGAGACCTCATGAACAGCAGCAGTACTCGAGCTGTTATTTGATTAGCTCTTGCATTTGCATCTTCATCATTTCATAATCTGGAGGAGAGAGAGTGTGTTAGCCAGACCTCAAAATAGGGAGGAAAGTGGAGTCAGCACATTTTAAAAAAGATACTGGCCAAGGACAATTCATCACCTACGGTGTGGATGCTTCCTGCAGTTGTCTGGGAAGCTTACGTTTTCTGTCAGGACTGAATAGACTCATGCTTAGACATGACTCATCACTCACACGGTCAGTCTGTTCACCAATCATTTAAGATGTTTCATATTAGTTGGTGGAAAGAGATGACTCCATTGTCCGTCCATTCAGTCAGATAGAACATCAAGGTAATGGCAAACCTGCCATGAAAGAGAGAGGTAATTGATGTAATGGGTAATTTGCTTCATTTAATGGGGAGAAATGGCTCTGGAAACAAGTTAATATTAAAGTTAATTATCTTCTAAAGTTGCTTCATGTAGTACCGTTAATATAGTCGTCTTCAAGTTCCAGAGGGGGTCGAACAGAAATAAGACTCAGGTTTACCTAGGTGTAGTTTGGATATCATTCTCTTTTCTGTCTGTCTTTTATTAGATTCAGCAAATATCTGAACTGTCTCTTTATTACCATCGAAACTGTAAACCTACGACATCTTTAAGGTCCAGCAGGGTGTTGACTCCAAGGTAGCTACTCACATGCTTGCATCTGGTTCAAATGTAAATATGACTGGTTTTAGTGTGTGTAAATGACTTGATCAACTACTTTGTTTTGCATACGTTGATGAGTTAATGTTATGACTATGGGATGCACCAATCACTCGGCTGGCTGGTAACAAACTGTCCAGTTGCTGTAGCCTTTAATAATCCACCCGGAATCCACGTAAAGGTGGAAAAAAAACCAAAGCTTTCATTCTACTAGTGTCACAAAAATGTCCACAGAATTGGCTTGGTTAATTAAAAACTACATAAAACGCTTTGCCGAACGTCACAACCGGTCTGAGCATGTTCTCTCTTAAAGCTACAGTACCCAAGTTTAAAACTCAAAGAAATAGCCCATTCTAAACAGAACGCAGATTCAATGGACGCATACTTGTTTATCATATTTAGGTCTTTATTTAAACGTAAGGGTTTAAAGTCTACAGTATACAAAATATATATTAGAATAACCTAAGGAGAAACGAGAACATTAGTAAGCTCTGCCTTGCCTCTTACGGCCTCCTTGACCTGTTCCCGACAGATACGTGTCAGTGTCTGACCAGACTACGGAAAATCCCCCACACCTAACTCATCAAGGCAAAGCGAAGAATACAGTCATACTCGTCCAGTCATTGTCTAGCGATTTGTAATGCCTGTAAAGGTAAAAAAATAACCCAATAAAGCATCATCCTGCTGAACATGACAATGTTATGAGGCTAACGGAGCCTAATGGGCTAAAAATAAAGCTTGAAGTGCACAGTTAGTTGACTCTGTGATCTGTCACTTGTATAAACACTAAAAAAAAAAGTCAAGTGATAACGAGAGAAACTTGACATCCAGACACCATAAAGGGCTATTTTCTGCTCTAAAGGATTGCGTTTAGAAATTTGATACATCACTTGAGACCAAAATGCACAACACAGAGAGATAAATATATTTACTATGATGCATAACTAGGATTTTATTTTATCTAGTTTCATGCCAAACAAGCATAACCTGCTGAAATCAGATGCTAATGAAATAATCAATTTTTATAACTGATACGCTGCATTTTTTACAAGCCCAATTAGTTCATGGTTTGTGGATAAAAATGTCCTGTTCACTGATTCTTTTATATTTTGAGGTGAACAAAAGAAAAAAGGCAAAGGACCTACAGTAAATCTGGTATATAAAGGGTAATTATGCTGTAATTCTATTTGCTTGGATTTTAAACAAGAGGAATTTAATACAGTTTTTACAGTTGAGTGTTCAGCGAAAACGATTTCCAAAGAATATGTTGTATACGGTGGATGAAATATATACAAAATAAAAACAAAATGAATCAAAGCCATCATCAGCAGGTCAGACCTTAAGGGGAGTAGTTGCCGTCGGTACATCCATATGGTGGCGTTCACACGGGTAATTTGTTTCCCGTTCCATTATCATTGTCATTGAGGTTTGTTAAACGGTAATGACTTAACACTCAACAACCAGCAGGTTGTACAGCTTGGTTTATTCAATATTAGCATCTTTTTCCATCCATCAGTAATGAAAAGGTTCCCATTTATCCTGAGGGTTTGCTGATGCTCTCTTGTGGACAAACCAGCCTCATCTTCTTGCAGTGACATTCAATATCTTTACATCTTTGAAAAAGAGTGTGTGACACAGCTGTGTGACGCGTCAGTGTTCTTCACAGATTTCTTTGTTGCTGCAGCTGTTATTCACAGGTAAATATCTCTCTGTAGTGACTTTCAGAGCAAATTTCCAAGTAAATCTCTACACTAAAGAATATAATTTAGAGCATCCTAAATAAATGAAGAGCAGTTCAGTCTCAGACATGTAAATAACTTAAAAATGTTGCACTGCATTCTGCTGTTTGCTATCTGTAGTTCAGCTTCCTTTATCTGTTTACTCAGCAAAATAACAAATTTAGTCCTGAATGCAACAAAACTAACAGTTTGTCCTTATCTGTGTGTTTATGCCACAGCAAATCTCACCTGGCACTGAGGGATGCTGGTGTCCATTGATATTCTAGCTCAGCGTGCATGTCAGAAATGCTTTGTCCAACTGTGCAACACAGAGGAGACTGTTTGGCGGAACGTCTCAATATTTAATTATCCGCAGCTGCTACAGAGCAAATAGAATGATCTGTAAAATCTGTGGACGTGACGGGGCTGTTGTCAAGCTGCACAATGCATATACATAAGACAATTCAAATGCCCTCCACATGCTCACAACATAACTGGAAAAAAAGGTGAAATGAAATGATGGCACTACACTATGATGAGGCTCACCATATTTTTTTTTTTGTAAATGTCATACTGATATATTAAAAGATGTGTGACTGCATCGTGTACATTGTCATAGATTGGAGAGATTAATGGTGCAGTCACGCTTCAGGCAGAGTCCCACATTAGCAGGGAAAAAAAACTGCTAAGCGTGGATACATATATATATATATGTACATATATATATACACAGAAACATATATTCTGGGGAGAGGGGTATTTAAATATTATATATTTAATATGTAGAGTGAAGGTTTATACTAAAGGCTCGTCTTCCGGGGTGAAGAGATCTTTGTTTTCTGCTGTGTTTTTATTTTTTTGTTGGCATAATGACACATCGATGACTGTTTTTTTTGACAAACTGCATACTTCATTTGGATTCAAATTTCCATTTCCTTGATCACAATGCCCCAGAACGAGGTCAGACTGACACGATTTTAGCTTCCCCTCACAAATAAAAATGCTGTCTGTTGTATTCTGCTCTTAGCTGTGCTTTTATCTACTCAGTCTTGTATGAAAAATGAATGAATTGGGGAAACTTTAGTTGAAAAATGACAGATAAGTTGGAATACTTTCTCAGTCCCTTATATTCCTTACCAAATGCAATCTTAAGTGGAACGTCAGGTCTCCGTTTTTCTAAAGTTCAAACAACGTTGACAAATGTACAGAGAGTGGAGGCCTATGTTGAATTGCAGAGTAAAGCATACGAAGAGAAGAAGTTCGAGTGACAGGATCCAAGGGTTGACAGTGGTATTGTTTTGGCGCCACTAAAAGTCTGATCCATTCAATGTACCATGCCAACAGCTTAGGCAGAGAGGATTATCAGACGGCACTTTTAGCCTCTTAAGCAAGCTACAATTGCAGCTAACGTGGTCCAAGAGAGTCAGACAAAAGAAACGCTGTTCGCGTGAATGTGAGCACAAAGACTTAGCTAAATGTCAAGACAGCTTCTGTATTGTAAATATAACTTTTATTCGCTATTGTCACTGCTGTTTGAGTTGCTGCTGTATTCTCTTCCCTGAACAAAAGAAAAAAAGACAAGGGGACTGGCTGAGTGAGAGACGGGCCAGAGAGCGAGAGAGCGAGAGAGCGAGAGCAAAAACAAGAGGGGGAAGAGGAAGTAAGCAAAAGCACTGGCGGGTAACAGCCACTGGACGGTTGTTGCTAAGCGTTTAATCTCTCACGCTTGGAGAATACAAACGATCTTGTAATCGTCCCTGACCTTGACATGAACAGCGAGATGGCGAGGGAGCTGGGCTGTTTTGCATTTCCCACAGATGCTTTGCCGAGACACGCAGAACAATTAGTAAACTGGATAGGAAGGAATCGAGTCTGTCTTCAACCCAGCATCCTCCTTTTCTCACTCACGCTCCCATCGGGGTAGTTACCTGGCACAACCCCAAAGCACAGCTTCCTTTGTATCCTAATACTTAATTATAATAAAGAAGTTGTTAGAGCTGCAGTTTCAGGTCAGACTGCACATAGTTGTGGGCTGAGTTGAGCTGCACTTATTGATCATGCTTTTAAATGACTATTTCACCACTTATTCATATTAATTGATTAAAGATTTGTTCTATAAAATGTAAAGTGTCATTAAAAATGTGTTTGGATTGCTTTCCTATACAGCAAGGGAGGTGGTGGCTATTAAAAGAATTAATTAATATGTCAACTAAAAAAGTTTATCATTTTAGCAATATTTGTGGTTTTGAATTGGGAAATGTGCCTTTTAAAGCTCAAAATGTGGACAACCAGACATTTTTTTTTTGTGTTGTCCCTAAAGTGAGTAGGTAGGTGCTCGTGTTGCAGTGTGCGTGCATGTGTGCATGCGTGCTTTAGTGGTACCTCAAATCAGCTTCATGCAATTAGGGGACTTATGTCCCACAACAACAGCACATTACCTCAGTTATTGAATATGCTGAGAGTAGAGATACGATGCTGCTCCCGGCAAATTCAATTCCATTTTCAGCAGCTTGATTATAACAAGTGTGAACTACGTTTGCTTCATTTATTTATTTATTATTTTGCATTAAGCCAGTATGGTTTTTAGCCTTATTCCACAGGGGGATAATAAGGATCACCCATTCTTAGCCTCTTAAAGCTCAACTTGAAACCAGGATGAACACAATGGCTACTAAGCCCCCCTGGGATGTGTGTTTATGTCCTTGTCATAGTCAAGCATTCAGTGTCTCCTTACTGCAGTGATATTTTACCCTATATATATATATATATATATATATATATATATATATATATATATATATACATACAATAAGATTTTATTTATTTAGCGTCTATTACAACACAAGTTGTCTCAAGGCGCTTTCCACAGACCCAGAACATGACCCCTGAACAATTATTACATAAACAGCAGGTAAAAACTTCCCTAGTGGAAGAAAAACCTTAAGCCAAACAGTGGCAAGAAAAACTCCCCTTTAAGAGGGAAGAAACCTGGATCAGGACTTGGATCATAAGGGGGGACCCTCCTGCTGAAGGCCAGCTGGGTAGATCAGGAAAAGGGAGATCAAAAGGAGAGAGAGAATGAAGAACAGAGAGAGGAGAGACACAGACACACCATCAAAGGTACAAAAGACAGGATACATCACTACAACTATCCGTCAGCAGCAGAACTAAGACTCCCATGTATATATGACTGATACCTGGTTAGTTGGACTACAGAGACGACTGTATAAACAAGTGTAGACAGCAGACACTGAGGTGGTCAGAGGGTGGAACTGCAGGTCAGGATGTCAGCAGGTATCCAACAGAGACGTCTACACAGACAGGTGGAGGTGAACACTGGGATGGTCAGAGGGTGGGTCTGCAGGTCAGGATGTCAGCAGGTATCCAACAGAGACATCTATACAGACAGGTGGAGGTGAACACTGGGATGGCCAGAGGGTGACTGCAGGTCAGCATGCAGCTCCTGAGGTTTTGGCCTGCAAACATGTACAGAAGAGAAAAAGAGGGAGCAGACCAGCACAACAAACTACAAGAACAATGGAGCACAATTATGATTATGAGATACTTCTTATTAATAACTGAGGATTAAACTGAAGAAGGGAAAGAGAGAAACAGAGGAGAAAAAAAGAGATAAAGGGCACCAGTCAGTGGATCATGCTGGGGTCCCCCTGCAGCAGGTCTACAGCAGCAGATCCAGGATGAAGCTGTGTTGAAGACCAGCTGCTCTAGTCTGGTCCTGCAGCTGCAGCTATGACTACTGGCCTTAACACACTAAAGTTTACACCAACTATATGTTTTACTAAACAGAAACGTTTAAAGTTCTGTTTTAAAGGTGGAGGTGGTGTCAACCTCCTTAACCCAAACTGGAAGTTGGTTCCATAGTGATGATTCCTGATAGCAGAAAGCCCTTCTTCCAATTCTACATTTGGATCTTCTAGGAACTACGAGTAAACCTGAACTCTGAAAACGGAGAACTCTATCAGGAACTTATGAAACTGATCTTGAAAATATCGTGGTGCTAGGCCATTTTGGACTTTATATGCAAGTAATAAAATTTTGAATTGGAGAAAGATGTGCTCTTTCTTGTTGATTCCTGTCAGCATTCGCGCTGCTGGAGGCTGTTCAGAGATTTACTTGGACATCCTGCTAATAATACATTACAGTAATCAAGTCTAGAAGATACTAATACATGAATTAGTTTTTCAGCATCACTCTGGGAGAAAATGCTCCTAATACATATATATATATATATATATATATATATATTTACATATTAGGAGATTCTAAATCAGGCTTTCATTTTCTCTTACCACCTTGAGTTTTTTCGAAACAGAGTAGTTTGTTTCTTGAAGTGAGCTTCAGGCAGCAGTAATCTTCTTTATGTTTGCCCTGTTTTAGTGGCAAATAACAGAGCTTGTTAACATCAAAAGTAAATAACAGGACGGCTTGATATTTTAGGGGAAGGAATTGGGCTAAACCTCAGCAGGCTCAATTAAGTAGGAAGTCTTTTCTTTTTCTTTGGACTCAGAATTATATATTTTGAAGTATATGCACTTAAAGCTCATGCACTCTCTTCTAAGCTACCATTTGACATTAGTGTATTTTGTAACAGCTTGTACAATATGTGGGTCAGAGTTATTATGTTTATAATCAACTCTACCGTTACAGTATAGTATAGTTTTAGTTTCAAATTGGAGTTACTTGCACATATAATTACACAGCTTTCTTCAACATATAACTAAGTAATCCTCTGTGCAACTGTAATTTATATCTTCTGATATTGACTTAAATGTTTTTTTAAGTCGAATGTGTAATGAGAGACATTTTTGAGTATCTATTTTTCAGTGCTGTAGTCCAGAGGCTTACATGGACCTCGAGCTCACAGTAAACGAGCAGGGTGCTGGTCAGCCTCATGAAGTCAGAAACAATCAATCCATGGTGGGGCATCTGGCTGCATCAGCAGCTTTTTGACTGGCTTTAAGTGCAAATAGATTGAATAAGGAGGAAAAAAACACAGGGTGTCCTAGTCGGTGAGTAGTGGCGATGGAGCTGCTTGTGTGTGTAAATGTGTGTGTTGCACAGAAGCTGGCACAGGCAGCTGTTATTAATAAGATAAAGAAATGTGTGTGTGTGTGTTGATAGAAGCCAGAGCAGGTAAGGCAGAAGTGAGACTTCTGCTTGTAATTTGGGTTCTTATTCATTTTCAGTTGTTTAGGCTTGTGTGCAGCCGTACATGTATGTGCAAACAGAGCAAAGAGCAAATAAGGAAATCTAGTACTTGATTTGTAAAGAACATCCCAAATGTGATTCATACTATATACATTCATACTACTTTTTTACCCTTTCTGTTCTACCTTCTAGTACAGATTTTCAATTCTCTTTTCCACTTAGACTGCCTGTATTCTTTGTGGTCTAAATTTGACAGGGTGTTGGAAACATGTCTCAGGGATCTTGATCCAAACAGACGTGATACCATCACACATTTGCCCCACATTTGTTGACTGCAGCTCCATGATGTAAATCACCTGCTCCACTACATCCTGCAGGTGCTCTGTTGGATTGAGATCTGATGAAATTGGCAGCAGTGTAATATTTGAGTACAGTGACCTCACTGTCATCTTCGAGAGACCAGATTGAGATGATTTGAGTTTTATGACATGGCACATTATCTTGCTGGAAACAACCATCTGACAATGGGTAAGCTGTGGTCATCAAGGGATGGATGTGGTCAGCAACGACAACGCTCAGCAGATTGCTGTTTAAGTGATGCACAGCTGGTACTATGGTGCCTAAAGTCTGCACCGAAAATGTCCTCCACACTATGAGCCCACACTGACCCTGTGATACAGTTATTACAGCAGGAATATAGACTCATCAGACTGGGCATCCCTTTTCTAGTCAGCTGTTTTTGCCAGCCGATGTAAGTTGTTGCAGTAGTTTATTCTTAGCTGACCAGAGTAGCACATGTTCAGGTTTGTCTTTTTTCCTCCATAGAGAAATTAAAGGTGTCTACCTTGGTAATGAAACAAATAAAAGGTTGTTTTTTTTGTTTTGTTTTGTTTTGTTTTTTTCATACAGGGTAAATTTCTTAATGTGGGCCCAAAACAACAAGAAAAGGGAGGTTAGTATATATGCAGAGAGGTGGTACAAATAAGTAAATCAATAATTTCACCTCTTAATCATTCAGAGATTACGTCATTAAAACTGTTCTATGCATGGGTGGTTCTCAAACTTTTTGATGATTCCCCATCTGCATAAAAATAAATAAATAAAACAAAACAATGAAAAAAAATCTGCTTCAGACATTTTGACACATTTAATGCCCCAAATTCCTGAATGTGATGGTTTTCTGTTACTTTAGGTGATTAATGTGACCATAAAAGCCCACTGGTGCATTTTTGCATGTAACTTGATGTTACCCTGTTAATGGTGAAGGCTTCCTCACACACCATGTGCAGCTCCTGGGTTTCGTTAGTGTCCTTCGCTGTTTTGCCATCATGAAAACAACTAAAACATAAAGAACGTTCCTCTTTCTAAAAAATTCAAAGCCTGTTCCCTCCTTTTTCTGAAGCCCGCTCTGATCCTGACGGAGGCCCGTGTCGGAGAACCTACTGTGGACGTGGCCGACAGTGTGTTCTTTTGGAGGAAACTGGACGGGCAGAGTGCGTGTGCCAGAAAAGCTGTCGACCCTCCTTCGTACCTGTGTGTGGCTCAGACGGCAGGTTCTATGAGAACCACTGTGAGGTGTACCGCACTGCCTGCCTGGAGCGGAGACGGATCTATGTGGTGCACAGCAAGGACTGCTTCTTTAAAGGTATGTCTTACAACGCTACACTGATCATGGCTGAGGGTATAAAAAAACACCAAGTGCAGTTCCCGCGTATCATTTGTCATTATTAAAATTGTTAAAAGACAGGACCAAGTGATCATCTGGTGCACTGTTCTGATTCCTTCAAGTGATTGACAGCTGAGATGATGTTTCCCGCAGCAGCATGTTGCTGGGAACGCTCCATGGCATTTTATCCAGCTGCATCAGTTGTCACTTGGAAAATAAAAGGTGCAAAAAGACAGAGGGGATATAAGATTAAAAACAGGTGTTTTTCAAGTGGGGTTGTGCGAAGTATATTTTGAGTAGTTGGTGTCTTACCTGCAGTAGACGGCGATCACAACACTCGGCTCCTAAATTTCACAGCGACATTTCATAGGAGTGTACGTGCACTATAGTCGACGTTCAGGCCACGTCAGCTTTAAACAGGCTGTTAGACTGACTGGTTCCAACATGCATTTTCTATGATAAAAAAAATCTGCTTGATGCAAAGTCACAGAGGGTTATCGTGTGTAAAACAAAGTTCAATGAAACTGCAATAAACTTAATAAGATTTGAGATCTTTTAGATGTTGAAGATTTGGTCCTCTATGGCCTTCGTAATCGGAAAAATGATTAACCTGTTTAGCCATCAGAATTCCTCACTGAGTCTCTAAACTGGGAGTGCCACTGCACATTAGACACTACTCATAAGTGCTTCATACAACTCTACTTAAAAGGGGGAAAATACAGAAAAAAAAACAAACAAAAAAAACAAAAACCCTGTCAAATCTGCATCAGACTGGTTATTGTGCCCATATAGGGCTTCACAGCTCTTAGTGGTTTAAATCCACTTATTATCATAGTTACAAACATACCAGTTTCTTCAAATGAATGTACATTTTCATATTTTTGATGGCAATGAATTAAAATAATAATCAGGATTAGCCGTATTCACCTCACACACGTATTACTGTATTATGTCCGTACAATGCTGCCTCAAGGAAAAAGAAACAAAAAAAAACATCCTAAACTGAGTTGCAACACAGCAGCTGAGTCTTTGATGTCTCACCAAATGACGTACGTATCGTACAGGTTAATGCTTTGATGCTTTTTTGTGAGCAAAAATTGCACGCAAATAATACCCTGATACCTTTGAGGCAGGCGTATAAGCAGTCTTCAAGGCCATGCTGGGGCTTTGAAATTTTATTTTAATGCTGAAAGATTTTAAACAGTTGTTCAGAAAAGCAACGCTTTTGTTTTGTACCTATTGTTTGTGAAAATCATGCCGTTTCTCATAGCCACCAATGGGATTATCTGTAGTTTGATGCTGAAGGTTTTGGATGGGGATAAAGGTTGTCTGGCAAATGAGAGCCAAGCTACTTATAGCGATACCAGCACCATAAGCATTTTTTATCAGATGTTGTATTCATATTTCATTCAAACACTGGCATTTAAAACATTTATGGTCCTACAATCTATGGGGATTTAAACATACCAGGGTACATTAGAATTTTAAAAGACTAGCTTTTGTGTATTTACTAAAGCAGGTCAGTCAAATCTGCCAAAGTAGAAGAAGTGTGTCGAGCTACTTACCTGGTAACACGTCAACATGATTCAAAAACACAGATGCGCACATGCGCGGGAAAATGGCTCCGCTTTTAGTCACAGCACATGAGGAAGGGACGGATCCTGGCAGACACCGGCATCCATATCTGATCCACATTAGGCACATTCAGTCGACACGTGACGCTTAGCTGGTTATGGGCAGCCAGTAATGGAAATGTGGCGAATCAGCCATGTGTCATGGGGATCTGTGTGCTCATGAGGTCTTTTGTTATCATTGTTTTTTTTTTTGTTTTTTTTTTCTATAAATAAGACTAAAGAAAGGAGTTGTGCAGTTTCTGAGTATTCACTGGGAAGTATTCTTGTTTGCATGGTAGTAGTTTTTTGTTTTTTTTTTAAATTCCCGGTCTCTTTATTCAAAAGCTGAAACTTTTAAAAGAACCATAGATCCTAGTTGGAAGTCTGTGTACTGCTGCTGGAACCTGCAGAATGAGCCACACTCCTCTTTGTAAAAGTAGAAACGAGTAGAAACATAACACTTAATGTGCACTTTTTACATATTGGCTCATTTTTTTTAAGCTTTCTGAAATCTCACACTATTATAGTAAAAATGATTTCAGTCAACGACCCTCACAGCTACAGATGCCTTGTGTCCTTTGAGCTCCAGCATGTCTGCAGCCACATGGTACGAGTCCTTGCATTGAGGGTGTGGGGCTAGATTTACGCTCAAATTTGATAAGCTTTAAGAGTCAGTGTGAAAGCTTATTTTCCTCCAGCTTAGGGTCATGGTCAAAGTCACAGCGTCAAATGTTGCATGTAGTTGTGCCGACTTTCATTTTGATCATATCCGTATTTTCTTTTAAGTCACTATGTGGAGCAAATTCACCCTGCTTCACTTTAGGAACACATTTCACATGTGCAGGCTTTGTGTCTCCTGCTGCAGCATCAGACTATTTGTCTCTAAGAATATATATGCTCACAACATTTCGTTGGTACCCTACATGGGCTCGCTACAGAGAAATATGTGAATCGTAGGCATTATAAGTGAATACATGATTCATATGTGGACTATTGACTTTGAGCTTCACAGGTTTTAGCAGTTATAAACAGACTCATACTTTAACCACCTCGACTCTGCTGGAGTCGAGGTGCACATCTTGTAGAATAAACCTGACGACCGCTTTCTTATATTCCAAAATTATGATATTATATTGAAAGTAGAGGTGATTAAAAAAACAAAAAGATGTGAATAATAGATGGAGTTATTAAAAATGGTTGTGAACTGAAACCAGAGATAATTAATTGGCATCTGATTTGATCAATTTCAAAGTGATTTGTTTACAACAGTAGCAGTTTTATGTAAAACAGTCCTGTTTTATTATTCACAAACGGAACAGAAGTTCCCATTTATCATTCCAAGAAAGAGGGCTAAAGGGTCAAAGTAACAAAATTGAAAAATGAAAGCAATGAAAATAATTGTAAATTAAAAATATAAGAATTGAAAATGTGAATTGAAAAGGTGATAAAATGTCCGTTAATTTAATAAACCTCACTGACATTCGTGAATGTGTTGTTCTGATGTTCACTGTACATTTTATTTTAGCACAGTTTGTATTTTTGTTTCTTCTGGTCTGAAAAAACACGAAGCAGAAAACCACTAACGTTTATACATACTGAAGAGTCTTCAACAGATTAAGTACGTTTCTTGTTTATTTTGTTGTTGTTTTCTTTTCTTGTCTAGTAATGCTGACATCCCATGATCGTGTTGTCCATCACCTTCAAATAAAGCATATTTATTTATGCTTCTCCGTACGTCCATCACCGGTAACCTTTCCCGTAGACGGTCTTCGCTGCTTATGCGGCCAAAGTGCTGCTGTTCTGGTGACTTTATGCCAGAGGCTTTTAAAGTTCCTCCCTGCTCTGCATATTCACCACCACTGCAACGACACCACTCCAAATCCACATCGCTGCGCCAAACCTTTTTATTTTTTTCTAAAAAAAACAAAAAAAAACAAAAGAGAGAGACGATATCAGTCCATGGCTCACATGACATTCTGTGTGTCGGGGGAGTGATCCGTGCGGACCAAAGTTCATCCGTGATCAGGCTCATTATATTCCCTTCGCGATGCCGTACTCATTAAGGATGACCTCACAGCAGCCGGTTCTATACTCACACACATCTTTCTTTTACCATGTGCGATACATTTTGTGGAGAGTCCACTTTCCACTTTTAGTCATACTCTTTCTCCGTATTGTTGAGGGCTTAAGTTGTTGTTTATCACTCCCAATATTTAAGCGTTGGCATTACTTGTAAAGAATGATGATGTTGGAATCTTGTCACCAAACTGTAGTAATTGTAGAGTGAGAAACTCACCAAAGCTATGTGCATATTTATAGTATATATACACACATATACTATTCATTGTATGTATATAAACATTGGACAAAAAGTAAGGAAATTTGTGTTTGATAGATTATTTCTTTGTTTTAACAAGGCTTCTTGGCAATAAACCTTATACCGTTGGAAAGCCCGTTTATTTCCCTTTTAAATGGTGCCACATTTGTAAGGAACATGCATTTGTGGGATGAGACAGCAGAGCTGAGTATCTGGGTTGTGCCCATGAAAGATTTGCCAAATCTTCTCTGCCAAATGCCAAACAGCTTATTTTGCTGTTGCTCTTGACTTGTTTTGAGCTTCTGGTACCCACGGTTGCTGTTATGTTCAGCGATGAGTCCATATTCTGCATATGGCAGTTGGATTGTAGGGTCAAAGTGCAGAGAAGACGCAGAAAACGCTATGCTGCTTGCTGCACTGATGAAGTAAGATATTTCGGTGGAGGCGGAGTTATGGTGTAGAGCGGCATCCCCCTCACTGGAAAGGCTCATCATCATTGGAGTCAATCTCAATGCAGAGAGATGAGATTCTGCAACCAGGCGCGAGACTACATCCAGGATGTGGGAGTGGAGAGGATGGATTGACCTGCCAGCAGTCCTGACCTCAACCTCAGCGAACACTTGGGATCAGCTTGATCATGACTATAAACCTCTGGATGGGGCTCTTTCATCAGCGCCGTCCCTGGCTTCTTTGTGCTTCCAGTCCCTTCGAGTGATGTTTTGATCCGTAGTCCTTTTTTTTTGTAAAATAAGTACAAATATTGGAACAACATTAGAATTCCAAGAAGAATTGAGCCCAGCTCAAGAAGAACCTCGAAGATCTATGAATAACACCAACAAGTTAAAGCAAGTTCCCCTCCTGAAGGATTGGCAAATCTCAAATATTAAAGCAACACTGTCAATTTCTACAGATTTAAATACAATTGACAATGTGCGCTTTGTCAGCTTACAATGCAATGATTTCTTTCTTTCCATTTTTTAATTCCATGGAAAATAATAATAAGTAAAGTGGCTATCAATAGGTTTTTTCTGATTCAACCAAGGTTGCTATTGTTGTTATTATTGATCAAATAGGAGAAAGATGAAAAGAGAGTTTTGAAGATTTCAACATGCAAAACTAATTTCATTTGAAAAGAAAACTGCACTTTGTGTAGTTTAAGTATAGACCTTTTAAGAGGCACACAATGTAATAAATTCCATTTACAGAACGAAAAATCTCATTACTTTTAGCAATCAGTGTCCTAATTTGTAAAATTAGCATTACAATCAGAAATGTTTTCTCTCTCTTCTCCTGTGGTGAGTGTTGGGCAGTGAGTCGCCCCACTTCTGATCCCGTCTTTGATTGCAGCCCTTTTCCCTCTGAAACGATTTGAAGAACATGCACAGTTGATTAATCGCTTTCATCTTCTTGATGAATAGGAAGCTTGCAGCAAAGACAGTCCAACTTTTTTCTGGTCTCCTGGGCTGTGTAGGGCTCTCGGCAAGGGGGTCTTTAGTCTATCAAGGTATAACTTCTTCATTAGGGACAAGTATCAGGCTGATGATATTCGGTTGGGAACCTGCTGACCTTCAGATCAGATCAGCGATCCAGCTGCGCTCAGACAAATACGAAGTGGGTCTACCACTTCTCACGAGCTGTGATTTATGTATAGGGCACGGTACTGATTCAGCCATCCATCTGGATGGTCATCCACTAATCCAAGTGTTAATTAAATGTTCTTCTAAAAAAAATCATTCTTATTTTCACTTTTCTACCAGTTGTGACACGTTCAGTAAGAGGACAATTTTTGAAGTTGTGCTACCTTGTTTCACCATCCATCCATTAACATCCGCTTATCCAGCTCTTCCAGAGGAATACCGAGGCCTTCCCAAGCCAGTTGGGTGATATAATCTCTCCTGGGTGTTCCACGGGGCCTCCTCCTGGTTGGATATGCCTGAAACACCTCCCGAGGTGTCCAGGGGGGCATCTTCATCAGATGACCAGACCTCCTGAGCTGGCTCCTCTCGATGTGGAGGAGCAGCGGCTCTATCCCAAGTCCCTCCTGTGGTGACTGAGCTTCTCACCCTATCTCTCAGGGAGAGCTCAGCCACCCTACGAAGGAAACCTATTTCAGCCGCCTGCGTCTGCGCTCATACTCTTCCGGTCACTTCCCACAGTTCCTGACCGTAGGGCCTAAAACTAAAAAGTGCCCACAGCAGTGCTGTGCTGTTTGGCTTTGCAGCTAAACATCTGTAATAATAGTCGCCTGTAGACGTTCTGCGTCTGTCTTTTAATTTTCCCTGGATGTTTTATACAGGTGATTGAAACAATTCACCTGCAAAAGACATCAATGCATAATATAGTATTAATACGTGATAGGACTAGAATGTATTTTGGTTTTGTTTCAGATAAAATAGGAACTTAAGGATAAGAAAGCACTGAAAAGTGTTGTCTTAGTTGATAAAACCTGCAGCCTCATCAAGATCGTTGAAAGGTAATGACTGATGTTTGGGCTACATCAGCATTTTTATGATCCACAAATGTTGCCAGATTTCAATAAACACAGCGGGGAAAATGTTTTTTTTTTTTATAATTAATGCTCTGCCCCGCTAGTTTCAGCTGAACCTACTCTGTGTTTGCTGTTTCTCACTCGGAGACCTTCCTCAAACACCGATATTGCTCTTTATGTGGCAGCTGTGGTTATTGCATTAGCCGTCAGAGCCGCCCCTCCTGTCTTCCTCTATTCCTGGTGAACCACAGCAGCCCGGCGCCTCTGCCGTCTGTCTTATTGCTCGCTAACCCCCTGCCCGCTCCTGTGCCTGCGCCCATTAACTCGGTCACACAAACACTCTGCACCTACAACGAGGATCAACTTTGGACTTGGGTTCAGGCCCTGGAACTTCAGCTGTGTACACAGAGTAGACTCAGGGCAAGAAACCTTCAGAGACGGTAAACATGTGTGTGTTTGACTTCGCAGCGTGCTGGTAACCTTCTCTTTGGTGTCAAAATGTCAGGATGTAAAAATAAAAACGGTTTGTGCTGTTTCATTAGTTTTTTTTTCCTTAAATTTGATGTGATCTTTTTGTTTGCAAGTGTAATTCCTCCTTTGGAGCACACGGAATGCTCATATTTCAAAGTCACAAGCCACATCCCTGATTGTGGGGATGAAGTTTACTTTAGGTCACATAGGATTAGGAATTGCCATCCAGCTCTGTTAGGTTAACAACAACTAAAGCCAGACTGGGCCACCAGGTGTGACACATCCAATCACATGCACAAACACACTCTTAACACCCTCTAGGCTTCCTCTGACAGCCCTTTATTTGTTCCAGTAGGTTTATTAACGAGCACTCCAACTATCCCAGTTTTTCTTTTTTTGTCCCCCCCCCAGCCCCCTCTCACCAACACCTTCCTTATTTTCTCTCTTTCCTCTTCGCTTGTGGGTCTTACCTCATTTAGTTCATTTGTTCCCCTCAGATTCATTAGTTTGAATGTGTTTGCTGTAAGAAATGGATGCCCTGTCCCAGATAGCGACGTCTCCTGGTCCGGAAATGGTCCCTTGCCTCATAAACATCAGCCTCCCTTATGAGAAAAAAAGAGCTCTCGCTTGGCCGTTGACATCTTGGCTGTTGTGGGACTTTATCAAGGGCACTGCACTTAAGAAAGACAGAAAAAAATAAACAAACAGGTCTTGCTGTCAGCACCTCTGCAACCCAAACCAGGCTACACTCCTTGTAGTTAATAAGACTGATAATTAAAGCTACGTGGAATTGTTTTGATTTATTAAAAATGAAATTAAGTCTGATCACTTATGGGATCGGGAGTAAAGAAAAGCAGCAAAGGCTCGTGAAGCGTTAAGTTATTTTGTCTGAATAGTCATGCGTGCGTCTCAGGACGTTGAGTAATGTTGGACTGACGTCGTATAAACACAGGATCAACTTTAGTTTAAAACTTTTATCATTTTTTTCTTTATAATATTAGCCAAAGGAATATACTCTGTGCTGGAGCAGAAGCCCACATTCTTTGTTTAAGGTTTAAGCTTTTGCTGTCCCGTACTTCTCTGACACAGATGGTCCACACATCCTTTAAAAGACCTTTTAATACACAAAGCAGACACAAGGTGAAGTACACCTACACATGCACATAAATTCACTGGAATCAACACGCACTCCTGATGACACAAACAAAAATAATATCTGCTGAAAGAGGACGTTTATTCATGCTCAGGAGATTTTGACATGCTTGTCACAACACTCGCACTGCGTATCGCTTTGGCTTTTCAGCGATGAGCTGTACTCTGGCACAACACCGAGGCTCTTGGATCTTCAAGTCTTTGATGTGTGTTGCCCTGCCTGGCACATGTGGTTGAAGTGATAATTGAAATACGAGTAAACAGGGAGGGCTCATAATGCCTTTTGGAATCGTTTCTATTTGCTCTGCTGTCTCTAAAACATATAAGATGCTGACTAATACTTCTGAACAACTAACACATTAGAACACAATTATTTTTGTTTGGAAAATCAAGTCCACATGAGAGCGCTTTACTTATTCGAGAGCTTTACTTACCTAAATATCTATCCATTATTTACTTGTTGTTGATAAGTCCTATAGGACAGAGCTCTTTCTCAGGCCCACCGTTGATGTCCGTCTTCCCCCAGCACCCTCCTCTTCCTGCATCCCTACAGATGGCTTTTCTCTCCTCTATCTTTCACCCTCATTTTTTTCCTCACTGTGCTCCGGATATAGGGAAGACAGGGATTTGAGTGACTCTGTCAAGCTTCTCTCTGCATTCCCAGTCTGTGTTAAATTGGTTTAGAGCTTAAGCAGAATATGAGCGTGGAGAGGTACAAAAATAAAATAAAATAAAGATATAAACAACATCTCCAGGCAAAGTGACCCCGAGTTGAAAATAGAGTCATATATATATTGTAGGCCAGGTCCCAGATAAACACAAACGCTCACACAGAAACACACACACACACATGCATAGGCTTATAGTTTACAAATGTGTGTGCGGTCCCAACCCTTTCTCATTCCCAGAGCATCAAATACCGTCTCCTCTGAGACATGCACACGGTGTCCCGTGGCTTCGATGCTGTGACACACAGACCACATGAAGAGCAAACGCTCTGGCAACATGAAAGAGAGAGGACGCTCGTTTGAGGATGTAGGTGTTTCACTTTCACTGTCGTACGTGGTTTTGGCTGCGTCACTGCTTAGATTTGGACACATCAACTACTCGGTGGTGCTTTAGGTATCAGAAATACTTGGTTAAAACTGATTAAAGATATCGGTTTATATAGATATTGGTGAAATTGGCACACAGCAAAAGTGTTACTCGTGAAAATGCCACAGATGTGCGTCCCATTTTTGGTTTGCCTGTCCTCTACAGCGTTTTAGATTACTTTTTATTTTTGCACATGCGGTGGGACCCTGCACCGTATTAAGCGACTAGCTTTTAATGCTTTAATCTTAGAAGGGAAGTTTAGGTGACAAAAGCTAATAGTGTGAAATAAGAAACATAAGTGGAGAAGACAGAAGATAAAGCTTCTGCTTGACAGTCTTTTGCTTAAATGTACTGCTACAAACTTCAACACAGCATACATATGTATTTATGGAGGTGAAGAAGAAATAAACAGAGTAATGGGGTAATTTCACTCCGACAAATGGTCATATCGAGCAAGAATCAAAAATATCCCAGTGAGAAAAATCCTCTAAATTAATTTTTTCAACTCTCAGATCAAAGTGGATGTTTAAATCACCACTTTTAGACGAGCTCAGAGGAAAGATTGCCAATATGATGTAATTAGTACTATATAATCAGTTCCGGAATTTCATAATCACTGTCCTAGTAGTTAGACTTGCACCGGCCTTAATGTTCTTATTCTTTCATGCAGATTTTGGATTAATTGTTTGATTTTTGTATTGATGTCTGATCACAACTGGCACTTCAGTGCAGGGTGAAGTACGTGCTCTCTGTGTTCACGCCTCTGTACATGGGTGCAGATTATTTCTCAGGTTAAATGATGCTCAGTAACACTTGAAAAAGCCTGTAGAGAGGCCACAATTTTTCAATGTTCCCAACATCTGCTCACACCTCTTCTCTTTCTTGCTCTTTCCACCTGATCCTAACGGGAAGAGATAGCCGAACAGTCCCTCCACCACACTGTGTAATCTGAGTTGTCAGATTATACATTTCCAGTCCGCCAGCTCAAGAGTTTGACCAAAGGACAAAGAATGAGTCCAGATCGACAGTGAGCACAGCTCAATATGCCGCCGGCTCTGTCTGACTGAATGAACCGTTGAAAGACTGCGGAGCTTCACGCAGCCCTTTATCTGCCCAAACCACTCAACCGATGCTTTCAGCATTGTTCTCACCAAATGGGGGGGGGGCAACAACAAAGAAATTAGCCGAACATCAGAAGCTTTTTCTTAAAATATTTACTATTTTGTTGGGGTTTTTTCTCCGTTTGCTAGTCATAAATCCCTGAAACATAAGCTGGCAACTTCGCACAAAAGTGTCCCTCAAGTATCTTTTGCATTATTTAAAACTATGTCCACCACAAGGACATTAGTTTGCTATTTTCTAAGTTGATGTAACTCAAATTATTAGCTATTCCGATATTTTCTTTTTCCTCTCCAACAACATCTCTGCCGGCTTTATTGCACTGTACTGCTTTAGTTGAGATTAAAACGATTTATGTTTTGGTTCTTCACATAAATTTATTTAAACGTTGTCTTCTTTTGTCTGAGAAATGCCAGTCTCCTGGACTGAATGGGCTATTTAATTCCAAATGGCAGACATTGTCCTAAGATAACACGCCGCAGTCTGTTATGTGAATGTCATCTTCTGGCTTGTGCTGTGGACGGTAAACTCTGCGTCTGAAAGAGCGTTAATCTTGTGTTTATGGACAACTTCAGCAACGGTGACAAATCACACTTACCTTGGGCCGAAAGAAAGGTGGCCTTCATGGGATGTTGTCTGTTTGGGAGATTTTTCTTTTCTCCACTCATGCCTTGTGGCCCTTTCATAACATCAAAACGTGAGAAACTATTCCAGCGTTGATTTATTGAGTGACACGGTGCCCTTGGCAGCCGTTATTAGCAGCTCAGCGCAGCAGGGTGTATTTGCATCATTGAGTTACCGGTGTACCATAAGCCGCTGACTATGGAGAATGCTTTAATTTTAAAATCCAAAGGGAGTAATGACCCCAGCATCTGTTTAAGGGAAGTTATCAGCCGTGTTATTGTTTCCAAGCTCATCCCACAAGATTTCCTCAGAGAACAGAACAGAGCGGACGGACGCTGCTGACCTTTGTGTTTTAGCATCTACATTACAGGTGTCGCTAAGGCTAACAGGGACTCGTAACTTTCTCTTGACGTGAGAGTCCGTCTGGTCCCGTCGCTGCCCCGTTCCCTGCCGTCCTGCGATGCTGTCAATCCAGCTATTTTCTTTACAGATGTCTCTGTTTAAGTATTGAAGATGTGTACTTGGAGGGGGCCTATTATTTAAAATCACATGACTTACATTCTTTTGTACATGAATGTGTTAAAGCAGCGCAAAAGCCTTCCTTTTTTTTTTCATCTGGGTGTAGCGGTCTTCTGTCCCTGGTGAAAGCAACAGTAACTTTTAAACCCGTTCGCTGAATTTAGTTCACAGTGCACATGACGGCAGCGATGGAGGAGAAAATAAGAGAGAGACCAAACAAGAATAACCCTGGACAGAGTCATAAAAGTGACTTAACCTCGGTGCTGACGGGGGCATACTGAGCTAAACTGACAGAAGTAAATGTACACTTAGGTAGCGTCGAGTGGACGTGCTTGAAACTGCTGTGATGACAATTCAAATCTCCCACGGTTTTATGTAACATTTCATATTACGTTTGTAAGGGTATCAGATTATACTGCAGCCCCTGGTGGTAGTCGTTTTTATGTAAAACAGCTTATTATTCAAATGTTCTACAAATCTCAATGATGGATACAATTTCATGTAATTGACTTGCTGCACTTCAGTTGAATCATAGCTGGGCGGATGGAGAGGGACGCGGATGGCGAGGGACGCGCGGATGGCGAGGGACACGCATTACTCGCGCTAGTCATTCTGTCGTCCGTTTGCTTCAGACCTGGTCCTGCTAGCGTATCTACAGTCATTTTGTACATGTTAAGAGTTGACTAGAAGCTCAGTGTACGAGTTACTTAGTAGGATATTTTTAAGTGTTGAACCTGTGGACCACAGCCCAAGAAAACAGTGTCTAATGAGTAAATAGCTGTTTGTTCCACACAGTTCACTGCAAAAATTTTTTTTTTTGTTCTGGAAAGCGCGTGTGTGTGTAATTGATGGCTAGTGTGCTCATCGACCTAATCAGCCTCTCTTTTTTTTCTATCTTTCTTTTATTTGGCCTGTTTTTCTCATAAGCAGCCAGTAGAAATTCCCTACTGGAATGAGGAACACGTGTGTATATATATATATATATATATATATATATATATATATATATATATATATATATATATATATATATATATATATATATATATATATATATACGTGTGTGTGTTTTCATCCCCTTTAAGTTCAGACTTTTTTTAGGGATGATTATTAGGCATTTTGGCAGGTTTTTAAATGTAGGGCAATTTTAATTCAGCTCAGCAGGGAACTTAATAAACATATTCCAGGTTTCACATTCACATGTTTGACAATACATGTCTGTCAATACAAATACATTTTATAAGCTTAAATTTATGGAAAAGTCAGAGAGATTATAATAAGCGTGAGATGTGAAAGTATACACACACATATGCAAAGTAAGACGCATACGCTAAATCAACAAAGAGGAAGAATACACTGATCCCTTTGATATGAGCTACAGTATGAAGGCAATATTGTTCGTTGTAGCAAATGTCTTTACCTGCTTTATTTATTTTTGTGGCCTCGCACAAAGATGACAAGTCCTCTGGCAGATAACAGCAACTCCTTGGGTATATGTCAAATGTTTTAATGGCCGTCTTATCTAGTCTGATTTAATCACATCCACTGTGGCCAGAGCTAGTGTCTGCTGCCTTATCAGTTCAAGACTCGGGATGCTATTCTTCAGCGTGTAAGCCGTCTCTTCGCTGGCAGAGACGATGATAATTGAAACCCGGAGTGGCAGGTCACTTTCATGGCAAACAAACACTGCATTCTCGAGCTTCAGTAATTGCTTATAACGACCAGCTACAGTGTTTCGCAGAAAAATCTGCCCACACATGCAAAACACCTGCAGGGTTATTTGCCATGGAACAATGCACTAATTTTTGGCCAGGAAGCTTTGTTGATAGGGCATATATGCTCTTCCTCCCCTAAATGACACGCACACTGGATTTGAGTCCCTGGAGCTCGAAGACTGACTTCCATCTTTGCCTTCTTTTCTAGTGCAAACTGTGCAATGGAGCAACCATCCCTGCAGCTACACTGTCTCTCCCAGTCTGTTCTTTCCTGTGTCCCCAGAGCCTCAACCTAGCTCTCCAAGCCATCTGCATGTTCGTCTCCTTTTCCCCTCTGCTTTGTCCCCCTCTCTTCCCACTCCTCCTTTCTTCTGCCCTCACTAGCTATTCACTCATCCGCTTCATTTTCCATCCCTCGGTCCCCATCCTGCTCCATGTCCTCTTTTATTTTTTTTCAAACTGTTTTCTTTTTTCTCTTTCTCCCTGTTCTTTTTTGTACTGGAGCGCAATAGTCTGTTATCGGCAACGTAAAAACTTTTTAAAACAAAATGTAATGCAGAAAGAAGATCCCACCGGAAATGTACAGTTTACAATAAAAACAGAAGGTTAAATCTCACAACTGGTTTTTATTTCCTGTTTCTTGATTCGTGAGAGACTTGAGAACTAAAATGATTCACTGGACAGTTATAGAGTTTTTCGAAAACCCTTATGTTTCCGACTGCCTTTAAAAACAAAGCCTTAGGTCTGAATCTGTGAAAGTGTAGCCCCATCTTTCAGCTCAGCATAAAATGACTGCCTCTCCCAATCCGTCCTTCAACCAGCCTGCAATAATCTGCCAAACTCAAAGAGACATTCAGTCTCCTGAGGTTTGTTATGGTGATTCAGGGCACCGCATTGCTTTTCCAAATGGTTCACAGCTACAAAGAACGGGGTATTGACATAAATTTCTCTCTGTAAGTTAACTTCTTTTAGTATGTGTAAATATTCCTTTATGGAAGCTGCTTTACAGTACTTGAATTTTCCAGTCACTGAGCAGGACTACAAATGAGGCATTTGCTGAGTGACTGTGTGGAACTACACATCGCATGCATCTGTAATGGCATAATATGCTGCTGTTTTTTTTTTTTTTATTAAACTTGAGGTTGGCATGCATTATAGTCTTTTTTTTTCTTTTTCGTAACAATGTCTCCCAAAGTGCACTGAACATGCAGTGGAATCTTCAAACAGAAGGATTTTACTTTTAATTAAAAGCCATGCTGTATTTTTCAAGAATTAGACAAAAACCCTTCGCATACATACATGTGTACTTTACAAAAAATAGTGTTAATCAGCACAAAAGTAGTCACTTTCATTTTGCCTATTTTTAAATGTCCCACTAAGTGATGTTAAAATAAATTGCTATGAGTTAAAAAACATACACAAAAAAATGGGTGAGTGGTATCAAGAAAAATGAGTTGTTCCAATTGTAAACTGAACCTCCACTTGGTTCAATAAAACCCTGTGAATTGTTCACCCACAGCCTCCACGGATGAATGTAATGTCGATGTAAAGTCAACACCTCCTTGTAGCGTTTTATTTTGAAAATTCACTGGCTTCCTTGTACCTCATGACTTCCTGCATGCTGGATCTGCTGTGTCTAAATAGCAGTCTGGCATCAAAATACACTTTACACATATTTTTAGCAGAGGAGAGTGGGCGGTAGTTCTTTTATTTCTTTTTATGTTGCAGAGACTGCATTAGGGTTTCTTTTCCTTGTCTTTTTCAACAGTATGGATTGCTTGCAAGAGAGCTGTGCTTCTGACTGTATCCACGGGATGCCTAATTAGTGAAACAGGTGCTTCCAATTGAGTCAAGATTGAGGCTTCAAGAGCACTCAATTTAATGAAGACTATTATCAATAACAGGCTGGGAATCATCCTTTACATTTATTCTGATTTGATTTAGGATCAACTGTGTTAATTCAAGATTTAATTAAAAGATAGTGGCATGTTCTGCATCTATCATATCCCCTTTGAATATGTTTTTTACTGGTTTGTGCTGAGTAAGAAATGGAAATTACATCAAGAAGTGATGTATTTCATGCCTCTCCTGAAAGGACAGACGTGGAAGAACCGTTCCAGACATAGACATGAAAATGAGCTGATCGTGTCTATTTTCATACTCCACGTTTCCACCAACCTTCTGTGTTTTCAGCCAGCACCTCAAACCTGAATAAGAATCTACATAAGGTTACACAAACAAACATTTTAATGCATTTATTTGGGCATACATTAATGAGGCAAGTTCACCATTCCAATTGTGTTTACTTCAAATAAAACCTAAGATGTGGAAAATAAAAGATCTAATCCATTTATTCTGGAAGGTGATGAACTACTAAAGTAACCTCAAACAAACCTTTTTTTCTATAATATATTTGTAAAACCCTTACATTGAAATGTGCTGGTAAGCAGAGCCACCTGATAATATGACGGCAATAAACTACGACTAACATTTGTCAAGATTTATAGATGTGGGAGGTTCAGCTCTGTCCATCAGCCTAAAAGTCAATCTCTCGTAAAGGACTCGGCTAATACAGGTAAAACTAAGCCAAAATTAAAGGCCAATAACTATGAGTTATAACATGACAGCACAGCAACTAACTATGGCAGGAATAATTGTTATAACAACAAGTTTTAGGATTGCTGTACCCCTTCATTGTGACCAAATGTATTTAGATCTGATAATTCATCATGTTTTTCATTATTGTTAGTATTGTTCAGAAAAAGTTAGTAGTTTTTGTTACTTTATGCTTTTGAATCAGAAAGCAAACCTTTAAATCGGACTCTTTTCCCAGTGTTCAAGAGGTTTCTAGCAGATTGACACCATGATAGATGCCACATCTAGAAAGATGTTGGGTCTGAAAATAATCCGTAGCGTGTCCCAGTCCAAGGGCTGGTACCAACGGTTTTGTGGGTTTGTGAGTCCCTGATGTGAAAGATGTGTTATGTCTTTCACATCAGGGATCAAGTGTAACACAACTGTCTACAATTAATGTTAGACACACAAAATCACAATAAGATCACCTCTTGAATAGCATTATTGTTGTTAGTTGATCAGATGCCTCTTGCCTTTTGTAAATGTTGTTTGCCTCTCGGTCCTTCATCAGGGCAATTACCGGGGAGACAGCACCCACCTGTGGGTTTTCACAAATTTAACCTTTGGCATAGCCTGTCATCAAAACAGAAAATATATCCACCTTGCAAAAGAAATATTTGACTGCCATCTTCTATTCAATTTTCGATGAAAAAGTTACAATCTTTAACTATTGATGCCTGTGAGATACTGAGCGCTCTGCCCACTAGTTGGAATGTGTCGGATGTTTAGGTGGAAAAAGAAATGAAGGAGAGGTGTTTGGTATTTCAGACAATAGTCCCTTTGTTTATTCCCACACTTCTTTGCCAGCAGCCAGACAATAACAGGAGAGACCAGGAGACCACTTCTTGTAACCAAAGGACCGTCTCCCTGAGCAGTGAGCTTCCCTCTTTTATGGGCCCACCCAAAGTGCTTTGATTGGGCAGCAACCATCAACAGAGGGATGCTCTCTACTGACAAACAGACTTAACCCAATAAAGTGATTCAGCAAAGTAGGACAACTTAATAACTTACAATTCTCTACAGTCACTCAAAACCTGAATAACACAAACCCAGATAATCCCCAGCATGCATAATGGCAATAAAATAATAAGCATTATCCACCCAGCCTTCCCTCTTACATTTCGTGCTTTGGTCGCTTCCCCTGGTGGGAATGAGATAAAAAACCGTGTCTCACTGTGGAGCGCAATGGGACGTGGCAGAAAGACCAACACCAAGGAAGCGTCAAGGTAACTAATGAACAAAACTGGTTTATGGACATGTTACCGATGAAAAATGGAATATGGAAAAAAAAGCAGGCACCACACCATATTGACCAAACTTCAAAACAGAATCATACCCCAAGACCAGCACATACTGCTAAAATATAAAGTCCGGAAGTTCATGAGGGAGAGAAGTGGACATGTTCACCTTCTCACAATGCCAAAGCTGATTCAAATGGCGGCTAATCCTCAGCTGAAGTCATCTACACCGTTCACATCAAGATTACGCTGCCCCTTTATCATCATCGTGTTAAACCCACTCAGAGACTCATCAAGCTCTCTGTGCTCATCAACAGTGCACAGAGAGCTTCATGGAATGAGTTTCCATGTCCGAGCAGCTGCATCCAAGCCAAACATTACCAAGTAAATGCAAAGCGTGACGACTCGCGCTTCTCCATCTGGCAATCTAATGGACCAGTCTGGGTTTGGCGGTTGCCAGGACAACGGTACTTTTCTGACTGCATTGTGCCAAGTGTAAAGTTTGGTGGAGGAGGGATTATGGTGTGGGGTTGTTTTTCAGGAGCTGGACTTGGCCCCTTAGTTCCTGTGAAAGGAACTCTGACTGCTTTAGCAGACCAATATGGAATCCACATGTTTATAGAATATGTTAGATCAGACTGTTGAAGAGGACTGGTGAGGGACACACACACATTCATGCACTTTAAAAAAAATAATATGTGCTGCATGATTAAATTGCGCACATATGTCATAGATAAAGGCTTTTTAACGAATCGCAGTTGTAACTACTAATATATATGCAGACAATTGTTATTAAAATAGAATAAAATAAAATACTACGATGGTTCAGCTTAGCAGGACAAGTGTGTTGGTGATGTTGTTTTCGGACATGAGCAGTTAAAAAAAGTACATATTATGTAGTTAGCGTAGTTAGTGTAAGAAGTGTGTGTCACATAATCAGTATACTTTTAGTTCAGCTAAAAAAAGGTTTAGGCAACAATCTTTGGACAGTTTCTGTGTCTCATTTTATTTCCCTTTCTTTTTTATTGGCTACAGTCACTCCTTCTGAAATGCTGGTTGTGCTGACCTTGCGTTATTGCTGCCTCCTAGTGGTCAGTTAAAAGTGGTGTATGTCTTAAGTTTCGTTTTTTTTTTAGTTTCACTTTCCGCAGATGTGACGGTTTCAGTTGAAAGCATAACTTCTAACGTGTGCAGTCAAATAGTTTTCTCCTAAAGTGTAAGCCTGGAAGTAGATTTGTCTGTAAGTAGAAATGTTTAACTTTGTCCAAATGTATGTTTTTTGGTGTTAAGTAGGTCTGGAGAAGGCAAATATTAAGTTGTTTTACATAGAAACATTTGCTAAGTTCATGGTTGCTGTATTGTTTACAAAACGAGTTGAGTAAAGTTGTATAGAGCTAAATTATTATTTATTTAGTAAGATGGCGGCAAATCTTTATTTTTGTCATTGGGATTTAAGATTTATTGTTTGTATAAGAAACTCATACATTGTATCGTATTTTTTCAGTTTTACAAAAAAGAAAAAGAAGGATTAAGGAAAAACAGAGAGAGTGGAAAAGAAAGGAAACTGCCAGTAAAAGTACATCTTTTCCAATTCACGAATTTCTTGGACTTCTTTTTTTGTTGTTCGCTATCTGTCTAGCCTTGCTCGGAAACGCAATCGTGAGGACAGAATAGTAAAAAGACAACTATTCAGCGGGCTAAGACACCTGGAAAACACTATTGCCAACACAGGATTATCAGACCTCCGTGAAGCAGCGCAAAAGTGACAACGCATCATGGAGCAACCTGAGCAGACGCAGAGCCCCTATGAGACCAGATCACAAGTCTCTAGCTCTAGATCATCATCCAGATCAACCAAGTCATCTGCCAGTGCAGCAGCAACCAAAGCAAGGGCGAAAGCTGAAGCAGCTCGCATACAAGTCAACTATGCTGAAAAAGAAGCCGCTGTCATGAAGGAAAAAGCTCGACTAGAAGCAGAGCAGCAAAGGATGTTGGCTGAAGCAGCTCAACGCAAAGCAGAATTAGAAGCCAGTCTCTACGTTCTACAAAAAGAAAGGAGTGCTACAGCAGCCTCAGCTGAAGCTGCAGTTTATGAAGCCGCAGCACAAATCGAGGATCCCCTCAACGATTTGGATCACATTTCACTTGACCGTGTACAACGTACTAGTGAGTATGTGCAAGCCCACTCAATGACGCACCATTCTGAGCAACATGCTCCAGTTACACATCAACCAGTTGTCACTTCCCAAAATTCAGAAGGACTTCTGCCACACACAAGTTACACACCTTCACCCCGAAAGACAGAGAATCAACTATCTGAGCAACGCCTTAAAAGGGAGACAGTTCATGATACTTTGAGGAGGAGCTATCCATATGCTGCTCCACCTATAACCCCACCAGCCAGTTGCCGTAGTTATCCATGTGAAGCACCACAAATAACAGATCTGACAAAATACCTGGTCAAAAAGGAGATGGTGAGTTCTGGACTGTTAAAATTTGATGACCATCCAGAAAACTACTGGGCTTGGAAAACGTCTTTCCAGGAAGTAACCAGAGATCTAGATTTAACAGTCAGAGAAGAGCTCAACTTATTGATTAAATGGCTGGGTCCAGAGTCATCCACACAAGCCATGCGGATAAGATCAGCTAATGTCCATGATCCAACAGCAGGTGTAAAAATGATTTGGCAACGGTTAGAGGATACGTACGGTGCTCCAGAGGTTATTGAACACACTCTGCAAAAAAAACTGGAGAATTTTCCAAGAATCTCCAACAAAGACAACCAGCGTCTCAGAGAATTAGGAGACCTACTCTTGGAAATAGAGTCAGCTAAGTTAGGGGGCTACTTGCCAGGTTTAGCTTATCTTGACACTGCAAGAGGAGTCAATCCTATTGTGGAAAAGCTGCCGTATAGTCTTCAGGAACGCTGGATTATGCAAGGCTCCAAATACAAAGAAGACAACCATGTGTCCTTTCCTCCATTCAGCTTCTTTGTAACTTTCATACGCACATACGCAAAGACCAGGAATGATCCAAGCTTCATATTATCGACCAACAGCTGTGCACAGCCAGAAAGATCTCTCAAGTATAACACTCAAAAACCTGTGTCAGTAAGGAAAACTGATGTGTCCACCGTAGCAGCTATTTTCAAGGATGGCACATCAGTAAAAAGGGTAGTAGAGCCGGAGCCAGACAGATGTCCCATTCACAACAAGCCACACCCCCTAGCAAAATGCCGTGGATTTAGGGGAAAACACCTAAATGATAGGAAAGCTTACTTGAAGGAAATGGGTATCTGTTTTCGGTGCTGTGCATCCACAAAACATCTTGCTAAAGACTGTAAAACAGTGGTGAAGTGCAAAGAATGTAACAGTGAAAGACACATTTCTGCATTACACCCAGGCCCAGCGCCTTGGTCAGTGGAACCCCAAGTGGAGGAGCAAGAGCACGACGGGGAGCAAGATGATGGGTTAACTCCGCAAGTCACCTCTAAGTGCACAGAAATCTGTGGCAACATGCCTGCTCCCAGATCTTGCTCCAAAATATGTCTGGTTCATGTTTACCCTGCTGGCCAGCCCAGTAAAGCCCAGAAAGTGTATGCAGTGCTGGATGAGCAAAGTAACCGCTCACTGCTGAAACCAGATTTTTTCACTCTTTTTGGCATTAGTGGAGTTCCATCCCCCTACACGCTCAAAACATGTTCAGGCATAACAGAGGTGGCAGGAAGGAAAGCTATGAATTTTGTTGTTGCGTCACTTGATGGAAAAGCCCAGGTAGCACTTCCTCCTCTTCTTGAGTGCAACATGATCCCAGATGATCGATCTGAAATTCCTACTCCCGAGGTCGCACATTACTTCCCTCATCTTGCATTGGTTGCAGACAAAATACCACCAGCTGATCCCAGTGCTCCTATCCTTATGCTCTTAGGGCGGGACATCCTCAGTGTTCATAAAGTGCGCGAACAACGAAATGGATCAAATAACATGCCATATGCACAGCGACTGGACTTAGGCTGGGTTATTGTGGGTGAGGTGTGTTTGGGAGGTGCTCACCAACCAACAAAAGTAAATGTCTTCAGAACGAATGTCCTTCAAAATGGACGTGCTTCATTTCTTAAGCCGTGCCCTAGCATGATCAATGTGAAAGAGAAATACAGTGCTCCTGTCCACCAACATGATGAAAATCTAACCGGCATTCCTCCGGAGGGGGCACTAGCTGTCGTCATAGACCACCTGGGAAGCACAGTTTTCCAAAGTAATCTACGTGATGATAAAGCCACTCTGTCAGTTGAAGATGGTATTTTCCTGGAAATAATGAACAGAGATGTCTATATTGACGAAGAAAATCACTGGGTGGCACCTCTTCCATTTCGTCTGCCTCATTGTGTTCTTCCAAATAATAGAGGCCAAGCTCTGAAGCGTCATGCTGCTCTCCAGCGCCTGCTACAGAAAAAAACAGAAATGCGAGGACAGTTTGTGGATTTTATGCAGAAAATCTTTGATAACGATCAGGCAGAAGCAGCACCACCTCTGAAGCATGATGAAGAATCTTGGTACCTGCCTATATTTGGAGTGTACCACCCGCAGAAACCAGGCCGAATTCGAGTTGTCTTTGACTCAAGTGCTCAGTATAACAGCGTGTCCCTGAATGACACCCTCCTCAGTGGTCCAGACTTAAACAACACACTGCTAGGGGTTCTACTGAGGTTTCGTAGAGAGCAAGTAGCAGTCACTGTAGACATCGAGCAGATGTTTTACTGTTTTAGAGTTAGAGAGGATCATAGAAATTATCTAAGATTTCTATGGTTCCAGGACAATGACATCAGCAAGGAAGCCACAGAGTACCGGATGAAGGTACATGTCTTTGGCAACAGTCCTTCCCCAGCTGTGGCAATTTATTGTTTGAGACGAGCGGCTGAGCTTGGTGAAGAAGAGCATGGCTCTGAGGCAAAACGTTTTGTCTTTCGTAACTTCTATGTTGATGATGGACTTATTTCTGTGCCCAATGAAGAAGAAGCCATCCGGCTTCTGAAGTGCACTAGAAACCTGTTAGCAGAATCAAACATTAGGCTTCACAAAATAGCCTCAAATCGGCACCAAGTAATGCATGCATTCCCTCCAGAGGAGAGAGCAAACGATCTGAAAGACTTGGTCTTGAGTGTCGAACCGCTGCCCCCACAGAGAAGTCTTGGCTTGAGTTGGGACTTAAATACAGACAGTTTCACATTTCAGGTAGCACAGGAAACCAAACCCTTTACCAGGAGAGGAGTTCTTTCTGTGGTAAACAGTCTGTATGACCCACTTGGATTTGTCGCCCCGGTTACAATCCAAGGAAAGGCGTTGTATAGAGAGCTTACTATGGAACAGCAGGAATGGGATGAACCTCTGCAGCCAGATAAGGAGGCACAGTGGAGGAAATGGACAGATTCACTTGGCAAACTAGAAAATCTCCAAATCCGCAGGCCTTTCATTCCAGTGTCGCTGTGCCACGCCCAGAAGAGAGAGATCTGTATATTCTCTGATGCATCAACAATGGCTATAGCAGCTGTTGCATACCTCAAGATTGTGGACACTGGAGGTCAGTGTCACATTGGGTTCATCATGGGGAAGGCAAAGTTGGCGCCATCCTCAGCTCACACAGTGCCACGCTTAGAACTATGTGCAGCTGTGCTAGCAGTTGAACTGGCTGAGCTGGTTACAGAAGAGAGTGACGTTGAACAGCATTCAGTTACATTCTACACAGACAGCAGAGTTGTTTTAGGGTACATTCATAATGTCTCTCGTCGATTCTACGTGTATGTGGCAAACAGAGTGGCCCGGATCAGAAAATCCACAGCGCCGAATCAGTGGCATTATGTGAGTACAAGTCAAAATCCAGCTGATCATGGGACAAGGTCTCTTCCGGCAGCCCAATTACAGCACAGCACGTGGCTATCAGGCCCTGACTTCTTAAAAAAGTCAGATAAAAGGTGCGGTGAGGCGGAATCCTTCCAGCTTGTGGATCCAACATTGGATAAAGAGATACGTCCTCGGGTGACTCCATTCTGTACAAAGGTCGTAAAACAGTTTCTTGGATCCCATAGATTTGAACGCTTCTCTACTTGGAAGTCTGCTGTGAAAGGAGTGAAAACTTTGACTCACATTGCTAAGTCATTCTCCAAAGCTTCCCAGATAAGTCACCGCTCAGGCTGGCACTGTTGCCGCCATCTGCAACCTAGTGAGTCGTCTCAAGCAAAGACTGTCATCCTCCAGAGTGTACAACAGGATTTGTACAGAAAAGAACTAGAAAGTCTAGTCAGCAAGAAAGAAGTATCTAAGCAAAGTTCTCTCAAAAAACTTGATCCCTTTATTGATGGAGAAGGGTTGCTGAGGGTTGGAGGCCGTTTGCATTCGGCTGATTTAGCGGAAGTGGAAAAACATCCTCTGATAATCCCAGCTGGCCATCATGTAGCTGTTTTGCTAGTCAGGCATTACCACAATGAAGTGGCTCATCAAGGTCGCCAATTCACTGAAGGTGCTTTGCGCACAGCTGGTCTGTGGATTGTTGGAGGCAAGAGACTCATTTCCAGTGTGGTTCACAAATGTATACATTGCAGAAAACTCAGAGGACGACTAGAGGAACAGAAAATGGCCAACCTACCAGCAGACAGAGTCACAGTAGATCCACCATTTACATATGTTGGTCTAGATGTTTTTGGGCCGTGGAGTGTCACCTCACGCCGGACGAGAGGGCACACAGCTGAAAGCAAGAGATGGAGTGTGATGTTCACCTGCTTGAGCACCAGAGCCATTCATCTGGAAGTCATAGAGTCGATGTCGACTTCCAGCTTTATCAATGCTTTGCGTCGTTTCCTGGCTATCAGAGGGCCAGTTAAACGCCTTCGGTCAGATCAAGGCACAAACTTTGTGGGAGCATGCAAGGAATTGAAAATAAACATCAATGACCCAGACATTAAGACATACTTGGAGGATCAAGGCTGCTCCTGGATCTTCAATGCCCCCCATTCGTCACACATGGGAGGTGTGTGGGAGTGGATGATTGGCATTGTTCGACGCATTCTTGATGGGTTGTTGCTGAAGTCTGCTGCTACACGGCTCACACATGAGATACTAACTACCCTTATGGCTGAAGTCATGGCCATAATGAACGCTAGACCTTTAGTCCCTGTCTCAACAGACCCCGAAACTGCAGAAGTCTTTTCACCTGCTATGCTTTTAACGCAGAAAGCAAGCACTTTGCCAGCTCCACCTGGAGATTTCGAACTTAAGGATCTTTACAAGAGTCAGTGGCGTCAGGTTCAGAACCTTGCTAACAGTTTTTGGAGAAAGTGGAAGCAGGAATATCTTGCCACATTGCAAACAAGACAGAAGTGGAGGAAGGACAAACAGAATATTCAAGAAGGTGACGTTGTTTTGTTAAAGGACAGTGCAGTGAAACGTAACGAGTGGCCTATGGGACTTGTAGTAAAAGCCATACCCAGCAATGATGGCAAAGTAAGGAAAGTTGAGGTGAAGATTATGAAACATGGGACCGCCAAGACGTACCTCAGGCCTGTCACAGAAGTGATTGTACTTATGTCTGAAGACGGTCACAAGAAGTAGAAAATGTGGCATATTCTGTAATATACCAGACGGGGAGTGTGCTGACCTTGCGTTATTGCTGCCTCCTAGTGGTCAGTTAAAAGTGGTGTATGTCTTAAGTTTCGTTTTTTGTTTAGTTTCACTTTTCAGCAGATGTGACGGTTTCAGTTGAAAGCATAACTTCTAACGTGTGCAGTCAAATAGTTTTCTCCTAAAGTGTAAGCCTGGAAGTAGATTTGTCTGTAAGTAGAAATGTTTAACTTTGTCCAAATGTATGTTTTTTGGTGTTAAGTAGGTCTGGAGAAGGCAAATATTAAGTTGTTTTACATAGAAACATTTGCTAAGTTCATGGTTGCTGTATTGTTTACAAAACGAGTTGAGTAAAGTTGTATAGAGCTAAATTATTATTTATTTAGTAAGATGGCGGCAAATCTTTATTTTTGTCATTGGGATTTAAGATTTATTGTTTGTATAAGAAACTCATACATTGTATCGTATTTTTTCAGTTTTACAAAAAAGAAAAAGAAGGATTAAGGAAAAACAGAGAGAGTGGAAAAGAAAGGAAACTGCCAGTAAAAGTACATCTTTTCCAATTCACGAATTTCTTGGACTTCTTTTTTTTGTTGTTCGCTATCTGTCTAGCCTTGCTCGGAAACGCAATCGTGAGGACAGAATACTGGTCATATGTCAAATAAAGGCTGCTGACAGTAACAGCGGAACTGTTACAAAGAAGAAAAAAAGATTAAACTTACAGAAAACTAATTGGGAAAGAAACCTGCAATAAATAATTAAATGTAATGGGTCAATGTGCTGCTTTAATTGCATATAAAAAAATACTTAGATTCTGCAGAGATTAGGCTGTAATACCTCACCCAAAATCCTACCTATGAACCCATCATCACCCCTGCAGAAAGCATTACAAAGAGGTTTTAGGTAAAGATCTTTAATCAAGCCATGTGCATCCTACAGCCGAGCGAGTCATTGACTGCCAACCCCTCTCTGCAGAAGCCAGGCCTCACGTGTGGCACCCCTGCTGGTGTGAACCGTAAATGTTCGGGCTGGCAAATCCAGAGCTCCCATTCCAGGATAAAAGCGAATGCTAATATGGATACAAGTCCCGGCATGTGGGTTTTAATGTTTTTCAAAGCAATACCTCTTTTTCTAAAAAAAAATCCTCTTTTTGAAAAGCTGCATTGTAAAATGAATCATGCCGATAAGAGTTGGGTCTGTGTGACGGTAAATATTATCATCCGTGCTTAAAATGTTGACAATACGGTCTCAGCTTTAGACAGATGGGTGTATTCAACTATTATTTACGCATATTTTACAAAAAGACAGTTACCTGAACAATGTGTGACATATTATTCACATTCATGGTTACCTAAAGGTATCTTATTTGCCTGCCTCTGCTCGTGCATTGCTGTATTTCTTGCCACATGTAGACCAATGAGGCATTTAAAAATTTAAGGGATGGATTTTATGGGATAATGTACTGTCAAGGTTTGTTTTATTTAGGCATTAATTTAAACAGTAATAAAAAGCTTTTTTTATGTTTAGACTTTCTGCTGCCTTGTGTAACCACAAAATTACCTTTATAATGAGATTCACAAATAAACTACACCCCTTTTAATGTGTTTTCCTAAGTTAAAGCAACAACTGACGCACAACAGCGGCCTAACAGCTGGTGTAAAGACGAACAAAGCAGTGGTTAAAATCGTCTTACACAGAGAATTCCTCGAGAATTCCTGTTTCCAGCTGTGCTTTTACATAGCGCAGCTGGAAACATGACACAATTCGTTTCCTTTGCATGAAACTGGGACTACTTGGCCTGTAATATGTTAATATGAGATTTAAAGGTTTAGGATATCTATCAAATGCAAAGTGTATAACTTTCTGAATATTGAGGATTCTTCATATGTCTGTATTTTATCACAGAATACGTTTAAAACATTAAAATAAAAAATAAAAAATTACTCCCCAGGATCAAAATGACAAAAGAATGTGGCTTCATTTCTGTCGTGTTGATAAAATGGATTATATTTAAGCTGATCACAGTAATTTGACTTTTACGCACTTTGCAGTGGTCAGCTTTCAGTCATCTTTGTTGAGTGTTTCAGTGGTCTTCTAGGTCTTTATCTGAAGGAAACTCAAAAAGCTGAATTTAAATTGCAGAATATAGGGCTTTAAAAAAAGTACATTTAAAAACAGGACTACTGATGCTTCAATAAAATGAATAAATGGCCACAGTAAGTTTTGTTATAACTCATGAATAGAATAAACCATAACTTGAGAAGGTAGCAGAGGCTCACAAAGCTCTAAACAAAACTCATAGATGCACCTTTGACTCAAAATAGGGAGGAAAAAAGGAGGCAAAAATAGAACCTCCTGAGGGAATAGTAGCCTGGGGTTTCTCAGTGTGAACTGATGCTCTTTGATGATCAATTTACCGACTGAATAGAGTGAAGTCGCCTGGTGAATCTTACCTTTTCATAATTTTGTTATGAATTGATTTTTTTATTGTCCAATTTTAGGCAGAATCTTTCATCGACATTTTCACAGTCAGGTCCAGGTATGTTTGGACAACAACAGAGTTTTTATGAATTGCATGCCTACATCCCAACAACGTAGTTGAAATAACAATCAATATGTGATCAAAGTGTAGACTTCCAGGTTTAAATTGAGAGCTTTCATGGAAATGCAGCATTTACTATTTAAGAATTACAACCAATTTTACAAAAGTGGTCAGGGACTCAAAAGTATTTGGAAAAACTGACTTAACTGTAAATATATAAAGGTTTGTGATAGTATGGTGAAAATGTTCGGCAGTCATTGACTGCCTGACATCAGAAGACCATGGACATCCCATCGTGTTTTCTCTCTGGCGATACTTGACCAGGCTTCAACGCAGCCTCCTTCAGTTGCTGCTGGTTTGTGGGCCTTTTTCACATCTGTTTTGTCTTCAGTAACTGTAAAGAATGATCGGCTGCTTTCAGATCAGGCCACTGAAGTATTTTATTTATTTGCTTTCAGAAAGTCACGAGTTGCATTTACAGTATGTTTGTGGTCAGTACGAGTGTGCACCGTGAAGCTAAGTCCTTACCCCCTTCGTAACATGACTTTTTTTTTATTTTTCAGCCCATTGATGGCCTCCTTTACTTGCATTAAGGTCTGCTTGGGTTCCACATTAGTAGTCCTTGTCAAACTGCAGCTAAAATGACAGCAAAATACCTGATATCAAGTAATATGAGTTAACCTTTTTTTTTTTTTTTTTTCTAGTCGATTATCTCAATATGTTTAAGGCTATAAGGAAAACATTGAAATTAAATCTGAAAGTCTAAACTTTGGTTACATTTTGAACATTTTATTAAAAATCTATTGTGGTTGGTGTATGAAAGCAAAAATGATTAAAAAAAAAAAAAACTCTTATTGTCCAATACTTGTGGACCAAACCGTGTGTAGCGCTGTAACAGTCCTGAGTTGTCATTGCCACAAGCAAAATGACGTAAGAAAAAGGCAAAGCTTACACTTTGAGTTGAAATAATCCTCACGATTAAATATTAGCAATGTACTGCATGGAACTGCATGAGTACCTGCCCTCACCCTCTGTGCCCGTCTGTGTGCACGTATACATGCAGTGGTCCACTTGTGCAGAAGACATGGCTGTGCCTCATTATTAGCTGATGAATAGATTTCCGCTTGGGTGGAAGAGGTGGCAGTTGTGGTTTCTGCCTGAGGATATTCCTTCGGAAGAGCACACGGGACCTGCAGAACGCAGCCCCTCAGCTCTGAACGCTTCCCCAGGTAGCGCACGATGGTCTCCAACTAGGCAAACACCGTTCATCATGATACACCCTTCGGCAAGCAGATAGAACAGTGGTAATATTTGGACAGTATTATAATAGATTGTCCTTGGTTTGTATATGTGTGTGAGTTCCAGTCTGGCTATGCATGATGGGTATGTGATCAGACTGCTGTGTGCAGTGGTGCCATTTGTGTTGTTACTTGACTCATTGTTCATCCTTTGTGAAGATGCAGCATGCCCTTTTTTTTAATAAGAAACCTTTATTTGGCTTTATTACGTTGAAATTCAACGAAGGGCTCATAATTGTGGTTGTAAAGGTTTGCATTCTAGTCACATGAAGCGCTGCCTTCTCTATTTTCAACCAAGGACTCTGACCGTACTATGTTTTCGAGATGTGAGATGGGTTTGCACATTTTCTTTATTTATTCACTCGGTTGATGAGTGACAGTAAGACAATGATGTGTGAGGATTTAAGGATCCAAGCAGCAGGGGGCATCTGGTTTATTTTTCTGCTTCTGTTATTACCCCCCCCCCCCCTCAGAGGAGGGTGCTTAACTGTTCAACTCTTTCTAGGCATCACATCAGAAATTGCTTGATTAGATGGATTCTTTTTGAAGGACCCCACTTCCCTATTATTCCATCCACTTTCTTTACCATCTCAAGCCTTTCAGTGAACAAAGAGCAGTGGTTGTTATACGTGTTCGGATAGCAGCTGGCTCTCCGCATGATGAAAACACTAAGACACAGCTTTGATGTTGCAAGGCGTTGGTGTGTAGGCGTGTTTGTGTTTCAGCGAGGTATTAAAAACCATCCTGTCCTTTTTCTTTGTAATTATTCTGATCAAATCGTTAATGCTATGTTATTAGTGAAAATGGCAACGGCTTGCTTTTAGGAGAATAATGACTTTCACATGTTAGTCTTTCACTTATCTTTTCTTCAGGCTGATTCCTTTTTTTTTTAATTTATTTTTTTAATCCAGTTCTGATTCTCAATTAAAAACATTATCACAACAGGACTTTGATTTGCCGTGCAGCAGCAGAGCGCAGTCATTCTACGTATCGCCTCTGGAGAGTTTACAATACTAGATTTCCTGGAAAAATGAGTCTTGTTTTGCGTTAGTTGGACCTGCTCGTTGTGAAACTTGACGGCAGCGGTGACCAGCAGCCCTCCTCATCCTCTCTGAGTGGAACGTAAAAGGACCAACTTGTCCCAGTTGCGTCAAGACATAAAGGAATGTCTTTCTGAAATTTTAATTTTTTTTTTTACTCAATTTTCATTTTTTCCTGGGTTTTTATCACCATGTAACTTTTTTAGCCAATAGTGTTTCACAATTGTTTTTGATTTTTAGTTTAGTGACTTGAATAAATTATTTGAAAAGGTCTTTGAACTTCAGGTCACCTCATTGTAGGTTACATATATTTTCGAAGACCTGTCTATAACACCTCTCTCTCTCACTTTTTTAATCAATATTATTATCAGTATTATTTCATGTATTTATTTTTATTCCAGATTTTATGTTGTGTGCTTCTGCATTCACTTTTACGGAACGCGTTACTTATTATGTATAGTTTGACCTGCAAATTTGACAAATTAAAAAGTAAAAAACATGAAATTAAAATGAATCAAGTAAAGTAGAACAATAACGCACAATCCTTAATCTCCGATTCATATTGATTCTTTATTTCCCACACGATACCTTCCTAGAGTCAATAAGGATTGAGACCACGAAATGACACTGTCATGCAACCACTTAAGCACATCCCATTAACTTGTTAAAGAACCTCTATCATTGTTCCAGTCATCTTCTCACAATTATTGCCATCTTCTTGTAGCCGCGCGGCTAAAAAGTGCCCCTTTGCTTTAAAGTCTGACTAATTAGGGTCACGTCAAGGCTTGAGTCTGTCCTCCCAGTCTCAGTTTAAAATGTGGAAGGAAAATTTCTGGTTTTCCAAGTCTCATCTTTTGAATTAACCTCCATAACATCGTCTTTGATTTGACTCCAGTTCAAGTCAGTACAGTCAACCATAAAAAGGCAATTTGAGCACGGTCTAACGATGGGTTCATCAAACTTCAGTTTTTTTTAACAATGTGTTGCGATGTCAGTCGTCACGGCCCGAAGAACCTGACAGGTGACAGAAACAGAAACAAACAGAAACCTGCAAACGCAAGAAACATGCGCTTAAGAAGGATTAGCACTAAACGACTGTGGACTTTGTGCTCTATAGGTAATATGATTTAATCATTTTTTACATATTAGGTTAGGTCTCTACAGGAAAAGGCCTGTCTGCGTAGACTGTGGAGAACAGGGATTGAACCGCCTGCTGATTCGCAGACTACTGCTCTACTTTGAGAATCAGAAACACACATGGTGCAAATGCAAATTAATACCTTTGCCTGTGCTTGCGTGCAGTGATGCAGATGTGAGTTACATGCAATATTTACAAAAAGCCACTGATAATCTGTCATCAGCATCGGTACTAGAACACACAGTTGGAATCTCGGGAGGAACCAACAGGATGAAGAAATACCAGGAGAGCGAGGCATGAAGTAGTCAAGTAGGGAGGCTGTAAGGACGGAAAGTAATGGGCCAAACAGATTAACAATGACAAAGTCAAAGCCTGCCTCATCCTGATTAAATCATGAAGTGGCAGCCGCCGCAGTCGCAGGCACATGCCCAATCACAAACAAACATTGCAGCACTCGAAGGAGAACAAAATCACAGACGCTTTGGAAGGGAAGGGGAGACAAATCAATAGATGGATGCTGCGAGAGGAATCTGTGTGACTTTTATAGGCCTGTATTCTTCACACTCTCATCTATTAAAGTGACACCCCTTCAAAAGCAGAATGATTTATCTCATCTTCCACTCATCCCAAAAACTATAAACAGTGTTGCACATTTGTGACTGATCCCATATTAATTAAAAACGTTTTTATGTAGCTGATAATTACTTTTAAGATTAAGTTGTGGTACCGAGCAAATTATTGAAGCAGGACTATATTGGAAATGCGTGGAATAATGTAGAATAGCCCCGTCATTCCTGGCATGATGTGATTTAATGTTGAATTCTCTCCATCTCTAATAGTACATGTCTTTGCACTTTTGTTTTGTCCTTTTAAACATGGCTATGGTGCTTAGTACAGAGTCCGTCACTAAAGTGATCTTGTGGAACAGGTGGGTTCAGCTCCTTGGTCAAGGACACCTTGACAGCTTTGCTTGAAGAAAGGGGACAGCTGTATTACTCATTGTGTCCTGCAACCAACCAATTTTTCCTGCTCTGCCTGGGGAATTTAAACTGAGCAACCTTTTTATCACAGTCGTGTTCCTTATTTGCTTTCCTGTCCAGAATTTCCCAACCAGAATGAGAATTTGCTCTGGCAGCCTCAGTTTTACCACCTTCTTCTGCCACTTTGACCCTGTTTGGCCTCTGTGTTTATAAAAACCAAGGTGCTTTTCAAACCGAATCATTCAGCCTCAACTCGACTAATGTTGCTTCGCATCCTGGCAGTTTATTATAGGGCCCCGCTATTTGTAACACGTTTTAAACTAGACACATGTTTACCTTTCCCTGGCTTTAGGGAGGGAGCAGTTGCTTCTGTGAGGTGAAGAAAATCACATCAGGTGTTAAAGGGTCCGGTCCTTGATCATGTTGCAATCAAGCTGTCCTTGTCTGTGCTTTCAAGGCCACTGTGGAACCTGAGACTCCAGTGTTAAATAAAAACAGTTAAAACAATTAAAAAAAAAAAAAAAAAAAAAAGACTGTAAAATAAAAAAAATAAAAACTGTTGACTTTGTTGCTGGTTTAAGTGTCTTTTTTTATAACACCAGAATTTAGATTTAAAAAATCAGCTTTATACAAAATTACATTTTTTTATGTGATTACAATGTTACAATGTGTGTGTGTGTATATATATATATATATATACATATATATATATATATATATATATATATATATATATATATAATGTGTGTGTTATGTGCATGTTATTTTTCATACAGTTAGACAGCAGCACCTAAATTATGATTGCTGCACTGCTCTTTCTTCAGCTGTTAACAAATCCACTGGGATGTGCAGTTTCTCGGCAGGGGGGAATATTGATCAGCAGTGAAATCACACACATGACCTCCATTCTCACGTAAAATACGGCTTAGCAGGCACAACATGCCAGTTAATGCTTAACTGGTGTCGACATGATTGTTAATGGTCTTAGGCAATAAGATTTCCACAGTCTGTTGGTTTTAGCAAATGATTCATTTATTTATTTTGCTATTTATAATTTAATTTAATTCATGATGAACCAAACAGTGGAGGACTTAACCAACAAAGAAAAATGGAGTGCTTTCATCAGTTTAGTTTAGGTTGAATGCTGAACAGGATGTGCAACATAAAAATATGTGCATGAAGACAAGTAGAAATGCAGTGACTAAATTTGATCAAAAATGGTGAGAAGGTTTGACAGTGATTGTGTTAGCATGATGTAGAAATATGTGTTTGAAGCTGGTTGAACAACTAAAACGTACTCAATTTTCAAGAGAATTAATACACATTTAGCCATTGTTTATTTGTACGTAACATGAAGGAGATGCACAAAACCGCAGATTATTCAAAAAGCAAATGTAGTTAACTGAACTTGGGAAGTGTCTAAATATGGCATTTTCTCATTCTCTCATTCAAACTTTTGATCAGATAATCATTGATATACACTTCAGTTTGCTACCCTGAGGGACAATGGCAGTTAATCCACTGTTTGGGCTCATAATTAGTTGGATTTTCTTTGTTCATCAATCATTAATTATTTCCTCTTGATTAATTATACCAGATGATTAAAAAAAAAAACCAAGCTCCAGAGACTCAATAATTTTCTGTAACAGCACATCTTGTGTGTATATTGATGCCAGTGAAGCCTCTAAAACAACAAATGCTCCCTCCTGCTGCATTGTGGGCTGCTGAAAGTGGAAGAGCGCCACTAAGCATATTTAATGAGACCTCTATTCATAGAGTCTCTCTGCCTGTAGTCATCCTGCAGGCTGAAAGAGCAGTCAGTTTGCGGCATCGTAAATCTTAGTGTATTTATATCTTATCCTTATCTGTAGCTCAAAACAAACCCGGAAATCTTGCTCAAAGTGGTGGAGCTCTAAGAAAGATTCCAAATTGGAAAGCTCTCTGCAAAAACATGGACAATAATGTCTTGGCAGACTGTTGGCAATCCGCGTTACAGTAATCCTAAATATTTTCAAACAACTGCTGAACTTCTTTGTTAAGGTTCTTGAAGACGTTTGACCTCTCACTCAAAAATAAATTGGAAAAGACCTTTATGATGAAAGAGATGAAACATCAGCAAGAAAAATAATTCCTATCTAAGCACAAAGCTCTAAAACAGTATTTGTAGGTGTGTAAAGAGTAAGCTTTATCAGGGGTTACGTCAGTATATACCCTTTGTCAGACTGTTTATGCTGTATTTATTTTGTATAGTGAGACTTTGAGCAATTTATTTGTTTGCAAAGAACCAGTATATGAAATTACTATAAGGTCATATTTTGCTGCTACCAGATCGGTTAAGATTTAAAGCAGGAAAAGATATGAGCAAGAAATACATGAAATTAATAAAAAGAAATTAGTAATTAATGAAAAGAGCAAAGTAAAAAAAAGTAACTCAGTGCTAAAACACTGAGATAACCTCCTCAAGTTGCTTGTGGTAGTCATTAATAAATAATAATCAAGTAACTGATCAATTCTGCTTTAACAACATATGACCTGTAGTTTAATGACTACAGTGAATACATGTCACAGCATTACCTCTGCACTTATCTGCAAAAAATAGTTAATTTGTAAAAAAAAAGGGGATTAAAATAAAGAAAACAAGACATTTTGGACCTTTAAAGCTCCCAATAATGACAAGGTGAGTTGACGCTGTCACTTATTGTTCTTTATAAACAAAAGGAGAATATTGAGCCAGCTATACTTCTCTGACTCGCACACAAGTATAGGACGAGCAGTTAGCACTTTTCATGTTTACTGGAAATGACAAGATTTTAAACAACATTAAGAAAAGATCAAGTTGGTTTATTGGGGGGATTTTAAAGCTGGTGGGTAGTTTTGAAAACCTTTGCTATAAAAGGTGGATATGCATCTTAAAGCTGGCCAGCCGATTAATAGCAGCTTCACGTTTAGTTTAAATTTATCAAAGATGTAAAAAAAATAAAAAAATAAAGTTGACTTTTTTCTACCAGAAACAACAAATGGTCCATCAAAATCAACTGGATATCTTTGCAACATATTAAACAGTGTCAAGCTTTAAAAAAAACACACATTTTTACCCCTCCGGCATAAAATGTGTTATATTAAGACAATTTAGTTACACATTTAATTCAGAGTTCTTTAAATATTTCCCTTTACGTTTTTTTTTTTTCTTTTATTGCTCTGACATTATTCAACACAGTTTTCACTGACCTGCCACAATTTATCATACACATGGGCTTTGGTAATTAAAGGACATACGGTGATGAGCTGTACTTCTCTAATGCTCTTCAATTAGTCATTTTTACAAGCAGGAATACTCGAGGGTTCACAGTTACACCAAACTCCTCTGTACATGTGACCAACTGCCCTACATTTTATTTTAACCTTTAAATAAAACACATAATCCATGAAAGCTGAATGCATAAATTTGTTCGTTCACCTCACCTTACTTTGACTTTGAGGTGTTTCTGAAAACATGCTTCATACTACATACATGCATATTTACATTAAGAGAATGTGCAATATATAAGTGTTACTGATGATGCTACTGATGAGTGAGTTTTGCTCTTTAGTTGCACCAACATTTTAAACAAATATTACAGGAAGCTTCCAAAGTTAAAACAGAACTACGTCTATTCTTGGGATACATAATAACTTGAATCAAATTAGTTTTGATCTACAATAGAAAGTGTGTTTGCAGCAAATTGCTAATTAATGACATCCACATGATGGGGCCACGTGAATAAATGTCATAATAAATGGCTATTTTAAGCCTGTGACAAGAATCAAAAGTGTTGTTCCACTTAATAGTAGTCCAGATAGGGTCCCTACAGTCAAACCAAGACAATTCTAACTTTGTATGCATAAAAACGTGAATTAAAAGGACTGTTTGTGCAAGCATCTCAGATCTGCTGCACAGGTCACCTACCGATGTCAAACAAACTACTGTCAATAGACGCAAAAGGAAGCTGAGGCCGTCACCAGATTACTTGACTGGAAAAGAAATGTGTAGGGACCCCAAATTATTAAAAATACGTTATTATATGTATTATAGGAACAAAATATTATGAGCAACTTATATATGGAGTAGAGAACATTGAATTGTATGGAATAAAAGAAACTGAATTTCCTTTTCTGGTTTGCTTGTGGTGAGTGATGTATTTGGGGATGATGGGAAGGCTATAGAGACTTGACCTGACAAAACCAACATGGAATTTAAAGAATTCTGGATCCTGGGGCCCGAAGCGTTCCATTCCAGTTGACAAATTGAAGGATGACTGTAAAATTGTTAGGTGTGAAGCCCCTCTGCCCCTGATACTCTGTTCTACTGAAGGAATCCCTCAACGGAACAGTTGGGAAGGGACGAAGAAATATTCAAACTAGATTTAATGTAGGCAGCACGGTGGCTTGTTCCTGGTGAGTTTGCATGTTCCTGTTGTTTTCTTTTTGTTTTTTTCAGGTATTCTGGTAAACTGGTGATTCTAAATTGCAGATAGCCGAGTGTGTGTAGTTTTGTGTCTATATGTGGCCCCGCCTACAATGGACTGGCGACTTGTCCAGGGTGTAGCCCTGCCTTTGGTCCAACGAAAGCTGAAATGGGCTCCAACCGATCCCCACGACCCCCATTAGGAAAAAGCATGTATAAATAGTGGATGGGTTTAATATCTTCAATTTTATACATTTCTTTCTCAAGAAGAACTGAGCTGAAAACGGGTCACTTCAACATTTATGGTAAATTGTAAGTTTTACAAGGATTTTTTTTTTTTCGTTTGGTTCTGACAGCTTCTCCCCGTGGTGGCAGATGTGTGACCCAGATATCTTTACATAATAACGACGGGAGGGGGTATGCAAACAAGAAAGCTATATTAACAGAAGCAAGTGGAGAAATTCAGAAACGCGTGTTATTTATTTTTCTTTTGTTAATTTTTCCCTTCATTAGTCCTGTTTTCTAGTTAATGGCCTGCTCTGCTACCTTTTCTACCTGCTGGCAGAAAGAGGGATGCCAGTTGTGAAGCTCTAATGAGTCAATATCAGCCAGCTGCTTCTGCTGGTGGTGTACCTTGGGGCATGAAACTCGCTGTGCAGTTCAGTGAAAGGCACTTTGAGATTTTGTTCTGAGTGATTTATTTATTTTGTTCCCCTTACTTTAAAAAGAAAGAAAAAGGACAGAGAATGCAACACAGTGAAAAGGAAAAAAAATAAAAAACATGAACCAGAGGAAAAGCAGATTTGTTTTATGTAGCTCCTATACTGTCACATTTTCATTGTTTATTTAACTTCTTTTGGTTTATTGTCATTCTAGGGTTCCTGTCTGTTCTGACAGTCTAATTTCCCTCTGTTTATTGGGGCCGTATGAAGTTAAAAAGTGAACTTGTATATAAACTCTCCACTGACAGGATTCTTCCGTTATGAACCTGTAAGGAATCTGTGTATCGCAGAGTTCGAAAGCTTTATTAGCAATGCTATACTGTTCAATAAAAAATAAAAAAAAAAAGGTTCTGTTCTAATAGATATGAACCCATTCAGCTCGTTTAGGTCTGTGCAGAGTTTTTTAATCACTTACTGAGTCATTTTAAAAGCAAACTTTGGCAGGAAAAAAATAATAATGTAATGTCACTTCTAGATCTGCATACTATCGATGAGTTTGGTTGAAAGTTTGGTTGAAATTGTAATAACCACGATTTTGGAGAAATATGTGCAAAGTCAGTCAGGCTCATTAAGAAGCTACAACCTTTTTTTAACAGGAAATAATTACTTTTAAGGCATCCAGCTCTGACGCATGAACGTGTAACCTTACTAACAAGCAGACTTGCACATTTTTATTTGCAATAGAAACATTTGACAAGGTAGCTCATTATTAACTACATTTTGTCAAACTGATACTAACACTAAAAACATCACAATACATTTTAAACATGCAACAGCCATCTCACTACCCAAAACACTGTTAAATTAACAACAACTCATAAATTAAACGTTAACAATCCCGTGGGACTGATGCTTTGGTTCTTCACAGCATTACAAGATCCACGATCAACATTAGAAAATTAACCGTAGCAAACGTTCCCACCCACCATGGAAATCAAAATAATAATAAAAAAAGTCCTTCACTCTTAAGACGATTAAGTTTAATATCATGTGAGTAGATTCTGTTAATCACAAATAACTACAAAGAGTCATATTATTTAATGCACTTATACATTTTAATCAGTTGACACCAGTGTAAATATTTGCAAGACAACACTCATAAGATTTTTGCTAAAATGAATAAAAGTGTTAAGCTTATTATTAGGATTATAAAGATATTATTTATTGTTTTTTGTTTTAGTAAAAGCGTTAGTACTGTAATATGCCAGATATTTTCAGCACCATATTGTAGTTTGCATAAACACATATGACAATAAAATTCACTTTACACGATGCAATGTAAAAGTGGTGCATATGAAAATGACAGTTGTAAAATAAAAAATAAAATAATCTGTAAAGTTTCAGAATGTTGAAAGATAATACATACATTGATTTTTAGTTCACTTTTGTTTTTATCATCAGTGATGACACACTACAACTATAAAGTCCTTTTAACTGGAAAAACAAGCAAGTTAAATACATCTGGGAGAAAAAACAGCCCTCACATTTAAGGTATTTTCACACCGGCACCATTTAGGTCTCCCCAAAGGAACCTCTAAGCATGAGTGTAGTTCTTTTGCTTAGATGGCACCTTGGATGCAAACTAACCATCAAGCGTTTCTAAAGATTAGTGTCCAAGGTGGTACATGTGTCCTCGTGGTCTGGCCTTGAGGACCAGAGGCAGACGAGGTCCAAACGTGGTGAAACACAAACAGTCTCTGTCTGGCACTCAGCTGAAATGCGCACGAGTATACAAAGACTTACGTACAAGTAGCCTATATTGTTTAAATTAAGCAGATCGTAAATATGTTGTTTGGGTTTTATTGATCTTTAAATGAACGCTTTTACCAACGGGTCTGTGTATCGTAATTCAACGTATTCAGCATGTTAAACCTGCAGTGCTTACTAGTTGTTTCTGGTAATTTCAGCTATTGTTCTTTTGGAATTATCCCAACAAAAACATCCAAAATTAATCATTTCCTATTATTTCATCATTAAAATATACATGTTTAAACCTTTTCGTTTGGAGATGTATTTTGAATGATGCCAACATTATTATTGTGTCTGTTTTTAATCAATTCAGCTTCGGACAGGTTAGTTAATCACTCTTTCTAGTGCATTTGGTTAATGCTGAACAAAGTAAAAAGAGGGCACAAAATGCCTCTGCGTTTCATGTACAAACATGTAAATCTCTGCACAGCAGTTGCAGGGAGGCATATAAAGGTTGACGTTACGAGCTGATTACAGCGCCTTTCATGGGCTTAGAAGGAGATATACTCATTCCACTTTAAGACTGTTGTAAAAGGCCACGTCTGCTTCATTTGATAAATATAACACTGTTGTTATTGTACGATTGTATAAACCCCCCCACCCCCAGTATGGGCTAAAATAATTTGTCGTGGTGGCTTGGTTAGAGTTTATTGGGAATGATAAAGTTTCATTACAATTAAAGAAGAGTCACCCGTATCATACATGAAGCTTTTTCCATGACTTTTTGTTACCCTATTATTATTAAACTATGACTACTTTAAGCAGTTTAAAACGAAGAATGACAAAGAATCTTCAAAGAAAATGTCTGGTAAACTGAAAAAAAACTATATTACACTTAAATGTCATAACACTTTAGCAGCAGTTGATAGTGCTACATTTAGAAAGGAGAAAAATAAATACTTTATACCGTGTCAAGAGACTCCCACTCACTGTATTTCAGACTTTGCCACTGACGTAAAGTTTTGACCTGTTGTACAGCTGGAAAAAGGGAAAAAAAAAAAAAAATCTTCCCCAGGCATACATCCACTGACAGAATTTAGATAAAAGGAAAATTCTTATAAAAGGAATAAATACCTTTCTCCTTGACAACGGAGAAAGAATAAAAGCCTTTCCTCAGTGTACATTTCTCTCTTTCTTGTTCCTTTTTTGTTGTTTTCTTTAGGCGTCAGCATTCTGTGGCATTGATCTGCAGATGGAACGCGTGGAAAATTATTCCCCACCATCCAACTATATGCTTAATGAAATAGCAAAGAGAAGATACCTCCTCATTATCTTCTACTTTATACTCACAATGCCTTTTAAATTATTAGTGCTCTTTAGAAAGTGGCCTTTATGCTTCACTTGCACTTCTTTCTGTGATATGTGGCTGTCATTTGACAAAATGTCTTTCAGAAACATTTTTAAGATTTTTGAATTTATTGGTTTAATTCCATAATGACAAAGTCTGGCTTGCCTAAAATGTTTTCTGCATTAACGTCGTAGGCATCCTTTAGTTGGAGACGCACGCATCCACAGCTTGAATGAAAGGAGAATAGAAGGTTCCAGGGAACTTTAGAAAAAGAAGTTGCAAAGCTTCAAAATAACGGCACACCTCCAGAACTCTTCCCTGCAGGAACACTAATCTTATTTTTACATCACTTGGGGACTAACTAACGTGGTGATAGTTAGATGTTACAGGTATGGTCAGTAAGTTCTTACAGTTATTTGGCTACATGCTTAAAGTTAAGGACCGATGTTCATTGGTATATTCTACAACGCTGAATCATTGAGCCAAAAAGAGAGGGGCGAAAAATAAATGAAAGCACTGAATGTAGTTAAAATGAAGAGTGAAGCCTCATAAATCTCAAGGGAAAATAGTTTATTCACAAACATAGACCCAAGCTTTTTTTTTTTGATCTGTGCCAAGGACCGAACAGCTAATTAGGTTCATGCTTATACGGTTTGTGTTGCTCCAAGAATCACGCGGTGCCTGTGCTGTTGCTCAGTAACAGACCCGCGATCATCGGCCGGTTTCCCTATTCGAACTGTCCTTGTGCTATGCTGCTACGCTGCTTTGGTCATTATAAAAACCTGCACCGGTCATGGTATTCATGATCTCTCTTGTTACATGCACTAAGAATTCTCGCTGTGGGATTTTTGGAGCAGCTGGAGGCTTTATAGAAAATTATTAGGACATACTGATGATAGACTTGCTTTTTTGTGATATTTTCTGAATGGAAGAAAGCTTTCCTAAAGAAGTTTCTTTTTATGAAATTTCCAAGATTCAAAAATATCCCTTAGGTCCTCAGCCTGGAGTACTTGAGCCCAAACCAATGCCATTCAGAGTAATGAACAGGCGCATAGTGTGTTTCTGCAGTTACTCAAACAAGATTACTTTAGTTTTGCCTGAATTTATAAAGAAAACTACAAGCTATGTAGACATTAATGTCCATAAAGCATACTTGTATAAGTGATGGGTTATATAATAACAATATTAATAATAGTGAAGTGTCTGTCTGTTCAGCAAGGGTCTATCTTCCTCCTTTTCCCTCTCTTTCTTTTGTGTGGATCCTCTAAAACTCTTCACAAGGTCATTGCGTTTTTGGAAGGTGTAATGTGATAAGTTATCCAGGGCTCTCTGTTGTCAGTGGGGCACATTCAGCCAGGGGCAGCTTTTTCCTGCGGTCCCATCATTCAGGCAATTTAAAATGTGTATACTCATGGGATCATCAGGCAGCAGCTTGCAGGGCTCAGTAAGAGCAATGAAAGGCCTGAAGATTACTGTAACTCACACTGCAGGTGTGAGGGAGAGAGCAGGAAGCTGCTAAAAATGTAATCAACGGCAGAGCTGGTTCTCAGTCTTAATCTATTAGAAGGACCAGGGGCTTTGTAATTATTTTCTTTGGCTAAACCTGCTTCAGTAGGGCTTAAGTTGCAGGTGTGTTTATAATCAGTCTGTGCCATTAAGGATCAGATCATTGTGCTGTCGTTTCTCTTCATGTTTGGTTTTTCAGGTTATTTGTGTTTGATTTGTTTTAATTGAATTGAATTCATAGTTTCTGTAAGAATCCACTTCTCCCACAGGAGTTCAACACAACATTACTGAATAACCAAGATGCAGTGATGCACCAGCAGGTTTATATTAACATAAAAAAAACGAAGATGCTGAACCTTTGTTCAGTGATTGCAACCTCATCCCCACGACTAGACAGTGTGGTTTCTTATTTCTATCAAACTCTCATTTTCCTAGTAGAGTAAAAACTACATGGTCTGTGTGTCACCGGCACATTGCTGACCTGCTAAACTCCTGGCTGCATGTTTACCCACACTGCCAACCTCATTCCTGCAGAGCTGCTGCAATGTAGCTGAAGTCTGCACATTCTTTGTTTTTTCCTCACTAATGGCCATCATTTTACAGTCTTATGTAATCTATGCTCTCATGTAATATAAACTATGGTGCAAACTGTATATTTGCTGACAAGAAATGTGATTCAGCCTTGTATTTTCATGTCAACACATCGAAACGGGCAACGCATCTACTGCTAGATGCGACTAGAACGGATTTTTTGGCGCGTTCAGTCCAGACAAACTGCAAAACTGCCAGTAAAGGAGTCAGCACATTGTCTGCCGTACGCATTATTAATACCACAAAACCCAAAACAATCTATGAATGGAGCATGCCGTGCCAGGCAGGATAAAAAACGTAGTAATGATATTTGTAGAATATACAATGGTGATTTATACTTGAAGGAAACTGTGTCTGAAACCACACAAGGCTTTGAAATCGATGCATTTTGCAAGTCTCTGTAAGTCATACTTTACTTCAGTCGAGTGGGATTTCTTGTGACATGGAGTGTAAGAGTCTGATCCAGACGGGGGAGAAAACGATATCGAAGGCTGATATGTGTAGACCTGGTGTGCAATTTGAGAACGGAGTTTAAAAATGACAAGCTTGTGGATGGACACTCAGGCAGGTGTTGAATGCTAGTGTTCTATTTCTCCTCCACTGCTGTACCAGTACCTTTGGTGTTGCAAAACGCTTCTCATTTCATCACCGACAAGCTGCACAGACTCTGATAAGGCTTCCCAAGGACACACCGATCCACTCTGCTGGATGGTGCGGAAAACTGGCCGACAGCTTGTCTGTTCTCAGGAAGTCTATGGGCATCTCTCTAAATCAGTGAAGGTTGTATGTTAAGTGTTAAATGCGGGCTCAGTTGGAACTGTGAGTCGTCACTTTGAGCTGGTCTGATATGGCAGTAGTGCTCGCACTATCAGTAGCAAGTCCATATAGGATATTACTGCAGAGAGCAAGGATTTCATGTCATCCATCACTGAAACCATGATTGTCACTCACTGGTGAGCTGATCCTATCAGCGGACTCCTCAAACGATGTGTCACTGACATCTTCATAATTTGACAGCTCTTTTTCTTTAAGCTCAGCTTTCAAGTGCACTGTTACAGATTATCCGTTTTATTGATCCTGTGCTCTTTGAGGTTTACACTTTGTTGTACAAGCTACAGTGACAATAAAGTGATTGTTCCTAACATCTGCAATCTGCCTCTCTATCACGCGGCTGCTGATGTTGACCCGGCTCACAAGAAACTTCCCGTCAGCTCCCCACTCTCCTGCTGTTCAGCATCCATGGATGACGCTCAAACAGCATCTGTTTAGGGTTTTGTCTCACTTGTCTTTATTTGGTGAGCACTTTCACGAGCAGAATTCTGTCTGTAACATACACAATTAAGAGTAAATGCTCCTGCATTGCTTTGACACTTGCACTGATCTGCTCTGCATACCTCTAAATCATCCTCGAAGTATCGATTCTAAATCCGAAAGCTATCAAGTACCAAGACGTACCCCGCATCAACTTTAAAAGTTAAATTAGGTGCTTCGCCATTCCCTAATGCTTCTCTTTGCAGCCGGTGCTACTACTCTGACACCCGCCAGCAGCCGCTGCACGTCCCTCTGCTGGACTTGGACCCAGCCGTCTGACTGTCATGATTTGATTGTGCATTAATAAAATTACTCCTCTCAGCCCCTTTTTCTTTGTGTGCTTGCATTCACTTCACAAAAGATGCTGCACGTATAATAAATTGATAAAATAACAAGTCCTTGGAACCCTTTTTGTAGCTTTTGATCAATTGTCTCTGTCCATTCTCCAAACTAAGTCTATTCCAAGGTCTTTCAAGGCTTTGAGTCCCAGAGTTCCTTACCTCGAGCAACTCCCTCCATATCTCGGGGCTTGGTGTCAGGGCAGTTGGGTTTCAGGGAGCTCTAAGTCATCCCAGGGTTTCCAACCAGCTGGCCATGCACACAAGTTTATTATTTAGAAGATATACTAATAGCAGGGCTAAAAGAGGGAAAATGGTGAGTATTTTATGTCACAATGGTCACAGAAGAAACGCTGGATGAATGATGAAACCCGAAGGAAGGCGATTTTAACAGCTGCCAGCTTCGCTTACGCAGTATGAGGCTCTCCGGAGACTTGTGTCACCCTTCCAAGATTGGCTCCGCTCTCTCAGACCTTGTTGCCCTCAGGAGCAAAGAGTGTCTATCATATCCATAATTATCTGGAAGGGAGGTCCATCACTGTTGCATCTGAGCAGCACACAGGCGGCGTGGCAGTAAATAATCCCATCATCTCAGCCAGAGGAGGTCAGGCAGGAATAAATTTAACATAGAGCAGGTTTACATGCTGTAGGGCATCGTAAGGAGGGTTTCTCTCTGATTCTCTGTTTGTTTAGGTCATATTTAAGAACTAAGAGACAAGGAAGAGTGTTTTGTTTTAATGCTTCTATTTTTCTCTTAGAAGAAATTAAGTTTGCAAGGCTTCTCATTAAAAGCTCTAAAATAAATGTGTAGAGGAAAAATGTAAAGACTCTACTTCTAACTTCTAAAAAATGCTTTATTTAAAAAAATTAGAGCCTCATAAACCCCCCCCCCCTCCCCCTGCCCCCCCGCACTAACACCTTTTAAATGTTTTTTGATAAATCTTTTTAAAAATGAACATTATAATTAATGTACCATGATTTGCTGCCTGTACTACAGAGGAACTAGCAGGGTTTTCATCTAGAGGTGTATTTTCTTTCTCCTTTTTTTTTGACCTTTTCTTTCAGGACTTCCGTGATCTCTTTTCTTTCTAAATAACTATGACTTCTCTTCTTCTGATACCGTCCTTTCCCTTCCGCATGACGGAATTTCTTCCCTGGCTCGCTGTCTTTCTGTTTGTTTCTTCCCGCCTGACATTTATGATATAAGAGCTTTTGAGGATGTTTTGAACAGTGCAGAGCAGCTCTGTCTCCGGGACATTAGGCGTCCATGGCGCGAGCAGCTTCGGATCACTCACTTAAGCAGCTAACATTTCAAACGGGCAATAAAGAGAGTCCCAGTCCCTCTAGAATAATAAAGCAGAGTCAGGGGTGGATGCACTGTAATACGGACAGATATTTCTCTGCCACAGCTGCAGCTTGTGCTCCAGCAAAATGAAGGAAAACTGAATTGAGGACATGCCGTATGCATGAATAATGCAGAAAAAGCAAGCACGAGCCGCTGTGATGTCCAGGTGTATGACATTCACTCTTTGTCCAGAAACATGTCGGCCTTTAGGCCATCAAAATAATCAGTTGTCAGACCTCCATTCTTCATGTTTTTGGTGTGTTGAAATATGATTTTTTTGCGTGTTTGCTTTGGACATCTCGAAGCTTGTGTGTCAGACCAGTGAAGAGGGAGTTGGAGCAAAGAAGGATTGTTTTCTCAGTATTTGATCATCAGCGTTTTGTATATCTGTTGAATGTGATAGAGTATCTGTCACACCTCACGCAGTCCTCTCAAACAATAAACGGGACGTAACTGAGATTTATGGGACTGATTTATTTCTTTATTTTGTGACTCGCTGTTTTCTGAATTGACCTCCACCATTAAGCAAAACACCTTGATGGATGCACTTGATAACCAGATGTGAGTGCTACAAATTAGAGGTCCTTGAGAACACAAGTTCCAGTCTTGTCATTTTATATGCACTGTGAGTTGTTTCTGTACGCAATCATCGAAGCAGGTATGGCACAAAAACATTCCCGTAGCATCCTTTTAAATTTCATTTTAATCTTTTATGATGTATTGGGGAGCAGTGAACATATTATTCCCTTGCTCAAAATAGCCTCCAATAATCATGTAATTCCTTTTTGATTGATGTTTACTACACCCGGCCCGGTTTTTTTTTTTTTTTTTTAATAATTTATTTTGCATTGAAAGTTGAACTCATCCATTTTATGTCCCATTTTAAAAACGTATGTCATTCATCTTTAGAAATGATTTGATAGATTTTTTTTTCTTTTGACCTTAGAGGTAAAGCTCTACGCCTTTGAACCTAAATGTCAAAGCAGGTCAGATCAGCATCCAGATGCACCCGTATGTGTTTGTAGCCCTCCACCTCTGAGAAAGTGAAGTTTTTCTAAAGGTTCAAAAGGTTGCACAACTACAAAATAATGTTGGCTTCAGAGCGTCCGTGCAGTAACTACAGTATCGTGTTAGCATTTCACAATTTAAACAGCAACCTTCGCAAAGTAAACATGAAAAAAAAAAAAAAAACTTTGCATCTTCAAGCATTTGTTTGGATCACGTGTTATGTATTAACTTTATAATTATGACTAATTGTTAGGGTTCATTATGTTTAGAGTTGCATGATAAGAGTAGTTGTCTGTACTTAAAAAGCTGTAGTATCTCCTGAACCCAAGATATTTTTTCTTACATAATCTTCATTTCATTTGGCAATATACATCCATTTCTGGCATTTCAGGCTTGCAACACACTCTCAAATATGTTGGGACGGTAAAGTTTTTGGCACTTGACACTTGCAGAAGAAGTCTTTCTTGTGTTCTTCTCGGCCCAGAGTACATGTCCAGAGTACATGTCCAGAGTACATGTCCAGAGTACATGTCCAGAGTACATGTCCAGAGTACATGTCCAGAGTACATGTCCAGAGTACATGTCCGCCCATTTGTTCCCAAACCAATCTGGAATACTGATTCGTGTGACTGAAATACACGTTTTCAAAATCAATACCGCCTCAGTTGATTTTTCTTTTTGCTGCTTTTGCACTGCAAATTCTTGTGTGACATTTGTGAATATGGTTTCCTTTGTAGTGCATGGCAAATGCTCAAAGTGGTGCCTCGTTTTTGTGTTATCATCAACTTTCTACCGAAGGTTGTTCATGATGCACGGCTCTCTGAGTAGTTGGAGATTGTGTGGGTGTCAACCTTAGGCTCCCACCCTCGTCTGTTACAGTCTGAAATACTTACACATCCTGTGAATTGCTTATGATATTATGCGCTGTAGGAGGAGAAATGTCAAAATCCTTTCTATTCTTGCTTTGAGGAACATTTCAATGATTTTTATTACGTGTTTTGTTGATCAAGCAGAGATACTCTGCCCATTTTTTATCCTCGAAGACTTGGCCTTTCATGTGTGATGCTTTTTGTACCTAATAGTCATTACGTTTACACCACACCGCCTAACCAGCTTGGCTGGGAGGACGCAGAGATCCTCCCCAGTTATTCAAGAGATGTAATCTCCAGTGGGTTGTGGGTGCACCCTGAGGCCTGTTTACTGTAGCCAGCTCAGGTCAAGCCCTTGAGGTTAAAGCGGAGTATGTTGTCTCTGAGGTTGTTGAAGATTTAATCCCTGTGAACCTGAGCTTTTCCTGAGATGAAAAGACATTTTGCAGTCCAGGGAAGCATTTTTCCCCTCCACTTTACATGTAAACATATGCATCTGGTGGATGAATAGATGGAGAGATGGATGGATGCATAGATGCTGGGCCAGAACTTGGAAAAACAAACCACTATGTAATATTGTTTGCATTCATGGTTTTTGAGGTGTCGGAGGAGGTTTGGTAATGAGATCTGCTTTCATGTGGTCTCAGAAGGTGGTCTCCTGCTCTGCAATGATCTGGGAGGGATGCCACGTACTGATTTAAACATATTAGGGTTTGTTTTTTGTTTTTTTTTTCAGTTTGTTATCTGATTTCAATGCTTCTGACGTGGTTGTATGCTGTGCTGCTCTCATCCTGCCATCAGCATCTCCAGTGCTCCCACCAGGTGTGGTGCACGTGGTACAAAACCAAAGCAGGGACACTGGAGCAGAGCATGAAAAATGTCTTCATGCAGTCTGCTTCTGGTGCTTATTTGCTTTCCTTCTATCCATGATAATTGAATTGTTTGTCCTTCACAGCATGTAACAAATTTGTTTTGCATGTTTTTTTTTTGATTGTTAAGTGTATGGAAAACATTAAGTGCTTCATCTAATTAATGTCTGGTCTCTCATCTAGTCTGCACATTCTCATCAGAGCCTTGCAGAGAATCATGAACTAGACATGCAGTGTCGTTTGAACCGTGAGCTTCAGTCTCACACTAATCAGGTCATTAAGCTTAAGAGGGCCTAAATGACAATATTTACCTTTTGTTTTCCTGTGGATTAAAGAGTGACTTGTAAATATTTGGAATCTGCATGCCAGCAAGCTGTCACTAAAACACGCCGAATCTAATTTGCAGCCACAGTCCAAAGGCTTCCACAATTGAGATGAATCAAATGTCTTTTTAATCCATATCTCTGTTTGCCCCTTACAGGCAGTGCATGTACCATGTCAGAGTACAACAAGTTAAAGAACATGCTGCTGGATATGCAGCCAAAAGTGCCGAAGAGCAGAGAGGAGAACCAGCAGAGAGACATGGAGGAGAAGCGAGTGCTGGTGGATACCATGTTTAAATACCTGGATGTGAACCAGGATGGCCGGCTGGTCAGTGATGAACTGGAAAAGGTGGGTCTCAAGCTGATATGTCCTGATTAACACTGCGTCATCGCTGTATGAAACTGCGACACGAACAGATGAAATCTGAAAAAAAAAAACAAAAAAAAAAACAGGTAAACAAGGAAGAAATGTTGGAAATGAACCTCACTCAAGACTTTGAGGGAAGTTTTCTTCATAGGAAGCATTCATTGTCTAATATATCTCAATTTGTTTATAAGAATGCAAGAACACAAAAACCAAAAGAAAAAAATAAAGAAAACAGATGTCAAGTGCAATTTGAATGAAATTCAAATGGAAAACAGGTCCGAGCTCACTCAGGACAGAAGTGCAACTGCATTTTGCATTCATCACTCCACAAACGGTGACGGCCCTGAGGTCAAACTATGAAGTGGATTAAATGACATTTGGCTGTAACATTTACATTAATCTGGTCAAACAAAAGGGAAAAAAGATGTTTACTGAGCTTTTCTTCAAGCAAGGCCTGAATCCGTGGAAAGAGTTGACATTTTCATGCTGAGGAAAGTAAATTATCGTGAGCGTCATCTGGTGTAAGGAAATGGGCATCAAAAATTGGTGTTTGTCAATGTCTGGAAGGGGTTTGATTAAGTCTGCGTGGCGGCTGTTCTACCGGTGCAGCAGGATGATATTTAGAGTCGGCGCTGGGCGCAGACTGCATTCAAGAGGGCTCAAGAATATTCTGCAGCTTCTCATCGTTTAACATTTTCAAGTGATTTTTAGTTCTGAAACAAAAATGCTGAAATATTGTGTGGTGTTGGAGAAAAAAATATCAAATATTTATCAGTACTTCAAAAATACAGATTTAGGAAAAATCCCAGAGTATCTGGCTAAACAGTGATCTTTGTTAGGGCTTCGTTATCTTAAATTATGACAAAATAGTGTCCCCTTTTTAAAAATTTAAAGAAGACAGGGACTTTTGCCTTTTATGGTAGAGCTCTATTAAAAGATTTACCAAAGCTGGCATGTCACAGAAAAATCTGAAGATAAGTCGTTCTTACTGTGTAGAAATTCATAAACTTTGTGTCACACAGATTATGGTTTTAAAGATCAAAGAGGAACTCTAGTCATCCATCCAGACTGTCCTCACTTTGAGATCTGTCTATTGTCACAGATAATCTTGGGGGCTAAAGTTCTGTACTTGGGGTTTAAAAATATTTCATTCAAACGCCAAAGGCAGAACACTTTGTAGAAGTGAAGATTTGGCTGTAGACGGCTGCAGGCAGCAACAGCAAAAAAAAAAAAAATAAATGTTGGCGACATCCTTTAATTTGCCATGTCATATGTGCAGCTCCATACAGAATCAATAGGCGAGGCTGAATGAGGTTTTTACTTTGAGTTTGCAGGCTCGAGGGATGAAAGTAATCTGGAAAGTTACTTGTGGAAATCTCATTGGCATTTTGACCTAAAACTCACAGTTTACATTATAGAACAAAACGACAACAGTTAAAGTGGTAAAACATGATAAGACTTCCAGCTGTCTCAAAATGAATGATGGTTTGAGACGAGAGATGATATTTCTCTGATATTTTTATCACGATTAATATTTTAAGTTTATCATTTGCAATTTCAAAACATGAAAAAGGGGAAATGTGTGGGCACCCTGCAGGGCCAGCGCTCAGCTACACCCCCTTTGGCGAGAACCGTGGCTTTTAAACGCTGCAGCAGCTAAGAAGCTTTCCGCGTCTTCTTTGGGGGATTTTTACCCATTCCTCATTAAAAACTTTCAAGTTCTGCCGAGTTCTTAGGCCTTCTTGCATGCTCTTGATTTTTTTCCATGGATTTCCAGATCATGTTTTGTGACATAGCTGCAAACGGTTTCTGAATTGTGGCTTTTAAAACACCTGTGATTAGGTTCTTGGTCCTACTCTAGACGTCTTGCACTTTGTTTGTAACTTCTGAAAAAACAGATTTGTTTTCTTACAGAATTTTGTGGTATTTAATGTGATCTATTCTTCTCTCTGTTAATGAAATGCTCCTTGTGTCACTGGTTGCATTGAAGGTCCACAGCACGAAGGATCCGCCTTCATGTGTGTAATTGGATGGGTGTTCCTGAGAGGAAGCGTTGACCTAATTGCTCCGTGTGATTTGTTTCCCGAAGACATCGGTGTTGTTGAAATGTGCTTTGCAAACTTCTGGGGGATCATGGCCTGGGTCTCTGGAAAGTGCCTAGAGACAACTCGTATTGTAATAGATGCTGTTTAGATAAAATTGAAAATTGAACTAAAAAAAATATTTTTGCTGGCAAAGCAAGACATGTTTTTTTTGTTTTTTTAAGTCAAATGATGGTTTTAATTTCACTTTTACAAATGTGAAAAGCAATTCTCTTAAAATCTTTCAATTCCTCTCTACCACTCACCTCAACCGTTAGGCAGCTGCAGATTGTTGAGTTGGGATTTGAGGAGTCTATATTTAAAAGATTTGATGGGTTTTTTTGTTGTTTTTTTTTTATAAGCTGGCCAATCTTAATGGTGATCGACTCGTCACAGTGCTCGCAGGCTAAATTCGGTTCGATTGTCCTTGGATGCCTGCCTTTGCGTCACACTCATTTCTCTTTTTCTCACTAAAAAAGTGTTCTGCTAAATTAAACTGGTATGAAGAACGTGTCATGTTTAGCTCGCACTTTGGAGATTAGTGGTTTACTTTCCTCAGTTATCAGCAAGAAAAGAAATCTTGTTGTGCAGTGCCAAAATATTTACCACTGTACTGTCACATTGTTTTTGTAAATGATTATAAAGAGTAGATAATAAGAATAAAAGCAGCTTTGTAGATTGGCACTGCGTCGTTGTAGCTCAGAGCATTCACTGTGATGAGTCTGAATGGATCCATGTGTAATCTGGCTCACACGTCACACGTATTCATCTCAATATTATTTATATGCTGTCTACCTTCAAAGGTATTTGTTGACTCAGGTTTTTTGTTTCACAGATTTGAGCTTTAGTCAGGATGTGAAGAAATGTTTGTGTCACTGCAAAGCAGATCGACTGAAATCAGTGTACCAAATGGCTGACTATGTTTAAAATTAAGTAAACTATATCAGGCTGACCTTAAAAGTACAACACTGGAAAATCCATTAAAAATCGAACACACCATGTGTGTTAGAACAGTTTTAAAAATGATTAGTGTTGGCGCACGTCAAGTATGAAGCATCACAAGTTTCCGTCAGTGGTTGATAACGGTTTGAGACGGAGATCAATGCATAGTGGCCCTGAAGAGCAATTTATGACGCAAGTGTGTGCAGCTATGTCGCGATTTTAAAAGGTTTTTGAAGCAAGAAACTCCAGATGATCAGATATTTTCCCATTTTACTGGGTGGAATTTACTGGAGCAGGCAAACATAGTAACATCCGCTGAAAGGAACGCATCTGCACTCACCGGCCTTGAAGCCTGCGAAGCCCTCATCCAGGCTGTTGTTTAGAGTTTAAAGATGCAGTTAGCAAATTTTTACCTTTAAAAAATAAATAAGGAATCATAAACCTTGAAAGATGGGATTGAAGCAATTTTGCGGGCATTTACAGGATGACTTAACTATACTAAACTTCATATTGGAACAGATATTAACCGTAGTCTGGTTACCGTTTTCAGTGTGATTTTTGCATCAAAGAAGAGTTTTACAACGGTTTACCTGCTTGAAGTGAAGGATGTGGAAACGTTTGCGTGCCTGCCTGGGAGATCAAATAACTGTGGGGGTTAAATATTAGCATGACATTTAAATCTGGTTCTAAAGGCCAGAGTCTGGCCAGGATTGTCCAGTTTTAGATACCATTCCCACATAGGCAAACTTATTTAAAAAAAAAAATATCAGAAACTGTCATCTTCTCTTTGAAATGCAGGGTTTCCTTTTATACACAACGTGTATAATCCTGCTGCAGGAACAAGAGAGCAAAATGCACTCTCGTGAGGTTTTTCTTTTTTTTGTGTGTGTTTCCCATCATTGTGTGATTTAATATATTCCGTTTTTTAGATTTCGATGAAGGAGCATCTGGAGGACAGTTTGCTGGAGTGCACCATGCAAGATTTGCTTCGCTACGATGACTACAACAATGATGGACACCTCAGCCTACACGAGTTCTACACAGCTTTCCGTAAGTCTTTTGTTACATCCTTTCATCACTCTTCCTTTTGACAGTTTTTTTTTTTTTGGTTCATTTTTATCTTCTGCTTTCTTTTAAGATACAAAGATAGGAGCCAAAGTATCTGCTATAAAAATCACATTTAACATGCATAAAACCTTCCTATAATGACGCTGCTTTTGCAACATTTTGAGCTTATTTTTGATTTCTCCAGGTTGGATTCACATGGGTGGGCCTTTTGGTTATTTAGTTTGCATTAGCTGACAAATGGGAATATTGCAATAAACTTTAACCCAAACTTTCAAAACACATTGTTACAGCTGTAGATAAATTAATAATGACTCTGTAGGGCTCGAACTATTGTTTATATTCAGCCATAATTATACTGGCGTCAAGACTCGTGTTGTTGTTACAGTTGTTGAGGTTTAGACAGAGCAACAGCTGTGAGTTTTGGCAGTTTCCCATCTTATTAGGATCAATAATCACTAATGTTACCGTTGAGTTAACATCATAATTACTAGTTCCCATAAACATGCTCTTTTATTCTTTTTTTTAACTTTATATTCATTTTTCTTTAAATCCACATCGATATGTAGTAAAATACCTGAGCTCTGAATCCCACTGTGAAAATGCATCAACATGGTTGTTAGTTTCAATTTCTAAGGTTTTATTCTCAACTTGCGCAGGTCAATTAAGACTTAGCAGCAGCTCTGCAGCCTGATGGCTGGTTTCACTGGGAACTTTCCTACCATTTTTCCGTGAGGTCACCTTCCAGATGGACGGTGAGCAGACGCTGCATAGTGTTCGTCGACTTAAGGATTTTCCTGCGACGTTTCAGGTCGACTTTGTCAACATTTTTATGTTTGACAAGCATTTGAAGGGGTGGGTTGGGACCAATAACGAGGTATCGATCAGATGATATTCAAGGTTAACTGTTATTTCGCAGAAAGGCAACATCAAGAGGGAGTCGTCATATCTGAGCGGCACATCTGCTGTTCTGAACATGCTGATGGCATAGATTAACTTTGCCTAACTGTGCCAGTGCGTCCTGAAATGTAGTCGGTGCTTTCCCCAGTAACTGGTCTGGGAAACAGAGCAGCCAGGAATCACAGGTGGGCTTACTCGAGTTGAAATTCATCATCATCATCATTTGAAGTTGCTTTGGTCAAGGTAAGCAGTAAGAGCGAAATTTCATTTGAAATAACTGTTTTTTAACAAGTTTGTAAAGCGAATCATACAAATTACCAAATCGTGTATTATCTTGGAAGATGGAGATGGAAGCGCTTACATTTATCATTTGGGAAAGTGTTTGTCTCTTTGATTTCTGTAAAGAAGAAAGGAGCAGGAACATTACTGGGGAATAAAAGTGGACTCTTTGTGGGACTGTGTCTCTGCCATAAAGATTTTCTCAGGATGACATGTAAAACAGTTGCACTGGCATGCAAACGCATCAAAACCAGACGCACTTATGTGTTTGGATCAAACTTTATAAAGTTATTTAAGATGGACCGGCTTGCTGACTCTGAGAAGATGCTGCATGAACACAGACAGACAGAATGACAGCAAATGAATTTCCAATGGACATCAGGATGACCTCGTTCTTCTCCCATCTCAACACTGATGTGCTTCATATACTGCAGCTATTGTTTACTATTGTAATAAAATTATTATACTTTAACTAATCGAATTCACTCACCATCACCAGTTAACATCATTTTCCTTCTCTCCCACTATCTCTGTTTCCCTTCGACATAATGTAATACTACTGAATCCCTATAAACAGCCATTCTTATTCAGATTTGTTTGTTTTGTGAGCAGGCAGACTAGTGAATCAGAAATAGCAACATAGCAGCTTATTAGTACATGTTAACCAGGAAACCAGATTGCACGCATCCTGCGACGTTTGTGTTTTGATTCGGCTCGTACAATCATGGTCCAAGTCTGATGCTATAGTAGTTCATACCTGCAGCTCACGGGCAGGCTGCTGCTGGCAGGCCACAGAGGTGAGAGAAGGAACGCGAGGGCTTGAACACATCCTCCTGTGGCTCTTTAGCATCTACATGGCATTCTTAAGTGGCATTTAGCATTGGTTTGTCAAAATTAAAAAGCTCCCAAAAGGGGGTTTTAAGCAACTTTGCAAGTCACCTTGGTGACACGTATAGAGGGGAAGGAAGAGAAGAAGCTTTCCTGAGGGTGAGGAGAAATGCATACGCTTTTTTTTTTTTAAACAAAAACAAAAAACAAGAAATACTGATGAAATAAAAAGCCAGTGTGTGCACCACCTGCAGTATGCCTTTACCTATAACTAAAAGCACAAGTGTAGAAAGTACTCTCAGTGATATTTCGTTAGTTTTCGTTGATCTTCTGTGTTGATCCATCCTGTTGTTCTATAGTTGAAGTAGGAATCACATCCCATTTCCCAAAAGCACGACTCGGCTTCAGTGCAGATTCCACACTCAATAGATTTGTGCTCTTAAGAAAAGCTCGGCCTGCCCCGTGTTCTCTTTTTCTTATTTAACTTATAAACCTTGACAAGAACACCGCTTTACAAAGCTCTGTTTTGTTGTCACCTGAGTCTTTTTCTCTTTTCCATCTTCTACAACAAACAGAATCGAAAAGAATACGATCATAGAACATTCCTGATTACATTCTTATTGATCCACCCTCCATTATTAGATCTTTTACAAGTCCAGCTGGTTGTGCTCAGTGACTTTTTTTTATTTTTTATGTTTTTAGTCATTATTTAGCTTGACTGCCTGTTTGGAACCACAGTTAAGCGGATTCCACTTATACTCCTGAACTCATGTGTAGTGATGCATCATAGATATTACTGTTAAATAGGATAAGTCAATCATGTTTACAATTGTCTATCATCCATACAGAATGAGATATATATATATATATATATATATATATAAAGGATATCATCACAAATTGCTGGGATGATTTTCAGTAAAGACCTATAGCAGAAGAAGGCTTGAAAAGCTCCTTGCCTTCTAGGATTATTAGTGCCCAGACCAAATGGGAGGTTTATGCTTTGCTTACGGAATTACAAGGAGCGGCAACCTGTCCAGAGTGGATCCTGGCTGTCACCCAGTGATACCCGGGAGGCAGTGATGCGCGGGCTGATCCGAAACGAGCGGCCAACCGCGGTCACCTGCGGTGATGAGTCAGACAAAAAAACTGCATAATAGCATTTTGGTCAGGTTCAGTTGTGCCCCTTAAAAAAGATGATTGCACTTTGCACTTTCTAAATGTATATTTAAGCACAATTTAACGACATCTAGAAATACAAAAGCTATATCAATCATAAATACTAAGACATCATTGGCTGATTGGCATGAAGATGCAGTACGAGCTTTCTGCACAGGCGACGAGGTGACGAGGAGGTGACGAGGAGGTGATGGAGATGGTCAGAAAAAAGTTAAAGACGGGGGCCAGGGCCAAATGCCAGGGCCACTTACAGCTTTAATGTAGCCAAGCGTCCAAGATGGTCTTTTGTGTTTGTATTTATTATTATTATTATTATTATTCCTATAATTTATGTCTAATTGGTTGGAATACATCATGTTTGAGCATTGCAGGACCAAGATAATGGCTAATAATCAGCTCCGGTCTTCCCTGATGGGATACAGGTCTTACAGAGTTGTGTCCTTACATTCATTATAGTGTCAGCATTTTTTAGTAGTGGATGTCTTGTACATGTGCCCTTTATATCTAAATTAAAGCCAGTGTAATTACACATCAGTAAACGTGCCGGAATGTGCCTTATAGACACGGCCACCATTAGCTGGTAAGTGAGCAGACTCACTGAGAGATATCTGGAGCCTGCAGATGTAACGGTCACACAAGGTCACAGCTCTTTTGTTGATACATCCACAGTTCATAAAGCTGGCAGGCATAAATTCATAACCGAGTACACGTCACGTAAAGTATATGAGCATTTGTAAATGCAGTCAGGGATATTCATGAAAGATTTTGAAATATTCAATTTTTTCCTCTGAGTCTGGTGCTCAGCGCGAGTTCATGCATATTTTTGCAAGTTAGACATGTTGCATGGGAAAGCCGGGCAGGATAAGCTATAATGTTCTAAGAGACATATACTATACTGTAAAGATATGCTGCTATCACTCGTTGAATTCCAGCAGGGAAATAAATGAATTCCATTATAGACTAGAAAAGCAGTTGTCATACAGCAACGGATTCCTGGTCAGTAGGATACACATTATGTTTTATTAAAAAATGCAAGGCCATTTCTGTCACAGAGCTGCAACATTATTTAAACGGCTTGCATAAGTTGAATCTTTCCATATGAAATGTATATTTGTCTCCTAATTTTGTGTAACAGATGCGGCTGCACTTCGACACACCAAAGCGCTGGTGCACGCAAGCACAGCACCATCAAATGTAGAGGCTTTGTGGGTAATAATGTTTATAATAGCAGTCTCAAAGGCAGATACTGAGAAAGGTAAAGCTGCTCCAGATCATGCAGAGACCAGCATGTAATCAGCAGAATGGGTATGTGATGGTTCCAAATGCTCCTGTTCTCATGCCAGTCTCCTGGCGGGTTGGCTTCACTAAATCTTCATGACTGACTCTGGATCATCAAAACATCAACTTAGGAGAGTGGTGTAGGAGGAAAACGCCATTTGAGGGACCACCTGTGAGAAGAATGCAGCTAAGCAGCAGCACAACAGAATGAAAACTGAGAGAGGAGATGGGAGTTTGTTGCATTTTTAACGTAAGAATCTGATGCTTTTTCTAGGTTCTTACTGGCATCTACATCTTTCTCCAGCATACAATCCTTCAAATCTAAACTAATCAATTCCTGTGAGTATTTGTTTTTCCGTAATTCCGGTTAAGAGTGGAATTACGTAGAGTTCATGGGCTGCACTGACAGTGCCACTCAGCAATTCCAACTAATTAACCGAGAGTCGAGTAAGGATGGAGAAGAGAGAAGAAAACGAGAGGAGAATGAAATTAAACGGAGACAGAGCAGAATCAACAGGAGATGAGTGAGTGAGAAGGGAGTTGGAAGGATGATGATCGTAGAGGAAATAAGAGAAAGGCACCTCCCCTTTATCTTGAGGGGAAATACGTGCAGAAGAAAAGATAGAAGAAGGAAATAGAGGAAAGACAGTGATTGTAATTGGTTACCTGGTGGAAGGCAGGAGCCAAGAGTTGGAAAAAGATTAGAAGTCATGGGTTGAAGTGAAGAGTGAAGAGTGTCTGCATGAAATGGTTATTTATAGTTCATGAGCTGCATTTTGGACCATGTCATAAAGTTTCATGACAATAAATTATGTGGATTTTTCTGCATAAACACACAAAGGGGAAATAATAAGAATAGTAGTAATAAGAAGCAGAATAAACACAACCGCTTCCAGCAGTGAATCATTAACACAAAGAAACATATTGAAATCAGCAGGGACTTCAAGGGTTTAATTCAAATTAACATATAAGGTTAATGATGAATCAGAACAATGTTCCAATTACCTCAAGATTTTAACCTTTTTTTCCTTTAAATGTTGTGTCGGATTTCACTTAAAAGTAAAATGTCAAATGTTGACGTGTGGCTTTTAATAAGGGGCAAGGTTGTCAGGTTTGTGGTGAAAGTTCGGCAAAGAAATCGGCAAAAGGAAAAAAAAGGAAACTTCAAAAATATAAATTTTAATCATGTGTACAAGATCTGGTTTGAAGTTTGGGAAGATAATTACCCCAGGAAAAGTGCATTAAACGGTGAGTTGTAGCTATTGTAGAGTCAAGATTAAGAAAAATCACGACAGCATCGTAAATATTACATAGACTACAGTGGCGCAATGATTCATACAGTGACTGACGTCACAGTATTTGAATTTAATTAACGCTGAGAACGACAGTCTTCCCTATAACTACTTGCACAGATGAAGGTAAATATATTGCTAAAATCCAGTAGTCAACCGATAACTGACTTAAAAGTGCAGTATTTCCTTCTGAAAAATGACTATAAAAGATCCTCCTGTATCGTTTCCTCTTTTCTGCTATCCACTGTTTATATATTTCCCATATTCTTGTATTATTTACATTCCTATATTATATTTTTCCTCTAATCTGCTTTTAACATGTGCTTAGTCCTTTAGTTTTCTCTTATCTTCTTCAATCAACCCTAGCCTTTTCCTTTAGTTTCCACTCCTCTTTCATTTCCCTTTCCTTTGCCATGCACACTCTCCCTGGCTTGTGCCTGATGCCTCGTTACCGCTCAATGGACCTTAACAGCTAATTGCCGGTGTGTATAAGGGGCTTTTGCACCTTTCAAGTGTCTTCTCTAATCCTGGGTAATTACCCGGTGTCCACTAGCAGCACTAACAGGTGAAGGGACTGTAAAGCCTTTAGTCCCACTACTTACATGCTTCAATGAGACATAGATTTTATTTTTTTTTTAAGTCAAAAGTTCTGAAGCTGAGATGATGTGTTCCTTTACATGTCTCGTGAGCTTCTGATGGGTTTGCTTTCAGAGCAACATTCAGCTTGTAAAAGACATTGAAGCTAAAACATAGATACTATGCCAGGCACCAGAGAAATGTGCAGCATGAGTAAAAAATATGTGTAGTCAACAAAAACGGACATAAACCTCCTCCACTTGACCATGGAAACGTAGGTGTAAACTCAGGTTTACTTGTAAACTGTATTGTGCTCTGACTGCCTTGTGAAAAACCACAAATAACAGACTTGATATGATGTAATTGAAACTGAAAAATAAATCACGACAAATGCTTCTATTTATGTGCTATTGATTGTGCATCATTAACTTAATCCCATAAACCCCTGGTCTGTGTTTTGGAGCGACTGCACTACTGAATTGGAAAAATGTATCCACTGCTGAAATATTCATTTATTTGACATTGGAAAGATTCAAAGCTGCTGTCGGTATCGAAGTTGATGGACCGCGAACTGCATGTAAAGCATTCCGTATTGTCTGAAGAGGATTATATTGATGGAAATGCAATATGATATTAAATATGTTTTAATCCTTTGAGAATTGCATTAAAGCTGGAATCAGGTTTTGACTTCTTTGAAATCAAACACGCCGTTTTACCTGATTTATGACGCTGGACTGCAATACTTCCCAGCTACAGCTACTTGCTCCAACAAGCCTTTCTTTCTCTCTCTGTTTTTTTAAGTCTTTGAATTGTCCCGCCTTTTTTATAGTTTTTTAAAAAGCTACACGTTCGTTACCTTTTCTTTTTCATGGCTTTTGTCCGTTTTTCTCACCTTATTCGCATATTCCACAGTGCAATATATTAACAGAGAATGGGAAAAAAAGACAAAACTTCCATCCCTTTAATAAGACATGTATTTACTTATGTTGACCACTATATCACTCTAAGCTAAAGACATGAAACTAATTTTTTTTGTGTAAATGAGGCTTGTAATGTGTGCTCGTAGCGAGCGTCCAATCAGTTTTTTTGAGCTTGTCTAATTACCGTACAAATACAGGCACTCTTGTACTCATTTATGTACAAATAAATATGCATCTCACATGCACTCAGATGTAAAAAAGTACTCAAATATCCAGTCTCAGGCAGTGGTCACCTAGCAGTGTTACATAGTGAGAGATGCCCAGTAAGTTGCCATGGGAACTGTGGCTGTCTGTTTAATCTATGAATCATTTATTTAGTGCAACACTTCCCTGATGCAGCTAATTCCCTGTGGAGGAGAGGGGAGGAAAGGAGAGAAACATAAAGCCAGAGATACAATAAAGCAAGTAATTTGAACCCTGCACACGATCAGCAATTAAGTCTTAAAGATGTGTGTGGTGTGTGAGATATGGGACTTTATTATCCCCGAGAGTAAACACCGCAGACAGGTGGACATCTTACATACAGGGGAAACACAGAATGGCAGAGCTAAGAGAAAGTCAACAATAAAACATTAGTAGACCTTCTTACTGTGTTTGTGAGTTGATTTCCTTGGAAACAAGCACCGACTGTGCATTTAAACAGAGGATATATAGTGCTGCTTGGCCGCCTGCTTGTTTCACGGTAGTAAAGATATAGTTTTTGTGCAGCATCTCGAAGCACGATGAAGCACCTGCTGAAAGCTTTGTGCATATTTCCACAGACCTGACATACTCTGTATGGTGTTCTGTCCCTGTTAGTGAAGTATGATAGTATTTTCTGTACGGCCCTTCATAATTTAACTCCTCTGGCGTTCCAGTTCTATTCGCCAAATGGAACATCTATATCACTGTCCTAGAACAACCCCAGATGACAGGGTCTCCTGAGGGCCTCTGTTTTTAAGAGGTTTGTAATCACAGCATCCTGCTGGGCTGCTGTCATTCTCTGCCACGTTTCACCTCGTTCCTATCAAAACATTTCCAAAAGCTTTCGAAACACTTTTCAAAAATATTGTTCCATACATTCTTCTTACTTTTCAAGTAAGTTGGAGCCGATTAGCGCCATTGTCATGTGTCAGTGGTCTGCATGGAGCCGGGGCCATGAGTTAATTCTACCCGGCGTACAATTAGGACTGGAAGCAGTGGGAAACAGATGGCTTGGCACTTGGCACTAAATTTAAAAATCAGACTACCAGACCTGCAAAAGCTCACTGATGAGCTTTTTGTTTTTAACAGATTCACAATTAAAAACACAACAACAACAGACTTGACACCTACTGGAATCTTGAGACAACGTGGACAGTTATTGAAAATGATATTTGGCACACTTTGGTATAAAAGGAAAATTAATACAAATATAGAATTGGTACCAGTCAGTTAGGCCTGTTATGCAAACAGGTGTTTATTGCAGAAAATAAAAGAAATGCCATTAAATTGAGTCTCTCAAATAATACTACTAATACTAAATAATACTAATGTTTTATTTTGAATATTGCATTGCATGCTACCACCAACCAACAGTAATATAATAATACTCGCACTTGTTTACTCGTTTTTTTCTAATTTGCATGGTTGCATGGCCCGATCTTCATACAGCCACAATATATGACAATTTGATTAATGGGAAGGCAACTGGATTTATTAACAATAGGCCACACATAATTTAGGATGCTCCTTTTATTTATAAATAAATTTAAAACAGTATCCGCATATGTGAAAATGTGATGTCTTTTGTGAGGACCATTAATAAAAACCTCCGGGGGGAGTTTTAAAACGAGAAGAGCAGGTTAACTTCACAAATGAAAAAGGCAAATTTGACCATTTTTTAAATTATGTTAATTAAATAAGAGGTCCAGCTAAGGATATTTATGTTATCTTTGTGTCTTTTGTACATTGCATATGTCTAAAATAATCAGCCACAGGCAGAATGCAGCTTAGACTAATAATTTCCTAATAAGTCCCCTAAAATTTCTCCTTTATGCATTAATTGGCTTGAGTGTGTAGGAGACTTGCACTCGATGGGTTGAATGGAAAAAAGAAATAGAAATACTGAATGGTGCATGCTCTGAAAACGTTCTAAATGGTCAACCTGAGAGAGGAACTGCTGCACGGGCCGATGCAAATCAAGCGCTAATCGTGACAATTTTAGCAGGATGTCTTTGTAGAGGAAGAACAAAGACAGGAGCTCGGCTTCTATCTGCTTTCTAAAACACGGATTAAATACTGACAGTTGTTCAGCAATGCTGAGCCTTTAAGTTGAAACAATGTGTTGTAATAGGGAAAAATGCACTAGTTAAATCTGACAATGCAAAGAAAACTCTGAGTAGGGATCATGACGATATGACTTCTGTTGACACACTCACTGTTCTCCCAGACATCTACTTTTTCTTATAACTACACACGCCAAATAATCCCATCAAGCACTGCTTCTCAGAATCCCTCCTATATGCTTCTTTCATTCCCACATCTTTCATTTCATCGTTATGTTTCTAATAAGATGTAGACATGTAAATCCATGCTTTGCAGGGTCACAAGGGGCTTTGATTTGACCCACTACCCTCACTCACGTCTATTTGCTGATCCCCTCATTTTTCAGCAACTTTCTTATTTCTATTTTTCCCCTTTTCTCTTTTGTTTGCAACCAATGGGTCCCAAGGGCAGCAAGTGTGTTCCAGCACACCATAATTCACAGTCAGCAGCCTCCAGGCAGTTAGTGGCACAGCATGTGGTCTGCTTTTATCTTTCTCCTCTAACCTCTCTCTGGTGAGGAAATAATTCATTATCATGCCTCCATTGATTTGGTCTTCCTCTTGCTTCTGTGGCAGAACAATCCCCCCATCTCTCTCTTATTTTAACACCCTCCTTCAGTTTCAAATTACTTTGCATCCACATGGGTATGTGTCTGCCTCTCCTCGCATGTGTTTTTTTTTTTTTCATTTTCAAATGAAGGGGGGGAACAGGATGATAACACTTTTATGGAGTGCAACTACATAATATTTTTCATAGCTGGTTTGGACACACTTTCTATTTATTTGTAATGGGAAGTGTGTCCAAACATTTGACTGGTAGTGTATATTTTGTATATTATCCATTAGATGCACTTAGAGGGGGCGCTCTTTTCACTGGGAAAGCATATGTCTTGTGTAAATCATAAAGTTGGTCTAGATGATGTGGTTGCAGTGATACGGTCGAGTTTTAATGTGTTTGTTTGGTGAAGCTGAACAGAGGCCAACATCACAAAGCTGATCTCCAGAAACAGGACAAACAGGGATCTCATAAAGGGATTAAAGATAGCAGAATGAAGACGGGGAAAGAATGAAATTATGAGCCACAAGAATATCGGGGCTTGCAGCTGAAATATTCATCATCCTGCAAATACACACGTGGAGGCGCAAAACCTTAGTATCTATTCATCTTAGTCCTTGCTTATGCAAAGGGAGGACAAATAATGCAGAAAGCTGGTAACTAAATGATTCACTTGTCCACATGTCGATAGTGAGGAAGGACAGAATATGAAGCGGTGTTGGGCCAAATATGTTAAGAAAAGGAGAGGGACGTGATTTAGAAGTGTGGTTAATGCAGAGGTGGCTGTTTTTCTCATTTTTATCAAGTTCTACGAGAGCACATTGGAGTAGGGAAAGAGCTTCTAGGAAATGTAAGATCAGGGCAACGTTTTTTTACAGAAATATATAAGGTACAAGTATAAAACATGAAATAGTCTGAACAGTCGTAACAGTGCATCATGTGGTGGTGGCATGAAGTATGTGATGAAATTACATGCTGGCGTTAGAAATCTAAGTATTCCAAGTACAAAAAAAAAATGCCCAAATTAGATGTGATACCCAGTTAAGGAAATAACTAAATATTTTAGTTTGAGATAATGAAATATAGGTTAAATAGGACAAATGTCCAACTTCATTATTGAACCCTTTTGACAGTGGAGGTCAATGGTACCGGTTATTGTATTTTGTTTGAAACATTTGTTCAATCACACAGAATTCTGGAGTCTATTATCTTTAGTTCATGTTTTGCGTGTCAATTATAATTGTTATTTAGGAGCTAAACCTTTCTGTTCCCATCACTCCTCCACCGCTTAGGGCACCTGAGGTTCAGGGAGTCTTGTTGGTGTTAATGATGGACATTCACAACGTGACAAAGGTCATCAAAGGACATTTGCAGGTGCACGTTGGTGGCGCAATAATCTTAAGATCTCGATATGCCATATGAGTATTCGAATTCACACAAAGGAATTCGACTGATACTTTAAAAGTAGGCTGAGAAAGCTGCCTCTCTCTGAGATACAAATGACTAGGACTACCCCTTTAAACTTTTACATAATTTATCAGCTGAACTGGCATTTTTGTTTTTTCTAACTATAGTGCATGTGGAACAGAGTCTGTAAAGTACAGCAAAGCAACTTCTTTCCCCTTTAGGAGTCCTCACAGTGGATCATCTAAGCAAAAGATAAAGTTGGATAAATTGCGTCTCACTGTTTAAATATACATACCACAGATCGATCGCAAAGCCCTGTGATTATGACCTCATGTGGTTCAGCAGAAGGTGATTTGATTAAAAACAAAAACTAAAACACAAAAAAAAAACACTTTCTTAGAGAAGCTTTGATGACTTTTTTTTCCCCTGTTTTCAGTTGGTGAGCCCGAGCCTATCCTAACAATTACAGAGCACTCGTACTTACAGCAATTAGTGCGTTTCAATCCGCGGGGATTCTGGGTAAAGCCGTCAGACAGGAACCTCTAGCAGGGCCGACCCCTTCCTCGGCCCCTTCAGTTGGGGTGTCTCCACTACACTGCAGCACCGCACAAGAACTGTTGACTTAATAAATAACACAGACGGCCACAAGGATCCCGGAAATGCCCATTTTTTGCAGTTCGCAAATGGGCCAGCAGCATAAAAAGAGACAAAAAGGGACAAAAAGGAAGAATGCAGCAAAAGAAGAAGCAAGTAAACAAGTAATACTACTTGCATTTTTGTTTGTATTTTCTTTCACATACACCACAGTGGTAGCGATTGACATTAAAAGAAACCCCTCACCGGGCAACAAGCAACGATCCGGCCCCCGGAAAAATCCTCCTGGAACTCCAACAAGTGGAAACACGCCTAATATTGTGTAATGGCGTTCAAAGTTTCCTTCCAGGTGACCTTGAAAGTGCTGCTTGGACAGCTTAAGGAAGCTGAAATGGTCAAACGGTTTTAAGCATAATTGATAAGAGAGCAGGTAATCCCAAAACTCCCATCTTTACTCTCAGGAGTGCAGTCTCAAGCGTGGCTTGACTTGAGGTCTTGATCTCAGAGGCTGTTTTGAAATGATGCAGAGTTTGATTGTTCTTGCTGCTGTTTGTCCAGGCAACACATCAGTATCTACCTCTCATAGTAGGCTGGGAATACAAAATCAGCAGGAGTAGGGAGTAGGGTGCCTTTGGTCACCTACATGGTTAATGTGACAACCAGTGTGTGCAGAAATGAGATAGAAATCTCCTGTAAACACATACGTGTCACTATGCATCAGATTCCTGCAGAAAAGGTCCACTGGGGACTATAGCTGTGTCACTCTCTCTTGAAGCACTTATATGCACTTATAGCCTCCAACCATTCTGCTGCCTACATATAATCTAATCAGTAAGCATGCAAGATTGTGGCCCAAAACTCTCATAGTTATTTGCAAAACTCCTGTCAGGCTTGAAGGATCTATAATAATTTAATATAGTGGTGTACGTGTGCTGTAGACAAAGTTTATTCTCACATAATTCATTACATGGAAGAGAGAGAAAGTTCTCTTGGGGAAATTATGCAGCAATTAATCAACTTCATCAGCTCATCAGCAGCTTTTTAAAAACCCTTTTAGTGGTTATAATGAAGGAATATTGCAGTGACTGTTTAGCTCACTCTTTTGGAAATTTATCAGCCCACTTTCTTTTTTTTTTTAATCGTATATGCTTACGTAAAAAGGGAAAAATATATACAGCACTGTGCAAAAGTCTTAGGCCACCATGTTTTTCTGCTGCTGTTGGTTTCATTATATGTACATATTAGACATCTGTAAATAAATGGACGTTATGAAAAATGCCAAACTAGTTGACATTTTTGAGTTGATCATTGTAAAATAACCTATTTCAGCCAAGAAAAACACGTTTTATTATTATTAATACTACTACTACCACACACTGTAGAAAAGGCAGAATTGTTTCTTCGTTCTGTGCTGTTTTCTTCATGCTCAAAAGGTTTGGTTTATATTTGCACATGATTAAAGCAAGCTGTCCCTATGAAAGCTACCTGATGTGTGGTCCTCAGCCTTCAGAAACAGCTGTATGATATCTTGTTAAAACAAGGCCAGTATTCAACAACTATTCAAGTGATAAAGCTAGAGTATTATCAGTGCTGTGTGGTGATAAGATTCCTTCCGGCACAGCAGAGACACTGAGCCAGTACAGCCGCTCGGTTTGCAGAAAAACAAGGTGTTTTAATGTTTTCTCCTAAATGTGAGCAAGTTGCACATTGAGATATATGGTAGTAGTCCCCAATAAGAGCATATATGCCCAGAAAACCATCCATACTATATACTACTATACTTTATGAGAAGAAAACAACAATAAAGGTCAAACACTGCACCATTTAAAAAAAAAAAAATACATCCCTCTTTTTTCAGCTATGCATTTGTAACTCCGGTGCACTTTGTTATTTTTGATGGCAATACTTGAACCTCTGTCATTTCTCACCTAAATTACTCTGTCAGAACAGACCAATGAGGCTTGTAATTGACCAACATTTTTAGTGGTAAAAATAACCAGTTTGTCACATTCCTTGATGATGATGTTCTTAGTATAGAAGGTGTATTTTGAGAACATTCAGAGTATACCACCAGAACTGTGGCCATTAATCAAAGACGTTGTCAGGCACTTTTATATATGATGAAAGACAGATGCATGAAATAGGAGTAGTGTTGTCTTCACGAAAAAGACTAGTGCAGTTACATGTTTAAAGGTGTTTTGTTTTCGTGAATACAGTTCTGCTTAAACTAAAGTATATTTTTCTGTTTTGACAACAGTCTAGTAACTGCAGCTGTTTTTCTGAAGTTCTGCTGTAATTTTAAGGATTTCTCCATTTTACGAGTCTTGGAATGTACTCATGCAATAAAACAGGTAATGAATATTATTACATTAAGTTTCTCCTCATATTTTACTTGGTGACCTTCTTGCTTTAACAAAGCAGGGCAGATGACTTGCATTTGGCTTTAATCCTGTGTGTGTAATCACAAATAGGCTTCAAAGGGCCAACCTAGTTACTATTTTTCATACTGTATCAAAGCAGCTTAGTGAAATTAAAAAGAAAAATATGTAGTGTTGTAACGTTATTCCAGGTAAGTCTTTCCAATTTGTGTCATTACCAAGAAGCACAAATTCTTACTGAATACTGTGTTATTAGACTGGATACTGACAAGAGTCTAGTCATGAGACAAACCTGTCATGACACAGTCATTAACATTCAATAAAACTATGTATTCTCATACTATCAAACCATTTGCATTTATCAGTCACATTTACTTTAAACATCAATATCCATGAGTCGGACATGAGAGCTGAAACATTCAGCATCTGCATGACTTCTGGTCCTTTCCGTGTATGTTTTTTCGTACTTTCATTGTGAGTTGAGAGATGTCTTTATTTTAAAGTGAAATATACAGTATAATAAGTTAATATAATAGCTGCAGTACTAGTCATTTGCTTTGCGTAGACATAGTGGAGTATTGATGGTTACAGTAGAGAAGGCAACCTTTTCCTCACACTGCATTTCATGCACGTGCACGAGCTGGTACTCGTGCGTGTTCGTGAACGTTTTTCTTCGACTGAAAAAATTACAAATTCAGCTCAATAGAATGCAGAGACGTATAAGAGCAGAGTACACATCAGTTTGGTGCAGACAAAAGGGATCATTGACCTTTTTGGAGGACTCATCATTAGCTTTCACATCCAGTTTTGAATCAGTTTGTCTTGTTGTGAGTTGCTGCTGCTCACATGCAACAGCCGATGGCTTCCTGCGGTTAGATGCGTGTTAGCTGCGTATCAGAATAGTGTCTGGGTACTTCTACTCTCAGACTTGTGTTCTGTGAGTTCTGGTGTGGTACAGTCCTACACACAGCGAGAGCTTGTCAAATTGATTTATCACGATTGATTGCCACAGTTTGTAGAGCACTCGTCTGCTCTATTTTACATCAGGATGACACATTAGGTGGGAGGAGTCACGCGATGGAAAACAGAGCAGAAATAAACAGTTAGTTTTAAGCACCAGTAAATGGCAACAATGCTTGTAAACTGTATTTAAAAGCTGATTTTTTTTTTAAATAAATGATTGAATATACAGTTTCCGTATATTCTTATTTTGTGTTGTACATCTGCAAAATCAAAGCAAAGCACGTAGTCACTGGGTACCAATATTCCATTTTAGAAACATAAAAGGGAAATAAAAAAGTGGTTTCTTTGTCTCTGTAGTCAAACACTGACCCCTCTTTTTTTCTGTAGAAAGATTCCCTCAGAGGAGGAACATATATTATAAAATATATATATTCAATATGACGTCGGTCCAGCCTTTGCAGCTATAACAGCTTCAACTCTTCTGGGAAGGCTGTCCACAAGGTTTAGGAGTGTGTTTATGGGAATTTCTGACCATTCTTCCAGAAGCACATTAGTGAGGTCACACTGATGTTGGATGAGAAGGTCTGGCTCTCAGTCTCCACTCTAATTCATCCCAAAGGTGTTTTATCGGGTTGAGGTCAGGACTCTGTGCAGGCCAGTCAAGTTCATCCACAGCAGACTCTGTCATCCAGGTCTTTATGGACCTGCTTTGTGCACTGGTCATGTTGGAAGAGGAAGAGGCCAGCTCCAAACTGTTCCCACAAAGTTGGGAGCATGGAATTGTCCAAAGAGTTCCTTTCACTGGATCTAAGGGTCAAAGCCCAGCTCCTGAAAAACAACCCCACACCATAATCCCAGCTCCACCAAACTTTACACTTGGCACAATGCAGTCAGACAAGAACCCTCTCCTGGCAACCGCCAAACCCAGACTCCTTCATCAGACTGCCAGATAGAGAAGTGCGATTCATCACTCCAGAGAACACGTCTCCACTGCTCTAGAGTCCAGTGGCGGCGTGCTTTACACCACTGCATCCAACGCTTTGCATTTACTTTGTGATGTAGAGCTTGGATGCAGCTGCTGAGTCATGAATAAGACGTAAGATGTATGTAACATAAGACGAACGCCTGGACTTATCATACGTGCATTCGGTTGAGACGGACCCTCAGATCAGGTCAAGCTCTGACTCCTGTAGAGCTGAGTTGTGCTGCAGCCTACTAATCTCTCCTCCGCAAGGCTGAAAGGGCTTAAAAATGAGAGAGACCACTTAGCTGGCCCTGTCAGAAAATGCCATAGCAGTTTACAGTAAGAAGCACGGCTGGGGAAAGAAAAAAAGGGGGTCTATCTTGCTTTCCATAAAGATGAGAGATTACCAAGATTGTCAGAGATCTTATGCTATCAAATGAGACTATAGCTTTAATGAATTGGGTCTCATCTGGCCAAATGAAGTATGGGAGATTAGCTCCAGACTGTCAGCTTGTTTCCACTAAGCTTCTCAGAGCAAGATGTCTTTTTTGGCCTTTGAGACCCAGAATGTTCTCATTTTAATCAAACTATGAAGTGAAAGTCTAAGACCCACCCCCCCCCACCCCAACAAAAAAAAAAAAAAAGAAGAGATAACTGCTTCCTAAACTACTTTTTGGTATCACCATCTTCTTTCTTCTTTTAGAACATATTTTGTCAAACTTCACTTTAAATGACGAAACAGGCACTAAAATGATAGAAGCCACATGTGTTTGCCTGCAAGCAAATGAAAATAATTTTTCAAAAAGTGTATAAAACTTGTATATAAAACTAAAATGAAGCCAAGACTGGAGCAGGTGAGATTGATTTGATTTCCTAAGCATGTCGCCCTGAGCTAAGAGTTAAAAATGGAAATCAACTAAATAGTTTTTATTGAGTTACAAAATGAAATAAATTTATGAAATCTGGAAAGACATTTTTTTTTGCCTCCAGAAAAAATGTTTTTTTGAGGGGGGTTTATTTAGGAGGGGGGATTGTGATATAAAATTTCTCACGCTGTCTTACATCTCAGTTAGTTCAGTTTAATAAAATAAATAAATAAACTATACGTGTCATTGAACAGGATGCAGAGAACAAGTCCACGGGCTTTTTACAGAAAGAACCAGTGTGACACTACAAGTAACCACTGTCAAATCCCACCAAACAAGAGGCAAAGTGTCCAGCTGTTCATGTTCCACCACAGATGCTCTGCATGATAGGTTCTCGTGCATTAAACCAGGTGCAGTGGTGAGGAGAAGAAATGATTATACTGGAGCAGGGAACTGGGATACTATTACAATCGGAAAGAATGATGAGCAGGAGGCAGGAGCAGCTGACCTTTTCCACAAATATTAAACTTGGAATATTTCTCACACCTGCTTGCGCTGTTATTGGTGGCATTGTAAAATGCTATAGATGGGTTCCAGTCACGTGAGTTTGTCGTTGCGGGCGCCATCGTTAGGACCGCCGAGTAGCCTGCCCTCGATCAGAGTGCATGATGTTACACCCTAAAATAGGACACGTTACTGCTGACGAAAAGCACCAGTATTCCAAGTGATACATCAGGATTCGATCCATGTTGCTGTAAGGCGAATTGCAAAAGTTTAGTAAAACACTGCCAACGTTGACATGGAGTCATGAGGTGAAGACAGACTGCGCATATTCATATTATAATTCCAATTCATATTTTAATAAATACATTCATACATCACATAAAGTTCTCTCATGTGTCCCTGATGGGTTCACTGAGGGATGTGGTGGAGGGATATATACTGGCGATATTGGACAAACTCAGATCATCCACTTCACGACACCTTGATGGACTAAAGCATGGAGGTGGTGGACATCTCTGTTCAAAGCAGGATGGAGAGATTCAGAAGATCCTTCATGCCTGCAGCCAGCAGGCTCCGCAGTTGTTCTGAAAATGGTAGATGAGCTGCCAGATAAAGGAGTTTCCTTTACCTTCCTGCAGTATTATTGTTTGCTGGTTGTTTTTTTTAATGGTTTGATCCAACAGTTTTTTTTTTTTTTTTTTCTCAATGTTTGTCAGACCCAACTCTGGCACCTCAAAATTGGAAATTTGCACTGCACTGATCAGATCTACAAAAGAATAAAAATGTCTGGTCTGTGGTGCCCAGTTTTCAGTTGTGTTGTGTGAATTTCAGACAAAGACTGTGAAACACTGAAACCTGTTTGAATTTTTTTTTTTTTTTTTTAATGTGGGCCAAGCTCACACATCAGGGAGATTTGCAGAGAGAAGACAGAAAACACATCTATCATAAAACTGAAAACAGAAACACTTTTACTTAACATGTGAAGACACATCACAGTCTACACCGAAACATCTGGAGAACAGCACATGTCGTATTATACTGACATTAGCAGTGTTACCAAGCACCTGAACAGTCCCCTTCCTCCACTAAATCGACTATGTGATATATGCTGGGATAGCAGAAACATCAATAATATTTGGAAATGATCACATTTCTCCACTTACCTTTGCTGATAAATGGGCCCCAAGAGGAAAACGTGCTCTGCCTTAAAACACATAATGTGACTAGTAAATGACAACTTACATGATCATATTCATGATATAGTGAACTTATAGCCAGCTTTGCATTATAACTGCTATGTTTCTGCAGTATCTGCCTTTCAAACAGTGTAAACAGTTTTATACTGTTATGAAAACTGGCCTAAAGCCTAATTGTGTTTTGTTCGATTATAAAATCCACTTCATTAGTTTGGTGGTTAATTTATGTTTAATTTGTCATGGGGTTTCAGTTCAATCAAACTAAATGTGCGAGTCAAACCATTAGCCTTTTTACCAAAAAGATATACCATACTATACTGTTACCTGTCTTAGATAGAAATTTGACGTGCCTTTCAGACAATCGCTGTGGATGAGTTATACACAGTTATACACTATTCCATTTTCAAGAGTTTTAAATAAATGTTGTCATTCAGTACTCACTTTACCGATCTCCATCCATGTTGGTTTGAAAGGAAATAGAACACGAGGGGTCTGAAAGTGCCGCCACTGGGTCTGCAGACACGTACTCCTCAACAGACGGCATATTGGAAGTTGGTCCCAATGATGGCACTGCGAGCGCGGCGTGTCGTCACATGAAACCCACGTATACCAGAAAAAAAGTTTTGCTACCACTGCCTCATGGATTTAATGAGGCAATAAAGAGGCCTACCCTGCCATCACCAAACTGATGCTATTGAGCTTCATTCTCTTTATATCAGATGTCGCCTTGAATCCTCTCAAGTACTTGGCAACACCCACAGAGTAATAGTTTCTGTTGTTGACAGTCCTGCTTTTTAAATAATGAGGGAATAACTACTGGCCTAGAAGGCATCCCGCTGCTGAAAGACTGTGGAAGATATGTTGAGAAATATGATTTTTTTTCTTTCTTTTTACATCAGCAAACTCATTTTAGTCTGTTTCATAAATATTTAAAAGACTATCGTCCTAAAACTTCTGTTGTTTGAGAGCTTTTATTTATTTTTAGATAAGGATGAAATTTACTTTTTTTAGGGTGCCATGCACTGACCCCCCCCCCCCCCCTATATATATATATATATATATATATATATATAGTCAAATATCTCTGCAGCTGCAGAGGCAGGTAGGTCTTCTGTCAAAGTGCTAGTAGGTTTATTAATACAGTTTGTAACATTTATATCAAAATAAGCCCTTCTGCACAGATTTCCACTATACAGGTCTTCACTTCTTTTCCTCTCTCTCTTTTTACTTTGTGATCCTAACAAGGCTTCTTCACTGCCTAGTTAAGGGTCCTTGTGGGAAAGAAGCATCGATGTGATTCTGCTAGCATAGTGAGAGACGGCTTGGCAAGGAAACTATTTAAGTTGAATGACAGGAGGAAGAGAGCAGCAACTTAAACCTCAGAGAAAGGGAGAAAAGGGGAGATGGAAGGAAAGACTGACAGGCAGTCAGAGTCACAGAAATATCAAGAGGGAGAGAAGCTCTGTGAAGGACAAAGAGAAAAGTGGCCAAAGATGCAAACACAGCACTGGGGAGAAAATGAGATGGTGGGTGGATGAGAGAGTGAGGCACAGGGAGGTAGAGAGGGCGAGAGAGAGAGAAGGGGAGTTAGAGAAGCAATGAGGAGTGGCAGCAGAGAATTCCTCTGTACCTGTGGAGGAGATTAAGGGTCTGCATACAGTGTGATTAATGAGCTGGCTGCTGATTGCTCATCCCTAGTATCCTTTCCGTGAATAATCACCACGCAGCGCTCTCAAAGAGAAAGCATGAATTTGTGTGTGAGAGAGCCAGAGGGAAAACGTACTTGTGTGTGCAAAAGACACGCAGAAGAACAGTAGCTCCTGGTGTATAAAACAACAGACAACGTGTAGCACGCATGTGCAGGTTTTAAAAAAGCTGTGACGTATGGTACACTCTGTGAACAGAGTCAACTAGCAGAGGTATTTCTTGGCTGAAAATCCAGACAGCATGGCAGTAATTTAGAGTTTCACTGTTTGTTTGTTTTAAGTACGGATGAAATAGCTCCTAGTTCACCTCGAGAGCATCTCTTATTGCGGATGCAGAGTGACATATAGAGATAATATGTGCTCACTGGGCTCCCAGTGGGAGGTCTGTCTCTTCCAAGCTACTGTACAAGTCTGCCGCTGCTGTTTGTTCGCAAGCATTATTAGAGATGATACTTTCATGATCCATGTTTTACCATCCCAAGTAGAATCAGGGATTAGTGTTACATTTAACTGAATTAACTTTGAATTCAATTTGATTCCACAATGTTGAGTACACCGTAAAATTTAGAAAGTTGCGTCTTGTCAGATGCGAGGACCTGTCAGAACAGGCTAAATGTCAGCATCTTGCATTGGATTTGTGTGATCAGACGTGGGTAACTCAGCATCTTTTAAGTTTTTACATTGCTGCATTTCGTTTTCTTTTGATTTCGAGGTATTTTTCCTAACAAAGTAGGGTGTGGGTCCTCGTGACTGAAGCAAGAAACATTTGTTCATAAGCTTTACGCACAAAACTTAGGGTCAAAGGTTGCCATTTGTCATTTTCTTTACGGTTACATAGCAACAGCCGATGTGAAATAAAATCTATTCTGAAGCCTGAGCAACACGACTTAGGCAGATAAGTAATCTTACTGTTAGGATGATCTGAATAAAACAGTTTTTCTTGTGAGTTCTGCAGCTTTCCATAAACATGTAGGAAGTGCTGAGGCTCATCAGATCAAGTCCACTTGCTGTAACAGCTGCTTTTCACTCAGCGACGGGATGATTCATGTCTGAATATTAATTTACCAAATGAAACCCAATCAAGGTACTTTTTCAGGACAGACAAATATGAATAATCAAGTGTGTCGTGGATGATTCGCATACAAGATACTTGAAGCGAGGATGATGAGTTGGTCATGTGGGTGAGACCCCCCCCCCCCCCAAGCCTCACACACAGTTACAGAAACAGAGGGACCACTTTGGTTTTCAAGTGTGAAATCTCTGAGGCGTTGCAGCCCAGAGCAGTGAAAACTTAATTCACAGAGAGCATGTCTATGGCTCTTCCTGTCTGCATGCTTGTGTTTTTCCTTTAGGCATTAGATAAGTTAAAACACCCTATCCAACCTCCTGATACATCCAGACTAATATACAAGATGGAAGCAAACAAGCATTTAATACTGTGGCACCATTTCACTTGTACTGTAATTAAGCAATGGGTTGAAAATACCTGCTGTTGAATTGGTTATGTTTTGTCTATTTTACATGATAATTTTTAGAACATCCATTTACACTGTCCTCATTCATGTTGCATGCTGCTCCTAGGTCCCACCGGGTGCAGGGACGCTGCGGTCTGGCTGCCCCGTGCCAGCTGTTGTAAATCATGGCCACTCTATTCTATGACAGTGGTCCCACCAGAAGCACCGAGACTCTCGTGCATCCCTGAAGCAATAGTCTGCTCTGCTCCACAAAGGATATGTGCAAAGTCTATTTTGACACTAGGCTGCATTAAGCTACACAGGACATAGAGCTGGCAGGAAGCTGTACACAAGAGTAAAGAATCCAGTTGATTCTCAAAGTGAAACAAGAGCAGGCTCCAACTTGTACGACGACATTACGATAACCAACTGAGGCTATGGGTAAGCAATTTAACGTTGCATCTGACGCCACCTTAACTCACACCCCCAACGTAGCAACATAATTTCGCTACAGTTGCTGACAGTCCTTGTCTACTATCCATATATCACCCATATATACATAGAAGTCTTAGTTCTGCTGCTGATGGATAATTATACTGTTGTATCCTGTCTTGTACCTTTGGCGGTGTGTCTTTGTCTCTCTTCTCTCTGTACTTCCTGACCCAGCCAGCTCCTCAGCAGGAGGGCCCCCCCTTATGATCCAGGTCCTGATCCAGGTTTCTTCCCTCTTAAAGGGGAGTTTTTACCTGCTGTTGTTTATGTAATAATTGCTCGGGGGTCATGTTCTGGGTCTCTGGAAAGCTCCAACTTGTGTTGTAATAGACGCTATATAAATAAAATTGAATTGAATTGATTTGAATTGAATGTTACAAACAAAATGTAAGGATTTTTAGATGGTGTTTTCAGCGCTAGCCCACAACTTAAGAGGCTGAATAAATTCTTGTTTGACCCATAACTCAACAAATCTAAATAGATCTTTATTTGCGTTCATGTCAGCTCCTTTTCTTGGTGTTTGGCCTGACTCATATGCCTTCTCACATCCCAGTACTGCACCTATAATCTTTTTCCTATCTGACTTTCTCCACTTCTTTGCTCTAGCCCGCAGAACCTCTTTTGTTCTGTTTTTTTTAAGTCTGCAGTTGGGATGTCTACATCATCCTTAAAAAAAAAAAAAAGGCAATGCGCTCTATTTCCCTGCATTCCCGGCTTGATGTCTTACTCCAGCTCATGAGGGGCTGGTCTCATGCAAGTGGGGAAAGGGACAATTCTCCGAGCTGCAGTAAGAAGCTCACCACATTAGTTATTCCTGCAAGATCCTCTACGTGCTCTGCATCAAATCAGCCCTTCTTCCTAACTCAGGGATGCATTCTTTTTCCAACGTTTATTCTGGAGTTGTCAGTCAATCCGTCAGTGCACCGTTGTCTTTTTTTTATTTTATTTTATTTTTTTCCTGATATTTTACCCCCCACCCCCATTCATTCAACGAAGCTGATTGATCAGTGATGCTCCTAAATTCCTCTGAGTCAATAATTAATGTTTTTTTACTGTTTTTTTTTGTTTTGTTTTGTTTTGTTTGAATAATTTAGTTTTTGTATTTGTCCATATCATATAGTCAGTTTTCAGGTAGTCTAGCTGTCATTTTAATAGGTGGATGATTCATTAGGCAATAAATAGAAGTTGACAAGTCTATTCTGCAGTTATTAACGAAATATTACATTTTTGCCAATAAATGATCCTGAAGGTCACAAACTTTACAAGAAGCCTTGAATTGTGAGGTCCATCTGGCAATATAAACCTAATGTACCTCATTAAAGACTTTAGCTTTCATATTTCTGTGCCCAACCTACAGTCAGTTCAGATTCAGCCACTATTTTAAAATCATGTATCTGTCCAATTACAACTCTTTAAACTAGCTGGAAAGAATTAACACGAAGAGCAACAATCAACAGCGTAATCATCCACTTCAGTAAATACTGGAGTTCATATTTTACACCTATTTTCCTTAACAAAAAAAGGAGAATGTTTTTCTGTGTCTTCAGTGTCAGGACTGTAATCTCAGTAGGACGTGGGGTTTAAATGGCTTCAGGGATAATTTTATGTTGTCTAGATGAATTTCACAGGTGGTCCATCTCTCACAAAGGCAGAGGCTTTAATCTTTCTTTTAAACTAAGGACTTTTTGACCGATATTAAAAGTGAGGGCATCAGCAGAAACTTTGCAAATATAGATTAACCTCATTTGACCTCTTGGCAGTTATATTAAAAACACAGCTGGTGATTATGGACGGATTGAACATTTTCTGTTTGATTCGGTGCGTGTACACAGCGGAGTTTACAGCTCTGCATCATAGGTTTGAAGCTTAAGCTTATCTTTTTTAACCACATTGCAATACCGATTTACTACAGGGTAAAATTAAAATGTTCCTTCAAAATTAGATAAACAGGAATATTTAAAACCCGCAATACTAGATTTGTAAATCAGCTGTCAAGAATATGACGTATACAGACTTCTTTAGGACATGCAACCCCTGTTTCTTTTAATTACAACGCAAACCAGGAAATAATCTGAGAGCGAATTTAGGTAATTTATGGTTTGTTACCGACAACCTTCAGGCTCAACTTCATTGGGCCAGCTCCTGCTTAAATGTGCAAGATGTCTCTGCTAAAACAACAACTCTCCCTTTCAGTGCTTTCTGCGTTGGTCTTTTAATTACAACTTGCATTTCTACACAGTGTGAACTTTGAAGAGTTTTTCGTCTCCAGTAGACTTTTAAGCTGATGCCGTCCTTACCCACCTTAAAAGAATCAATACCAAGTAGTGGTGGATGTCCATCTGAACCGTCAACTGTTGCTGACTTTGTAAACCACACAGGTCCCACTTTCCCGCATTGTATTAAATTGAATGTGAGCTGCAGCGTAGTTGAAATTCACAGTACCACCAGGAACCGCCCCTCAAGCCATATCAAATCAATGCACTTCATCTTTCATCTGTCCACATTGGACTCAAAGCCTATTCTGCCACCCAAATTACTGATCTGCTGAATTATAACTTTGTTGGACCTGGCAGTGTACTGTACCCCAGGCATTCTAAAATATCACTGGCAGACAGAGCTGTCAGCCAAGATATATCTATCACCAGGAGAGCTATGTGAAACCGACAGCTAATATCCTGGGCTCTTGTACAATAGCGTTTGTCAAATTCTTCATTGAGACAGGAAGCTTTGCACAAACATTGCGGTATCAGTTAGCCATCTACTGAAGTGTGTTTGGAATATGAAATACGGTCCACTGTGGATGCTGACGTGAAGATCTGTACTTACACGTGCTTTATCACAATTTCCCATTCATAAAGTAATAAAGATTTGGCATTATATTGCCAGTTATGATGGATTGAACAAAAGAAGAGGAAACTGATGTCTGGAAACAATAAAAAAAAAAAAAAAAGTTTTGCAGCCAGTAAAGGGGGAGGAGCCAGTGTTATTTATTCTATACCAACTCGCCTTGTTTAGGTTCTCAAAAGAAACGTGTAATGTTTCACACTTAAAAAGAACTTTTATTGCTTTTCTATCTTTAGAGGATATGATATAGTTCTGTACAGGCACTTTAGAACAGCATGCATAAGGATATGCTTCTTACTATTCCTAACACTGAGTGTAGAGTCGGATAAGTCATTCAGGTTTGTCAGTCTCACCAGCTAGAGGTTAATTATTGTTAATTAGTCTTTGGTCAGGTAGGTTTTTTTGTGTGTGCACTAAATGAAATGTTCTTTGCAATATTTTGAATTTTGTCAACTATGGATTTCCAGTTTTCAAACAGTATGAATGGCTTAAAATAAGTTTAAGTGATCCATTTCATTTTTTCTTGTTTTTCATCCAGTACCCGTAATGGAAATTCTTATCTTTTCTTTAAATATGCAACCACGGAAAACTCATGCAGGCGGGACAGTTTATATACTCGGGGAATTTTAATACCTGCCACTTGTTATTTTGGATAATTTTTAAAAGAAATGAGAAAGCAGTTTTAGGGTTACCTATTTACAAATGTCAGCACCAAAATACAGCAGCTGTTCCGGTCAGGACTACTCGTCTTCAAATACAAAACAAAGTCAGGTCTGCAGGCTGCTGCAAGTCATTGTTGTCATATATGAGAGTCTAAACGGTTCTTACCATCAGGGCACCATGTTGTGCTGTTTATTTGGGGCTCTTTTGTGTCACAAATGAAGATGGAGAGAGGCCTTTAGCTTCTATTATTATTATATTATATTATATTATTTCGGCATCATTGTACATGCTGAATGAACATTGTGAAGCAGCGTACTTTAGTTTTCTTAAACCTAATTGAGAAGTTTTTAAAACCCAAACCATCCATCCATTATCTATACCCGCTTTATCCGTTTCCGGGTCACGGGGGTCTGTCGGAGCCTATCCCGACGCATAGTAGGTGAAAGGCAGTGGTCGCCAGGTCGCCAGTCTGTCGCAGGGCCACATACAAACAACCAATCACACTCACATTCACACCTAGGGAGAATTTAGAATGATCAATCAACCTACCCTGCGGGGGACTGTGGGACTGTGGGAGGAAGCCGGAGTACCCGGAGGGAACCCACGCAAGCAAGGGGAGAACATGCAAACTCCACACAGAAAGACCCACCAGGCCGGGAACCGAACCAGGAACCTTCTTGCTGTGAGGCAACAGTGCTAAGCACTAAGCCACCATGCTGCCCCAAAACCCAAACCTTAACGTTTAAATTACACAAAGGAAGTTTTGTCATTTGTGGCTCAATGGCTCCCCCTATAGGCACCGGTTTAAGTCAATTTGATGACATGACCGAGACAACCGGGATGGGAGGCCAAAGGTACTTTTGCTGGTGGGCTAGGACAGGAGTTCATGACAGCTACACAAATGTTCTGTCAAATATATCTGAAAGTGATATGTTAACATGGGAAAAACAAACAAAGAAAACATCCTTAGTGTGTCTTTAACAGGTAATTCTGGGAACGTAACCAAACCACAAGTGAAACAAATGAACAAGGCAGTGAAAAAAATCTTTTTTAAATTTGTTTTGTGATTTCTTAAATATTAGTACCATTAAACAGTAAAAGTGATTTAATAAAACCACGTAAATCAAATTTCACTTTAATATAAAAATGGTCTTTTTGCATTCTGTGAGTCGATCCAAGCAGTCCATGCGTTCGTCTACATTAGGATTTTTATGAAGTGTCTCTTTCATTTATATGCCAAGAATATTCTGGTCCATGAGCCAATATTGGCAGAAGATCACACAGTGACTTATTGTGTCAGTGACAATGTGGCTGAGCTTTACATTCATACAATTCCTCGCTGCCATCGTGTCGGTTTTTGTGTGGGCAGTGTGTACAGAGAATGGAAATAAAAAGATCTGTGTGAATGTATGAATCTTCTTTTTCATACCTACTTTAAAAACTTGCTTAAGTGTAATTTTGAAATTAAGTTTAAACTTAGTCAAACTTTTCCTCTGTAAAAAATAGGTGTTAAATATATATATATATATATATATATATATATATATATATATATATATATATATATATATATATATATGTATATATATATATATAAAATAGAGCAGGAAAGAAATCAACTATTGGCCTCATTTTAAGACTTTAACTCTGCAGATTTGACCCTTCACCATCCATCCGACACTATAGATGTCACCGAATTATTTAATGAAGAACAATTCTTAGTTTTTCTATAAAAGTGAATTGACTACGATGTTCTTTCTAATGACTATACATGTTCCACAACTGCTACCCACTGCTGTTCCACTACTTTAGCACTTTTCGTCAGATTTTTAATGACTCCCTTTTCTTATGTCTCTTTCTCTATTCTCTCGTTTTTGCTCCAACTGTTTTTCCTCTTGCTATTGTCTTTGCCTTTCCCCTCTATCGTCCACTCTCCCTCTCCACCTCCCATCACATTCTTCCATACTCTCACTAACAGAGGTTGTGCAGCTGAGCCTGGCAGAGGACCAGCGAATCAGCATCTCCACGGTAACTGTGGGTCTCAGCGCTGTCCTCACCTGCGCCATCCAGGGCACGCTGCGTCCGCCAATCATCTGGAAGAGGAATAGCATCATATTAAATTTCCTGGATCTGGAAGATATAAACGTGAGTAGAGGTTCTTGTCAATTCCATCGTGGTGGTGGAAGTAACAGTATTGTTGATTTGCGTTGCTGTCAGCAATGTGCTCGAGTAGGTGACAAAACCTGCAGATACAGGTGTTGGCTTCCCTGTTACTCCCACCAACTCGTAGCTTTCTTTCTCTCTTTTTTTGCTATGGATGCTAAAATAGAAGGAAACCCTTAACAGTTGCTAATTAAAACAGTATAACTGCATATGAGCAGCTGGCACACGTCCGCATTAATGCAGTATTTTACATATTATTTGCAACAAGGCTTCCTAACATCTCCCCAACAACCTTGTAACCATGGCACATTTAAGCTGTCTGTTGACAGATGTCTCTGTTATTTCTATCAGAAATTGTAGAAACTGATTTTTTTTAAAAAGAATAGCTCAAGTAAATTATGAATAATTGAATGCCCTATGCATTTTAAGAATGCAGAGGTGAAGATTGAAGGAGAGATAGCAGCTCGTGACCATGTATAATGGATTTCCACAGTTTAGAGATCTGAACAGAGTAATGAGAGGAGTGAATGTTTTGCTAGACTTTCTTTTCATCACATTAAATAAAAGAAGAAAGTAAGAAAATGTCTATATGAACTGCAGTGATAACCTCAATGCTTTGCTGTGTGTGGGTAATTCATGAGTGTGCTGGAAGTCAGTAGAATAAAAATGACATGAAAAACTGCACATTCAAGGTTTTATAGTAGGCTGATCAATTTGTTGAGGTTGGACCGTAACTTGCTATGAAAAATGTAACAATGAATAAGCTACTAAGTAAGGAGACTTTAAGATTGTGTCCCCTAAGACCAAAGATGAACATTTAAGCTGATCCTTTGATTGTTTTTCATGTGGCTGAAGGGAATATTTCATTAATCTCATTTTTATCAAGAGTACACTGATGCACACTGATGTCTATTCAAGTTATTCAATTTAACATTAATGTTCTGTCCAATTATATTTCATAGGTTCCATATAAATATTTAATAAAGCGTTTATGATTCTGATTAAGAGTAAATACATTTAGATGACATAAAGTTACACTTTACATGCATTATATGTGTACCTGCACATGACACTAAAGGTTTGCACATTACTTGGCATCAACTCGGTGTAATAAATGTCAGCATGGCAGAAAAAGTTTACATCAAGTGTTCCTCTTTATATATATGTGTGAATGCAACTAAATGTTACCCACACCGATATCCGTGCCATACCATCATCCTTTAGAAAGGTGACGTCAGTGCTGCCTGAAGGGTCCAAGGTCATGGACATTCAAATTGGCTTTCAGCCTTGATACTTAAGTGCACAACTTTCTCCAGATTCCTTGAACCTCTGGATGATAATATGGACTATAGATGATGAAATCTTTAAATTCCCTGCAACTTTAACATGTTGCGTTGTACTGGTTGGCCGTGCACCCCTGCTTGTGACTAACTGAGCCTTTCGGGGATGCTCTTTTCAAACCCAGTCATGACACTCAATTAACTTGAAGTTCCCTCAACTTTCCAAGTCTTTTCCTGCCCCTGTCCCAGCTTCTTAGGAATGTGTTGCAGGCATCAAATTCAAAATTAATGAATATTTGCAAAAATAAAACAAACAAAAAAAAAACAATAGCTTAATCAGTTTGAACATTAGATATGTTGTCCTTTTAGTAGATGTAATTGAGTATAGGTTGCATTGGAGGTTTGCAGGTTGCAGAGGATTTATGATTTACAGAATAGGCCTGGAGATGTTGGACAGTAAATGCATCTCTAAACTTTTTGGAATTGTATGATTGCAGAAACAAAAGTGCAGACCAGCATTTCGGACACAAAGAATGACCCATTTTTATCCTCCTAAAACTCTTCTCTTCTGATGGGTGGAGGGGCGGGATGGGACATTACTCTCCTGTCAAAGTCCTTTCAGACTGCAATTTTATTCTGCTGAATTGCGCCGTATGGAAACGGCATTGTTTTCAGAAGTGTCATTTGACAGTGACTGAGGCTTCCCTGCAGTGCAACATATAACCGCCAAGCCTGAGAGATAACCCTCCATTACAAGCTCGTTCTGTCTCTGTGTGTCCACTTTCTTTCTCTGATTTGAGTTGAGCTGGAAAACGTAACTGAATTGAAAACAGTCGTACGCCGCTGGTGAAATACATAAATATATAAACAGCTGTTGTGCATTTATCCGCACACCTGGTACTTCCATCAATATCAAAAAGAATTTTTCGAAAATCTCACCAGATAAAATTCCGATTAGCGGTCATGGCCTCTGCACACTTGGGCCATGACCATGACACCACCCGCTGGTCGGTCTCACCCACTGAGCAGCTTCCATGTCAGATCCTATTTTGTGCTTGTAGCACTCAAATGTTTAGTGCCAGAGATACTGGAATAGCTCAAATCGGCCGTTCACTTGAGATTGTCATTGCCAATGTAGCGATGGCTCTCAGGTTAATTGTAAATTCTGAACTTCGACCGACCTTTCCATTTTACAAGACAATCATTTTGCATTTTTCTGACTCCCTGTTGGGCCACATTAGTTTCTAGAACTTTCAGGAAATAACTCTGCCATTTCTGTGGTTTAAATGTAATGACGGAGCTGCATCGGGACACGTGCTCTGCCACTGGATGGGACAACAAACTATTTAATGCCCTAATCCACCCTAAGCTGCGGCTGGAACCCCTTGGTGACTGGTGAATGCTGCACCAACAACAACCATCTCCATTCATCAACCTAATGGGCTTTATATTTTTAACCCTTGCCATTTATCAGGCAGAGGCAGTGTGATGAGGCGAGAGAGGAGGATCAAATTCCCCAATGCCTGCTTAAGCTCAACAGGGAAACCCGTGATTCATGGGCTCTCTTCCTTTTCTCATCAGTCTCTCTCTCCTGTCTTATCCCATCATTCCCTGCTGTTATGTGCCTCCTCTCACTGCTCCCTCCAACGTATTGTTACTTGTTCTATCAAACCACCTTCATTTTCTGCTCGCTCCCTGTGGATGTTGTCTGCACTCCATTCTTCAATGCTCTTCCCATTTCCACACCTTGTGTACTTTTTCCCCCAGTTTCATTGCTCCTCTTTTTGGCGCTCTTTCGCTATCCTTGCCTCTTCTTTGTTTTGATAACCCTCATCTCACATATCGTCTTTGTATTACAGGACTTTGGGGACGATGGTTCCCTTTACATCACCAAGGTGACAACAATCCACATGGGGAACTACAGTTGCCATGCCTACGGCTATGAAGACCTCTATCAGACACATGTGCTGCAGGTGAATGGTCAGTAGTAGCTTATTTATTATTTACAGCTGTTTTGTTTGTACTTATATAAAAAAATGGGTCCAGTGACGGGCGTGGTAAAGTCTACATGTCTATGAACACAAACACAGAACATTTCTCAACGTATCAACACTGTATACATGCATTAACACATGAGCTGTGTCTACACTCCCAGAGAGGTGTCACATTTTGGCATGCTCCACTGAAGGAATAAAAAATTAAATAAAAGCTGACTTGAACAATATCGCAGCACAATTACAGAAACTGTCAACACTCATGAACAAATTTTACAGCAACTTTAACGAAACAAGTGTCTTTTAATATTAATATCCTAAAACAGTCCCTCATTCTTACAGAAATGTTACTTTTGAACTGATTTTAATTCTGGATAAACAGAGGTTTAATGAGTATCTATATATCCCTTTTAATTATCATATTTAAGTACTTGCATAAGGTGTTTTAGTTCAGTTAACCGACATTTTTCATTTTTGCACAAGCGAATTTGACAACAGGATAAATACAACACATCAGTGGCAGATCAAATGGATGTAAAATTGCTCCAAGTTACCTTCAGTTTGTTCTCTGATTTGGAGTAAAATGAACCGCTTTAAACAATTACAGTTGTTTCATTTTCTAAGCTCATAAGTCGCACCTTTCTACACAATCAAGTGGGATCAAACTGTGGGGCTTCACTGAAACTACGTTTTCATCTGTCACATGTTACCAAAATGATCTTGAATTAATTACTTAAATTACAATAAGGTATTGCAAAGATGTATATATGTATACACAAAGTTCATTTTTGTCAAAATTCATTTGATTAAGTGATTGATCTTTTTACTAAATAATCAAGTTCTTATCTCGTTTTATACAAAACTTTAATCTATTTGTACAATTATTTGTATTTTCAGCAAGAGTCTAACATATAACAACTGTTAAACCCTTTTTACTGTTAGAAAAATAACATTAAATTAAAAAGAAAACAATATAAAAAGGTTGAGACATGAATGGTGAGGTAGTAAATCATTTTTCAGACATAGTTGGTAATGAATTAATAAATGATTGTTCATCACTTAATGAGTTTTCATTATCAGTCTTCTCTTAATGTGTAATAACAAAATTAGTATTGTTTACTGCAATGTTGCTTTTAAGGGCTTATTTTTCATATAGAAAAGTACTTAAGCAGTTTCTTTTCTACACAGTTACATATTGTTATATATTGTGGCAGCAATGAATTACAGTGAGTGTCTTGTTTCATTGCAAACAGCATTATTACATGTAGGATATAAATTAAGTTAGAGTATGCTGCATATTCAGTTAATTTACTACAGTGCTTAAACTTGAATACATTTACAAACTGCCCCTGATTATCTCCTACTAATCATCTACATTAGGTTTCTTATTTTAATTTTCATAAGATCTGAGTCATGCAGACAGAAAAGGGCCTGTGAGGACAAGTTATCAGAGAGAGCAATTACCAAATGTTTGTTTTGGGTATTCAAGGTGAAATTATTAGTATGAGGTGAGATGAGGATGAATGAAGTGGAGCCAAGTGCTGCATTATTCCAAGTGGGCGGTTTTGTATCCTGTTGCACTAATAAAGCAACAGCTTTGCTGTGCTGAGAGGAATGACAATGATGCTGCAGCTTTAGCACAGAGAAGAAACCATAGTTGGAGTACGGTTCTCCTCTCTGTAATATTGTAGTATCCCACAGAATGACGTTTGTGCTGTTCAAAAATATGTCTGGAATATAAAAGCATTTTTAAAGAATGGAAGAAAAGAAAGTTGTAAAGTGGTGCTTTGATTACCAAGTCGAGCAGGTGTAACAGAACCTATACGATCTGAGTGTAGGTGATGTTATAACCGTACCTACACTGATAGACCGAAAAGAACAACAAAACACAGACAGACATAATCACATCTAGCAGGAGGACTATAAATGAATAGATAAATTAAATGGGAGCAGGTGGGACCGTCAGGGGCACCTGTCCCGATGTTGAAATCTCTAAACTACATCTTACCCGTCGACGTTCATGTCCATGGCTTCATGTTTTATTCTCCCTTTGATTCCTCTGCATTCATTTGCAGCATTCTCCCCAGATGAGGTGGTAAGTGGGAGATATGTCTGACATCTACTACATGCAGGACCACAGTTGTAAAAAAGCACGCCCAGAGCTCTTGGATTCTTGTTATTTGTGAATACATTGCATGCTGGGTGAGACAAATTCCTCCCTACCCGCTGTGTGTGTGGGTGATTGTGTTGACTTCCCCCAGGAGTTACAGTCTACCATAAAACAGTGCATAATTATATTTTCACTTGTGCCTCTCTGTTCTCCCCGTTTGTGCCTTTGTGTGTGTGCTCGTTCAGTCCCTCCAGTGATCCTGGTCTACCCAGAGACCCAGGCCCAGGAGCCCGGTGTTTCTGCCAGCCTCCACTGCCATGCTGACGGCATCCCAAATCCAAAACTCCTCTGGCTAAAGAATGGCATGGATCTGCTGTCCAGTTCCTCTAAGCAGCTCACTCTCATTGGTTAGTAGTTTTGTTTGTTATTTTAAAAAGGGATATCAGTAGTTATGGAGCAGATTTACTGGGTAAATGTGGACACAGATAAATAGTGCCAATGGGAGTGTCCACTTCTCTGCATAAGAGTCAAATCTGCATCCAGCTCATTTCAGTGATGACCAGAGATGTCTGGCAGGAGCAGCACAAGTTAAAATTACACAAGGTAAATTACACTTGTTCATTTTTCAGGGCAACTTTAAAATTTCACAAATGTTGTTTTCAATGGGAAATAATGGTGTAATCAAGTGAATTTTGATCGCAACACAAAGTACAGTGACACACTGAAACACTTCCCTACCTGAATTTGGCACTCTGAAAGGGAGAATATCATAAATACATAAATATTCAAGAGGGCAAGCGCAGAAAATCCTTGTGTCCACGCCTTTCGGGTGCTATTTGTCACTGTGCCTCATTAGTAATTACTGACTGCAACAAATTACACAGCATAACAAAGTCTTTGCCAGGTGCAGGTTGATAGTTATTCTTCTCCTATGTGTTTTAGCAAAACGTGTCACCTCTCCAGTGAGGTTTTTTAAAAAGTGCACAGTTGAATGGCTTTAAGGCTGCAGTATGTCAGTACTGGATGTATCTTTAAAGGCCAAGACGTTGCATGGGGGCAGTGAAAACAAAGCTTCAAACGGGTTCTCTTTCAAAGAAACCCCCCGTTCACTTATCCCCCAAAAACATCCTGCTTTGATTCCTGTTTATGTTTATGTCTACAAGCATGATGAAACCAAGATAACAAATCTTTGACCGTCTTCATTTTACTTCGCTGGCAACATAAACACAATTATTCTTTAAGAGTAAATAAGAGAGTTAAGAGAGTTTGAAATTAAATTTAAATCTACTGTGTAGCAGAGGTCACCAACCGTTATTTATCTGGGTAGAAGATTTTCAATCCATTTTATGATGCACTCTATCAGAGAGAGGGAGCAGAATGGAGCACAACTTTTCAATTTAGTGTCCTAGCTATCATCAGGCAATGGCTTATTGGCAGAGTGTGGGTCATTATCTGTAGTTATCAATCCTTACCTCCTCAAACGAGCATTATTTAGCAAGGTTCCACCAGCAAATTCACATTGCAGATTGTTTTTGAGACATCTCTACTTATTTTTGTATTTTCAAAGAGTAAGAGTAAGTGTATTTTCCTCACTGTAGAACCATGAAACAGTTACTTCAGATGATTACAACAACAAAAAATTCAAAATACTTTATTAATCCCCAAAGAAAAAATAATTCAGACTAGTAAAAAGTCAAAACCTCTGCATTTACAGAGGTGGAACATTTGCAAATAGAAATTGAGGATGTTTTGTTAGCTGCTTACAGTCTTAATTATTATGAACCTATTAAGGGTGTACCTACACACTGCTTTTATATTGTTGGCTTAATTTTTGTTGAATAAATTATGTCAAAGTACAATATGTCTTGTGTCATTGCTAATTTAAGTGACATTTACTTAATTTTAATATCACTGAAGGAAAATACCTGGTAAAACCTTTCCTCATTGTGTATCAATTGTGTATAATTTTATCCACATACTTTGTCAGAGATGAGATAAAATAAATCTACTTTGATATTTAGAGAGATGTTGGACAAACTGTTGCTCAATTCTGTTTGAGTGTTGCCAGAGCAAACCCACAAATGCTCACTTTTCCATCACTACCACACCACTCAGTGACAGCACCACCCTCCCTGCCACGATAGACACGTTTTTATGGCTCCTAAAGTATGCATTCAATTGTTTTGGAGTTGTGGTTCCTATGGAAGTTTAGAAGGAAGGTTTGAGAAAGCTGAATATTTCAGCTGTATACTTTCAAAATTCATCTCATTCTTGAAAGTTGTCCAGGCATCACCTATTCCATTTTCATTTTACTGCATGAAAACAGGGATCTTGGTTAAGAAACAAATGTTATTTGCTTAAACAGTTGACAGTGGGTAGAACGCAAAAACAACTATGCAACTATGCAAGTATGAGTTCTCAACTACTTTATATATATATATATATATATATATATATATATATATATATATATATATATATATATATATATATATATATATATATATATATATTTATATATATATATATATATATATATATATATATTTATATATATACAATCATATAACAGTCCATCACATTGTTTCTGCATTATTTAATCTGTAAAACTTGAGTGACAAAATTGAGCAATTGAGAAAGACGCTGGTTTCTAAAAGTGAATGAATGTGACTATGTGGAGCTGTCCATAGTACTGAAACCATTCAAGCATGATTATCTCTGCTTGATATTTTCTGTTTAGTTTGTTTGTTAAAACTAAACAGATCAAACTCATTTTAAACCATTGTGACTATCTATTGCAAGAAACCAAAGAGCTAATTCTCAGGCTCTACAGTCCTATGTTACCATGTTTATGTTTATGAACAACAGTGACTTTTTTGGAGGAGTTAATGGAAGAAAACCTGTTCTCTTAAAGCTCAGGAAATTTCTTGGAGAAAGAAGAAATGTTAACATTACACATTTAGACAGAACTGCATAGGAATATAATATTGACAGTTATTTCCCACCCAGATGATGCGTAGTCCTAAACAAACATGCTTCATATTGCTGTAAAGAAAGACAGTGATCATGAGGGAAGGCTGGGGCCCCCTTGGCTGTTGGGAGTTAAAGGTGGGGCTCAATCTGGACAGGTCAACTGTCAGCTTTTAAAGCTCACAACCTCTGACACAGGTGCTGTCTTAACCTGTGCAGTAATCCCTCTAAATATTAGAAGAATTAACACAAAGCCATTCAAAGCACTATTTTGACAGAAAGCTGGAAAACAAAAAAGAATAGTTTAAACATTGGCTTTTCATGAGAATTGATTGTAAATTGTTTTCTGAATTAATGACACTGCTGTCTGATTCTATGAAGTCCCACTCAAAGGCAGTTTTTACTTCAAAGCATTTCACATTTTCCTTTAATAAAAGAGAATTATCTTCTGAATGCAAAAGAAATTTTACTAATGTGAAATGCTTTGTGTTAATGTCTGTAATGTTATTGTGCCAACCAAAAAGCATAAATTAAAAGGTTGACATAATTGCTGATTTAAAAACTAATCTCATTGTTCTATGAAGTAAGAGCCTATAAACCATTTTATCTTTCTGAACAGTTCTTGAGGAAGATAAAACTTTAAGTATGGTAGCTTTAAGGTAGAGTGGATAAGGCATAAAAGAAGAAATCCAACATTAAAGACATACCAAGGGGAGGCTAGTGTGAATATAAGATCTGAAAGTGGTTTATTGCTACTATCACTTTTCTTCCTATCAGAAAGAGATGAACACTAAGGCTGTCTTTGTCTGCCTAACATAACTTGAGAGCTCCACTGTGGCTCGTACACATTGTGTGAGTGCCCCATCAAAGATCATAGTGCAGCTGTGCAGTAAATTTCTGATGTGGGTGCTACTGCAAACATCAAAGAGCTGCCATTGATGGTAACCTTTATTTCATATGTCCAATAAGTGTCACACCAACTCAAGAAAAACAACACAGCATTGTACAGTGCTCTGAGAAAACAGAAGTGTAGTTTTTCCTGAGCAGCAAGGTATTCTGAAGCTATAGGGACGTTGCAGAACCTTTTTGTAGATATATAGAGTGTCTGTGTTGGATGTTTTAGATAATTCAGCAAGTACACCCTGTTAATGTCAGTTTTCATTGTTTCTTCTCTCTTTAGCCAATGGCAGCGAGCTATTTATTGGCAGTGTTCGTTATGAGGACACTGGAGCTTACACGTGCATCGCCAAGAACGACGTGGGAGTGGATGAGGATATCTCCTCTCTTTTTGTTGAAGATTCAGCCAAGAAGACTCGTAAGTGTTATGGGGTCACATAGAAGTTTACACATCCACATCTGATTCTGTAAGACATCATTCTAGGGAAAAAAAGAACCTTAAACCTTATCAGTCATGAAGCTAGTACAGAATGCATTAAGGTTATTTATCGATTCTGTTTTTGGTGGCACTTTCTCCACTGTCTAAATGGCCCAAATCACTGTGATTCATTGTCTAAAACCATCACAGATAAATGTATGCATTAAGATATAGTTATGTGTTAAAACAAGTTGATTGCGTTACTTGTCCTTCATGTCATGCATGAATGAGACAAAAACATTTAGCTGAAATCCCTCCTGTGTAGATGACAGTTTGAAAATGCTCGCAAGTATGACACTGCACACAATTCACTTCACTTCAATTCAGCTTTATTTATATAACAACAAATCATTAATGTTGTCATCTCAAGGCACTTCCACAAAACAGTTCAACTCCATCCAAAGTTGTCAAATGAATACAAAGCAAATAAAATAATAATTATTAGTGCTTTGATAAAGAAACCAACAGATTGCATCAAAACCTTTCTTCAATACAATCCCTCGTCCTGAGCAAACAAGAATTGGATTTTTCACTTAACATGACCGCCATCCTTCAGCAACATCTTACCAAAGTTCAATTCAGTTCAATTCAGTTCAATTCAATTCAATACAATTCAAGTTGTCTCTAAGCGCTTTCCAGAGATCCAGAACATGACCCCCGAGCAATTATTATAAAAACAACGGCAGGTAAAAACTTCCCTAGTGGAAGAAAAACCTTAAGCCAATCAGTGGCAGGAAAAACTCCCCTTTAAGAGGGAAGAAACCTGGATCAGGACCTGGATCATAAGGGGGGACCCTCCTGCCGAAGGCCAGCCGGGTAGAGCAGGAAGTAAAGAGAGAATAGAAACACAGACACACCGTCAAAGGTACAAGACAGGATACAATAGTAAAATTATCTATCAGCAGTAGACCGATAAGACTTCTGTGTGTATATGGGTGATATATGGATATATATGGATAGTTGGTGATCCACGGGGATGAGGACTGCAGGTCGGGATGTCAGCAAATATCCAACAGACATCCATACAGACAGGTGAAGGGAAATAAGTGTACTAATTGTACCAACTAGGTGAAGTATTCATTGAGGTATGAGTGAGGGAAAAAAAGCCCCCATTTTTATTAATATTTTATTTTAAATGAGAAAGAAAACGATAAGCAAAGTGTTTTGTAAATGTGATTTAGTGGTCAATTAGACCAGAAGAGTCCTAATGTTTTTCAATCTTAAAAATAAAATAAACAATTCATAGGTCTTAATAAAAATTTTTAAAAAAGAACTGTCTTAATAAGCGTTTTATTACAAGAACACTGCTCCCTTTTTCAACCTTGACGTCACAGTTTTGACCACCTATTTTAAGCCACTTAACTCCAACTCAACAGCAGGAAGAGGTGGAGCTCAGTAAAACTCTTTTTCAAATTAGCTTTGTGTGATTATGCACATTTCATATTCATTTTACTTTCTACAAAGTGCCACAGTACTGCACACCCAACTGATGGACAAACTAGTTTACCACATTGTCCTCGTCTGGCTAGTTGTTAATGATTCTCCCCTTTGAGGTCGTCTCACTGTGAGCCAGTCGGCCAACTGGCTCCAGCTGTTCAAACACCCCACCACAGATGAGGAAGGTAACGTAATGCAACACCAGGACTTGAGAGATGACTCAAAATCAAGTAACACCTCATCAAATTCATACTTGAAAGAAGAAAAAATAAAAATAAAATAAAACGGTAGGATTTCTAGGTTAGCAGGCACAATATTAGATGAACTACTGGATTGGCATTTTAACTCAATTTTCTTTTTATCTTTAAGTTAACAATTCTTTAGCTGCTTCTTAAAGTTTGAAGCAAAATGCGAAAGACTTTAAACACCCCATTTTTAACGAACTATGTAAATGCAGTACCATTTGTTATTAAATGGCAGTAGAGGTTGAAATGTGGGCACTTTCTTCAAAGTTTTGAGGAGGTAATGAATTAATTTTTTTCTCAAAAAATCAATTAGGCTTTTAATTAACTTTAAAAAATTAAAATCAATCCCGTGTCTTTCCTCAAGATAAAAGTAATCTCTCGATTTAGAAAAGAAAGCCCCTGTCAACACCAGTGAGGAATGTTTTGTAGCTCTAACTTGTTTTATCTTTAGATGGATTAATGTTTATCGTCTTTCCCTCTTTCTTTCTCTCTGCTGCTCAACGGCTGACTCTGCAGTTGCAAACATTCTTTGGAGAGAAGAAGGTAATACATTACACTGTTGAAAATGCTTTTGCATTCCTATTGCGAGATTGTGGTGAGCATGCTTTGTGGCTCTTCAGGAACTACAGCTGGATATTTACTGTGCCACTTTCAGAGACGTTTTCTCTGCCGTCAGGAGAGTTGTTTTATATGCAAAAGAGAAAAAAAAAACTTCTTTGAGTCCTGTCCTCCTTCTGTGCAGGCTGTTGTACTTTTTAATCTGTTCTTTAGCTCACCATAGAGCCATAGAGGAAGGTGATTGCACATAAACATTTTGCAGCACCAACGTGGTGACTATGGAACATGTGGTTTTATGTGTGGTGTTCAGCAGTATACAAAGCCATCCTTTTTTATTATATAAATATTACCACTAGAACAATTTTTACTACCGCACTGAAAACCCACTGCACTTTAGAGCACAATACAAATTTAATTTGTTTTCTGTAGAGTGTATCACCACCTCAGTAGGTTTAATATGGAGCTTAATGAGCCAAAGACGTTCGGATAGAGTGTAGAAATTTGGATTATTATTGTTTATAAAGACTTTGACCAATTATACCTAACTGTACCAAAGTGCTCGTTCTTCAGTCTATTTGTATATTTAATATTTTTATCAGATGGTTTCGGCTGCAGTAGCAGACACTCATATTATCTGGCCATAATGTTTTACCACCAAAACCATCGGTAATCATTCTCAGGTAATGTATTTAAATAAGTTACAGCAGATGTTTACAACACTCGAGCTGTACGGAGACCGGTGTTGACTTGATGCTTCTCATTGCATTACACTGTGGACGTGTTTGCAGAGCCCTTTGTAGACAGCATTTAGGATGGTGGGAATTGCTGTTGCCTTTCTACGCAGGATTTTCTTCCATATTTGTCTCTTCCTGTTTTGTCTTTTAGGGTTGAGTGTTGGGGACATGTTCTACGTGTTTTCTGATGAGGGCATCACTGTTCTTCAGCCCAGTGAATGTGAAATACGCAGACACATAAAGTGGACGGAGAGGATTGTTGCTACCTATGTAAGTAAAAGGTTTCATTAAAACATTGCTTGAGGTTGTCAGGTATGTTTCTCTGCATCTCCGGCCCAGTTGGTAACGGTCTTAATGCCAAAATACAAAAACAAAAGACTTTTATTCCTTTTAGTGCAAAGAATAGTAATACTAATATGTTTTTTTTTCACCTGACACTCGACAATCTATCTGTTCAGCCGCAAAACATTACAGTAATCAGTCTATATTGCTTTGCTCCTCTTTTTTTCCTGATTTCACAATGTGACTTCTCAGCTCACTAAATGTAATGGGATTACTGATGTCCATTAGTCAACAGCTCACAATAGACTGTATAAAGTCTGCACTGCAGACCTTCGGGCTGTCAATCCACTGAAGAACATTCATCTCCAAGCGGAAGATGCTTTAGATGTCAAAAGTTGCTTGTTCCTTTGAGGTACTTGGGGTTTACAGCTCAGTATAACTATATTAGAGATCAATAGAAACTCAATAAACAATGTGTTAGCCAGTTACTGCTGTAAGCAGCATTTTCTCCACTTCGGTGAGGCAGAGAGGAGACGGACACACAGACGACTGAAGAGCCATTTCCCTGTATGCTTTAAATGTTTCCTGATCCACTACACCTGCCTCAGACTGATGGGAAGCCATTCTTTTGAATTAGGTTTATTGTAGCAGGTAAACATCTAAAAACATGCAGGGTAAAGCTGTGATCAGCAGTAGAAAAATAAAAAGGATTAAACATTGTTGTTTTCAGTTTACTTGTTTCATTCAAAAACTGGTGAACGTCACAGCAGCCCACAAACTTCAGAGTGGTAAAGGGGCTTGGATCTGTCATGTTATCAGAAAATGACACCGAGTCATTTGTGTGAATTTTCAACGCGAACTGAGGAGCTGACACATTTCTCAGAGCAGCAGAAACAGCCACTCGTAGTTATTAGGGATATCACTAGTCAGTTTGTATACTTGGCATTAAAATGTGTTTGAGGATTAGGGTTGGAGTAAATCGGTCATAAAAGCACATGTCTGCACTTTTTTGGGGCTGTGAAACATCATAATTATGCATTACATGTCGATTAATTATGGAGTTGCTGCATAATCATCAGTGATAGATGGCAGAGTTCAAAGCACCACAACACATTTGGACTAAAACACTCCAGTAAATCCTGCAAACCTTTTTCCCCTCTCTTGATTGCTTCTCCCATCATGCCATCTGTTCTGCGGTTCTTCTCAGGAGGAGATGTGCCCTAAAGGTGAGGGGGTGTCTCCTCAGCACTGCGTGTGGGCCTCAGCAGTCAGCGTCAGGGATAAGTACGTCTACGTGACCCAGCCCCTACAGAGCCGACTGCTGGTTGTCGATATTCAAGCGCAGAAAGTGGTTCAGGTGGGTGAAGCGGGCATCTCCCTCAAAACACGGCGTGAGTCTGAGAAACCATCGATCTTGACGTTAGTGACTGGCTCTTTCAATGTTTTGTTGAATAATCTGCATTCTGGGAAAGGTGAGTGGAAGAAAAAGTTTATTACTTAGAGCAAGTGGAGGTAAAAGTAAGAATAAATCCAGTCGTAAAAATAACTGCAGTTATTTAGATTCTGTTGATTGATTTACTGGCTTTAAAAAGAACATAACAAGTAGCATGTAGTGAGTTATAATTTAAACAGCTTGATGATGATGATGATGTTGCATACAATAAGAAAATTAAAAAAAAATAAATAAATAAAAAGGTAAATGGTGTTAGATGAGAGAATAAGACCTAAATGTATGTAGGTGTGTTTGGAAGACGTTTTAGTGCGCAACTGACCAACACGGCCTCACATAATGCATCCCATAATCCAATGAGGTAAGTATAGTGGTCAACATCTTTTAGTCCGTAACATTAACCAAAACTTTCCACGACAGCTTTTGCTTCTTCAAACTACCTACCTTTACAAATCAGTGACCCTTGGCTAAAGTCAGTCTTTTCAAACAAAAATTCAATTCTAATTTTCTTTTATTCATCATACCACCTGACTTTTCTGTCTTGTGATGACATTTAAATAATTTCCAGCCCAGAGCAACTTTCTTGTGGCACAAGCAGCATCACAAACGTCTCGATGTACAGTGATCTGGTTATGAACGGCACATGTAGGTGGAGGAGCTGCTGTTGCTGTTAACCGTCTGCATTTACTGGAAAACTGTTTTGACCGCTTTTACCTGTTTTCTGCAATAAAATTAATTATTAAAGCAGTTAACTTACAGCATTAATCACAGTAGAATAATTGAAAACTTGGCATTGAAGATGGATGCAGCATACTTTTATTTGTTGCAGTTCTACTTTATTATTTTGTCAGTTTTATCCTTTACTTAGCTAAAATATACTATAAATGGGGGTGGGATAATTAAGTAAAACTAAAAATCCCTATAAAGTATATACAGTTGTCAACATAAACTACTGCAGGCAGTGTTTGGCAACATGCCCAACATCGTCACCGTCTACGATGCACTCACTTCAAATTGCCAACAGTTGAAGAGGCCATATGCAAGGTAAAATAAATCAAAAGCACCTGAAGCGTTAGAAACAATATGGTGCCCAGGTGGGTGCTGGCTGCCTTGCCATTTATCTTTCCTGTAACGGCTGTTTAGAGACTGAATCCCTCAGGGTCCTTCCCAGGGTCAGGATCATTTATACTGAGGTGCAGGATGAGAGGAAATAACCCTAACTTAAGGAGAAGAAGGCAGGAGAAGGATATGAGCAAACAACTGAGAAGACTAGCAGAGCAAAAAAGTGATAAACCTGTTACTTGACCTTGTTATCCAGGAATGAAAATGCGACTTAATGCATAGAGGGATTATAAAACAGGGCCTCTGGGCACAGGCGAATAAAAGACCCTCCGCTCGTCCTCCAGAAGGTTATAACAATCAGGCTGAGAGAAACACAAAAACACCACAAGCCATGCCAATCAAAAATGTGGTTATTCTAAATCTCCAATTTGTTTCGTGTTTCCCAGCCATTTCTTCTTTTGTGTCCACTGGGATCGTTTGCCATGTGCCAAGTTGGTGCATGTATTAATCTATGATTATCCAGATTTTATGATATGCAGATACAGACACGAAATGAGATTTATACACAACAAATAACAGACCCATGTGGAAACCGGTGAATTAGACACTGCCTTAGTCATCAGTTTTGCAGTCTTATCATTCAGGATATCGGGTACAAATTCATTCAAAGTTTTTGAGATTACATGAAAATCATTTTTTTAAGAGTAACCTGGCCAAGTCCGACGGGAGCTAGGAGCACAAGAGGTGCAAAACACAAATAATCACAAGATAAACAAAAAATATCTAGATAAACATCATCAAAGACTGCCAACAATAAGGTTTAAAATTATCACTTATCTTTGACCTTTCAAGTTTTCGAAAGTCATTGTAAACCTAACTAGTGATGATCAATCACAGCACCTATAGCCACATGTGGATGCATGTAGAAAACTTGTCAAATCCCAGTTTGGACTTTAGATGATCAAAACAATCAAGTATTATGAGCAAAGACAACTTCCAGAGCTATTTTGTTTTTACAAAACGCAAGTCTGTAATGGGAAAACACGTATTTGAAGGCAAATATCTCGTTCTTTCTAGAATAATTCACATAAAAAGGAAGAGTGCTGTCAATTAAACTGAGCACCTTTGGAAATGAACCTTTCCATGTATGTGATTCAACAAAGCTCAGGTCCAACAGGATGGATGGACAGATAAAAAGATGCTTTATTGATCCTGAAAGAAGATGCAGAATCAGGAATACAAATACAGTAGAGTGAAACCTGAGAATCGTGGCCATTGTAGTCAGTGAGGGTGGGGTCAAAACACACCTCATGGAGCGGTTTGAAACCGTCACAGACTTGTGCACACATGGATAGAAATCTGGTGATGACCTTTAATTAGAATCAGGTGTGTTGAAACATCTAAAACATGCAGGACGGGGGTACTCGAACACGCAAAGTCCCAGCGTGTTTCAGAGATGCAGAAAGACCTGAACAAAGTGGCTTAAGTGGAGCCAGTGATGAAGCAAATAAGACTTTTAAGATGGTTATGCTACAATCAAGGTTATGGACGCCAAAGTCGACCACTACTACCGGGTTGTCGTCATCCTGTAAGCGGGGTCGGCCCGATAATTTCACACCAATATACTGTATAAAACCATTCAGTCTCAGCACATCTTTTCCTTTTTCTTTCCATCAATATTTAGGTGAAATCCACACATACTTCTCATTATTGGCAAGTTAGGAACCTTATCCTAAGTGCTAAAGTCTCAATTATTAGATTTTATGTTTCACACCTTTTCATTGCAGCTTGTCTGCCATTTGTTTTCCTGGATCCTTCAGGTTTAGATCCCGAACACAACGGATTATAATCTGTAAACGTGTGCAGAAGATTTAACAGTAAAAGTTTCCATGTTTCTCCACACGAGAAAGTTGCACCTTTTTATATTTTTCTGATGTGTCAAACCTGTGCAAGCAAGGTCTCCCACATCAGCTAATTAAAAAGAAAAAAGAAAGATGTTTTAGAAAAAAAAAAAGAAAAAAACTGTAGTTATGTTGTCAGTTAGACTTTAAATGTTTTGCTTTTTTCTTTTGAGGCTGCAGCAAATCAGAGAGATGAAACCTACATTTGTCATGTAGGACTTGGTTATGCTTTTCTTATCGGAGGTCTAACAGGAATTTGTTCAAGCAGTTTGAAATTATGCTGCTTACCTAAAGGATGAAAGTGATCCTCTGTGGCACGCATTTGCATTTTTATTTCTGTTTTTGCAAATAAAACTCTCAGGTGACCTCCAGAAGCTCATCTAACAAAAAACTTTGCATCTATTATTTCAATGCCTCTTAACCTGGAATTTCTTCTGCAGCTAAAGCTCCTTACTGCTCTCACCAGGCCGTGTTCAGTGCCATTTCTCCTCAACCTAGTTTAAAATCGGCGTATACCTGGTATTAACGTGCGTCTTGGGTGATTCAACTCTGGGGTTCTCAGTCCCCACCTGGCATTAAAATCCATTGCCGCTTAATCTATATGCAAATAATTACTTTCTGTCTGGCACAAACATGCAGGACAGGTCAACAGATCATCAGCTTTAACGTCTCTGCAAAACGACATTCGTGAACCTGAACATTATTTTGCTTTACAGGTTCCATTTGGGCTTAGCTCGTGTTATTGATCAAAAATATATTTGTTTTTTTTGACCAATGTATTGCAAGGCTACAACCCTCTAAATGAGACTGTAGTCTGTGATATAAAGGTGTTGGACTTGTTACGGTACGGAAACACCAACGTGCAGTAAATGTCACTAACCAAACAGCTATTTAAATACTTTAACTGAAGCTTTCTACACCGTAAGCTATGAAAACAACAATCAAGACAAAGAAGGAGAAACTTTAAGTTTCAACAAAGTGGACAAGGAGGGAATAATAGTTGTAAGATATTTAAGCACCAGAGCCAAAACAGGATCTCAGATTAAATTGTGTGAAAACTCAAATCTCAAATCAATATTTATTCGCATAAACCGCCATCTTAAACTGAACAGGATTTTTAGAGGTCCACACATACGCACTGCCCACCCTCTCCTCAGACTTACAAAGGCTCATGCTGAGTTGACACTTGGCTGACCGGTACAGAGCAGAGGCCTGGACCTCCCATTACTGAACAGAGCTCGCGGTCTTGCTCCACTGGTGAGAGTGTCAGCAGCTCCTTGTCCACTCAGCCAGAAGCAGAGTAATGGATTGTGTTATTCCTTGTTGTTGACATTGCACCACATCTGAGACTGAGTATAAGCCACACCTCTCCCTCCTCCCTCCTGTATGTAGATCACCGCCCATGATTTCTGTTCTCTCAGCAGATATGTGTCAGACCTCCATTAAAAATGTTTCCAACTGCAGCAATGAAATACAAACTCCGTTTCTACGTCTTCCCTGCTTGGCGTCCAAATGTTTTCATGATTACTTTGTTGATATTGGAGTAGATTAAATTATTTTGACCGCACACTTCTTCAACATATCCAAACTCCATGCAGTGTAAAGATACCTACTCTGACCAAGAGTTCTGCAATATCAAGCAAGTCCAACATCCCCATGGTGGCTTTTCGTTATCAGGTTTCCCAGAAAGTCCCAGTCGTGGGTAGAGGTGGTGTTGGCACAAAAATGACCAATTGCAAACATAAGCAAGTTGAGTAGATGAATGAAGCCTAGAATAAATTAACACCTATACAGCTGATAAAATGATTATAAATATCATATCCCATTATTAAGGCACTATGGACTCTACCATGTATTCCATTACATTTTTAGGGTTCAGGGTATATTCTCATATCACTTATAACTATTTCAGTCAGATTTCTTTGCTGGTAGTCAGGTGAGAAAAACTGTCTTGGGAACAAATAATTAAAAGAAGTCAAAGTTCAATGATTCTAAACGCTTTTTCAGTTCTGGTGGGGACTTTCAGACTGAAATAGTTGATAGAAAGTTCATGTTTTAAGAATTTCATTTCACTGACACACTCGTGCTTCTTGTAAATCGTTTGGGTCATCGGCAGCTGCATGATGCCAGCAGGTAACCAAGGTCTGAATGGTTTTCAAAATCACTCGGTGAGGAGAGTCAAGGCTACATCTGAGGCCAGCGTATCTCTTTAGTGTTGATTTACACCTGTTTAGATAAAGACCGACCAGCTTCAGTCAAGCATTTTGGATGTGCGAAGTGGTCCCTGAAATAATGTCAAACCTTTCACAGAAATCTACGTAATGATTTCCAGGCATCGATTTAACTAGGAAAAAGGGATCAGATCCACATTTTACAATAATAATATTGTGGACACACCAAGTCCAGCAGAGTTGTCTTAAATATTGTTCATACTGTAGCTTTTGTTTCAGTGTCTTAGCACCATAAGTTTAATTGGTTTAAACTCTTGTGTTTCCTCTGGACTTACTAATAATAAGAACTTAGCTTTATTTCTGTTTACCTAAAATATAATGAATTCCTTCTTTTCTTCCACATTTCCTTTACGCCCCTCAGGCAGTTGAAACGGATCCCTTTCCAGTGAAGGTGCTCTATGACAAGTCACATGATCAGGTGTGGATTCTAACATGGGGGGATATGGACAAGACACATCCGACACTTCAGGTAAGTACGAGGCTCAAACATGCGTGAGACGCCTAAATAAAAACTAATAGATACTGAAAACTGGTTTGAGTGCTTGCTTGTTAATGGCTTAAGTGATTTTAGTGTAATTATCCAACTCAAGAATCTCAGTTTTGGAAAATTTCATTAGTTTGTCGGGGCTCAATTTCCTTGTTTTTTTCCCTCTTTCTTTTCAATCTGGTGGATTATTCTGTATAAATCCTTTTTTTTTTTTTTTTTTTACCCTCAAGAACAATTAAATTCCTGAGATACATAATCTTTATAAACTGAAGGCTCTTTACAGAGAGAGGACATCTGGCTCCGTAATAATTGATACAGCTTGTGTACCTGCATCCTTGTTTATGTGATCCAAGTCTGTAGCATTGCGACCCCTAATCTGTGTATCTTTTATAGCATTTAAGGAGACAGCAAAACAACAACTCATAGCTGCAAAGTTGTTTTGCTTGTGTCTGGCGTCCCTTTGGAGCAGCGGTGTTGCAGGCTTCACAAATGAGAAATGATCACAGGTGTGGTTGTGTTTAATCCACCTCAGGGGACTGGAAGAGATGAGGGAAGAGAGATAAGGATGCAGAGAGGGTCAGGGAGGTGGAGGGGAGAGGGAGGGAACCAGAGCTGTACCTGCAGGCGAGGCGGGCTGCCGCTGCCGTCACAGGCCGGTACGGAGGTGCTGTGGAGGACGGCGCCACAGAGGAACTGGGTTGTAATCTGTGAAATAACACAAATCTGTGTATTGTTTTGCCGCTTCCAGCCACAGGAGGCGGTCCCATTAGAACCACGAGGCGTTGTGTTGGTCTTTACGGATTGGGGACGCGCAGTCTTTTCATCACACGGACTGCAAAGGGACGACGCATAATCGAAATTATTATTGGTCTCTGAATGAATGTTTTGAGCTAAATGACTCATTTTACAGTCAGAAAATCACTTGAGTATTTTTCCAGCGTAATTGTTGGTTTTGAGTAATGGTTTTATATAAATTTATAACCAGCCGTGTTCGGTAGTCGGTGGTCCTGCTCATTTGTCAAATTGTTCTCCAAGTGATTCTTGTTCATGGAGATAACGTACACTATTATTTTGGGATTTGTTTTTTTTTTTTAAATATTTAAGCAGTCATTGTTCTTAATCTAAAAAAGGTGCCACTATGAATTGGCAACAATAAAAAGTGCAAAGACTGCCATCTGTGTGTGGGTTTTAACGGTTTTGTGATTTACAATCTCTTTGGCCAAGCGGACTGCACTTACACTTGTTTTAGACTTTTTCCTAACAAAAATGTGATTTTGTACAACTGATACTTGTTTTGTTTGTTTATTGTAGATACGTTTCACACCCATAGCGATTGTGGTGGAGTAGTTGTTGGTGTTTTGAGCTATCAGTTGTCATCGTTGAGCAGAAATTTCTATTAGGATGTATTTAATCACAAACAAAAAACTATTTTCTCATCGAAATCTGAAACTAACACACAGAGCAGCTTTGCAGTCACCAGTTTTGTATTTTTCATTTCATTAATTTCCCTCTTTCCTGCATTTGTTTGGAAGTAATGAATAATTAGTGAGCAGGGCATGAATCTATCAAAAATGGAATAGGAGGAAGTCACATAATGGATCTGAGGCCACATGGATCACACCACACACAAATGGTCTGATAATGTCCTTATCGTTTGGGCCGACAGAAATTGACCTGTTCGGCAGCAGCCTGTCGTTACCGGAGGCACGGCTCCGCTTCAGCATATCATACATGTGTATACGTGTGGCGTGTGGTGTTTCTAGGCAGCCGAGTTTAAGGATGCTTCGATAGTTCTGTGTAAATATCAGAGGGAGTGTGATTGTCAATTCATTAGAGAACACAAATGGAGGAGTCTGCCAGGCAGAGAGAGACATGGCCTTTCAGATTGTCAGTCAGACTGCATCTACCTGACAACTAGATACGCAACTGCCAGACACGTTGTCGTTACCTCGTGCACGCACGCGCCAGAGCGGCATGATGGCATCAACTCTGCACAAGTGCACGATAGTCAGGAGCTTGCAGACAAATTGTAGGATATGAATATCTGATCAGTATGCCAGAATACATGCATTTACAAAGCCGTGGAGGGTAACGTTATTAATTCAAGTTTAAATTCTGTATCTGGCATTGATTTTGGGTCTTTTACAGAATCTATTAAGCACTTATTTGCTCCCCAGGAGTGACAAGCAATTCAAACATGCAGTGCAGCGAGTAACACAACAAGGTAGTACCTTCAAATGCACGTTAAATTTTATAAATGACACAGAAGTGTCTGATAAAGCTAGATAAGAAACGTATTTTTTTTTTTAAAAAGAAGAAGAAAATAGCAATAATACTCAGTTCTTCTACCAAGAGAATGCTATTGAAAAGGAAAAACTACTCAGTCAGAACCAAGCCCCCTTCAGGCATTAGGTCAGCCAGTGAGGCAGAAGCAGAGTAAAACTCAATTGAGTCTTGTGCTGAGTGTGAGGTTAAGAAATCCGAGGATGAGCGATAACAAAGGCAGGCCTGTGGCATTAAACCGAGAGCACCTGCAGCCTCGCAGACCGCAGCAGCTCCATAATAGCACATGAGTGATTGTACATTGAACCTCATTAACTCCCATCATTTCATTTTGCAACTGTTGTAATGACTTTTTGTTAACGAGGCTATTTTCATGTTTTGCAAGCAGTAAAAAAAAAAAAAAAAAAAAAGAGAAAAGAAAAAGCACCGGCTTGTGTATTTTGTTGAAATGGATGCAGAAAGACGACTGCTATTTTTACTTCCCCGCGTTTGATAGTTCTGAAGAACGAACAATAACTCCGGTCCCAGACGGGCATCAAGCAAAAGATTAGCTTTTAAGCTACAACATCAAAATATTTTTGTTTTGTTATGTTTTCTTTTTTAGCCCTCTGAGGTCTTTGTACCTAAGAAATTCCCCACACACTTCCGAGCAGCATTTGCGTAGCCGTGTCGACCGGAGTTTAAAGCGGAGCGGTCAAAATGAGAAGGAAAAGTGGCTGTACTCTGTAACAATACTGAGATACACAAATGTTTAGACAGACTCAGAACTTCATTAGTTTGCCTTTGAACACCCAATCCACCAAAGAAACAAGCTGAGTGAAGACGACGTAGTCGTATTTCACATGTCTCCCCTAAGTTTTAAGGGTAACTAAATGAAAACTGCGACTGGCAAAGTTTGGAGTTTCCTCCTTTCCGCTGCTTTACCCAGCTGTTGCTGCATCTGCTGCTGGCTTCAGTCCTTCTGCCCTAACTTTTTTTTTTTTTCCTCCAAATAAACTCTTGCTCAGGAACTGACTGTCATCATTCAGTATTTGTGTTTTTGGGGTCATTATTATTATACTGCAAGACGCTGTTCCTTCTCTGAGCAGGAGATAAATCTCCTTATACTTCAGAGTACATGCTACTTTTAAAGATGGTATGTTCCAGATGTTAGGCTGCGGTTGCTCTTCGCCCTTCTCCACCTTCTCCACCTGTCACTATGCTAAGAGTTATTTTTGGTTTTCTTCCTCTTCCAGAACTAGCAATCCTGGCAACTGCAGACCGGAAACGCCCCTGTGCCGCCCCATCACGTGACGTTTTTCACTTCTCAGATTTCCCATATTCCCCATATTTCAACTAAATTTCAGTAAGACAATCACAAAAGCGATTCCAAGTGTTGTCAGCTCCATTTCGTGGTGTACAGAAGCAAACGTGTGTCGCGGCCGAAGCGGTGACACCACAGATTTGAATGTTTTCCTTGGGTTAATCCGGTCCTATCAAACACCTCGCTCCTCCGTGGCAGACCTGATTATGAAGGCTTGCATGATAAAGTGTGTGTCACTGACGAGGCTTAGCATAAGAAGTGCATCAAAGAGTGCGTGCCCTGCCCCCCCCCCACCACCCCCCCCCCACCCCCCCCACCCCCCCCCCCCCCCCCCCCACCCCACCCTGCCACAAACCTGCTGATTCAGTGCCAGGAGTATGTCATGAGAGATGAGTCGTTTATTGTGGTTTGAGCTCCCGAGACAGGCACCACTGATTGAGGTGCTGTGCAGGGAACTGAAGCGGGGCCGCATATCATTAGCTCCAGTCTTACACTGCAGATGTTTATCTGTTTCAGGATATATGGCTTGTCACCTGAACAAGCTCTGGTGGTTTGGACCTGACGTATGAGCCAGGATTTCACTTATAGGAGCTGGCTGCAGGACATTCTCATACAGCTTTAAAGCAATGTAGTTGATCAGCGTATTGCGTAAAAGCTGAAAATATAAACACATATATACACATATATACACATATATAAATACAATTATGGCAATCCATTCAGGAAATTTGAATTTATTGAATGAAAGTCTGAATATATGAAATAAAAAAAATGTCAGCATGAACTCCTGCTGCAGCACTCGTCAACAACGAAGAGGTCGTTAACACGCTGGCGAATGCACGCACAGACCAGACTGATGCTGGCCATCGCACTCGGTGACATTCCACCGATGAATTCGTTTCTGCGCTGTCTCACCACTGAAGAGTAGGGAGGCTGCCGTCAAGCCAGCCGTCAGTCATACTTGCTCGCTCTTAAACTTTGCGTGCAATCGTATTCCAAACTTTACAAGAACTGAATGAACGCGGCTCGAATACAACTTCCCGTTTTCAAAATAACAGTAACAAGGTAACAGTCATCCTTGTGGTGATCGGTTTTAAATCCGTACATTAATTATACAAAATAACACCCAGATTTCACTTTAAGAAGATGAATTTACTGCTCACACCCTCCTTTTGAAACACTTTTACTGTAAAGAATTGGAGATATGAAATTTAAATATTTGACTTGGTTCCAAAAGCCGAAAGCCTCACTTTGCTAGATGTACTGTCGAAATGTCTTTCCCCACAATCTCCACACTTCTTTTGAGGACCAAGGTGATTTCCCACAGCCTCATTTTTACACACTTTTACTGTAGAAAAGAAGAGAAATGGGGGTAAAGATATGCAAATATGTGACATTATTAAAAACTCCTTTTTGTGCTTGAGGAACTGTGTTTGAGAAACTGTAAAAATGTATTTCTCCATAGTCTCAGGTAATAAGTCCCATGCCTATCTTCAGGACAAAATTGACTACACAGATACTTAATTTCAAACACTTTTACTGTTGGAAAGTGAAAATATTGAGTTGTAAAATTCAAATAGTTTCACACCTCAGTCTTTTTGACTTTTCTACCGTAAAACTGTTTGAAATTGAGTGTGTGCGTCGTCATCTTTGTCCCAAAGATGGGTATGGGAGTTATCGCCTGAGATTATAGAGAAATACATTTCTACAGCCTCTCCAACTCGATCTTTTTAATGTAGTCAAATGTTTGAAATTTCACACCTAAATATTTCCATTTTTCCACAGTGATTATGTTTGAATTTAAGTACGTTAATGTATGTAGAGCACTAAATCCTGAACTTGGATCTCACAGTTATGGTCAGAGATTATAGAGAAATAGAAGTAGTCAGAAATTATTACCTGTTGTTTGTTGCATGTTGACACATTTATCACTTGGGTGGATTCAACGCAACTTCAACGTTGCTCTGGTCAGCTGTCATCTTCAGTCTGCACAACTTTCCAGTCATAATCTAAGTAAGCAGCAACTAAAATTACGCTCAACAACGTTTAAATACTTTAAAAAAGCATTTTGTCTTTTGACCAAACTCCGATTCCCTTCTGAATGAATCGGACCTCTGCAGAGTTTGGATCAAAGATATATGACCGTATCCCTTACAGGAATTTAATTGACCTTATGAGACATATCCAGTCCTATTTTTTAGCTCTATAAATATAAGGCATTAGTTCAACTGTTGTATTGTTGATTTTCCTTCTGTAGTTTCCTCCAGAGCGTAATTGTGTGAGATTTTTATCTACTCGCCCTGTAAAAGCCTATATATCACTGTTAGATCACAGGGAGTCGATACAACACCCACTACTAGAAAACATTTCACATAAATCTCCACTTTGAATACATAAAATGTTCTTTCCAAATCACATTCAAGAGGTTCACATGTTCATGCAAAAAAATATGTGTTATTTGTTTTCGTCATCAATTTATAGTTAATCTTGCTTTTACTTTAACAAGAAATGCCTCTAGTTTTTCGCTGCTGGAGTGAAGCTAAAGTATAAACCATAATTATTTTATGGATCAAATGAAAACGTAGATATTACACCTCATTAATTTGTAATGATCTTTGCCATCTGTGTGCACAGGTAATTCCACAAGCCAGTGTGGGGGAAGTTCATCATGCCATCCGCACAACTTTCCAGAGGGTAAACGACTTCTTCATCCCCCCAACCAACCTCATCATCACTCATGTGAGGTAAATGAGCCCACATCCAGCCACCTCTGACCTTAAAAACACCAGCAACCTTCTTGCTCACTCATCATGGGCGTCCTCCTAAAGTAAAGGAGATCAGGGCAAATGAAAATTCTAATGAGAATTTCCATCTTTATTAATCACCTCCCAAAAAAATCTCAAAATGCAATTAACCTCTCTTCTGAACTTTGCCGGTGTAGGTTTGCCTTTGTCTTCCTCAAAAATGAACCCGCTGTCCACAAGATTGATCTGGAGACCTTGCACCGCGTCAAGACCATCAGCCTGAAGAACTACAGCTGCATACCGGTCAGCATGGCCTACACGCACCTCAGCGGCTTCTACTTCATCCAGTGCCAGAGCAAAAGCCTACTGCTTGCCCCACCCCAGCTCCTCATTGACGGCGTGACAGACACCGTGATTGGTCCGAACCTAAATGTCACCGGCCAGGCTTACGTGTCACCAGATGGCCGCTACATTGTGACACCTGATCCACAACGCTCAAAGCTGACAGTACAGACGATGTCGTTCAGGGGGGAGTTGGGTCGGAACCAGGAAATAGACAAGCCCATCAATGTGTCTGAGCTGGTTTTCCAGCCTTCCTTCACGGAGCCCAACCAGCACGTGGTTGTGGCCACTTCGGGCACGGGCACGGACCTGCTCTTTGCCGATCTGTCTTTGGGCCGAACCGAGGTTCTCCAGAGCCTTAAGGAGCCCCTGCCACCCCAGGCCTGGCCCTGGGGAAGCCCCAACAGAGTAGTGGTCTCCAGTGGCTTGTTCGGACAGTACATGGTGACGCCGTCGGCCGAGTCCCTCTTTGTCCTCAATGCAAAACAGCGAACGCCACACTGCGAGGTGTCAGACATCAAGAGAGGAAACACAATTGTCTGGGTTGGGGAGGTATGAATAAAAAAGAAGGGAAAAAAAGGCAAGCGATTAAGAGACGTAGAATTAGCAAAAGACAAATGAAAAAAGGACGAGAACAGATCAGGCCAAATTACTTATTATTAAGATGTATGTGAAAATACGTTGTGGACTCAACCCTGGGACTGAGCGAGAGGGAAACATGCCTGGGTTTGCTGTAACAAAAGTACACTTAAAAATAGAGTAATTGAGAAAATATTATAAAACTTGTTGTGATATTTCCATTGGGAGAAAGTGTCAATGCCGTTCAGTGCAACAGTGATCTATGTGCACTTAACTATACAGAATTGTACAATATTGCACTTCCTTCCATGTTATCACAGCAAATAGGTATCTAAAGAGGGGTTATTAAACTATGAACTATGCACAATGCTCACTTTTTTTAGAATAAAAAGCTTTCCAATTTATTTATCTCAACAATGTTTGTTGTTTTCACCAGTGCTGCATATAGTCACCACAAAACTAACTGTGTGTCCTGTCTGCCTTTAGTGTGTACGTGTTCCGAGTCCTTTGAAACGCTACCAACACCATCTCTTTACTGGCTTTTGTCATGGTATTGTACTGTGCTCTCCCTCTAAAAGCTTTTATTCTTCTCATGCGGGCAGAGGTTGGCTTTATGCACATGTGTAATACCCTCTATTTATGTTGTCTATCCAAAGAGTCCAAGTGGTCCATTAGGTGTCGACAATAGATGTTTCGGCCACAGAGGAATTGAAGAGTACATCCTCCGGTCTCCTGCAACAGTATAATCTGTCCCCTGCTGTCTCTCACTTTTATTCTGAACCTGCAGCACAGCTCTGTGCTGTGAAGCCTGAAAATGCCACTTATGCCACTTAGCAGATTCCCTCAGGGTAATAACTCCGGTTCGTGCTGACCCATATGCCGAGGCCGAACCAAAGCAGCATCCGCTCTACCATCTGAAGGGCTGTGAGCATTTGTACATCCTCTTGAAATCACAGACCAACATACAACTTCCAGTCAGGTACATTTGACACTTCTCATTTTGTAACGAACAACAGATGGATATTTTCATCCAGTAACTGCCTAGTCATCATCCAAATCAATGTGAATGAAGTATCTCCATAGGCAAAACCATAAAAGCTGTTTAAAAACCAGGAATATGAAATTAGCAGCATATATGTAACATAATCCGGGAATACTGATGTCAGATAACGTAAACGTCAAGGTGCATTTATTGTTAAATACTGAGAGAAATAAAACTGTCGTGAGGCAGTAACTGAACAAACACCAGCAACTCTGTTTTAATAGCACATAGTTTCTGTCTGTTGTTGAAATGCAACATCCTCTTTGTGATTGTGTTTGCCGCTCGTGCTCATCATCGTCAGTGCGACAGCACTGCTGCCTCTCTATTTGTAATAATTACTGGACATAAACCATCCCTGAGCATTTCTGCCCCTTGACAGTAGCGCTGCTCTACAAATGGACAAAGGATTTTTCCTTCTACTTTCATTGTAAATTTGAGGCCAAAAGATTTGTCAATAAGTTGATTGAGGTAGCGAAAGGCCCTCAACAGGTCAGGATCCTGACTTTGGCTTGTTGAAGAATGTGGAAAAACACAACAGTCAGCCTGAAGCATATTCGCTTCACCAGCACCGAAAAATGAGAACTACAATACAAAAGATGTGTTTTGGATTAAAATCCTCTCTCTCAAGCAACAATTACTCACACAGACAACTTTTCAGTGCAGCAGACGGACTCACTGTTACGATAACCGTCTCATTCGGGGAGTTTTTGAAACATGTTTCTGCATTTGGCCCCCTGGAATTGAAGGGTTGGGCTGAGGTGAATCTGGCCGAGTTGCCCAGTGTGAACCTGTTCTCACAAGTGGCATTGGTGCTTCAGAAGTAAAGGTAACACTACAGTGAGATCTCACCACATCAGTACGAATACTCACAGCCTTTGAGATTTAGCTGTTGCTGTTTTGTTTTTTTTCTTTCTGTCAAGTGTAACTTATTTTAAAGAAGCACGTTTAAAGCCATCATCACGACCACAGACCAAGATGTCAAAGTCCACGTTGAGCACATTTAGTTTGAAGTGTAACGTATCTTCTAGTGCGTCCCCTCCTCACAAACGGCAAAAAATTAAATTAAATATTAAAACAGCCCTCTCTTAATGCGCAGTTGTGCCTGAGATGCAAAATGTAAGATAGAAAGGAGCTTCTCCCTCCAACCCCTCATCCCCCCCTCCCCTGACTTTCATTCTGGTGACTTTGATATTTGCTGCCATGAAAAGGTTTCTGGTTTGAAAGCTTGTCTGACGAGATTGTGAAGGCGTTGACACAGTGTTGTTGAAGCTTCTTAGACCACTGTTGCACTGAGGAGAGAAACGTCTGACGTTCTTTTAATGCTAATCTAAACCTCTTGAAATAATTATCTAATTTTCAATAAGAAAAAACGTAATCCTTCCTGCTGTCACTATCCCATTAAAAACTGCTCCGTTGTAATTCCCAAATGAGTATCCCACTGTGTTGGCCGGCGCAGACATGCATGTAAAGAAAACAGGTCTTAAACATGACTGGATTTTCTCACAAACACACGGTTTGAAGTCACTTTTCTGCCCTCTCATTGCCGTGTCTGTCAGTTCAGCAGTCAAGTCATCGCTACTAGAGCCAAGGAGAGCGAGAGCAAAGACACTGCACCTGTGCTTGCAGATATTATTGGCCAACTCACGTCGTCTGTGTGGATATGCCCTCATTGTCACATGATTATTTCTGTACCTCTTCTTTAACCCTGAAGTAAGGAGCTGCAGAGCTGAACCGCTTGGTGTGATAGACCTTGATAGGAACCACTGTTGTAGATAATATTGTTCATGTTTAGAACACGTTCAGACATGGCAAAACTGACTGTACAGTTTTCTTTATGCATTTTGTGTGTTCTGGTTTATGAGGGAATTGTTTTGTAAGAAAAAAAAAATGGAATTAAATATATTGTAAAAATCTTTTTGTGCCGTATAAAGAGTGACTTTCTAGCAACGGTGGCTGCAGCGTCGCCTGCAGCATCGACAGAAAAAGCACTGCGTAGACTAAGATGAGATTGTACAGATGTCCACAATGGACTAAGAGAGTGCTTCATGCCCGCGCGTGTGGATGCGTGAAAGAGGCTTGAGTGGTTTAGAAAAGGATTAGAAAAATGCAATAGAAATACAGGTGTTTGTTGCTTTAAACGTTTTCACCCAACAAAAAGACCTGCCACACAACATTCAAGTCTGCCCTCTGATGCAGGGATAGCCCGATAACTCATTTCCACAGTCAACAACTTGGATATGATCGTAATTTTGTATTTTTCAGGATTTGCTTCAGTCTTCAATATGTTAAACAATGCTTAAATATTCCGCACAAACTGCTCCAAGCTGCACAAACATTTTGTGATGGGCTTTTGCTATAAAAAATAAATAAATAAATGTGTGATATTACACTATAAATTCCTAAATGATATAAAGAAAAACAGTAGCTCTACTTACACTGTGATTGGATTATTAATTGTGTATACCCTCATCAGCCACTGACAGGTCAGGGAACCTCCCAAGCGCTGTTCTTCAGGGAAACCTTTGGTCCTGGCAGTCATATCATAACCCACCTTGTTGTATGACTGAAAGCATCTAAACTCCATAAAACTGAATCCAGTCGAGGGCCCACAGGATCTTCGTGCCAGACACTGCGACACACTCGCACAGTTCTCCTTTCATCCCATGTTTGAATCAATAGGTCAGCTGTTTTTGTGAAGAAGGTTGTGTGTGTGTGTATGTGTGTGTGTGTGTGTGTGTGTGTGTGTGTGTGTGTGTGTGTGTGTGTGTGTGTGTGTGTGTGTGTGTGTGTGTGTGTGTGTGTGTGTGTGTGTGTGTGTGTGTGTTTATGTGGAGGGGTCTCGGGCCCACTACGGAACGCTGTATGAAGCTGGGAATTTTAACTCATGGCTCATCAACAGATCTGTTCATTACTTATCAGTCCCAAGTTAAATGCTTCTTTTCAGAGGCTTTGAAATATTATTAAGAGCAAATCACTAATGGCAAAATTAAAATCTTTTTTAAATGAAGAATTAAAGTAATTAAAGCCAATTTATGTCCAAATTTTAAAACAGAAAAAATGTCTGATCCAGCCCCACTAAAAATGTTACTGCTGGAGACGATGGCATATCATCATAAAAACATCTTCAATACTACACAATAACGTTTTGTACTTGACGTAGTTACATGCTGCAAAGTCTAGCATTTAGAAATGAGTCACAGCGTCCCAACCCTCGTCGCTGACCGCAGCCAGGTGACTGGCTGGCCTTCACTACTGTAGAAGTTGATGAAGTCTGTTATCTTCCCAGCGCAACACACTCCGACAATCCATGATCATTAATAGCAACACGCCGATAAACGAATGGCGCTGTCAATACACTTTCCATCAGTGTCAGAGTGACAGAAAAGGGTGAAAGAGAAGAAAAGGTTTCCTGGAGACAAACATCTTCGAGGTAAGAGACTCTGATCCCACTGACAGTTACCGACTTGTTCACGGGCTCCTCAGTTCCTTGTTCACGGGCTCCTCAGTTCCTTGTTCACGGGCTCCTCAGTTCCCTACAAATCAGAACACAAAGGAAGGAGCCATCTGTTATCTGATGAGGCCACAGCATCAACATGTCCACATCTGCAGCTACAGAGTCAAATCAAGCCATTTTTGGTGGTATATTTGATCTGACACAAACAGCTGACGATCATCCAAAAAGAATCCTTTTGTATTGCACATCCAGTTTTTAAAATGTATTTAACTTGCTAGAAAAAAAACAAACGTACCTCCCCACGAGCAGACTAAGCGTTCGTCCAGCAACACGTACGTACATGTCCAGCAGATTACGACTAATCTACTGATTTAACGGATAAATTTATCTCCTCAATATCAAAAAGAAGCTCTATTAGATACAAAACACAAACATATAGTGGTTGTTGAACATTTCAGAGTCTTATTTCTTTATAATCATCATAAGATTTTCTTACAGGTGTAGATGAGGAGAAACCAAATGAAATGAAGGAGCCCAAAGAATTATACTTTGTCATTTATTTACTGAGCAAACTCATCCAATATTTAATATCGACAAGCAGCATAAGTATGGAAACCTTTAAGACCGGCATCTACCTTGAAAGTGAAATAAAGTCTTGCATTTTTGACTCAGTTCAAGTGTGTGTTTTTTTTGCACAACATGCTTCTTCAGTGTCATCTCTTCACAAAAACTTTGTGATTGTGCCTCAGTGCACAGCAGAGTATATTCCTACATATCTCAGAAAGACGTGTTGATGCATATTTATTCAATTACATTCAATTTAATTTTATTTATATAGCATCTATTTCAACAAGTTGTCTCCAGTCGCTTTCCAGAGACCCAGAACGTGACCCCAGAGCAATTATTAAATAAACAACAGCAGTTTAAAACTCCCCTAGTGGAAGAAAGATCTTAAGCCAAACAGTGGCAGGAAAAACTCCCCTTTAAGAGGGAAGAACCCTGGATCAGGACCAGGATCATAAGAGGGGACCCTCCTGCTGAAGACCAGCTGGGTAGAGCAGGAAAAGGGAGATCAAAAAAAGAGAATGAAGAACAGATCTGGTTGTGGAACGATTACAAAGCCACCTGAAAACGGTGTAGACCAACAATCCAACAAGAGGGGGTTCAAAACATTTATCAAATTTATAAAAAGGAAAATAGGAACCCAGGGTACCATGGCAGTAGCTGTGTCACAGATTTAGCTTGCATTTTAATTGGAAAAGGTTGACATCATAAATGGACGACTTAATTCTTATTTCTGAAAATATGTCATGACAACTACCCTCAAAGTGAAACTGAGTCATCCAATATGACGGTTTTAATCCCCAAGTCATCTTACCTATTTAAAATACTAAAAATGAGTGAAGTTGATGTTTTGGAACAGCCTGTAACCTTAATCTAATAAAACGTAGAAAAACCAAGGTGAGGGTTGGATTGTTGGATTAGTTTCATGTTAGGAAACTAATCCAACATGAAAGCGCTGATGCTGTTGTTGTGGAAAACCTTATTAACACTTCCGTATAATATGTTTTAACCACTAGGTGACTATCTGGACTGAAACTGAGTTCATTAGATTGTCATGAAAAAAGACGTAAATGACAATGCAAGTTTAGTAGATTTAATTTCAATAGTTACATGCAAGTGGGTCAAACATACAGCAGGCGTCTTGATGCAGAAATGACACAGATAGTCATCGGTACAACAGTTTTTCCAGTTTTAACAGAGCTCGGCGCTCTTTAGACAAAATAACTTGCAGTTCTCAAAACAACATCTTTGCAGCTGTGTCAGACAGCTGTCCCCAAACTGCACAGACACAATACTGGTCCCGTCTCATTGAAATTTGTATATAATATAAATGCATGTAAAATACTTTATTTTACATGCATTTAAAATGTATACAAACTTCAACGTGTCCCTGTTAAATGTATATACATCATTTTTATGTCCATAACGTATTTAGTGTCTTGTTGAAGACGTGCGTGGCAGTAGAGACCAACACCTCCCAGTGCAAACTAAAGGTTAAAGAAGAAAGGTGTGACAAAATGGTAAATATATCGCCCCCATGAGCGAGTCTGTGACCGACACTGAGGACAAGACAGAGAAGCTGCTCTGAGTATATCCTTTTAGTGGAGTTAAGGTCATGTGTGTGTCCCAAAAAGACAGGTTCGCGCTGCACTTCTAACCAGATGTTGAAAAGCTGTAAATGCATCTAACACCTCCCTTAGTGGTTTGAGATGAGTCACACCAAGCGAGCAGATTTCACTCTGTCTGAATGCTTCTTGAGTGCATTTACAGCTAGTCACTCATGAGCATAATTACAAAAGTAAGTGATACCACTGACACCGAATGTGTCAAATACATTTGCAATATAAGAGGTTATGTTGAAAAAAAAACACAGAAAACTCATATTGATCACATTCTTTTGTTTTTCAGTTTTTTTTACATGCAAACGTAGCTAAACTTCAAATCATCTGTTTTTCGATTCCATTCAGTTCAATTCAATTTTATTTATAGAGCGTCTATTACAACACAAATTGTCTGTAGGTGCTTTCCAGAGAGCCAGAACATGACCCCTGAACAATTATTACATAAACAACGGCAGGGAGAGGATGTTCCTGATCTTTGCAATATTTCGAAGGCAGCCTTACAAACCTGATAATATGCTGTTTGAACTACAAATCCTGATCAAAAATAACACCAAGGTTTCAAACAGTAGTACATAACAACACCATCTAATCCCTTCCTAAGGTGTTTTGGGACCAAAAACCATAATCTCTATTTAATTGAAATTTAGAAGGAAAACGTCAGTGGACATCCAGTCCTTGATGTCCCTAAGACACACCTGAAGTTTGGCTAGTTGTTCTGTTTCATCTTCATAGACAATTACAGCTGCGTATCATCAGCATAACAATGGATATTAATGCTGTGGTTCTGGATAATACTTCTCAAGGGCTGCACGTATAAACTGAACAAGATTGGCCCTAGCACTGAACCCTGTGGGACACCATAGCAGACCCTTGTCTGTACTGAAGAAACCTCATGAACATGAACAAACTGGAATCTATCAGACAAATATGATTTAAACCAACCTAGAGCTGTCCCTTTAATCCCAACAACATACTTTAGTCTCTGCAGTAAATTCTGTGATCTATAGTATCAAAAGCAGCACTGAGGTCCAGCAGAACCAGTGTGGACACTAATCCATTATCTGAGGCCATAAGAAGGTCATTCGAGACTCGAACCAGTGCTGTTTCTGTGCTATGATGCAATCTGACCCCTGACTGAAAAACTTCAAATAGATCATTTCTATGCAAATGGTCACACAGCTGGTTTGCAACTACTTTTTCCAGAATTTTGCAGATAAATGGAAGGTTGGAAATTGGTCTATAATTTGCGAAGATGTCTGGGTCAAGAGAGGGGTATTTTTTATGGTAGGATTTATTTACTGCAACTTTAAAAACCTGTGGCACATATCCTAAGATTAGAGATACGTTGATCTGGTCCAGTATTGTTGGTCAAATAAGAAAACATTTTTGAGTAATCGAGTTGGGATGGGGTCTAACAGACACGTGGATGATTTAGCTCTATTGAAGACTGAGGTCAGCTCAGGGAGGTCTACAGTTACGAAACAGTCTAGAGTCAGGTCAGAGCCTGAGGGAGTCGCTGAAGCTGAAGAAATACCTACAGACACTGCCGGGTGGGCCTGGTTGATTTCGTCTCCAATTCTGATGATTTTACTACTTTTTAAAGTTGTTTTTTTTTTCCTACCCTCTATTACTCTTAGAGTCAATCTCAAATTGAGTGCAAGTGTTGCTATGGTTACTTCCTTGCAGTCTGAGGACCCGATTTGCAAAGAAAAGATACAGAGAGGTGAATCACACTTGCCAGCCAGTCAGAAATGAGCACTTTCATGTCCAGCTCCATCTACACTAACTGATGGGTGTTGCCACATCTCAGAACACTGATCTCGAGGTGGACATGTTTACACAACTTAATGGCTATCCATTCAGTACCTAGCAAAGAGTCTTCAGTCTGGATCAAAGTGGTAAACTAACTCACCCTCATTCCCTGGAGCCAATGAAAGGAGATCTGCCCCATTGATATGGTTCAGAAAAGCAACATTATATGTGCTCAGATTTCAGACATTTGGGGCGTCTGTAGTGTTTGACGTTACCTGAGAGCCTCATTAATTACCTTGTGAAAAAAGGAAGCAATAGAGTGGAATAATCTGGGAAGCGGTCCAGGTTGAGGTGGCAGAGAGCCTGAGCTCAGCACAAAAGCTACATCTGTTCCCACCAGGTTTCACCGTTTCATGTGAGCCTCGGGAAAATCTTAATTTTCTTTCTGTTCTATTCCATCAAGCTGTTATTCGAACCCAATAAGGACTTCTCTCTTCAGGATAAAATGAGGCTTGAAAGTGAACTATTACTGGTACAGATTGAGTTTATACTGAAGCTCATATCAGCAAAAACAAAAACAGGAAATGGTCTCAAATCAGTGTAGCTGCTGCTGTAGAGAAACCACCAACCCTGTCTACTTCATACACATACAGACGTATTTCTAACTCATTATTTACAAAAAAAAGAAATAAATAAAAGCTTGGTTGTCTTCTGCATAGCAAAATTAACAGATGGGGGTGGGGGTAAGCAAATCCTAAATGATCACTTTTACAAAGATGACTCTAATTTAATGCATCCATCTGCCATTTATATTCTTGATTAATGGATCAACCTTTTGTCAATAAGCTCCATTAAAAGGAAATGAAAAGCTAAGTATTTTTGCTCCCAGGTTTGTGCTTGGATGTTTCAATAATAATGATAATGACCTAATCTTCAAAAGTGTGTTAGACATTCCCACAACAGAGCAAATTACACATTCATATGGAGCGCTATTGGGTATTTCCTCCTTTATCTCGGTAATTTTCTCGTCTAATCGATGAGCTCCCTGTGAGACCATGAACCCGAGTTAAGCAGGTATACCTGTGATGTGTGGGAAAAATTTGACCTCAGAAAGATAATGATGAACTCTGAGGATGCTCAATTACAGACACTGGAAAAAAAAGGAACAAAATAAAGACGTTCGAGGCGGGTGTGCTCGACACAGAACACCCCATGAGTGCTAAAGTCAATAGAGTCTGTGAAGAAAATAAATGTGTTTGCTGGCACGGTGTCGGATATCCACAAAAAGACAATCATAAAAAGGTTTGCAGCTCCTAAGACAGGAAAATCCACATACAGCAGCCCCCAGAAAAACTAACATAATAAGGGATGATGCTCCAATTCTACTGCTGATATTAGTATTACTTTGTGTTAATATTAATATTTATTCAGGTTAAATCTTATTTACTTAAAAGCAAGTCGCACAGTCCATCTCAAGGAAATTGCCACACACTGCATTTCATTATCAGCTGCAAAGTTTGCAATTATTTTTTTTCAACAAATAAAACAAGCATATGAAACTTTGAATTGCAGGCTGCACTGTAAATTGATTTCATTAAAAATAGTCATGAATTTAAATTACTCTACCAAAAGTAAATGTTAATAGCGGAAGATGCTACTATGATTTGCATCACAACCTAGATGGTCTTATGAGAGGACGTGAAATGGCTTAGCTAGAGGGTTACAGTTTATACATTTTTACTGTTACTAGGTTCATCATGGCACGTGGATGCTGCCTGACGGAAATAAAACAAGTAGACAGACAGCCGTCAAGCATTGTCATGAACATTGTGCATGAACATTTTATGTCACCAGTATGGAAGCACTTAGGCAAAGCAACATTTGTATGGGGGTGTGCATAAGTACAAAGTAAAATAAAATAAATAGAAATATTAAAAAATAAATAAAAATGGGCCAAATTCCATATAGGCTTAGAGACTGAGACGACTTTATATATTTATATAGACTGAGACGAGTTTATCACAAAATTCTGGAGCCTCTGGAGCTGATACTGGAGGATACTTATTATTGAAGAAGATCATGGACAATCCACAGCATCCCCTCCAGGCAAGTTTATTTGTATAGCACAATTCAACGTTAAAATGTCTCAGCTTTACAGTGACAATAAAACATCACATAAAAAGCATGATTTCAAATGTAAACAAAAGAAAGAAAGAAAAAAGAACAATAGATAAAATCAGTGGTTAAAATGTTATCAAGTTTTGAAACTTAAGCTTACACGTAAAACAATCTGCATGTGGAGCTTTATATGCCGCTGAGAACAGGTGAGTCTTCAACCTGGATTTAAATAAACTAAGTAAATAAGAGCCTGAACAGGGCCTCAGTCTCCTGGTAAAATTGTAATATATATCTGCGTGTCATCAGCATAGTTGTGGTGGTTTATTTTGTTGTTCTTTATAATCTGTGCCAATGGGAGGATGTAGATGTTAAACAGAAGAGGTCCCAGGATGGAACCTTGAGGAACCCCACATGTGATTCTTGTCTGCTTAGATGTAAAGTTGCCTTTTGACACAATGTACTTCCTGTTCCCTAAGTATGTTTTGAACCAGTTGAGTACAGTTTCGTAAAGACCTGCCCATTTCTCCAGTCGTTTAAGTAATATATATTGGTGTCAACTATATCAAATGCAGCACTGAGGTCCAGCAAAAATAAGACTGACATTTTTCCATCGTCTGTATTCAAGCATTCGTCATTAAACACTTTGGTCAGAGCAGTCTCAGTGCTGTGGTGCTGTCTACAACCTGACAGGAAGGCATCTTCCTTCCTGCCCACAGCAATAAACCTCTACAATGAATCTTTGAAGAGACTTAAATCATGACTACATACTACTACAACAATTAACTTTTTTATATTTCATTTTCACTTGGTCCTGTGTCCTTTTTTATTACATCTATCAAGAACATTATCTGTGTTGTGATATCCACTAAAACAGCATTGTAAAAATTATTTAAAAAATTAAAGGAATGATCTAAATTGCCTTGAGATTCTTTTTGTTCAGTTCATGCTGGTCTCGTGACTGAAGGATTTGGCAGAAGTGCTGGTAGTTTGTTGCCGTTTTGTTTTTCTTGTCATCGTAATCCTCCAGCAGGACTTGTTACTCTAATTTAAAGCAGAATGTTTAAATAAATGTAACTGTTACTATTGCGGTTCCTATGCTCCAGCCATGATTTTTACAGATTATTTTCATGAGTCCATCCAGCCCTGAATTAACAAACAAGAAAAAGATTGAGCTCATTTGTTCAGCGTGTTGTAGGACTGACAATCCAGGTGTAGTTGATGCAGGTTCGGAAAAACTTAAAGACAAAGCTCCAATATGGAATACATCCTGTTGAACGTTGTGTGTTGTTTTAAGTGTTTTTATTTACAATTTGAAAAAAAAAGTGTTTGTCTTTTCCTTAACTTTTTAAATTTCACCAATCTAGAGTCTTGGTTATGAGCTACGATCTGCAGTTAGGACACCGAGCAGGTTAGGAGGTGCACTTTCTGGAAAAGTAATAATGCTCTATAGGACTGGATGGCAATCCAGCCAATGGTCCACCTACCTTTATCTCTGTAGAGATTCAGTAAAAGGTGTTCTTTGCAACAAGTCTGATATTTCAGGCGGACTGTGTTCAACAAAAACCCCTTATCCCGCAACCCCGGTAGCTAAATCATACAAAAGGCAAGGAAAGCCATTTCATAGTCAGTTCCTGTGGATTATTGTTGTGGGAAGTGGAGACATTGTAGACACTAGAGTGGGAGACGAGACGAATGTTTTCACCATTACTAAAGCTTGTCGCGGTGTACCATCAGAACACCACGCGCATTCTGCTTGGAATCTATCAGAGCTTCATTCACTGAAACTACAATAATAGAAAGCACAGCGATGAGGATGAAGTGTGATTATTAAAGTGCACACAAACATTAATGATGTCAGCAGCAGAAGGCAGTGATTTACCTGCACAGATTCCGCTCACTAAGTGTCAGCAGTACGGGTACAGTATCTTCTAATCAGCATCTGCTTCTGATCCGTTTGTCATCCAGAACACAAAGAAAGAAATGATGAATATGAAAAGATTTGGGGTGAGGGGGGGCTTGTTGTACAGGTATGCCTCCAGAGGATATGGTTGATCATTTAAAGAAGTTAAAATTTTTTAACAATGTCCAAACTATTTTAAAAGCTGCAGCTCAGCAGAATTTTCCATCAAATCAGCTCAGCTTAATAGCCTGCTTGGGCTCATTGTTGAAGTCTCAACAACTTATCCATTTCCATTCGCTCAATAACAGGACCATTTTCAGCTACAGCGAGCAGTTAAAAAACCCTCAGTCAACACCAAACAGACACAGTAACTAGCTAATGGACCAAGTGGAACATTCAGCAACTCAAGGATCAATTTTCTCTCAGGATCCACTGAAGAGCGAAAGGCACAGCAAGGACTAAACTCTAAATGTGCTTCAGTTTGACACGTTATCATGAGTTGTTATAGCGACATGTCGGTATATGAATACTTCAGCAACATATCTCACTTGATGTGTTGATCTTGCTTTAATGGTTCTCAGTTATCTTCGTGGATAACTTCTGAATCAGCAAGGAACACAAAAAAATGAACAATGTTTGAATGAATCGTAGCTTAAACAGAGTTACGTGAATCATTTCATCAGCGTGTTGTTAGGATGTGCCTTGAATGTAACATAACCGACTGTGTCTCCTGCTCAAGGCCATATTATTCACTTCAAGATCATTTAGAAGTTTTAAACAGTAGTCATGGCAACGGTTTCACCGTGGCATGGCAGCACAACAGCAGTACAGGAGCATCTTAGTGTATGCAACTTACAGCAGCCGGTCCTGGGAAAATGTATATGAACAAAATGAGAGGTTCCGTACTGCTGCCCAACCTGCACCTTTAATTCACCCATATCACACCAGCTGCCCTGAAAACAGCTGACATAAAAGCAGACCCTCACAAAAGGTGTAATTTACACCCTAAAATATCATCTTTTGATTAAAATAGATGTTGGGTTGAAAAAGTGCTCCTCGTGCTCTGTTTTCAGGGCAATTAAGTAAAAAAAAAAAAATTACAAATGCATATTAACTGTAATTATATTCATATTCATTACATTTCAATTCAACAAAAGAGCATATATGAAATGCAAGTTTTAAAAGATTAAACATTGCATCAAAGCTTCACTTAAGAAAGAAATTCCAACAAAGACATCTGATGGTGTAGAAACCAAACGTAGAGCGAATGACAGCAATAATGGCATAATCATACATGGACAGTAAAGACAGCAGGTGCATCATGGGAGATCTACCAGCCTTGGCCTGTAGCAGCAAAACCTTAGGCTGCTCAGGGTCAGTGTGAGAATGCACCTGAACGCCAAAGTCCTTGCAAAGTAAAATGACTTGGCAATAAACCAATAAACAAATTCTGAATCTGATTCTAAAATTCGAGAAATGGCAAATAACCCTGCAGTTAGAGAGCTAAGTGCTCTTCCGGGACATTATGAGACTATGAGGTCTGGAAAATATGTGGAGCTCAGTCATAAAGGCTCTCCTATGGGTGTTCCTTTGTCTTAACTAAAACATGACAACACGTTTTATGCTGTAATAAGACCCAACATATTGAGTAAAGCCACGTTTAGTTTTGAGGTTATTCTGCCCATTGGTGTAAACAGTAAAGACAGCGGCAGATATTCATGGCTGCAGCTGAAAAAGTCAAAAGCAACCATGTGCCATTCAACAAGGGCGCTGGAGCTCGAGTTAAAGATAACGACGAGCATAAATATGAAATGTCACAAGTCTACTTGGCAGGCGGTGTCTTTATGTCTGAGGTGTCAGTGGGAGCAAATCTCTATTATTGCGGCGGAGATGTAAAAAATAATGAAAGGTATTAGCCGTCCATCTGATGGTGGTTATGATAAAGCGAGTGTTAGAAATCAACGTGTGCACTGCGGATAATGTGCCATGAATGCATTATTCATGAGGGAGGAATAAAGTCCCTACACCACACTGACAAATGTAAATGTTGCATTGTTGTTCTGTGACTACTTGCAAAACTGTATCATGAAATGTGAACTCGATCTGCAAGGACAGTAACTCAAAAACGATGAACCACTGCAGAAATAGCTTTTCAAACTCCAGTTAAAAGTTTCACTCCTGAAGAAACGACGCATTTCTACAAACAAGGAAGTCGCGTCTAATTCATTATGACCTGGAACCGAAACGCACAATCGTTCACGAGCAAACCGTCTTAGGTTTTCCTTTGATAATTTCAAACCCAGTCTCCAACTATGTGATACCTTATTTATAAAAAGGTCATTTCTGACCCATGTCACATTCATAAATCCATGTCAAAAGAAAAAGTTAGTTTTTGTTATCTGAGAAGTAGCCACTAGTGATGTTAATGCATTATTCATTACCAACATCGGCGCAACACATCGCTGTTTCCTCTCCTCTGTGGTGTTTTACAACAGATCAATAAAACACTATGACATAACTGCTCAAAGTTCATTTCCACTGAGGCTGGGGGAAAAAAACAAAAAAAAACACCAAATTAACAATCATATGCTTAATTCTGTTTGAGCTGTAACGTTGATTAAGTTGTTTCATGTTTGTTACAGCATCACACTAACATTTAATAACACAGATAAATGTACACATCTCTGTATTTAAGGTGTGCTGCTCCTGCTTGTGCTTGCCCCGCTTCTTCACGTTGTCCCCGTTCAGGATATTTCGGGGCTGCCGTCTTTTGTTGGAGGGTGTGTAAATACCAGCTGCTGGCAGCTTGCACAAACGTCACTTAAAAGACTGCAGCTGTCCCACACCAATATTCACTGTCAGTGGCATAAAGTTAACTTTCACATTAAATCTGCAGTTGCAGCACCTTCCTAAAGGTTTGGGAAGTGTTTATTTGTGCTATAGAAAATAACAGCTATGAAGAAAATAAAAATGTGTATATTATCCTTCGGTTTTATGGAAGAACTACAGATTGAAATGCTGTGTTAAACAGTAACAGCTAAGTGGATCTTTAAATACTTAACCGATGACTTGTGTTACTATTCAAAAACTCGTTATGGCTTCATTTTCTTCTCTATGGCGCTTTATCTTTAAACAGGCACTGCTTTTAAATCTTGCTCATTAAGCTGGACACCAAAACCATTTCTGATTTCCAGGTCTAATCTGTCAGAGATGAGCTGGTTTAAACAACATGTTGTGTGGAAACATGCAGCACCACAGTCCATTTAGACGGCATTCCTCAGCAGCTGCAGGAACGAGCCAACCTCCTCACGCTGGGCTCTCCATCTGAGTGACAGGAATAAAAGTGAAATTTGCACCAGTGAACCTGTGCAGCCACTGAGACTTTAATCCCTTTTCCTACACACCAACACGTTTTATGGACTGTTGTAATACTGTGTAATGTTTATTTTTTGGTCTGCTCGCAGAGGCAAAGATAAGTAATAGCTGTTTAAATCACAGGGAGCAGCGAGCCCCTCCCCCCCCGTCTTTTAGCAGCGGCGGTACCAGGTTGTTTGTCAACTTCAGCCTGCTGGTTCTGTTTAACAGTAACACAGGTGATTAAACTGCACGTGTACGTGCTTGCAGCAGATGTTAAGTCACGATGAAAACAGTGCATTTACTTTTTAGGCCTATATCTAATAATCCTGTCAAAAACATTTACCCTTATTTTAAACTAACTAGGATATATTCATCCCATGATTAAATATATACCTAACAATTTCCAATCCAGCAACAGCTGGAGGGAAAACCCAAGTGTGACAATTAAAGTAAACAATCTGGTGGTCATTTATATATTATGCAATTGTGAATCAGAGGCATCTCTACGAACGGCAGATATGCTCCTGTTTATTAGAATGAAGGTAAACCGCACTGCATCTTGTATTGTGCATTTGCTCTGCCTTTCTGAGGCGCTATTAAATGGTGTTATGAACACTGTGGTGCTGTCTGTGATCATACAGGGAAAAAGAAATGTTGACGTCTCAATTATCTGGTTTCTTCAGTTTTACTCTTTTACTCTTCTTTCCCTGAATACACCAGTTGCAGCTTTAAGGCTCCTCTTAATTGAGGGAAGGTAAAGTGTTGGGTTGATCTGTTTTCTGTTCAATGCACAAAATAAACCTCGTGGAATATTGACAGTGGAATTGTATTCAGACCAGCATATAAATCTGAGGTTTCAAGCTCTCGTGTAGTATTAACAATAACATTGGGTAGGTTGGACCTTCTTAGGGTGCAGCTGTTGATCATGTCGGCAGCTCTAATACCGTAACTGTTTGAAGAAAATGTTCAGTGTATTGTTGAGGGTTTAATGCTACTTTTATGCCTCAAGTCATATGTTACAGCATATTACATGGGTATACTGAAAATAATTTATGGATTCTTACTGTCAAACCAAAGCTCTGCTTTGAATTTACTTCTGGTCCAGTGTGTTTGAAGTCATTTTTCTTCTGAGACACATCTTTACGATGCAAAACCATTTTTGTTCTTCGTTTTTCAGTTTAAGGTAAAATTTAAAAATAGAAGAGAAAGTAGTCTGAAGGTTTCCTGCAGACAGTGAAATGCGTTCTGCACCTGGCACATGTTCAATCCGATTTGGAAGCACTGAGGCTTCAGGCTTATCCCTCTTCAGCAGGCAGCTATCCAGAAAGTAAGCCGTCTGCTGTGTGCGTGTGTGTGTGTGTGTGTGTGTGTGTGTGTCACTGGTGGGACAGAGAAGGTACATGGGATTTAACACATATACACAGAAGCTTAAAAAAATAAAAACAATGCATCCATGAGAAATCTCACGAAACCTGGAAAAGAAAATATTAATGGCAATCATTATCTGAATATAGGGCCACTGCCATTTGAAAACACTATTTAATGAAAGTCAAATAAATTATTCTTTTTCATTTCAAATCAGGCTTAACAGGTTTCTGAGTATAGTGTCTGTAAAGTCTAAAAACCTTCAAATGTTCTCCTGTTAAGCTTTTATGCAATAAAATCCACACATCTGTGAATCATTGCTTATACATGATCCCAGAAGTGGGAGTAATATTCCTTTTGCTGCACTTTATTAGAGGCTCCCATCACACTATTCCAGTTTCTAATCAAAGATAGCTTTGATTAGAGAAACTGCTGACATGTTCATTTGTCTTCAGCAATCCTCTGAATTTCTCTCAGATAAGGCTGTTTTTTTTTTGTTTTTTTTTGTTAGACATTATGTATGTACATTTCATGTTTATTAAATAAGCAAATCCCTGCAACCATTAGTGTTAAACTTGAGTCACTCGTCACTGTGAGCATGTTTGCATGTGATTAGATGCAATGAGCTCAATTGTGTCATACAGCTTCACAGTCCCTGTAGCATGATCACAAACTCTAAAAAAAAAAAAAAATCAACAGAGAAATCCTCAAATTTCAGCCTTAGTGGAAGGATTTTATTCGCAGGCAGATCATTATCCACTTCGGTATGTTTTGTACCATTTCTGCAGAGCAGTAACTGAAAGAATGCATCGTGTTTGAGGAAACTACTTATTCAGTGACTGTAAAAGCAAATTATGTCATGGAAATACCAAAAAGCAGACGCTGTAATTCCTTCTGCCTTGACAGATAAACTAAACATGACTGCTATGTGCTCAGCGTAGAAACCAACTCAGTGCTCTCTGCCCTTGTTTACTTATTGTTAAACAACTTTGCTTTTTTTCAGATCACAGTAAATGACATGTTAATCTTGCCGGGACAGCCTGGCGGAAAATATGCGCTGAAAGGAATTAGCAAATGACATTTTAACAAGAATGTCTGTGGTGATATAATGGGCCCTAATGAAAGTAATGTTTTCATCGATGTGCTGACAGCATGGCATTCTCCCAGCTGTACCCTGCATTATACTGTAGTCTCTTGGGATGTATAAAAGACAGAACAGAAGGGGACGGGACACGGAAAACATAGCCCCGTCTGGCAATGTAAATTTATGTAACTAAAAGGGAAAATTTGCTTTTGTCTAATGGGCAGAAATTATGAAGTTTAGACGATAAATACTACTTGATTGGCGTTGCCAACATGAACTCTGAGTGGAGGGAAGAGATAGGACAAGTATGATGCGTTTTGCACCACTACGAGTGTAAAGATTGGTTAGCACTGATCAGCATCCTTTTGTTTTTCTTCCTTTCTCTTCTAAAAATATACACATGCTAATGCAATTGGCATTGTAGAGGCTATTAACATGTACCTCCATGGCAACTGGTGGCATCATCTGAGGGTCAGAGGAACGGTTAAAAAAATCAATTCAAATCTAATCTTCACTGTTCTGACAGAGGAAACGCAACAGCAAAAGAGCACGAGTGGGGGGGCGGGTGGGTAGTGGTGTCCTCTAATAGATTTTGTAAAATAAAATATCCTTAGATATTACTATCTTAAAGAGTTTGCTGGAGGACAGTAGTGCAGGTTAGCTCGCAAACCTGCGCAAAAGCGTCGTGAACAGTGACCGTTTGTGCTTTGTAGGCAACTGGCTCGATGTGTGAAATGGACACGATGCGACAAATTCTGCAAAATTAATTTAATATGGTATGACAGAGATAAGTCCTAAATTAGAACGTATTGAAGCTGCATAGAAGAGATTACTTAACCGGCCACAAAAAAAAAAGAGGGAAGTAATTTTAATAAAACTTGGTCCTTAGTAAGAAATGTCATCTTTTCTCCAAACTCAGCACATATATACTCAAAGGAATACAGTTAATTTAAGGTTAGATTTCTACCTCAACAAGAGTGAAATGAGAAAAAATCAAGCATCAAACACCCTGACATATTTGCAGCTCTCCCTTTCATTACTCTTAGATATGAAGAGTTTTCAAAGTTTTCATGGAAACAAAACTCTGTAGATAATTAACGATGACATCTTGAGACATGAACCCTCCACGGCAGCTGTAAAAGCCGAGTCTAAAAAGGAGGATATAGTGCTACTGAAGTGCTTCCGAATTTGTCAGGAGCTCTGCAGGAATTAAAAAAAAAAAAAAAAAAACTTTTTTAATGGCACTCTAAACGACCAAAAAAAATAAAAAAATCTTCTTCCATTTCCCTAGAAGCATTTGATTGGCTGATGGCAGTGTAGCTGCCAAGAAAAGCTGTGGCTCGACTCCCTGTCAAGATCATCGCATCCACATGTTTCTGTTCAGACTACTCAGCATAAGCAGGTGTAATCTTCAAAGTGAACCGGGAGTGTCGTAACACGCCAGCAAATTAAACAGAGTGAAAAGTACGACTTCAAGCTTTGGCTAAAGTGTCCTGCAAGGTTTAAAGAGCATATTTTCTGCAACTGAGAAAACTAATTATGCTTGATTATTAGCTTTTCTCTGCAAAGTTGTGACAGAGACATAGCGGTTTCAAAGCCCCTGGTATCAAGTAGGAGCCAAACACTTTACTGGGTTTACGTTTATTTAATAACATTAACACTATTTAAAAATAGAACCCATCCTGCATGAATGATAATTGGTTTGTAAATGACAGACCTCTGCTGCTTTTTACTATGTGACAGAAAAAAAAAAAAAAGACACAACTCGACTGGACATAATCCGCTCGAGAGTGAAGCCAGAAAACAGCTCTGCCAGATTTTTAAAGCCATTGAAAGCGATTAGACAGAAGTATATTATCACGTTATGCAAAAGCACTTTACACATCTGCTATAAAGTTGTTCAAACGTAGGATATAACAAAATGTGGCTGCCAAACAGAGTAAGTGAAAACCTCTGGTGTCATTTTGTTACTAATTGTGCCAAAGTTACTATTGGAAGATTTGTTGGTATTTGCGCACTGATGACAGAAACAAATTGGACCACGGTACAATTGACAGACCACATTATCTCCTCCCGCGGGGTTTGGTTTGTCCGGTGTAAAGTAAATCACTTCCAATGCCAGCCCATATTAATTAGTCGAAGTGTTATGTCGTCCGTCTCACTAAGCGTCAATTAGTTCAGACCGCATTTGCTGGACAAATGTGTTAAAAAGAAAATTGCATGTGGAGATGACGATAAAGGACAGCACGTTAGAGGACATCACAAACGCTGAAAACCTATCAGAGGAGCGTCGCAGCGGTGAAGCATGGCAACATTCATGATTACAAAAAAGTGAGCAAGCCAGAAGGGAAAGGTCCATGTCAACAAGGGCAGCGATGGAGTGGGGGTGGGAATAAAACCAGGCCAGTAGGAGGAAAGGTGAAGAATTTGTGCTGACAAGATAAATAGATAGCCGAGTGTACTGGGTGGCCATTACTGCACTACACTGAGGACAGATTGAGTGTGTCACTAGATGTGGTGATCGGGCAGGAAATCAAGAGCCAGAGGAGATGGCTGTGGCAAAGTCAAGAAACCCCAATGACTGTGAGCATCATCACACCTGAGTGTCCGTGTTCAAATCTGCTTTTGCTGTTTTATAATCCACCACCTTAGGTTTAACTGGCTTTTTTTTTTCTTTAATTGTTTTAATCTATCACTGTCATGTTTTTATTATTATGTTGTTTTTTTTTATTGTAAACTACTTTGTGACTGGTGTCTGTGAAAGGTGCGCTATAAATAAATGTAAATGTTACTTACGGTCTGCAGTTTCTGTTTGGCTGAAGCTCCACCGACATCCCACTTTACCTACTGCATACTTCATACTGCATCTAGAGTTTAGATAATAAGAGGCACCATGAGTGTTGCTGTGAATGACTGAATGGAACTTAAGGTATTAGAATGAAAAGGTCAGACTTTAAAAAAACAATAGAATCCACCAAGTAAATTGTAATTGGCATTAAGATTAATTAAGAGGAGAATTAGTAACCAGGTGCTGAAAATCAAAAGGCACTTGATTAAATGATCATCACCAAGTGAGCTCCAGTCTAGAAAATTAGACATTTTGGCAGTTTGCTGGTCTGAAGAATTCAGATAGGTATTAACACAGACACACAATGCCAAAGAGAAAAGACATCAGCAATGATCGCAGACAAAATTCTTCCTGCCTATCAATCTGTGAAGGGCCGATTCCAAAACAATTTGAAACGCATTATTCTCCACTGAGAAAGATTATTCCCATTGTGGAAAACATTTAAAATAGTTGAATGAATGGATGAATGGATGAATGAATGAATGAATGAATGAATCTTTGCAGTACTGCAGACATACGAGAAAGTCAGCTTGAAAAATCAGTCTGCTCAAATTGCAAAAAACCCAAAATATACATCTCAAATTTATGGGATAATACCTTTTGGACACATGAGACCAAAATGTAAATATTTGGCCATGATGCAGAGCGCAATATTTGACAAAACCCAGCGCATCAGCGCAGAATACGCTGTATCAGCTGTCTAGTAATGTGGTGGAGGGGTGGTTGTTTTCCAGCCACAGTACAGCTCTACTTTGCAGTAAGTGAGTCAACTTTGAACTTCTCCGAATCCCAAAGTATTCTAGTGTCAAATCTGAGACCATCTGTGCAACAGTTAAATGAATGCATGAATCGGGTTAGGATGATTATCTCAAACAGACAAGCAAACACAACAAAAACCACAAACGATCATTTAATACCAACACCTATGAATCAGTGGGAATCCCTATTGATCCACTCAACAGATATCACAATAACTGATCCTTAAAAGAAAAGCTGATCAGCTCTTTTCATCCGCCTTTTTATGTGAACATCCGACAAATCGTTTAGAACAAATACCTGCAGAAAATAACTGGAATGCAATTGACATGAGTGCCCATAACTTGACTTTGTGGCAAAAAAAACAACAACAAAAACAACCAAAAAAAAAAAAAAAACCAACATTAAATGAAAAAGGGGGAAATCTTATGTTTTGATCCAAAGAAAGGCAGTTAAAAATGTAGCTCAACAGAAAAGGACACAAAGCAACGAGCAGCCCTCAAAAGAGCATTGAATGGCCTTGTTGCTCCTATTCTTTAGATTTGACCTCTGTAATTTAATTAGACTAAAGACAATCCATGTTGCCTGCTTTGTAATTACAAGAGCTTATGATCTTGGATCCTTTCCAGACAGAGGATGTGTCAGTTTATATGGGTTTGAATGCAGCAGTCGATAAGTCATCAGCAGTGATAGCACACGAATACAAACAGGCAGTCATCTGTGAACGGCAGAACAGCTGCACATTCTCTCCATATAGACAGACTTGTTACCCTTGAATACAATTACACACTGTCCCATCAACACACATGCTAAACGAGATACACATGGGAACACATGAGTGACCAAGTACAATCCTAAAACAATCTTACATTATTGCTCTGTATTTGACATGAAATGCATACAAGTAAAGGCGTAAAATAGAAGTAAAATCCCAGAGTAAGAATGCAGCGAAAGCTCACCTGGTGACTGGAATCAGGCAGTTTTAACCTTGAACAGCGCGGCTGGTGACATGCAGCTCAAGCTTAGAGAAGTCTCTTTTTTCCCCCCTCACATTGTCCTTGCAGCAGCAGAGAAGCCGTTACCATTTTGTAAACGAAGTAATAAATGACTAATCTAAGAATGTTTTTTGAGGATCACCCTCAAAAGAGAAAATAGAAGGAAAACGCACGTCTGACACCTCATCTGAAAGACCGCTCATCTGCAAGCTGTTGTCGGGTCATTGGTGGTTTGGGAGTCGCTGAAGTCACATGTGAATGACCTTTCTATTCCTCTTGTAGATCTTTGGGGTTTTCATCAACTGGACATTGCTTTTTTAGTCAACATGTGAGTGACTTGGTTTTGCGACTCAAGGTGCAAATGGCTGTGCGACTGCCTGGGGAAGAGAATCAAGACTGCATAGTTTGTCTAACACAGCTTTTAACTTGTCTAAAGCTGCCACTGCAATGACTGTTACCTGGTTATTCGAAGGAGGACTTATCTCAGAGCTACAGCACATGTTGCATGTTTTAACTTTTAAGTTTTCTGCACTCACACTTGCACACCTCTTTTTGCACCTTGTCAATACGCCCTTTAGGATTGTTTTATCAAGATCACATCTCCTACAAACACTGTTATTTCCTGCTTTCAGAAATGATTTAACACTTCGCAGCCCCTTTGATGGTTTTTTTAATTATTTTGAGGAAGAAGGAGGAAAATAACTGATAAATTCATTTTAATGCCTCAGGTTTTACTGCTTATTCTATTTTCGAAATCATTCTGACACATATATTATCCTTATGACGTGAGAAACCAATTCTCAGGGCATCAACTGCTGTGGTTGGTTCCCTAAATGACACGTTGGCACATGTTTGTGTGGCTGTGATGCAACTGTCTTTGTCACTTTTCATATGATCTTGCAACTCTCATGGGGCTCAAGCGTAAATTCAAGAACAACAGAATTAACTCTATTGCTGTGCAAAGATGCTTAAAACCAGCCGATTCTAGCTGATTGATGGATGAATTATCGTAGACTGATGAAGAAAAGGCATTGTTCTGTGTTGTGACATGTAACTGAGCTCACTGTTTCACTGCTTAACTTCACACAAGATATTGACTTTAGAGCCATTCGATACATCCGTAATAGGATAAGAGTGTAAGACGTCAACATTTTGCTTTACCTGATTGCCTGACAGTCCCAAAACAGAAGTGGATTTGTATGTCCTTATCCAGCATTCAATCATATCCAGCATTCAATAAGTACAGGTTTCTTCCATCTTGTCTAGGAGCTAAATGATAGATGTAGTTTTTGTCTCTTATCCGGTTTCCTTCCCCCCGTCGGCTCTTTTGCGCTCTTTAACAGGTTTACAGAATGATGTATGTCACCCCAGCATCATAATAAACCCTGCTGCTCAGAGGATTATCGCGACAAGGCTAATGCTGCAAGAACATGGAGAAAACAATGTATTTATCAAAAGGCAAAGACAGTGGGGGACAACTGCATGTCAGAGATGAAGTGGTAAATATTTTAAAAACAGACAGACAGTTGGAGGTGTCAGCAAGTGTATTGGAGTCACAAACACAAGATAACATTTGGGATATCATTTACCAAGCAGTTAAAACTATGCAATCCAGCTGAAGAGGAAATTATATAAATTATTTGATTGAAAAAGCATGAAAGAGAGATTTAGTTTGTTAATAAAAACACAACATTGCAGACAGTGAACGAACGACAAAGTTATCAATAAATAGTGTATATGAGATGCTGCTCAAGCTGCTCTTAAGATATTGAGGATTTATCTGGGAATGGCTCTAAATTCTGGGGTAATTTCTAAATCTTTATTATATTATGCACCATCTTTAATCAAATTCCAGCTAATTAACAAGAGATCAATATAAACTCTTTGACAGATTGAAAATGATGCATAAGACAAACGGATGACTACAGGTTAATGTGAAAACACATTTTATTGGAAGAATTACTGCTTTTTTTGTCTTTTTGATCCTTTTTTTCTCTCAATTACTGAAATGAAGCAGCTCATGTGCTTTAGATTTATCAAGCATTAGCCTTAAAATAGCTTTATAGGGGAGTTGGTTAAATCTACTTATCATTGAAAAATAGATAACAGATGGAAGGATTTTGGGTGCATTACTTTTGCCTCTGATTTGTCTTAGTATTTGGCTCCAACACTCAACAAATGATGGAGCATATTTCCTTAAAAACATAACATAAACTGGAAGTGTGATGTTGGCTGGCTTGCTGCTCATACGAGACCCTGACAGAGCTTCTTCTGTGGCTCACAGTGTTCACCTAACTATTCACTGACATTTGATACATCAATAATTCAGTTCTTGTTTTTTTTAAATTTCTAAATGTTCATAAATTGGTCATCAGACTTTACCATGCTACCATTTTATGTGAAAACAGGCAACAGCAGCAGAATGTACCAAGTAGTAACAGATTTCCTCTGTTCGTAATGGATTGGACTGTGACAGAATGAGATTTCTATTTAGGTCAACAAAAGCTTTTTATGCGTAGTTCAGTGCATAAGTTACATACAGTGTAAATTAGTCAAAAAATTCTTCAGAATACAGTTTAATCAGTTTATTTTGCCCAATTAGTCCAACAAGCAAGGACCTCAGTTTACATCTAAGGTTCACAGTATCTCACCTAACACCATGTTGACTGGTGGACTGAATCAAGATTATAGTATGATTAGTCCACTATCGAAACTACAAGAATAATTAGTCTATATTAAATTAAGTCAGTAATAAAAAGGCTGAATACTAGCATCACTAGTGACTAAGTAAACAAAGGCCACTAATGAACAATGAGCCTGCAACAACGTATACCACGCCTGAATGTCAAATGCGTGGTGCAAATAATGTTAGTTTTGTTTTTCTTTCCTTTCTTTGTTTCCAGTCAAAGAACACTTGAAATTAGACTGAGATGTTTTTCTTCTCCATAACAAGATTCCCATGAGAGGCGGCCTCAAGGGCAGATTTTTTTTTTTTGGATTAAGACATCGGAGGGTTAAAGAAGCTGTCTTGTGTTGTTATCTCTGGTGCCCTCATAAGCTTAGCCTTAATTGGAATTCTGCAATAAGACCGAGAATTTCCATTATATAAAGTTAGATACCAAACCAAAGTCATAGGTCACTTGAGGCATGTGAGGCGCACCGCAACTTCCCCCACACATTTTAAGTATGTGCTGTGAGCAGGCCAAAATATAAAATCTAATCTGAGAACTTTTTCTGTTTTTTTTTTGTTTTTTTGTTGTTTTTTTCTTTTTCCTTTAAATAACTGCGCATCTCCAAATTTTTTCTGGCTGAGTATTTGAGAGGTCTATAAAGAATCTGGTGCGGTCTGTGTCCAAATACCCTCCATGCCCCAAAACAGAGTCCCCCATCCTTTCCAATTAAGCCGAGGAAAGGCCACTGTCACTTGATCTCCTCCCGTCACTCATCTCTCTAACATTTTTTATCCTCTTATCCATGTTCTTTTACTTCCTGCATAATGTTGCCTTTGTCTCTTCTTCTCTATACCTGCTACTCAACTGAATGTCTAAGTTAAATCAAAGAAACTGTAGTGTGTGGTGGGATCTGAACCTGCAGGCACACTGCTGGAGCCAGCGCTTCTGTTAACCAGCTTTCTGAGGATTCTGTGTGAACCATCGTGTTTGTTCTGCTCGACAGGACCAAGTCTGCCAGTTTGGAGATCTCTGCATGCATGGATGTTTTTAAAATGTCTTTGAAGAATAAACAGTTTAATGTCCCAAAACAGCAGGGTAGTGGGTCATTTTAAGCAACAAAAACAAAATTAAACTGCCTCATTACAAAAAAGTCAAACTTGTACAAAAGGGACAGTAATCTGTCAATGAAGCTGGGACACACCAACAAACCGACGGCCCTTTAAAAGCAGTCAAGCATTCATAAATTGACAGAAAAACCTCAATATGTGTTGTTGCATGAAAACAAGTCTTTGTTAAAAGACGGGAAGTTGAAGATGACTGGCAAACTGAGTGTACAAATGCACATTGTCCCAGTTTGGTAAAGTTTAGGCACTAAAACACACTTGGTTAGGGCTGGATACGATGTCTTTGCTTGGTATAAAGTTTGTAAGTGCAGAATATCATAATTCTGATCAGTCTCAGCTTAAAAGCAACTTAAAATGTAACTTAAAAGCCTTTACTAAATCAGTTATTTAAAAAAATGTAGAAACGGCCCACTGAGCTGACATGAAGTGAGACAGAAACCCGACAGAGAATCTGTTTAATTTTCACAATAAAAACACCATGATATTACATGGAGGCCACGGAGAAACACGTCAGAGGTTTACCGTTGACAAAGGTCACTGTGGAAGTTGAAAAACACATTTTTTTATTTTACAAGGAATGCCAAGACAAACCAACACGGAGTGGAAAGTGAATATCACCTTAAATGATATCTTTCTAAATGAAGAGGTTACAGCATGTTGCTGTGATTCTTAGAGGGGTCTGAGAAATTATAACCTCACAAATCCAAGATTTATGACGGGTGCCTGCTTTGTGGAGAACCCTAGTTATTTCCTCTGAAGTATTCTCTTTATAATAGACTTGGATAATGACACTTCTCCCTCCTTTAGAGTGCTTTTAACTTGCCTGAATGTTGTAAAGGAATTTTTCTTTCCTTTTACTATAGAAATCATCCACTTCATATGCCTTTAGTACGGGCATCCGGGCAAGCTAACCTGCATATATTTTCTCCTTATCTTATATCCGAAATATTTTTTTCTCTTGCAGCAAGGGATCTGCATCATTACAGGGTGATCTCATTTGTTTAATTTGTGCCTTCTTGTTGTCCTCCTCTTACCCATCATCCTGTCTGTAATCCAGAAATTAATATCTGCAATACATTTTTCAAGAATGTTTCAATTCCTGAAATGCAGCTGGTGAGGAGGGGTTTTGCTTGAGGAAGAATAGGAATATGACTGTATTATGTAAATCACCATTTTAAAACTTGATTAAAACTACATATAAGTATACGCACCAGCCACTTTATTAGGTAACCTTGTTCAATTGCTCTTTTTCTAATAACATGGCAGCAGCTCAGTGCATTTAGGCATGTAGACGTCATAATGACTCTAACCCTGGATGAAATTCAAACTGTGCAACATAATAGGGAAAAAAGGTGATTTACTGTGGATGTATGTATGTAGTGGGAATATACCCACCCTATCCACTGCATATCTGAAAAAGGCTTTGTGGCAGCAACTTTTACCTTTATTATATCATCAGTCTTTTTGAATAAGTCTCAACAAACCTCATACATATAATCTTTGGAATTTCGTCCCACTTTTCTTTTCCAAAACAGCTCACATTGGGAGGGATCTCTATTTTGTATCACTACAATGGTTTTTGCTGGATTTAAGGTCTAGACCTACAACAAATACCCATCAGTGGGCATTTGATTCGCTCATTAAATCTAAGAACCTGCACAAATGCTCTCTCTATTGTTTTTGGATGAAGTCTTGTGTGGTTGCCTGTTACTGTACACTAACCAACTTCCTAAAGTAACCTTTAGGAAGTAAACTATAGGAGTTGTTTTAAAGTCTTCTTTAGGGGTCAATAATTGGCCTTCATTGTAATCAGAATTACTGTGAGCTCAAAATTAAAATGACACAATTCACAAATCCACAGCAAAACAACATATGTATGAGAAATGTCTCCAAAACATGATGGTACCCCCACCATGCTTCACTTTGATGGAGTTCCATTGGCTTTGTACCAACACCTTTTAGATTTAAGGCTTAAAAGTTAAACCATTGTACATTTACCCACAGTCTGGAGTGAATTAATTAATTATTGTCATACATTTTCAAAGGGCTTCATAAGATTAGGCTTCCATCTTGCATGCCGCTCTTCCCACAGCCCAGGGTTGTGCAGGACATGTGAGATGATGTAGATGTCAGGAGTGACCAGCACCGGCCAGAAATTCCTTCAGTTTCTTCAGTGTTACTGTCGGCCACTTGGTATCCTCTCTTCATATGTTTTGCCCTCATCCTTTCATCCCCTTTGAGGTGTTGACATGACATTTGTAAATGTCTCTGTGGAGCCACTTTATTGATGGTTTTAACAGTGTTCGGTGGTACATTCAGTGTTTCGATACTCTTAAATCCCTGTCCAGGTTGCATTGTTTTAACAGTTAAGTCTCTCAATTTCTGTTTCTCACAGCAACCCTGAACATTTAAACAAACACTTTAGCAACAGCTGACTTTTATCCGATTATCTTTCATTTGATTTTGATCTGATAATCAGAATCACTTTGACAGCCGGTGTATGTAATTAATGTTATTTACCTACATATCTTATTTTAAATGTGATGGGTTAACACATTAAAAGTTAGTTAAAACTAAAAATTCATCCCTCAAGTAGAAAGAAAGGCGACACTCAAAAAACAAATACACGAGCCAAACTTTGATGCAGATGGGCTACAGCAGCAACGACCACAACAATTTCCACTCTAATTCTATTCACGCGTGCGTGCGTGCGTGCGTGCGTGCGTGCGTGCGTGCGTGCGTGCGTGCGTGCGTGCGTGCGTGCGTGCGTGCGTGCGTGCGTGTAACAGTCTCACACAAGTACAACTTCAGCAGAGTCAAGGTCAAAACACACATTGGATTTGTTGATGGAGGCTGATTTAAAAAACAATGAAAATTACACAGGCAAGAGGATTTGAGGTTGAAGGTATTGAATAAAAAAAATAAATCAACAAAGCTACCACAGTTAATCTTTGCTTGGATCTTGAAAAAAGAGGCTCTGCCATGCTTTTTTGTTTTTCCTCTATGTTTTATCTAAGATGCTTATTATAGAAAAGAATGTAGTCTCCGAGATTAGAGTTGCCTGAATTGAGCAAATTGAATTAAATCTCTGTGGACCTCATACGTTTTCATAACCTTCCCCACTGTGCATAAAAAAAATATTTCTTGTATCATGAAAATTTGGTTCCCAGACTGATCTAGCTTACGTTTTAAATGCAACAACTTATGATTGCGGATCACGATTAGATGTGTCTTCAGTGCTGCTTAATGACCTCCTAACTAGCAGCAAAAGACGAGAAACAGTCCTTAATTCATCAAAATTGGTCAAAATCTTTTTTTCAGATACTTAAAAAAATATATATATATTTCTTGCTGTAAAAAGATTAATATATTTTAGGTAAAAACAAAACCATCAGCCAAACTTACCAAAAAATGTATAAGTGGAAAGTTGGCATTTTTTAAATTTGGAGGGAGGAGAGCAACAGATTGATTACTTTGGATGTCAAATACATATTCACCCTGACGCTTCACACTGTTGTAAATTGCTACCTCGTGTAGTTTTAATATATTAAAAGGAATATTTATGCTGCACAAAATCAGCCATGTAAATGACAAACAGATTTGCTCCTCCTGGTTCAACAAGGCTCATTTCTCTGTGTGCAGCAGCGTCCCCCTGCCCCCATTTTACAAATAATGATCTATCTGTGGCCTTTTAAGAGGAAATGTCAAATCAACAAATATAACAAGGTCCAAATGAGAGCAGTTGATAGGGCATTTACAGAGGCAGAAAAAAAATAAAAAAAAGGAAAACTATAGTGTTCATGGTCAGTCATTATGTCGGGTATTGACTCTTATAACTCTTTTACGGATCAGTAGATGACAGCAGGAAGCATTATAAATCCATCCACAAGCAAAACAAAATGTCACTAAGGAAAGCGGTGGAAAACCTTGTACTTCAAGGTTAAATTTAAAATACTATGAAAAGACTGTCCCGTATAGACAGACAGGCACTTTAACTTAAATATTTTGTTCAGGCAGACAAATAAATAAAACAACCATCATTCACAATAATAATCTTTTCTCAGCTTGCACTAACTGATTAGGCAAGGCAAGGCAAGGCAAGGCAAGGCAAGGCAAGGCAAGGCAAGGCAAGGCAAGGCAAGGCAAGGCAAGGCAAGGCAGGGCAGGGCAGGGCAGGGCAAGGCAAGGCAAGGCAGGGCAGGGCAAGACAGGGCAAGGCAAGGCAAGGCAAGTTTATTTGTATAGCGCAATTCAACAACAAGGTGTTTCAAAGTGCTTTACAGAGACATTAAAACATCACATAAATAAAAAAAGCATGATTTCAAATGTAAACAAAAGAAAGAAAGAAAAAAGGACAATAGATAAAACCAGTGGTTAAAATGTAATCAAGTTTCAAAACTTAAGCTTAAAAGTAAAACAGTGTGGATTTGGAGCTTTTCCCACATTTTTCCAATTGTTTGCATATCAAAGAGGGGGGCATGTTGCCAGCGTGGGTTTTATTTGAGTGGTCCATTTGTGGTGATGGAAGACAAGCATGTTGGTAAAAGTCTCACCTTGGCGCTCTGAATGATCGTCTGAATGCTGGCACATCAGAGCAGAGTTACACAGAGAGCCCTCAAACAACAGATGGGACTAAGCAGCAGCTTATATTAGCGGCTCCCCAGCTGACTGCCTTTCGGCTTTAGGAAGTGAAATTCTTCGAGCATGTGGCAACAGTATGTGATAAAATGTCAGATCAACTATTGTAAAGGAAAGGTTTTGCTGCTCTTGTGCTTGGCAAGATTCAGGGTTATAAACATTATGCAAACGCGTGACTATCAGTGTAGCTTCAAAAACAAAGATAAAAGCTTTGAGATCTTCCTCTGACACCAGCTTTGCATGTCCACAACAACTCTGCAGCATCATCTTTCCATATCACTGTTTTTCATTAACCTGGAAAAAAATTCCACACTTTAGCCACAAGAGAAAATAATAATGAGAATAAATCAAGCATGAGACCTTCTTCAGTACCTTTCAGTTATCGTGAAACCTTGAAGGGAAATATCTCAAACAGAAAGAGAGAAAACTGCTTTTGTTACAACATCTGAGCCCAACCTCATTCAATGAAACCAATATTTATTGTCCCAGCCCTCTCCCATTTTCATTCTCTCTCCAGCTACTTGCCTCCATATTTTCCTGTCTGTCTCTCTCACCTTTTCTTTTTCTGTCTTTTTATCTCCCCATTTTTGTGGCCATACTTCTGTGGCTGCACATATATGTGGACCCTAATTACAGAAAGAAAGAAAATAAAAAGCCTAATGTGGTCCAGCAGCCTGGAGTTGTAGAGCTCTCTCTTGAATTATGCTATCTATTTTTCTCATTCCTAAAGGCTTGGTGGTCTTGCTTTCAACATTTTCACATGCTGTACAGAGAATATGAGAGGCAGATAAAAAAAAAAAAAGAGCTGAAGTTGGCGGTAGTATACTGTAGGGGAATAAGAATGTGTGGTACGTGCATCTCATTTGCCTCTGTACTTATTAGGATCAAGTATGCCTCCAAGAATACAAAACAAATGTCCAAGTCTTCAAGTGAATAAGTTCTCTGGCTAGCACTTATTTCTTAAATAATATAGGGCTGGGATTAATGTGTAGGGTGAGATTACTAGAAACAGTAATCCTCGACAGTGACACTGAAGATTATGACAGCGATATTGCTGAAACGCTCTTCTTCTGTCATTGATCAGCAATGAAACTTAATCCCAAGTAACACAGAGGAAATTTTGTACTAAGACATAACAAGTCTTGAAGACAGGCAGCCAAATCTACGAAGCCTCGGTTTATCTGAGGGAGCACATTTACGCCAGAAATGAGTGGATATTGGCCCCGTTTTAGACTACACACACAGTCATTCCCGGCTGCAGAACATATGAAATATTTTCATGTTTATTAGTTTAACTATAAAAGATTAGTGAAACACAAAGACTGGAAATCAGGCAAGCATCACTGTGTCCAAAATCTGTCCCGCCCCAGAGCTTAGTAATTAATATGTTTTGTTGAGTTGATAATATTCATTAAAAATAAAATTGCAACATTGCTCAGTTTGATAGAGGATAGTGGGGAAAAGAGACTTTGCCTATTATTTCCTGGCTTTACTTCACGCAGCTTGGCAACCGCAAACTGAACATGTCAAACATGCATTTTTCAGGGTGGAAATTGTTCTCACACGCATACAAATAATGATAAAGTACCTAAGTTTGACTGGCGCTGACAGTTATAACGGTTTCCTTCATCAGCTACTCAGTTGTGGGGGAAAAAAGTATCTTACAACTTTGAATTTACAAACAGTTGCAAAGGACATCCGTGGTGAGTTAATGTTGCAAATCTATGTTTTATATACGTTTCTAGAGAAAAAAAAGTCATTGATGGACCTGTGTAACAACTACAGTCCTAGAATGTGCTGGAAAAAACTAGAAACACTGATTTGCACTTCCATCCTCAGTTTCAGCAATATGACATGGATCTGTCTTTGTAAATTAAACACCATGGAAAAGATGACACTTGCTTGTGTACTTATGCATCTGCACAAGGAATACAATTAGCAGCATCCTTCCACACCGCACTCAGAGTGTGTAAAAGTATCTATTTCAGTGAATATGCTAATATGTAGAGTTTGTTATTGTGTGTTTGATAGTTCTCACTCCGCATGCTGTGCCATCATCCTGACTCACAGCCAGACACATATTTCATGGCTTGATGGTTTCTCTATGTGATGTTGGCACCTGATAGCTTATCTGAGGAATCCTCCTCACATGCCTGGAGTTTGGTTCAATAAAATGTGGGAAAGCACAGCTACTGACAAAGAAACCCTTGCAAGGGAAGACGATCAGATATAGCAGGCTGATACACCTTTCAGGCTGAGAAAGCGTAGGTCAGATGAGAGCAGGTACAAGGTAAGTCAGAGATAACCACAGCAGCCGCGATCCTGTAGTAGGAGTGTATCAAGCATACATCAGCTTTCTGTTGTCACACGCTGGGTAGTCCTTTGTTATTCCTGTTGGGTAAATTTTAAGAAAGCGGCAACTAAATACACACTTTTAAAAAAATGTTTATACAGGTGTTTTTGTATTGGTAATGAATGTCTGCTAACAGACCCGTTTATCAGTAATAATATTCTGTGTCTAATTAATCAGTTTATCACAAACTATATCAACTCCACTAATAAACAAAAATGTCATCAGCCAATCTAATTTACTTTTTTTAAAAACATTTAGGTACTAGAGAAGTTGTTTAGGAAAAATAGTGTATCATATGGCTAATATTGTCAAAAGGTCTATTGAAATTAAAACTAAATCACTTATATTATGATATTATGGATCAGCTAACATCATCCCCCTGTTGTCTCGATATTTTACCCACAGCTTTCTTCAACAAAGTTTTACCCGACATGGCATCTGATCTGATTTAAATAGTAAACTCATCCCTTTTGTCAGGTGGTTTCCCCCAGACCTTCAATACATCAGTCATCAAACCACTGCTGAAAAAGAGCAATTTGCACAAGTTGCAAAATTCAGGTTATTGAAAAAGTTGTGTTTCAACAGTTAAATACCTTCTTAACTCTGATCAACCACCCTGACGTCTTCCAGTCTGGTTTTCTACTCACCACAGCACTGAGAGTGGCCTTGTCAAGGTGTTTAATGACATCCACATAAATACAGACTGTGGAAGAACCACAGTGCTGGTATTATTGGACCTCAGTTCAGCATTTGACAGCGTTGACAGATAATAAACAACAAGATAAGTTGCCACAACTATGCAGATGACACACAACTTTACATTACAATGTCACTACGTGACAATGAGCCCGTACAAGCGTCGAGTAGATGCATTGAACAAATCAGTGACGAATGTGTCATCATTTTCTTCAGCTGAACAAAAACAAAACTAAAGTAGCTGATTTTGGATCAAAAGAAGATTGTTTAAGAGTCAGCACACAGCTTCAGGTATTACAGCTTCAAACCACTGTTAAGGCCCGAAATCTGGGTGTAGTCATGGACTCAGAGCTGAACCTTCAGAGACACATCAGAGACACATTAAAACAATTACAAAGCAGGCCTTCTATCACCTGAAGAACATCTCCAGGATCAAAGGACCAATGTCCCAGCAGGACCTTATCTTCAGTTGAATTGATTACTAACAGTGTCTTCACAAGTCTGCCTAAAAAGTCAATCAGACAGCTACAACTAATCCAATTTATACTGCAGTCTGTACCTTCATCACTGACAAGTGCTACATTTTGTGTCACTACATGTTGGAAAGGTGTAGTACTTTCTCCTCTTTCATGGGTGGAAAAAAGTGGCATTAATATTTATCCCCGCTGCAGCTTGGTCACCAAACTCAAGCAAACATGTCACAATGATATTGCTCAGAAACATAACTGTGCCAGGTCTCAATTAATTAGTGAGCCTGGCACAGTAACTTGAATGTGTGTAGTGTTTAAAGAGCCTCACAGGGGGAACAAAGACAGTAGATGGAGACAAACGTTAAAAGATGGTAGAACAGGGAAAGTGCACCTGTAAAAGTAAAATCAAACCAGTGACAGGCATGTAGAAAAACAACGCATAGGAGAAGGGGCACGCTGGGTTCGGATTATTAGTGTTCCCTTGTGGTCAGCTGGCAGATTTATTCTTATGATTTATTGCATTGTCCCTGCTTTGGGATTTGTTCCCTTTACTCTCACAATGGATTTTTTTTTTTTTCCATGTGTGCAACTTTCATATTGCCATTGACTTTGAGCCTCTTAAACAGGCTTGACTCGCATCTTCCTTACACGTCCCCACTCTCTCTAAAACATGACCCACACACCCTGGACCCCCAATCATCTCATACATACAAGCAACACAATAATGAATTCTAAGAGACAGCCTAATAAGGGAAATTATGCTGATGTATATAGCCATTAGGCAGGGTTACTGTGTGGCAGCGGACAATGTTTTGCCAAGTTCTGTCACCATTGTTCCATCTGAAACAGAAAAAGGGAAATGGTCCATTTATCTCACGCCAAACAATGGTCTCATGTTTCTATATAAATGTTAATGCTTTCTCCCTAAGAGCGCCGCTTAGTCCACTGGGGGTTCTCTAAATACAGAGAACAAGGAGCCACAGTCAGTAGATGACAGACAGCAAGGCAGCTGAAGAATTAGAAAGTAATCCAGCTTTTCACAAAAATCCTGTTTTCCAAAATGTCACATTGGATTAATAAAAGGGCTGACATGGTCAGCATTGAGTTTCATTTTGTCCAGCTTTAAAAGAACAAGCTTTGGACTAAGAGGCTTTCACTGCTGCAGAAACTTGCCTAAGTGAAGTTTATTTTTCATTGATTCCATAATGTTGATTTGTTTGCAAAAAAGCCCTGATGGAAAAACTTTACTTGAGTTGGTGGATTTAATTGACAATTAACTAGCAAAAGGAAATGGCAAGTTTACAACTCGATTACATGAATCCGCTTTAACTCCTGATATCTCCACAGAACCTACTGGTATCTCCTGAATGACGCAACCCATTTTAATGAAGCCATCTATTTTAATCATCTTTAACACCACAGCGTTCACTTATTGTGATGAGACAGTTTCTGCTCTTATATTTCCTTAAAAAGAAACAGTTTTGGACATTCAGTGTTTCGAAGCCTTAAACAATGACAGTTAATTATCAAAATTGTTGATAATTAATTTTGTGTCAGATAAATCAGCAATGACAGTTTCAGGTCTGTGGTTTATTCATGAACACTGATCACTTAATCTTTGTGGTTGTAACGCTCATTACATCTCCGCTGAAGGATTAATTATCAACTTTACAACTTTAACACTTCTTTATAAAATTCTGAATGTACGTAATTGTGCCAAACATCCTTATTCCTCTTTTTTTTATTACTTTTTGTTTTGGTTTGTCATTATGTGATTTTAAAGGGTAATTGGTAGGATCAGATCTTAAATAGCTTAAAAAAAATACTTCTTTAAAAAAATCAGCATTGCTCTGCTGATTTTTAAAAAAGGATTTTTTTTAAATCCTTTCAAGATTGGATCCTAAATGCCACCAAAAATAAAAAAATAAATAAATGCTCAAAACAAACTTCACAACAAGCATAGCCATCAATCATATTTGTGTTTAGTGCCATCCAGGGGCACAGTTGCAGACTTCAACCAAATTAAATCCTCTCAGCTCACCGTCCCTTTAAAAAGTATACAAGAAAGAGTATTGTTGCTGTTTTAATTCTAATACCTTATATATCAGGACAAAACTAAGTCCTCAGGCCATCACCAGGACTTAAACATAGGTAAATCATACCTCAGTTGAACAAAAACAGGACAAATAGAATGAATAGTGTGTTAAGAACTAACCCCACATCTATTGATTTGACTGCATTTAAAGAGGGTAAAAGGCATAAATGCAACAAAGTCCCTTGAATAAAAAAGATCAAAGTTGAGATGTTTGGTCAAATTGAAAAGCATTATGTTTGAATATAACATGAGTAAAAAGTTAAGGTGCATTTCCACTCGTGTTAAACCTGCCAGATGGGAACCTGTAACAGGACCGACCCCCTCCTCTGCCCCTCCAGCCAGCTTGTCTCCATAACATTGTAGCGCCACACAAAAACCACTGACCAAAAATGACACTGCTGACCTCGTGGTGGTACGTGCAAGTGCACCTTTTTTGCTGCTTGCAAACTGGCCAACTGAATAAAAGGAGACAAAAAAAAGATTGCTGCAGGATACAGAGGGGGAAGCCTCAAAAGACTCAGAAAAAATGTCTGTTCACATGATTTATGTTCATGTGAGAGGTCTCAACGTGATATTGTGTGAATACAATAGTCATCAACAGAGAACCATCCCCAGGTAGTTCCTCAGATCTGAATACTTCTTCCACCACAGGGATGTTTTTTACCCCCCAAAGGCTTCTGAAGACCTCTTTTGTATGGCCATTCCTGGTAATGGAGACACACTTCAACGATCCAGCCCCTGAAACACTACCCAGAACTCCCGCTTGTGGATATACACCTACTGTCATAGGACCTGGTAGCAGTCATTGAGTCAACCTCAAACAATTCAGAATACCAAACTGTTCTAGATTAAAATGTAAGGCCATCTGTCCAACAGCTAGATCTCATCAGAAATCAGGTCAGGCAACGTGAAAATTATCCCATGCACACCAGCAAATATGCAATAGGAGAGAAAAAGAAGAAAAAGAGGGAGAAAAAGAAGGGAAAAGGAGAAACAAGGTGCTTCAGTTGCCCCAAGTCCAAACTCAACCCAATTAAAAAGGCTGTGATGAAACATAAGACAGCAGTGCATTAAAACGTGCACATTTAAAACCTTAAAAAAAAAAAGAAGACAAAAAAAGGACGCACCAAAATTTCTCTACAAGAAAAAAGACTGAAAACATTATGGTGTTGCAAATGCAGAAACTAGTTTTAAGATAAACATGCCAGATGGACATGAAGTCGAACTCAGCTTAAATGAATATAGGTTCGGACTTTTCTCCACCTTTTGCTTTGAAACGAATTTCTTGTTCATAAATGGACAGTTTTGTCTTATTCATGTTTTATTCCTATCCATGTTGGTTGTGGATGTGAAGCTGCTAAGAGCCAAGTCAAGCATTTGTTTTTGTACCATACCTTCTACTGTATGGATTGTTTTTTAGGTTTAAAACAAACCATGTCAGGATATTGCTGACAGGTAAAGTGTGTCTGCATGTCAGTCGTATGTGTAAATTGTCATCACATTTCCATGAATAGCTTTATTCTTGGCGGTCTGACACACACAACGAGATCCTGAAATGTCAAGCGTTTCCAGTTTACTTTAAAGCCTACAATAGAAGATGAATTCCCTTCATCTTTTCTCTCACCCCTTTACATTTTCTGCCACTGTCTCGCTTGCATGTTTGCAACAACTGCACTGCTTTTTTCTAGTTTCTCACTCCATCTTGAACAACCACCCCATTATATGCCTCACTTCCCCCAGCTTTTTGCTTTGATTTTTCATCCCTCTCTTCATGCCTCTCCTATGTTTCACATGTTCTCAGAGCAGCCTGTCTCCCCCCCCCCAGCCACAAAACCATCCATTCATATTACATCAAGAGATGGTGATGCTTCTCATTTGAAGGGTACATAAGTCTGCACAACCCAAATGATCCAGTGGATGAAGGGAAAAACAGACAGATGGACAGACTTGGAAGAAACTTGAGGGACATATAAACATATTTTAGGATGAAGTTAGATGTAGGCTGCTTGCTTAAGCTTTGAGGGGTTTAAAAACTTCTCTGGAATTGGATCAGCAGTTGTGAATAGATCATCAGATCAACTGTGGTTAAGTTAATTTTTGTTTTAGTGCTTTGGATTTTTGTGTCAACATCGTTTAAACTCATCCCTGGAAAAACATAATCCCAGCATTGCTTGAAAACGGAGACTCTCGCCTACAAAATCTCCGTCCTGTAACGATCATTCTGCTTCCAGCAGCTGGTGTCCTTTAAACATCCCGTTGCTGTAACAATCTCTGCAGAAACAGCACAGATAGCAATTACGTTATGCTCCTCCTCGGATCTGTGAGAGACATCTTTCTTGGTCATCACAATGATATTGGATCATTTTTTTCCATTTGAAGTTTGAATTTTTCTGTTCTGAGTTTTCTTCAATTCATCCTGTCTAAAGCCAGTGTATTTCTAATATTGTTTTTTTTTTCAGACTGCTAATTTACTGCAAAGATGCTTCTTTTCTTTTACTATACCTTTCATCTTGAGAACAAGATTAATTATGAAAAGGTAATTCCCTGCATTTCCCTGGACAGCTGTGCACACAGTGGCAGAGTTAAACACACTTTATATGCGCTGCAGTCACTGTTATGAATAGACATTCACATGCCAACATAACACACATATTTTACATTTTTATTACAGTCAGACGCTGTTCTGCGCAAACAGTCCATCTGCTCTCAAACTTTGTTTTGTTTTTTTTTTTTTAAACTTGCTCACACCAGGTTGTACAGGAATGATTCCTGAAAAAAAAACAAAAAAAAAACTAAACTAAACAAGTGGAGGGACAACTCCAGTATAAGGAAATAAATCATCAGTTTGTGGTTGAAGCGGTTAGGCAGAGAAGAAATCCAATCATCCCAATTTACATTATCTTGTTTACAGCGACATTTTGGCAGTAAAAGAGAACCTGCCCTTACAGTCAAAAGTCACGGCGCGATCGTGAACTTCTGAGCATCTGAGTTTTCCACACATTTAAACCCAGAAGATAAAGAAAACTGTTGAAAGACTTAAAAAAATACTCTGAGATTTTATTTTTTTTAATTACAAAATCCTGAATGGACGTTATGTCCTGGATTTGTGAATAACATTCAGCTTTGAAATCTTTCAGCCGAAGATTATTTAATCAATACTGGAAGGTTAAACTGGTAATTCATTTATTAACAAGGGCGCTAAATAAAGGCACAACACCAACACAGTCTGCGTAGGCAAATGGAATCGGCATGTTAATTAGATTTAAATGTTACCGTAGATTTTCACTGGATAAATGAGACTGTTTACTGTGTGAACATTTTTAAGGCACTACCTCATGCATTCATTTCATATGTCTATGATAAATAGGTACCATGCAAGATCTATCGGTTCCCCTTTTTCTAATATTTTGGCATCCCGGTGCACAACAGCTATCGTGCATCGTTCCTACCGCTTACCAGCGCAGAAACATGACATGACATCACTTGAGCTTTACAGCCAAAATGTTTTTTTTTGTTTATTTTTTTTTACATTCTAAAGTGTTGCACGCTGGGAGTTTGACGCCACGGCTCGGAGCTCTATAGAAAGAAATATAAAACAAACTACATCATCTTTATGGTCACATCCTAGACTAACAACGACCGTGAGACACAAAGTGTGCAGTATGTGGTTTTTAAAACACCCTGCGAGGCAGCATGTCTGCTTGCCGGTTCTTTAATATTGTCCTCCCGGCCTCTTACAGTACGACAGCTGTTTGCTGCTCCTAGGCTGCGGGTCCAATGTAACATCTGGTCCCGTGTCTTCCTGTTATCAAGTAACTGAAAGTAACCCTCCATTCTTCACTGCCAGCCTCGAGCTCACTGTAGGTCTGTCCGTTAGTGCAAAAAAAAAAAAAAAAAAAAAAAAAACATTTAGTGGAAGAATTGTGGGAATAGGTACTGAATGCTATGTCTTGATACAGGTGGGGAATCAAGTGACAGACTACCACATACTTTCAACACATATGGTTAAATGTACACCACTAATTAGTTTTTATAGTTTATATTCTATAAACTCTGCTATATACACAATTGAGCTCACTAATGTATAAAATGGTTCATCACTATTTACCCCTTGTACCAATCATCCAGACAATTATCAGGATGCTGCATGTGACAATAATCCTGATATTACTTATTCTTGAGACTTGACTTGAGACTTATTGGTTGGCACACTTTTGTATGTGTGAGATTCTATTTTTTTCTAAGTCCAGATCCAAAAGATGACCCAGCCTGATGGCTTAACCCAGCTAGTATTGAAAATACCACCATCATTAGACACAGTAGATGAAAATGATGGTTCAGAAGCAGAAACACACAACCTAGAGAACCGAAGAACTTAATGGGTCAACTCTGTGATGGGGTTCATGATGTGTTGGGCAATCTTGAGGTCTAGCTAGAGTCAAAGATTAAAATGAGTGGGAAAAAAAGCAGTGGAAGGCATGGAGAAATAAAAAAAAAATAAAAAAATAAAATTAAAACCATCTTTGCGTTACAAAGAAGTTAAAATTAATTTCTTGAGTCGCAGCTTTGACGCCACTCCAAGTGGTTTTCCCTACGAGATGAAAGAGTATTACAGAGTACATGATCTTTGCTGCTCAATGAAAAGTGTTTGGAATTAGAAAACTAGAATTGCCTCTGGTGGAGACCCCCAGCTGATCCATCCTCTCACAAGCATTTGCTCAGTGATTGGTATTGATCACCAACACCATTAACCCCCTTCAGAGCAAACCTGGACAGAACTGTGATAGAGATTTTGTGCTTGTGAAACGTCTTAATCTAGTTCATTTCAACAGAACCTAAAAGAAGTTATTTCATGCCTTACTTAATAAAATTCTTTATCTATGATATATTGATCAGACGTCTCTCCTGATGCTGATTTGGATCCAGACACATGTATCTGGTATCTGTTGTCACTGAACACATAGGATTGAAGTCTTCTCTTATAGTCAATCAATGCAGTCCATTTATAAGAGGGTATATAAGGTTTATAATCCTACAGTATAGATCCTTTTTCTAAGTACAATCAAGGATCAGCAACACACATTTAAATTCTAACCACGAACATATAAGTTCTTGTCATCCAAAAGCTGTTTAGGCAGGGCCTAAACTGTCCAGGCTTCCGTTAGTTTGATCGCCCTTCTGCCTGAAGCCTGTCATCTTGTTGTTTTTTTTTTTTTATCCCTGACCACACAGTGTTCTGCTAGAGTTTGTTCTCCTGTATACTTTCATAGTTTGTCCAAGCTCAACTTTAACCCGTTTTCTGCACAGTCCTCTGCAACTCATTCTGAAAGCTCCCCCTCTTCAGGGAGGGAGAGGAAGCTTCTTGTTTAGCTGCTCTTTCAGGTGGCTGGGGATGCACACTGACCTGGTGGGGATGGTGTTTTCTGGCAAGAAATGAATGTAGTCTGTCCTTCACTCACTCCTGGCATTGATGCCTCTCCATATGGCTCACAGAGTGCATCATAGTCTGCAGCCTTAATGTACACCCTGCAGAGTTTCTTCCGCTTCAAAGGAAAACTCAAGAAACTCTGCAGGGGTACTTTTGGTCACAGTTTCCCCTGAATAATTGGGAATACAGGTGAAGACACCAGATTTTTCAAGCTCATAAACTCTGATCTGAGTTTGTGATGTCACAATACTCAACGGATGTGAGCCACTCTGAATGACTTATTTTTAGACCTTGGTGGTCTTAAAGTGACAGTTACTATCATACTGGAGTTATAGTGGAGCGTTTTTTCCTATGTGCCATTTACTGGTTCCTTCTGTTTTTATTTGAACAACTGAGGTAATAGTGTCGAGTGCAGTGTCAACAGCAGCTGATGGTGTGATACGCACTACAAACAAAAATAATACTCAGATGATGTGAACAGACTCGCAGCTAACAGTTAAAGATCTGGGGTGCAGAGACACTAATTCGTTTTAACATTCTCACAATTATACCGTCTGCCATTAACAAGCACTGGAATCTTAATCCTTTTACTTTTACCACTCTACTTGAAGTCTCAACTCTGCTCATACAACCTGAATGCAACACGGAGGCATCTGAGTAAGTGATAAGCTCCTCCAGTAATCTAGATGAAACGCACAATATGACACTCCTGACATTCCCCATGTCTATGTCAGCACCCCGTGTTCGTCCAAACTGATCGACGTTAAGAACCGGCTTAAATTTCTTCCTTGTCCATTTTGCCCCCTATCTGCATTGTCAACTTTTTTCCAGATTGAGATGTGATTTCTTTCCAAAAGTTAACACATTTTGCTGAGGTTATAATGAAGTGTCTGTGATATGAAATCCTTAAATTTAAAGTGATAATAATAATGATAATTTAACTAACCAACAAGTGTGGTATGTGCTGTAACTCAGTTGTAATTTGTAATATTCCAGACTGACAAAATGAGCAAAATGTAAATTTTTCTAGCTACAGTATGAGGTTTATTCAGTAGGGGGAGTCCAACACTGATACTCTGAAAAGTCATAAATGCAGTGTGTTTGAGCAGTTACTCCACATTGCCTCATGGTTCCTTTGGAGCACCTCATGTTTAAAACATATATTATCCAACCCAAAGCAAATCAGTTATTGATCATTAATTTAAATCTTGACAGGAATATTTAAAACAGACAACTGGGTTTTCTTATTTCTGAGTCACACAGCTCAACTTTTTCCCAACCAAACTTCTGTTTTTAGCTCTTATGAGGACAGATCATGCAAAATGTGAGTGAGGATGATGCAAGTAAAAGGCAAAAATTTAACTTTTTGTCCCTCCCCATTTGCATTCTAGTATTGTAGTGTTCTTGTGTACAACAGTTGTGAAACTTCATTTATGGCAGTGAAAGTACTGTTCCAAACATCACATCAAGAGATGTGCAATTTCACCAAGCCCTAATATGCTCCTGTTGTATTATATTCATCATGGAGACCTCTGAGACCTTTCTTTTATTTTTTTTCAAAATGTGGAACTAAGCTCTGCTCTGGTACATCTTACTTCTGTTAAAGTTGTATTAGGCCGTTCATCCACTTCTGCTTACCCAGGTTCTGGTTGCAAGGGCGGGAAGAGAGCTACCTCCTCCCAGGGACTTCTGAGGCATTCCCAGGCATCCAGCCCGGAGCCGCCACCCAGCTGGATGAGACTATAACAGGTACCCAGGAGGCATCCGGACCAGATGCCCGAAATACAGGGTCCTCTTGATGCAGCTGTGGTCTGTCAATGTAGATGCTGCACTGATCTGCCCATCAATCTCCCACTCCATGTGTCCCCCGCTTATGAACAAGACCTCAAGATTCTTAAACTCCCCCACTTAAAGCAACACCTCAACTCACCCCTGTGAGATATTAAAATCAATCACTTGGAAACATGTTTAAAGTTTGGAGTCTAAAACCTCCCTGCACTGTACACAGTGCACTAAAATAGATAAATTAGGAAGATCAAGCAGCAGAAGGAAAAACTATTTAATTCAATTCAATTCAATTCAATTTTATTTATATAGCGTCTATTACAACACAAGTTGTCTCTAGGCGCTTTCCAGAGACCCAGAACATGACCCCCGAGCAATTATTACATAAACAGCGGCAGGTAAAAAACTTCCCTAGTGGAAGAAAAACCTTAAGTAAAACAGTGGCAAGAAAAAACTCCCCTTTAAGAGGGAAGAAACCTTGAGCAGGATCTGGCTCATGAGGGGGGACCCTCCTGCTGAAGGCCAGCCGGGTAGAGCAAGAAATAAGAAAGAATAGAGACATAGAGACACCGTCAAAGGAACAAGACAGGATACAATAGTAACGATCATCAGTAGTCCAATTAGACTTCTGTGTATATGGGTGATATATGGATAGTTGGTGATCCAAGGGGATGAGGACTGCAGGTCGGGATGTCAGCAAGTATCCAACAGACATCCATACAGACAGGTGAAGACAGACACTGGGATGGTCAGAGGTGGAACTGCAGGTCAGCAAGCAGCTCCTGAGGCTCTGGTCCGCAGGACATGCACAGAAGAGGAAAAGAAGGGCCAGACAAGCACAAAAAACTACAAGAACAATGGACCACAATTATGCTTATGGGATATTGTTAATAAATGAGGGTTGAGGTGAAGCAGAGACAGAGAAGACAAAGAGAAACAGAGAAGGTGAAAGGCACCACTCAGTGGATCATGTTGGTGCCCCCCTGCAGCATAGGCCTATAGCAGCATATCTACACCGAAGCTATGTTTAAAATGAGCTGCTCTAATCTGGTCCTGTAGCTGCAGCTTTGACTACTGGGCCTGACACATTAAGGTACTAAATATACACTAACTATATGCTTTATTAAACAGAAATGTTTTAAGTTTAGTTTTAAAGGTGGAGGTGGTATCAGCCTCTTTAACCCAAACTGGAAGTTGGTTCCAGAGTAATGGCGCCTGATAACAGAAAGCCCGTCCTCCAAATCTACATTTAGGAACTACTCTAGGAACTATTTAGGCAAGACATGATTTCATATTTAATTATTACTTTTAAAAGTTTTCAGCAGAGGTTTAATGTAAAATTCCCCTGGGTTCTTAAACTTAACCCCTCCGCCGAAAGCAACTGTAGCAGTCGTTATATTTAAACCGTGTGACAACAATTGCAGTACTAGTATAAAAACATGCACAATACATACTGATAAATGACCTAAAGAAACAAATGCCTGCAGGATGTTACAGCCTTCCTGCTCTGCGGGCTTTGCAGCAGCCGTGCAGTCAGTGCTTCCTGGGCCGCATCTGTGAGAGTTTGGATTTAGCTTCCCTGCTATGGGTCACATGAGGCTCATCAATCTGGCTGTGGTTTACATGGTGTTGTTGGCACTGGGTTCTTTATGCTTCTTCACTCTCAGTTTTTAATTAGGAAAAAAAGGAAAGAAAATTACTTTCTTAAAATGGTTGTTCAGGCTCCTTTCTATGCTGCAGCCCAAAGAGCTAGGTCATAACATAAATTGGAGATCCGTCTGGGAAGTTTTGAACTTGTGGAGACTGAGCTTAACTTTTTTTTGTCTGTGTATTGGATTGTGAAGGTGGTAGATTCATTGAACTGATGTTTATATTGTATGTTGAGTGCAGTTTTTCTGTAAGCATTTTGGGTTCATCTACTGACAGTCTTTGTCTTAGTGGTGTATTTGGCCGTTCTGCTGAATGTTCTACTTTGTGCAGTTACGCTATGGTCTTCAGGTGAGCTGCGTAGTGAATTGGTGTGTCACGTTTGCTCAGATGTTACATTTATGTACACATGTTAAGCGTGGATGATTGTATGATAGGGGCAAGTCTATTGTGTTTTCTGTGTTGATGACCTTTTGTGTCAAAGACTGACAACTTTTAATTGGATCACTTGTAAATGTTAAACTTGGCACAAAAAGAAAGGAAATTTGCGTTGGGTAGATTATTTCTTTATTGTAACAATGCTTCTTGGCAATAAATACTATACCGTTGGAAAGTCTGTGTATTTCCCTTTTAAAAAAAAAAAAGGTTTCCCACATTTGTAAGGAACATGCATCTGTGGGATGAGCAGCAGAGCTGAGAATGTGGGTTGTGCCCATGAAACATTTGCCAAATCATCTCTGCCAATGCCAAACAACTCATTTAACGCTAACAACGCTATTGTTATTGACACTTGTTTTAAGCTTCTGGTACCTCCAGTTGCTGCCAATCAGGTGCCAGTCAGGCATTTAGGTACCATAGGCTGTCTTCTACTTCTACTTGCAGTCTGGGCACAACCCAGATACTCAGTTCTACTGCTCATCCCACAAATTCATGTTTCTCACAAATTTGGCACTTTTTAAAAAGGTAAATAAACAGGCTTTCCAATGGGATAAGATGTATTTTCTAAGAAGCATTGTTATAACCAAGAAATAATTTGCCAAACAAGTGTCCTTACTTTTTGTGCCAAGTTTATAAAACAGTAACTGTGTGGTAGTGAGAAACGGTAGTTGTGATCTGTGTGTTTACAGCTCGGACTTTGAATATGTAGTTAATATGTAGTACCTTTTCCTACTTACATGAGCAGAGCATTTCTTACTCAGCATTCTCATCACAGTGACTATCTGCACCCAATCTGCACTCTCATTTCTTACTCATACACTGGCCAATCAATGACGTGTACAAGGTCAGTAGATCAGACCTTTTCTCTGTGGGCCGAAGGCTGATGACGTCTGCTTGGTCAGCCCTCAATGCTTTCCATTATAAAAGATAGGGAATACCTGCAGGACTGTCTCAAGCAGAAAGTAAATGATGTGTGGTGTATTTGAGGGTTTGCCTGAACCTGCCGTACGCACTTTTAAAAGAACAATGGTGAATTGTGCCAAGGGATCATACAAGGAAAATCCATTATGTGCCTTGTTTTGTTAAATAGTAGAAATACCATAAAAACAAAAATCAAGGCAAACTGACAAGGATTATCTTGGGAGAACTGCATGTACAAGCTGATGTACAAATTTATGCTCTTGTATCATTCAAGAGTGCCAATGATGGTTCATTGTTATCTCAGAGGCGATAATGAAGAACAATCGTTATTTTGAAAACTGACCGCATCTGACAGCGTATAAGTAATTTAAGCACCTCTGTCTGGGCACAGTCTTCATCTACATTATATTTGCCCAAACAAATCTCAAGTATGTAAAACATTATGCCAGTTTCCCTTAAAAAGGAGGTTTTGGCCAATCCAGTAAAGCACACACCTGATGAGTATTTTTGGCATTTAAAATCCTACTTTGGGGAAGATTTTGAAAGATGATGAAATTAAATAAAAATGAATTTAACCATATTTAACCACACATAATTAAATTGAGATTAAAAATGCAGATCAGCATGACCACTATAGCGCTTGTAAGTGTGCAGTTCATCAAGCCCTAATCTGTTCCTGTTCTGTCTTTTATATTGATCATGGAGGTCTCTGAGACCTCTTTATTTTTTTAAGTTTCTTTCTAGAAACTGAGCTCTGCTCTGGTACGTCTTACTTCTTTTGAAGGTATATAGAAACCATTTATCCCCTTCTAGATAGGGCTGCAACCGAAGTAGCTAAGGAGATGTGATGGGCAGCGAGAGAACTACTTCTTCCCAGTTTTTTAATATTTCCAGGAAGTCTGTTGTTTCTTGCTTTGTACATTTCAAAAGTGGCGCATATAATGTACAGAGCAAAAAACAACCAACTTCCTGGAAATATTCACAAATACTTTTTTTTTTCATAACAGAGTAGGGGATTTTTCTTTGAGGGAGTGAGTATATTTTAAATCTGGCAGATTATGCACAACACTGAAATCTTTGTCTTTGGAGGAAGAACTTTGACACAGGTGCTTTTACACTTCATTATTTGTTTATTTTACATTATTCACTTATTTTTATATTTGTGTTTTTATTTTTAAATTTGTAAAATATGGCAATTGATGTACTATTTGGCTGTAAATAAAGGTTAAGGCTGAGTAACAGAAAAACAGGGTGGGAATTAAGTTTACACCAATATAAACCTACAGTACAGATTCATCTGTGTGTTTTGATTCTTTGCTTGTTCTCTTAGATATTTTCAAATTTCTTACAACAAGTTGCTGTTATTTTAAGTCTGTTCATTTTATAATCCTGCGATACTTAAAAGCCTAAATGCAGTTTTAATTTATGTTTGATATTTTAAAATCCCATTAAAAAAGAAAAATATGGCGACTTCTCTCAAAACAAAAAAGCATGTCTATTGAGGTTTGGAAGGGAGTTCAAGTCTGCTGGATCTAATTTATTTGTTTATTTTTGTATCCCTTATGTTTTTTAATTTACAATTTGAGATTTGAAGCTCATCAGATTGACTTCAGTGGATCAGAGCTCTAACTGTATGAAATTGTCACCCTAAAATAACCAACCCAGAAATAATCCATTATGTTTTTGTACACTTATGATGATGAGGATTATTAAGTGTTGTAATAACCCTTTATAGGATGTCTGATCCGAAGAAAATGTGACCATCTATAAAAGCTGGGATTTTGGCAATTTGCTGGACTGGAGAATTCAGGTATGTGCTAGTGTGGCCTGCAAGATGGGATCGATAGGAGGTGGGCAAGGGCACAGTGATAAAAGACGGACTGGACAGGCGGGCAGAGCGAGAGTGGCACGATAAAAAGAGCCAGTGTGGAGTCTATGCTGATAAAAAAAAGTAAACTGTGTGACGTGGACTCTTCAACAGATACTGGGATTGGCGGGGTTCATTTCCAGTGTTGCCAACTTGGAGAAGAACAGGTGTGAGTGCAAGGATGGTGCGGGAGTGGATGTGGATATCGGTCCATAGCAGTGGGATGAAGGTGCTTTCCCTGCCACTGAACTTCTCCTTTTTTTTTCCTGCCATTATTTTTTAATTGCTACCAGGCATTTCCCCAGCAATATATATATATATATATATATATATATATATATATATATATATATATATATATATATATATATATATATCTTGTTTATATTGTTCTTGTTCTTGTTTATATTGTTCTTGTTCTTGTGACAATGTGGGCAAGAAATAGTGAGGGGACACATTTTTACTACACTGATTTTCCTACTAGTAGGAACAGCAGCCTCTACACTTCTGTAAAGTATGTCTGTACGCGTACACTAGCACAACGCTCCTGCCATCAGTCTGGAAGGAATACAAGGCAATTCCCATCAATTAGGCATCCATAATCATAAAGTGAAAACAATCATTCATGAGAGGAAAACAGTCAACACAACATCCATCTTCTGAAGGTTGGCTGATATAGCAAGTTCACCTCAAAGTCAGACAATACAATGTGTGCAATACCTACAAACATTGCAAAAAACCCCAAGAGCTCCATGTTAAATGTTGATGTTAGCGACATCAAGACTGCGCTATGTGGTTAGTTTGGAGGGACTGCAATGATAAAGCATAATCTTGGCAAAAACATGGCAGCACAGCTTAGGTCTGCAAAACTGCAAATGAACAAACCACACAAGAAAAAAAGTCATCTGGACAGCTGAGACCAAAGTGTTGATGTGTAGCACTGCTTTCTGCAAAAACTCCTCATAGCAGCTGTCCGCCTGGGTGCTGGAAGGGTCAAGACCCAAGAATCTTATACTCTTTAAGCCAATAAGAAGCTCCTCCGTATACCAAAGTATTCAACAGACAAATACTGTATAGATCTATATGCCTGAAATATGGATACACAAGACACAAGTTTGTGAGCTATTGAATCATGGGGAATACTAAGCCAATTTACACAGAGGGATTAAAAAAAAAAAATTCTTTCCTCCAGCCTAGCTCAAACTGGTTACTTGAAACCCATACAGGGCTTACATACTATTTTCTCCAAGTAAACTTTTGTGTACCTGATTCCTGATTAAATTGGTCTCACTTAAACCTGATGTGAAGTGGAGCTGTGTTACAAAGCCATCTGACCAGTTTATGATTCTTGTGTTGTATTCTCAGACATGGACTCTTGACAGCTCGTCTGCAGCGTCTGAATACATTTTTACAAGCAGAAAGAATGACTGTATCCACTATTGTGAGTCTTTATTCTCCACTTATCAATGAGCTCCACCCTCATGCAACTTCCCTGCATTGCCTTGGGCAATTTCAAAGACAAACAAACAATCCAACAAATAGTCTTACAGCCTAGTAAAAGTCTGCAGATGTTTAAAAAAAAAAGGCACTTTTTTCTCACCTAGGATGGTAAAAGAGAAAACCGATGCACTGTTTTTCACAAGTTAACAATATCCTGAGGTCATAATTTGGTCAAAATGGGTATGTTGACTTAAACTCATGAGATTTAGTCCAAACATTTTTTAACTTTTATCTTTTGGTTTATGACTTTTTTCCAATATGTTCAAAAATTAATAGGAGTACTGTGTACACACATATATATATATATATATATATATATATATATATATATATATATATATATATATTCACAGTGTAATTAATAACAATTTGCATTTGAGAACTCAATACATTGTACTGGTGTAGTAGATAAAAAAATGTGCTGTAATTGTTCTGCATGGCATACAAAATACAAAAAACAAACATAATACCATTTTACTGTATTTAAACCCCCCGACCCCCTTTTTTTTCCCCTGTATGTACAATGTTATAATAACACATATAGTCACACAATGTTAAGGAAGCCTGTTGTCATTTTGCTTTAAGCATATATACCTTTTCAAGTACAATACTCCATCTCAGCAGATCAAGACCAGAAGCTGGGAATTCTTTTGTACGTACGTGCCGGATGAGGTCTTTCCCATCAGTCCTGTGGTAAACAAAGTAGATCAATAAAGGTAAAAGGTCACTTGGAGGAGCCTAAAGGCTGTGGCCTACAGCTGAATTCTTCCTCACATTTCTACATTGCGGGTACACAGGTCTGACTGTTAATGAGGATTTCCACTGAGGCCAATTAGTACATGAAAATCTTTTCTCAATGAGAATTCAAACATGCCAATTAAACACTTTTCAGAAAAAGGTCATCTGGCAACAAGCTTTGCATATAAATAATTAAAAATTGATTGGTGGAGTGTTTTAAATTTTGGAAATTTTTTGGGGCCAATTCAGATTTCAGTTAATCAATAACTTGTCCTGGACTGGCTTGTAATTGTTGTTTATGGATTTTATTTAAAAAGAGAAAAGAATAAGACATAAAAAAAGACAACTATTTTGAAAGAAAGAGCAAAGGGGTGAAAGTGATAGGAAAGTTGAAAATAAGGTTGGTGATGTGGGGCATGGATGGCAGGAAGGGGCAAGCGAGACTCGTTATCGTGTAGCACATCCTCCGGCTGCATTTGAATGTGTTGACAACAGTGCAGAGTGTAAGATTGAGAGGAGAGAAAAAAGATTTATGGTAAAAATAGAAAGTGGGATAACAGCACAATCACAGATACAAATTGCAATGTTTCATTTTCCTCATATCTATCTATCTATCTATCTATCTATCTATCTATCTATCTATCTATCTATCTATCTATATATATATATATATATATATATATTATATATATATATATATATATATATATATATATATATATATACACAAATATATATATTTTAATAAATGAGGATAACCATCTGGTTATTTCAGGTAAACATTTTCAGAAACATAAAAGAGAAACTGATGTTTCTGACAATGTTGTTTTTTTTTGTACTTAGCAGGACAATTTGTAATCTCATTGAGAGGGTTAAGAGATCACCTGCAGCTCTTTGTGGACAAGTCTAACAACTGGTTATGTTCTCAAAGTATATAGTTAATTGGTTGGCTATTAATCGGGTCAATTACTGACAACCTTTTAATTACCAACATCGGCCAAAGCCTGAGAGTCTCCCAGAACAGAAATCCCAGTGGATTAATATGCCAGAACATCTGCAGGTGCCCTGTGTTTTTAAAAACATGAATTTAATACATTTAATTTTATAATTTATTTAATACATACTTTAATACGTTTAATACGTCACAATGTCACACAAAAAATTAAACTTAACATACATACCTGTTAAAAATGCACAGCAAAATAAAATCAATCTTCTTTCATTCTAGCATTAGAACACAATTATACCTTAATATCTGTGTTGTTGTTGTTACAAAACACAAAAATAATGTTGATAAAAATTATTGGCAAACTGCAAAAAAGATGCATAACAATCTATAAAATTAAGACTACACTGCTTTTGTAGTGACTGTTTGCTTCCTTAAGTTTGTCATCGTCCATCCACACCAACCTCCTCTTCATTTGTTGCATCTTCTCATTTAAAGGTCAAAAACAGAACATCTGTTAAATGGCCATAGGCTGCCCAACGTCTACAAATCAGCATCGCCCATAGGAAAACCCATAACAATCGATTATGTTCTAACTCACCATTAAATCACAGTGAATTTGTGGTACACTTTTGTTTTAGACACAATTCTTACATACATCTGTAACCGATTCATTTATAAAAGCACCTGGAAATTTCTGAAACCGCTATAATCAACTATGGAACATGTCTGCTTCAGAACTGGAGCTTATAGAAATGTTCATCCTTACTACTCTACGTTTCTGTTAAAGACAACAGAGACTGCTGGCTGCACATGCAACCAGATTTGATTTTAGTCCTCAAGCTTCAGCCCTTCTTAGCTTTATCTTCAGAAAAAAGCTGATCAAGCAGAAGATCAGCTGATTTCACCTCCACCAGCAGCAAAGCAATCAGAGCATCCTTGTGAGCAGTAACTATTGTTGTTCTGCCATTTAATAACAAAAAACTATCACTTCAGCTAAATTCTGACTTGCTAATGATTTCATTATGAAATAAACAAAAAAATAATAGAAGAACAAATGCCAAGAAATTCCTACAAACAGCTGCTTAATCTTTACAGCAAGAGGAAAATCAGCACGATACTGACAGCACTTTGAGGGCACACTGAGATAAATGAAATATAGACGAGAAAGGCCAAAAGTGGAGGTGATAATGGATCAGAAAGGAGGAAAGATAAACATTAAAATGTGGAGAAATTAAGAGTCGAATGTGGGTTCTTTTCTGCTCGATGTAGGAAATAGTGAATCTTAATCCTGAATCAGATTAGATTGTTTCTCTCCCTCTTTTTTTTTTTTTTATCAGGTCTCCTTCGAGGGACTTCACTTAGATGACAGTATTAAGCAAACAGATATGTCATGTAAATTAAAATGTGCTTTTATGTCTAAGAACATCCAGTTAATGTTCGTTGGGGGGGTTGCGTAATTAAAGTTTTGATTTTTCCAGGCCTAAGGTAATCAACAGCAGCATAACAGAACAACCTGATTATAATGCTTTTTTATGGTAGACTGGTTTAAAAAAACAAAAGAAAAACTAAAACAAAACAAAAAAAATCAAGAACCCTCAGAATTGCTGTGATTAGGGTCTACGAGCACGCTGACACTCCCAACTAGAGAAAGGAACAGTGCAGGCATTACAAGTAGCTACAAAGCCTCTCTCCATCCTAACCTGTCCTCTCTGTGATCAGCTGGTGACCCCTCAAACATGACCCCCACTCTGGCAGGCTAATGCCAACTAGGAAAATGTCTAATGAATGAGTGGATCAACAAAATACTTGAAGTGAGGGGAAAAGCCAAGAAAACACCGGGCTCTGGTGCAAAGGGGAAGCTGCTTCAAAGGACATCATATGAGCCATTTTCTGTGCGCCAAAAAATATTTCCAGATGCAAAAAATGTTTTCTTTTTTTTTTTCAATGTCACAAAGAATAGAAAAACATTTTCAAAATTCTGTCAAGATTCTTGCACCAAGCTCGTTCGTGCTATTCATCACTTTGTGGCTTACTTATGCGTTGCAGGGCGAAGCTGCAGAGGACGCCGGTTTTAATTAACGTATGGTCATTACTGCCATTGCAAACAAAAGCAGCTACATGGCAGAACTTGTCCACAGTTCCATCTCGGACTGCAGCAAGTCACATGGATTGAAGCAGACAGGTTAAAATATGCTTGGACAACAATAACTGGCAGCACATGTAAAAGTTTCGGTTTCTGTGTTGCATGTGTATGTTTGCCGGTGCGTTTTCCCTGCAGATGCACCTTTTTGTTGATGGATTAGGAGGGTCATGTAGGTTACACTTATCATCAAGACTGCAATGCAGTGCAAAGCATGAGCAGGTCAGCCAGATCAAGGTAGAAATCTGGAAGGACATGAACCCAGGAACTTTGGATCCAGAAGGATTTCTACTGCTGGGAGAAGGACCAGAAGAAGCTGTGTGTCCTTGAAAGGGCCTTGACATGCTGTCTGCACTGTGTGATGCCTACAAACACAATGCTTCCCCCTCTCTCCTTGTGTGTCATCTAGCTGTCGATTACTTTATATTTATCCATGCTTCCTCTTTTATCTTCCCTAATAGCCCATCTGTCTCCGTCTGTCCTTCCCTCTATCAGTTCTTCTCTCATCTTCATCTTTCTCCATTAAACAGCCATCCAAGACGTTTCTGCACTAACTGACCTCTGCAAGCTTTTTACAAAATCAGTGAGCTCTATGGGCACACCTACATATACACAAACATTAACTTCACCGGACCTGCTGAAAAATACATGCTACACACACACACACACACAGAGTAAACCTACACAGGTAGAAAGCCTGTGTCTTCATGGTACACTTTCATAAGACCAGGCTTATACTTTCCCAAAACACCTGCTCTAAGACATGCATATTTTCAACACAAATGCTTTTAGCATGTTTTCCATTAGGAAGGAGACTCAGTCCTCTCAGCACTCTCCCTCTTCATGGATCTGAGGAAGAGCAGTAAAGAAGGAAGAGAAAAATGCAGAGGTGTGTCTGGTCTGCACTAAAACATCTCAAACTACTAAAATTGCCTCACAAAGACGGTTGAGCCACTGGAACATCCTTCCAAAAAAGGAAGAAATATATATAAAAGCACTGTGTATCATACTGAAGTTTCCCATGGAATCACTATTCAATAGGAGTGAATAGACCAACCATATTGAGCTATCGGCAAGTTATAATAAATTTCATCAAGTCTGGATGGGATTTGTTTGATAACTGAGACGGTGCTGGCTGACCCAATATCAGCTCTGGCCATGTGGGATGCGATTATTCTCACAGGAAAAGAGGAAACCGTTTTGGGACGTGAGGTAGAAAATGTTCGCTTTTCCGAATGTGAGAATCTATCAAATACATTTCATTTTTCCCAACTATCATTTTTGTTCAAGTCTTTTTGACTCTCTGGAGTTTTGAATTGGGCCCAATTATCTTTTGATGTGGTCTGACGTGTCCTTGGTTCCAACTCAAATGTCCTTGTAATTTCATTTATGCACGCATGTCAAATACAGAGATGGTTCGTTTTGGCAGGAGCGATTTTATTTCAAATTCAATGATATTCTGTTTGTGCTAATGAAATCAGTTGGCATATTTAATCAATAATAAGATGAAAGATCAATGTTACAGTGGAAGAATTTGAAGAAGACTTTAATATTTCTTCACAGTAAGACTGTTGCCTGTGCTAAGCTTTAACCCCTTCTTAAGGGAACTCACTGTCACGTAGATGTCCTGTTCTGAGACGGCAGTATTAACCCTCCGTGTCCCCTCCTTTATTGCATGGTAGAGGTCAGTGGCACCCATGGGAACTGGTGCCACAATCATATGAGAAGACCTTTCACTTTAAAAAAAAAGTAGTTTTTCTTCACATGACGAGGCCATGAAATACAACACAGACACACAGAAGCTGATGCCATTACAGAAACAGAAGAGTGTTTACAGGCTGAATCCCTCAGACGGGAAGGGAACCAGTTGTCACTGCAACTACTGGACCCATGTGACAAAGGGACGCCTTGTAATTCTGGACTATGTGTGTCTATTACAGCCCACGCCGATCAAATGTGAAGAGGAATAACAGAGGGATGGCGAGCCGGGCGTACTCTCATACTGGCCAATATTCTTTAGTGTCAATTAGAAGCAGAACCATGGTGGAAAACTCACCAATAAAGCCAGAGGGCGATTACTGACCGACTGACTTATATCTGCCGTTACTTCTTCCATTTTGTCTTTATGCCTCTCTCATGCTCTTATTTCCCCTCTAATGCTGAAATGTTTCCTGCACATTGTCCTCTTCGTTACATACAGTACTTTATTCTCAGTTCTTTGCTGTAACAATTCCTTGACCTCTTTATGCTCTGATTTCTCTGCCACCCCCCAAGGCCAAAGATGTGAGACGTGGATGTGGAGGTGGCCTCGTATATATGTCACGGTAATGGCTGTCCCTCCTTTTGACCCCTTCACCTCACCTTTCAGCTCTTTCAAAGCAAAAAAAAAAAAAAAACAGAAAAAAATGCCAGCTTTAATTTGCATGGTGCTCATTAGTTACACTCCAGCAACTCCAAGAAGAGGAGAAAGTCTCTGAGTCATTTTGTTGCAAATGGATTAATTAGTGTTGTGTTTCTGATCCTCAAACCTTCAGCGCATCTCGGGATTTGACAGCTGCATTTGTAAATAATACGTCATTACTTTGCAAATATGGAGCATGTTTCATTTCAAGACAGTCAGTATTAAATGAATTAATATTATAGTATTTTCTTGCATGTCTCCAGTTTTATGTTGGGCTTTTTTCCCCTCCTTCTTTTGTGTTAAAATCCCCGTTCTTATACAATTACAAAATAGTTTAAGCAGTTTGGGGTGATGCTTGATCCGAGAGGAAATCACTGATGCATATTTACTTGCAGAAATCCACCTCAACATTATATCAAAACAGCGAGGAAAATACCAAAACCACCAATTGTCACCAAAGGTATTTTTAGACATTGCAGGGTGTAAGAATACTGCATCATATTTTTAAAGTGCTGCACGAAACTTAAAAAACATTGTGTGTCACATAGGATCTGCAAAGTCTGAAACCAGAAAGGAAACCAGGTCAAGACAACAAGTAAAAACTAACCTGAGGCCATTAGGCTTTTTTTCTGCAGAAGATCCAGAGCATGGTCACATTTTATAGTTACCATGCAAGACATTTCCATTCACAGTTTTATCATTTAATAACTTTCAGCCATCAGAGGCAGCAGTCCAGAACACACAAAGGATCCATGGAAATGCTGCAAAATAAACCAAGTTCCATCCTAAACAACAGGCTTGGCGTGACTGACCTCCCCTGTACCTAAAATACAATCAGCTCCTGCTGCTATTACAGCATCTCTTGTCGCTGGGCCTTGCTGTTCAGAAAGATACACTATGTTTTGGTTTATCTGTCTTTCATACAAGCAGCATAGTTCTCACAACATGGCAACGTACTGTAGACTGCGTCTGGTGTGGGTGTATTTTGTGCATCAAAAGACAGGGACAGAAAGAAAAAAGAGAGCAAGAGAGTTGGAACCATAGTCGGAGCCAGGTGGTAGCTCGGCTTTGTTATGGATACAAAAGGCAAAAAGGCACAAGTGAGGATATAATAGATAAGACCCCTGTTTCCTTCGTTTCCATGGCAATAGATAGGACATGGGGGCTCCTACTTCATCTAAATGCTCAGATTAGTGAATTAGTTTTTTGTTGTTTTTTTTTTTTTTTTGTTTGTTTGTTTGTTGGTTTGTTTTCCTGAGCCACAAAAGAATACTTATAGATGTAAATAAGAAACTCTATGGTGTGTTTTGGCAAACAACTGAAGATGGGCATGTATCCTCACTTAGGACCTTGTGTGAAATATAAATGACAATGAATCAAGTAGACTGACAGCAGTTAAATAAAGTAAACTGTATACTACACACATGCAGACTAGTGGGCGAGTGATCGGAATCAGCATATTTTATATATATATTAATATCAGGGGGAAGATCAGTTAATGCATGAGCATAGAGTGCTGAAGTGATTGATTTTTTTTTTTTTTAAAGGTCCTAAGGTCATCATGCTGATATAGTACTGACATCAAGGTGTCAAGATAACCTATGACCAATTAGTGTCTTAAATTTAGGTGGAAGAACAGAAATCAAAAACAGGTTTAAATGCCAGTGGAAGTCTGGCATGGCTATCAGGAGTAAAACAGAATTTACATTTTTATCCGAACTATCCGGCCCATTTGTGCGTTTGGGAACATGAATGGGTCTAAAAACTTCTGCTTTGATCAGATCGTACGAAAGGCTTTATCTTGTGGGGGAAGGTGGGCATTTGTTGCAGTTGTGTCAGATAATCTAAAGAACAAAGCAGCAAGGAGTCAAAGAATGCACACTGCAAGGCTCTTTGGCTACTACAGCAAAATAAAGAGACACAATCTCAGAGAGATAATCAACAAAAGGGTCCCAAAGTGTTTCACAACCTCAAACACAAGCATACAATGCAGTTCTCAAAGCTGGTGATCTACAAGGTCGGAGCAACACACGTTATGCCTTTTTCAAATCCCATCTCCTTCCCTGCGTTGGTAGACATGATAATTGGTTGGCATGGAAGAAGCTCAAAAGACCCCCCCCCCTTGAGAAAAAGTTGAGTTTTGTTTGATGTTCAGGTGAAAGCTAGATTTACTCCTGAGCATATTCACTATACGTGTGTGAAATGTATGCGCTTTCAAGAAAAGTGGTAATTTTGCACGGCCTGGCAGGAATTATGGGTCAATGTAACAGAATAAAACTATTTTGATTGTTCAAAACCAGACAAACACGAGAAGAGCCGTAAGGAGAGATTCGTTTTTAAAAGAGTCGGGGATAAGCATGTAACCTACAGATGTTTCTGCTGCCAAGCAATTGTTAGATGACCAAAAATTGAAATTTTACAGTGTCAAAACAAGTATTGACTCTGAGCATCAGACTCTCAAATTGTTACGTTTTTAAAAGCAAAGGACTGAAAAGAAAAAGGAAAAAAAAGATTAATATCTTGTTTTATTTTTTTTTAAGTCTCCACCAACTATTATATAAAACGTCATGTCAACTTGAGATGTATGGAGATAAATCCCCAAAATAAATATCGGAAACAATCATTTTCTTTATGTTTGCTGATTAAAGTCATCATATTTAAACAACCATGCTTTTAAAGGTGCCCTTGTATCCAGTAAGGCAAATTACAGTTAACTTGACATTATGAGACATTCAATACTGAGAAAGGAACGGATTTCATTTAGTTTTATAATTAGTCACATTAATATAAACTTTCAAAACTAAAGGTTCTACTACCCAAATGTGCCCTGGCCATATTTGTTCAAACAAGCGACAATTAAGTAGTGACCATCATTTAATCAACAGATGGATGCTCAGCATGGACGGTTAGTGCAGGATCCTGTGGCCCGATCCATCTTCTAGCAAAGATCATCAGTATTCAGTCACTTCCACATGCAGTAACATGACGTAGGAGAGCAGAGGAAGTCAGTGGCCCAACAGGAGGCCATTTGCGCAAGATTACGCCTCCCACTCTGTTTCAGCACATATCTAAACAAAGTTTTATTGTTCCATCTCTGTTTACGACATAATTACATGAAGATTTATGCGACTGCACCCCCAAGCTTTGCCTTGAGTGGCATTTTCATATAGTTGGCCGTCCTTGCAAAAGTGCCTGCTGTCGGCACACCTGGCACAGCAAGGGAAACAGATTAGGGTGGCATATGCAGCAGTTACTGGACGGCCTCCACTAATGTCTATCTTGGGATGGGCAGTAAAACAGTGAAGTTATCTAGTCACTCCATTTTACACCCGCTCAAACAACACACATGCTCTCACACAGGCATGCAGTCTGCTGGCAGAGATTTGAAATGCATTTTAAAATCACACCGATACCTACAACGCAGATCAAATAATAAAAAGTCACACACACGAGCTTTTATGAATGTTCAAGCAATTTGGAAGTATGTGTACGGTATGTGTGTATTTTAAGTACAAACACATATTCTCTGTCAAGAACTAGAAGAGGCTTCTACCCTCTCATTTACTACACCGATCTTCCACTGAAAAGCTTCATGTCTCCTAAAGCTTTTAAAGTAATGCTGCCAAGTGTTTCAGTAGGTTTTATAGCAACACACAAAAGTTAAAAATAGGATTCAAACACAACGCTCTGTGCCGATGGAGAACGGACTGGATTTTTCTGGACTTCTCCCACAGTCCTAACACTTGTCTATATATAGCTGTCTATATGTGGCCCTGTTTGCAATGGACTGGCCACTGGACCACGGTTTATCCCTGCCTTTGCAGGCTCCAGCAGATCCCTGTGACCCTTAATAAGAATAAACAGGTATAAATAATGGATGGATAGAACTCACACACACACACACAATCAATATCTGTATAGAAACAGAACTGTTTAAGAAAACCCATGGAGGCAGAGTGTGTGTGAGTGAAAAAGCTTTCAGTGTGCACCTGCCAATCATTCTTTACAGATGTCTTCCCAACTCTCTCATAGGCATATTGATGGTAAATGTAAAAAATGTATTGGCAAAATAATATTTTCACAGTTTAGAAATGAAAAGGAAATGAGCCCCAATCAATAGCATAGAAATGTGGACTAGACAGGCCGGTGGGCCTCGCATATGTTCTCTTTTATGGCTAACTTACTCAAATGAGAGTAATACGACAAGAGAAATCCCCTGCAGCATGGGTGTGGTGTGTGGCGACACGTACATGGTTTAAATTTGGCCAAATTGCCTTCAGCCACACCACATCACAGCCATCTGACTCAGCCCATACATGCGTTACCGGCCCTCATCAAGAGGAATAATCACTTCCCTAAGAAGCCTCGTGAATCTGACCTTTTCCGCAAGGTAAAATGCGCAAATTATTTTAATTTTTGCTGTTTATTTTTTTTTTTTTCCTTTGCTTTTTCTTTTCTTTGGAAAAGAATGTTGCAACACACAGAATCTCCAGTCAATTCTGAAGCAGTGAAGTCATACATCATATTTTGAGCGTATGGATTTCTAATATCTCGGTACAGCAGTCAAGATGATGTAACAGATATGGACTCTGAGCACATAAAGTATATTTCTTGAGAATATTCAATAAGGCTGCCACAACACATATGAGGGGATTATTAAAACAGATAACACCAGCTACCTGGAATTATACTCAAATTTATTTTCAAAGTACTGCTCAGAAAAATGAAAAAGAAAAATGAAAAAGAGTTGAAAATGGGTGCTCCTATTGAGATGCTCTTCTTATTGCCATTTTACATCAATTGAACTGATTTCTGCTCCTGCAACATAAGAAAATAACTTCCTCAGAACACTTACATGGTACGAGTTTTATGTTTAAAAATGTTATTGTAGCATGTAACTGTCAACGTCTAAAAAGACACAGTTTACAAACATGATATTTTAATTTCCACTCACTGCTCTAAATTTCATAAGATGAAATCCCCAACAGCGTGCAATAAATTTTCCCCAAGCTGTCAGACTGTCAGACCTCTCCACATCCACTGATGTGGCCAAGCCTCATGTTGCTCTTTATCGAGCGTGATACAAGAACAAGGAGAGGCAAAATCATTTGGGCCAGAAATTTACACTGCCAAGTCTACATTTGGCTATTTTCTGGCAACTGCACATTAAAAAAATGGGCACAGTTTTAAAATGCAAAGATGAAAAAGAAAAATCCTCACTTTGACCTAATTTCCTGAGGCCAGGCTCCAATTAAAAAAAATAAATAAAATAACCTGTAGAGCTTTGTGCCAAGTAAAAGTACAGTAGTTTTTTTGTGGCAGGTAAAACTAACCTGCAACCGTTGACACCTGCTAAGCCAGCCACGAGCTCTTTTTCCAGACATGACAGGAGGGAGGGCTTTGTCTCTCCCAGTCAGGTCGAGATTTCTTCCTCATAACAGTCCTTGAAGTCAGTCAGTTGGGACCACTTTACACCAGAATACTATTAGGAACTAATTCGCCAAAAAAGCTTGTGTTAGTTAACATAATCCCTGATTCTTTGATAACAGAGTGAGGTGTTTCACTATGGGAATCGCCCGGCCATGATCTACTATGGAAGCACCAATGACACCACGTCTATCTGAGACTGACCGGTTCTGTATACTGTCAATGACCTCAGGAAGAAGGCCTGCAGCATTCAGATTCCACCTTTCACAGGCCAGCCCCAGAGTGCCACACGGTCTGGGTGGGGATAATAATTCCCCGCCTGTGACAGAAGGTCCCTGTAAATGGGGAGGGGCCACAGCTTGTCCAAGTAAATCTGAATGACCTCCAGCACCCAGTGCTTGGATGGCCACCAGGATGAGTGACAGACCCTGCTCCCTCACTCTGGTTAGTGTTGGGGAGATCAGGCTGAGAGGTGGGATGGCATATAGCAGGACGTATGGCCATGGGTGAGAAAACACATCCACCCAAACAGTGCACCCTCCTTGAAAAGGGAGTCAAAACAGTGGACACTGGGTGTTTTCCCGTTAGGCAAAGAGATCTACGGCATCCTGGCTATATCTCTGCCAGATCTATTCCACTACTTGGGGGTGTAGTTTCCAGTCTCCATACAGAGGATTCCCCCGAGACAACAGGCCTGCTTCTCAGTTCAAAAGTGTCACCCGGACAGGCAAAAGCCTTGTGCTGCTCCACAAAATCAACTTCCACGCCAGCCTGTGCTGCAGTGGGGAACAAGTACCACCTTAGCAATTGGTGTACGCCACCACTGTGGAGTTATCCGTCTAGATATGGCAGAAAATGTCTTAAAGCTAAAAAACTGGCAAAACTTTATCTCGACCATATTTATGTGCATCCGAGACATCTTTTGTGACCAAACAACTTCACTACTCTGCCCAACATAGTCGCACCCCATGTTTGTAAGGATGCAACCATTGTCATGGTAACCCAGGACGTCACTGCCCCCGGTGGCTACACCCGCAGGAAGTTGCTGGGTCTCTCCACAGCTGAAGAGCCTCTATACACACTGCTAAAATTTTTCTCTGCGACCGAGATGACGGCAGGGGCATAGGTGTAATGATGCGACCCATCCCTGAAAACCCCTCCTTGACGTGACGTGGAGCATATCAGGTAATCATCTATGTAAGAAAATATTCTGATGCTGTGGTCTCTCAGAGGGGACACTGCTGCTAACTCCACACACTTGCTGAACAACCTTGGGACCAGAGACAGCCCAAACTCGGAGCTATGCCTTGATATGCAAACCTGAGAAACATCCTGTCTGGGCGATAAATTGTAATGTGAAAATAAGTATCGAGAAGATCGATCGTTACAAACCAGTCTCCTTGACATATTGAGCACCAGAGGACTTTGTGTGTATGTATAATTTAAGCGTTTGTTTAATGCACATAGATCAAAACTAGGTCTGAGCGAGCCGCCTTTCTTTGGAATAAAGAAATAGCGGGAGTAGAAGCCCCCCCCCCTCTTTCTCTTATTTTCTCCAAAGCCAGGCCAAAGAGACCCAGAGTCAGATCATAGCCTGTGTCCATTACTTCAGACTTTTGGAAATCACTGAGGCCCGACAGATTTAACCCTAGGGCCCTCTCACCTGAGACTGCCAGGCCCATCACACAACCACAGCCTGAACCGCTCCCCTGGATGAATGTAGGATGAGTAATTACAACACAAATTTTATCCCAGAGGGCAAGGTTTGAAGTCCCAGAGCCCAGCTGACAGCCCATCTCTACCAAAATCTCTCCGCAATATGCAGACAACAGTGTGACAGCATTGAGTGGACACACTGTGCAGCACATTTGTACATCCCCTGAAAAATAGATGCGGTGAGGCGATTTACTTTACTAAGCTTATTAAGCAGCCCTCTGCTAACAAAAACAGTGTAGCAGCGCAACAATGTGCCTTGTTCCAACCGTCCCAATGACCAGGCAACCATGGAGCTGCCGTAGTAGGTCACACCCAAGCGATTCCCAGAGTGAAAAACCGAGCGAAGTTAGAAAAAGAAACATCACCCAAGGTCCTACAATATGACAGGGGGTAGTACACTGCAGATGTTAGTTCATGAGTAAGACACTGATTTGGAAAATATCTCTGTGCTCATTACATCCATTAATCATCTACCAGACTCTCTGTCCCTCTTTTAGTTTTTTTTTTTTCTTGGAAGACGTCACTTGCATCCTGTATATTGATTTTGCATAGGTTCTTACATCAGATACCCTTCCTTACACTACAAAAAAATGAAATGAATCACAATTGCATCACAAAACTACAATTTTGGCTTAAATTTAACATTTGGCATGTAATTAACCATAACCATGAGTCTTTACTCTAACCAGTATTGAACTGTCCTCAGTCTAGGTCCCAGGTCCCTCTGCTCAATACACTATATTCACCTTGAACAGCTGATGGCACAAGTCCAAGCTCCTCTGTTAACTGTGAGGTTTCACAGACACCATAGAATTTGTCCTGTATTTCCAATACTGTCTTCAGTGTCATCCTCACCATTTGAGCTACACTTGGCATTAAGCTTGAGAAAAATAAAAAAAGAAGACTTATCTGACAGTAGCATCTGGACACCAGGGCCGTTTCCAGACACCTTGCGTCACTACCACCTATAATGGGCTGAGGCAAACAGCAATGGTGGATTGTGAGCAGATGAATTTTCTCTCACAATAAAATGTACAAAAACCATTTGTGTGACTTTTCCAGCACACATTTATTTATAAAAAGGACGAGTGGGAAGTGAATGTGTGTGTACCTAATAAATTCTTAAGATGCACAAATTACACATAATGTGCACAAATTCTTGGAGCGCCCAAAGCTTAATGTGGTAAACTGCAAATTAAAAAAGTGCAATTTAAGAGCCTATTTATTTTTGTGCAACATCTTTTCCCAAGTGGTCTCACTTTCTTCCACTGTCTGAAAGCATGTTATTGTTATATAAATGTTATATATCGTCATATAAAGTTATATAATGCATGTTATTTGACTGTATTGGTAATTATAAACATGCATAGCTTGTCTCTGCGAGGCCCTGTGATGGATCGGTGAGAAGTCTGGCATGTAACTCGCCTCTCGCCTAATGAGACCCAAGACAGACTCCTGCCCCCCCTGCAGCCCTGAACAGGATGAAGCAGGTATAGAAAATACAGTATAGGGCTGGATGGATAAATGCTGGCAGCTTAGTGCTGAAAATACTACACAAGAAGATTTAACACAGAGTGCATGGGGTTCAGAGATTTTCCTGGTACCAGATGGTAGTTGGCTTATGAGGCGCTTTAGACTTCCGGGGTCTTTTTAAAAGACAAACAGTCAGGCGAGCTCCATCTGTACATCTATGTGTCCCTCATCATCCACATGCAAGTGTGTATGATCCAACATACAGGCTCCCCATCAGCTGCAGATGAAGCTCCCACGCCTCAGTGCTTTTAACTAATGCCATTTTTGGTTTCTTTTCTGCACACATTTTTAATTCTTGAAAAAGAGATTTTATTGTCAATAAGAATTTTACCTGGTTAAATAAAAAGATGTATATATTTGGTTTTGGCTGCAAACAACATTTTAATATGCTGATGACTAGAGAAGCATACATGACGTTTCACCTTGCTGCAAACTCAGTCCCTGGAAATAACATTAAATAAATAAATAATTGTACAAAAGTACAAATAACCCCAGGTGGGCTTTGTGTTAGGGACACGTCTTGTTACCCTGACGGAGAGGGGCCCACTCAGGCATGTAAAACACACTGCTGACTCAGTAGCAGAGCACTAAAGCCAGGTTTTTCTCTTGAGGTTAGATGGTGATTGAAGATTCGTAATGAAGTAAACCTGAGTATGAACAAAAACCATTTTGCTTTTTAATTAATCGTGTACGGAGGCAGCATACTGCGTTTATTAGGTTTGATAATAGTAATCTTGTCAAGTGTTGACTGTAATCTCGTGTGTTTAGTTCTTGGTTGCCACATATTGTAAAAAAAAAAAAAAAAAGAAAGAAAAGAAAGAAAAGTATTTGCAGTTTGAAAATGTCATAATTGACAAAAAAAATAAAATGTTCTTGGTGGATGTGCATGGGTTCAGAAGTTAATTGTCATTGTAATTGTTTTGACTAAACCATGCGATTGCATAGTTCAAAGTGTTAATAATCTTGTGGAAATTGTAAGCTGACAGAACTTCTGATATTATTTTTTATTTACAGTGGTGGCACAGCAAGTGTTATTGGGTCTGAATAAAGTGAAATTTTCATTCCAAGGCCAAAGTTTGTCACATTTTTCAGAGACAGATTTAAATCCTTATGAAACAGTTTATTTATATACATTTATACAAACACACACACACACACACACACACACACACACACACACACACACACACACACCACAAACCAGCTTTAATGACTGTAATAGAATATGCGTATGAGAAATATGTTAAGCAACGCAGTTGCAGTTTCAGACCATAAAAGACAAAGTTGAAAAGCTGTATTTTCATTATCTTTTTTTTTTTTCTGATTCCGGCCTATAGTTTTTGTTTGTTTCTTTCTTTTTCAATCAATTTGATATTTATACAAAATGATTCTGTCTTGTAATTTGACTGAGGACCAAAGTGTTTCAGTGACAATGCCTTACGAATGGTGTCAAAGTCTTGAACTGCAAGTCAAAGCTTTCGTAGCAAAACTTTTCCAAGCGAGTTGGAGCTAAGCAGACCTGCATAAGAAACAATGTCAACAGAAAAGCTCAACTTATTTACTTTCATGGGAGGAACGCAAGGTGAAACTTTCAATTTCTCTTTTTTTCTCTGTTCAAGAAGATACATTTTTATCTTAATGCTTTGAGTTTACTTGACATTGAGTCTTCCCTGCTCCTAACCTGGTTTTATTTAGATAAGATGTGCTCAACCTGGATCACAGCAGGAGAATTTTGGTTATGGGTGGGGGAACACAAGGTACTTTCAAATCTCATGTAGTTCTACACATAGTCAGCACCAGCAGAGGGAAAGGTGGAGAGAGACGAAAAAGGCAGATCGGCAGGAAAGAGCACCACAGCAGGATGCCCTTTACTGTGGCAGGCTTGGTTAGGCTTGAGTGACAGGGCAAAAAGACAGACTGGGGGAGGGGATTACTTCATATGTGGAAAATAGTCCTTCTTTCTGCCTTTTTTAATAGCATGAGAAACGTGGGGGTGTGGAGTGTCCTTGGTGGTTGCAAATTCAAAATGTTTAGCTCACCTGTCATCCCTCGACTCATTTACTTTCACTCTAAATGGCCACTTCAGCAGCTAATACATTGCCCTGGGGAGAGTCTGCATGCTGCTGAGTGCAGGACTGTGTTTGCCTTTGCTTTTAAAAAGGCGGGGGAGCTAGCACCACATTAAAAATAAACAGCCACCCTTTTTCCAATACATAATTGCAGTCCAAGGAGGGGTTGTGAAGTAAAGGCAGCGGGAAAAAAAGACAAAAAGACAAGTATGTGAGACAAGATATCATTAAGTGATAGATGCACTAAGAGAAACCGAGAAAGGACTGGACCAAAGTCACTCTCGAAACTCCCACGGGGTGCTTATGTTAGTGGGAACTCCATTAGCAACGATTAAAAAGCCATTGCTCTAACAGCTTGTGGACTAAATAATCACAGGGTCCCATTTCACTCATGCTGGCCTCCCATTTTCTGATGAGCCAGGAATGTTGTTTGCTCTCACCTTGCGGCCCCATAAGGACCTTGTAATTGCCATTGTGTGCACTAGCGAGGAGATCTTATCAGGGGGTGAGGTATGGACCGGCTCTCAATAAAGCCCGAACAGCTCTTCCTCTCCAGGTTCCATACCTGATCTCTGAAGCATGATTTAGATGGCACTCACAGGTACATGTTTAAGAAAATACATATAAATAATCAAAAGACCTTTCATGTGGTTGCTGCGTAAAGTTGCCAGTCAGCCAATCAAATTACTTGGATGACTGATGCTACACACCTTCCCAAAAATATTACTTACACACCCAGACCAGTGTTAGGACAAAGTGTACATGAGAGTCCTGCTCTGATCCCTCCCGTGTGGGATACAGACTCTCAGTCATTGAGGTCATGGCCATCCTATCCACTAAAGAATGAAAGTAATTGGACTTCTTGTCTCGGTTCATGAAAATGGTTCACCTCTTATCTGAAAAGCTTAGTCACGACTGAAGTACTTTCTGCTTCTTAGTAACATTTTGACCTTCATACACTAGCAAATGTGTTCTTATTTTTCCCCCCATTTTTAGCTTTCATTTATTTTATTTTGCATCCCATTTTGTTCTGCATACATGTTTGTTTGCTGCAAGTCCTTTTTAATCAACACGTGGCCAGAATTAGTTGTCTACATGTATAGACGAGGTTTGTGTATGTATATTATAGCCACTGCCTGTGCACGCATGACACATATTATTCATAGCCATAGCTTCAACTCTGTTATTATTATTATTATTTAGCACTTCTGATTGGAGGCCAACTGAGATGCACTGCTTTCTACTTATGACACCTGTAGTGGCAATACATTTGAATCATAATCATCTTTTGTATTTTTCTTTTATTACGTTTAGTCAACAAAATTCTGCTCATTATGAAATTTATGAAACATTACATTCAGTATTAAAACAAACAAAATCAGTTAAAAACAAAGTTCGACTGGTAAGACTTGGACTCGGTCCGTTTGTGGCCCCACCCCATCTCCGCCCGATCTCCGCCCCATCTCCGCCCCATCTCTGCCCCATCTCTGCCCCATCTCCGCCCCATCTCCGCCCCATCTCCGCCCCATCTCCGCCCCATCTACCGCAGGTGAAAGTCTTGATCTTAGTTTCAAGGATGACTTTTTGCTAATTAAAGTTATAGCACAGTTTCTTTTGCATTTTAATATTTCTGAGTATATGTAAAAAGAGAAGAAACAGGAGCATAGGTTTAGGTGCTGAATAACAGCCCCTTTAAGCAAAATCTTTTTTCTTTCTTACATTGTGGACAGTCACACTGGGTTCTCATTTAGTTTTACAGTATAACTTTGTTGGAGCAGCTCAAAACACACTGTAGCAGCCACTTTGATAGGGAAAAGACTATTAAATTATGACCTGTATACCATATTTAAGGTAAATTGAGCATAATTTAATGAAGTTCATGGCGTCATCACTTTGTTGCAAAGCCTCATTAAAACTTGTTGCATGCGATGTGGTTTTTTATGACAGCTCCATTGCTAGTTAAAATAAAATAACACAATAGGTTGACATAAGATTCCCGTGTGAAATGAGGACCAAACAGACTTAGGTGAATCGATCTTGCCAATAAGGCACACACCCTTTTTTAAAAGGCTTAACTTACACTAAATAATTACACTTTTACTAAATGCAGTTTTAGACTCCTGAAAAATAATCATACGGAATGTGTTGAAGCTGACGAGAATCTCCATCCCATCATTATTCAGTTTTAAAATGTCAAGTTCAGGTTTTATGATTACTCCTCAGATAAATTGTTCTCCTGCAAAGGGTCATCGTTCGTCAAAGCAGCATGAGTTTAATGCAGCATAAACCGACAAAAGCTGCAGTAAAGTGGCAGACAATAATAACGGACACCACAGTTGTATGCGTTTCTTGTTCCTTAAAGCAGTGCCAAGGTTGGATAATTCTCATACAACATTTATTTAACTTATGCATCTTGCAATGACTTTGGACGATGATGTAAAGAGAGAAATTTTGGAGGAGAGGATGAACACACATTTCTGGCAGACAAAGAGAACACAACTTTACTTTTTTATCAAAAGCTGAAATCCCCACCGTCCCCATCACGTCTTCAAGCAAGCATTTGGTTTGATGGGATTAAGAGGTAAATGTCTCCCTGCTCACGGGTTTACATTTGATAACATTGTAGCCAATTCTGATGAATACCCTACCAATTATAAAATAAAATACACACACAATTACATGTATATATTGATATGAAAGTATGTTAACACGTTACCATTTCTTTATTTTCCTTCTCTGTGCTTTACAAAAAGTTAAAAAAAAGAAATCGATTTGAAATAGATTTGAGACACACAAGTCAAATCTGACAACTTAAAATCCTTTGGATCCCTAAATATAAACGCATTTTATTTGTTAAAATTTGCATCTTCTTCCACAGAAACTCTGCTTGTGCTCAATTCTCTACTGCTGCTTGAGAAAAGTTAAAATGAATAAACTCCTTAGAGCTCTAAAAGCCCAGGCTTGCTTGATCTAAAAGAAGGCAGGCAAACTTAAAGGAAATAAGCATGTAGTCGTGCATCATCTACACCAAGATTCAGGAGGTAAGTAGTAGTAGTAGATCTTTTTCTTCTCTCCATTGTACTCATCCAGCAGCAGAAACATCAAACTTTTAGACATCCCTTTCTGTTACTCCAATATTGATCTTGGATACCAGTGCAGATGCTCACAGTAAATGAGTTCTTTCTTGATGGTTGTAAATTTAATGAGCTTGGCTATCACCATAGATTCCTTTGAATTGATGAAGGAATGAATCATGGTGTACAAACACAAAAGGGCAAGAAAAAGTGAAAAATCTAGCATGAGAGTTCCTGACTAAAGCTTATCCAACAAATGATCACTATGGACTCACAACTTTTGCACAAAATTGTCGATGTAACTCACGAGCATGCCTCTTATCACTTTTGTGTCCTTCTAGAGCAAAGAAATGTCTCCGGAAAAAACAAGATTTATGGGCAGGAAACGGCTTCCTGGACTGTCAACAGGGAGAATTGTAAATGTGCAAAATGTTGAACCAGAACCGTAAAAATTGACTACTTTTTCCAAATACACAGGATAGTGCACAATCTGTTACAGCCAATTATCTTAAGATATCATTTTTATGCAATATGACAAATTGAGTTTTCAGGGTGATGTGAGCTTTGGGCAGCGTGGTGCAAACTTTCCTGTTTTGTTTAAGAATAGCTGTTACTATAAAGGTACACGGTATTATTGAGCATCTGGTCAACATCTAAGAAAATTCCGTAAACTTTCCTACAGCATCCAATTATGCTTATGGTGTGCAAGCCACGCATTTACTTAATGTTTTTTTGTTTTTTTTTTGTTAATCACACTCGTATTGTCGTCCTTGTCAGCCTGTCCTCTCTGCTGGTCACGATACAGGCTGCAGTTATGTCAGCTGCCATATTAATTAGTCAAACTAGCTACTCCTAAACCTGGGGTTCGCCATGTATTCTCATCATTATGTCAGCGCACTCTTATGAGGTCTTCCTTCTCTTTGCCTGCAGCAGGGAGTGGCTGTCTGGTGGAGAAGCTGCCTAATTACGGCTCATATGAAGGTGAAGACTTCTCACTTGGAGCTTTTTCATAAATAAGAATTGCAAGCAGAATATGAAGAGCAAAGTCTTCCTACACAGACACTAACTTTGCAACAATGTAGCCAAAATAATGGACTTAAAAGCCTTCTTGTGAGTCCTTGTGAGGGCGGGTGTTGGGGGATGGGGGGGCTACAGGAGGTGGGTGAGGGTGGATCCATGCACTCCACCGATCTTGGAATAAAATGGGATTTTTATCATTGTGAATACTGAAAAAAGTTTCAACATAAATGAATGGGTTTCCATTGAAAGGGTACATGAGAAGTCATGAATTAGAATTTAGAAATCCCACTCTTACACATATTTTCAAAACAACAGAGTTCCCTGCAAAGTTCCCTGGTTCACACTCAACCTTTAAGGCTAAAGATCAATATCTACTTTCTGCTTGCATTATCCAGAAAAGTGAAGTGCTCATGAGGAAACTGAATTTAATGAGTTCTGATGACAAGCTAAATCCATTTTTTTGTTGATCCATCACAAATCGGACAAACAGTAAATGGTAAATAAATCAAAAATCATCTTGAACTATGCATTTCTGTATGTAAATTAGACTGCTAAGAGGAAAACAGGAAAAGGTCATTAGGGAGCCTCCGTTTATTGGCAACAATTAACTGCTGGCTGAGATAACATAAGTGATCATAAATTACAAAGTCCATGTTCCTAACACGATGACAGGTTTTCCAGCCTGTATATATTCACACATTCACCTAAAACTTAGATATTTTTTTTAAAGCTGAAATGATACATAAATTGAAGGGAAGTGAAGCACCCATGCATGTTAATTCCTCAAAATACCTGATGCATTTAATAGTCTGTCTCCTCTGCGCTCCTGCGACAGTGCACAGCCACCAAGGGGCTCAGTGTCATTTAGAGGTTAGAGCAGCATGAGATTGCAACAGAAAATATTAATTTTATTCAATGGATGTGATAAGACTGATGGTCTTGAATTACTTTGCTTTCAACCTTGGAGGACTGATGCTCAGAGAGTAGTACTTTGTGGGATTGTGAAACTGTGGGCCTGCAGTCAGGCATCATACTGATCCAGCTCCAGCTACACACCCTGATATTTTGTTAGACCCCCTTTAGTCTTGATGACATGCAACTATCTTGGCATCATTGCAATATGCCTATGCAACATCACAATATTCCATCCAGAGTTGCATTACACCTTTATCTTGTATTGAAGGTGGAGGTACAGTTGAACCACATTTAAAGATTAAAGAATCCCGGTACTGTAACTGTAGGACTACAGTACCGTAGGACTGCAACTTTTAGTTGACATAATAATGCTGATTGTAAAATCTTCAATACAGAACTTTAGCACTGACATATCAAATAAAACCAGATGGGGGTGGTAAAGCATCCTCCATCAGCCACAATAACCACCAGAAAGAAATAAAAAAAGGTCAAATGCAGACTCTTCAACTACAATTCTGTTATTTCACTGCAACAGCACACAGATTTAACTAGGTAGAAAAAAAAAACAGATTATTCAAGTACAAAAATATAGTCTAGTCGCAGCCCGATTTGGAATACGGCCGCCATCCCATGATGGAAAAATGTATTTATATAGTATATTTATGTCGGCTACTGACCTCATTTTTAGGTAATAGACCTGACCTAACAGACTAACAGACAAACTAAAGCAACCCCAGGTCATAACATCCCCCCAATATGCTTATAGTCAGGCCTTTAGCCAGGGGGGCGTCCAGCCGTCTTTTAGACTGCTCAGTCTGCAAAGAAGTAGAAAGTAAATACACAGCATTTAATAAAACTATGTGCTGCTACACCGAAGCCTCTCTGAGCGCATCTCACTGCGCTGCAAGTTACAACTGAAAAAGTGAGAAACGCGTAGCACTAAAGCAGCTGCCTAGTAAAAGACGACGAGTATGAGCACAGCTGCGGCATCTTCAGCACCCGGCTGATAGGATGCTGTTTTATGTGTAAATGTTCTTTGCAGGTTTAAAGCAAAGTTTCTTCTTGTTTGTTTGGTATGATTAAAAGTTGCGTCGTGTGCTAGGGTGCTTCGTCGGAAGAGATTTTGTACATCTTGAAGCAGATATAGTGATACGTTGACAGTGATTAAAACGATCCAGCATGATTTATTGTCTGTATGTTATTTGATTATGTAGGTTTTCCCACCTGCCAGTTAAGAAGTGATGCCAATGACTGATTTGTATGATTGTCAAACAAAGATCACCCTCACACCTATTGTGTAGCAAAAGTACTTCATTTAAGTACTAAAGCGTCAAGGTTTCTGACACGGAAACAGTTTTTATTCCTTTCTCAACCTTCTCATTCTGTCCTTTAAATCAGACAAAACTCACATACTGGGGCTCAAATGCATGTGATGCAGTGAAAAACATGTAACCTCCCGAGAGAAAGTCCCAAAGGTCTGAGCCAAGTGTGTGTGAGCTGATGAGGTGAAAGTAATCTAACTGGTGTGTTGAGTAGCGGTAGCACATGACACAGACACATAACCCCTTGTGGCAAATCATACCATCACATGCCCATGCCGGCATAGGGCCCTGTCCAGAGAACGCCATAACCCCAAAGGGGGTGAAACTGTCGAAAATGAGTCGAACCTCCACTGAGATGAGGAAGAGGTGTTATGGCTTTTCTTTGCAACTTTCCATTCTTTTCTCTTAGGGGTCAATAATTCAGTATCAGAACTGAAGAAACTACCACAAATTTAAAAATAATAATAATAATAATAATAATCAAATAAATTCACAAAAACAGCCTTATTTTTCTAGTTGTATACAAACTGGAAAAAAGTCAACAGGGAGCAGATGAGAGGGCCAGAAGGTGGGTTTATGTTTTTCCACGTTTGCACAAAAACGAGGGTCTGTGTGTTGTGTTTGAGTGCAGATTGGCAGTCATTTCCCTCGTTGTTTTTGGCTGCGTGAGTACAGATGCTCTCACTGGTCCCTGAGCTGGTTTTCAAAAGTGGAGCAGAGCAGAGCATCTCCTGACACTACTGCAACCCGGTGACTAAGTGCAACTTGGCTTTTGTCCTGAAGGACGAGGTGACCTCTTGGCTTTGACGCAAAAAAAAAAAAAAAAAAAAAAAAAAAGGAAATTTGAGATAATTTGTTCTTCTGGGGATATTGACTGAAATAATTGGGCATCTTTTAAGCAGCAAGACAGCAAAGAAATGAAACAGAAAATCTCCACTTGCTGCCACTGAAGAACATTTTGTTTAAGAACGTCTGGTGGCGATGAGGTGTGGCTAAAGTCCACTGATTTAACATTAGGACAGTAGCTAGCGTTTTAGAGATGACTAATAAATATATAAATATGAATTGGAGGAGTAGACTTGACAGTCACTCGTATAAACGTTAGATAAAAGAATTCTGGCATTATTTATTTTAGTCCTTAATTAAGCCTAAGAAATATAGAGAAACCCTAATAAGATTATTTTCTGCAGAACAAAATCAAAACATAAGTTTCAAAGTCAATTCATGGCCTTTGAGTTCTAGGAAAAGAGATGCTGTATACTGGGATTCACCATTTTCACTCCTCAGTTTTTAGAGGAATAATTTTGTTTTCTTTTATGCATCCCCAGTCTTCCTGATCTATTCAAAGAAACAATAACTGTGTGCGTGTGTGTGTGTGTTTCAAATGCCTACAATCTGAATATTGGTCATTTTTTTTCCTCTAGTTTTCGTGCATCTACAGAAATGTAATCCGAGTGTCTGTATAAAAATTCATGAGGACAGACAAGAAAGGACTTTCATTGGGGTGAGATTTTGAAGTGAGCACTTCAGAGAAGGTAAAAGCCAAAACATTTGCAGCAGCACTTCAAGATCCAACATGAGGTCAGTGCAGTGTGGTCTGGACAGTTTAAAATCCACATACAGGAATTAGTAATTAGACATGCTTGAAAGAGTTCAAACACACTTTTTGCAACGTCTGAATTTCTGTGATGTGTTGCATCATTTGCAGTACAATGTTTTACTAAATTTTCTTGATAAATTTGTTTAGAGCACTTTCACACATCCAACTCCATCATCTACTGAACAAAAATAATAAATATCAACGTAGTATCCACGACAATTTATTTATTTCAAAACGTGTGAGGAGTGTCATGCGATGGCTTAATTGTTGTTTTTGTTTTTTTGCTCCATTGTCACAAGCTAAACCAACTACGACGGGAACAGACACTCACCAGACGGGTGAAGATAAAAAGGGAAGATAAAAAGGTGCATCATAATCATGTATCCCTGTAAAAAAATGAATTTGCACGTCTGGCTAATAAGGAGAAAACATTTCAGATATGTAGGAAGTGTGCCATTGTCTGGGGCTTCAAAAAAAAAGAAAAAAACCCCAAAAAGCAACCACAGGACATGGTACACTAACATAGAAATAACTTTGGTCATGGCATCTTGGTCCATCTTGGTAAATAGTTGCCGGAGTCTGCACTGTTCACATCAAAGATTTAGATATGGAAACATCCTCATCACCTTAGCTTTAGAAAGATTGAACATGGAAGAAGAGTGGACCCTAGATAGAGCCCTGTCCCATTCCTCGTACATCCCTAACTCATTCTCACATCATTTGAGTTTATGAACTGTAGAGAGACTGTACTTCTTCATAGTCTCAGGGTATATACCCAAGAATATCCTTCAATTCAGTTTATCATCATTTAACAGAGAAAGCCATGAAAGTGGATGGACCACTGGAAAACAAGTAGTCGAAAAATGGGAATTTATCAGTGCTGACCCTTAATAATTGTTAAAATAAGCAGCTGTATCCATGTACAAGCCCATAATGGTATTTTATTTTAAGAGTCGATTTTTGATGCAGCTGTCCATACAATACACTATGTTAGAGTAGTGGAGGTGTTACAGCTGCTCAAACCATTTGTCAACTGTGAACTCTCATCACTGGCACAACAAACGCTAATTATTAGAGAGGAGAGGGGTAAAATCCCATGAAGCTTTGTAATTTATGCACGTCATGCTGTAACCAGAAATATTTCTCATAGTTAAAGCTTGATGGTGACTATGGGGTCCCTCACAAGGCTTCGGGGGTTTCATTTTTCTCACTTTTTTTTTTCTTTTGCACCAACTGGTTACTTAATAGCTCTGGGGTGCATCAGAAGTGGGTTTTTTTTTAAAGCACAGTTAAGAGGCAAAACTAAACTCAACTCAGCCTGAGTGTCTTTTCTTAGTCAATAAGCAGAGCAGGTTTATCAATATAGCACAATTCAACAGCAAGGTGATTCAAAGTGCTTTGTAGTCACTGATGTAGTTTTAAACCATTATAGACCTTTATATACTTTAAAGTCTATCCGATGATGAACAGGCAGCCAGTGTAAAGACCGACTTCCCAACCATGTCCAACTTTAGAGCAGAAATAAACATTTTAGCAGCCTGGCTCAAAAAATCATTTTGGTCTCAATTGTTTGATTTTACATCCATGACAACTCAGCAACCACCCATTTGTAGGAACCCAGCGTCGGCATTGAGTCAGGACGTTGAATGGCATATCCCGCTGTAAATGTCTGGGAATGTCTGTGTGTTCAGATACCAATGGGTCACATGACTGAATGCTTTAGCCATTGTTATATAATATATACAGTCTTTTACACATCTACCTTTTTTCTAGGTAGATGCGTAAAGATGCTGTTACAATAACTGAGCTCACTAAAGATGAATGCATGGACTAGTTGTTCCAGGTCCTGCTGAGACATCAGAGCTTTTAGTAGGCTGACTTTGTTATTGCCTTAATGGGATTTTTACATCACTACACCAAGACTTCTGGCCTGGTTGGTGGTTTTTAGGTGTATAGATTGAAGTTTTGTTGTGACCTGTAATCGTTCTCTTTGGCTCCAAAGACATTTACCTACGTTTTGTTTTTGTTTAACTGGAGAAAATTCTTACTTTTACTTTTAACTGGAAAAAAAAACAAGCAAGAGGAGTAGTTCAGCTGACGCAAGATGTCCTCCAGGTCTTTGCTGCTAATGGGAGGAAACTGTGTTAAGACCGGTGTTTGGTGGATACAATACATATCCTGAACCTGCTGCTGATGTACCAACTGCTTGTCTAATCTTTTGGATTTTGTCTGTGAAGAATTTGGCAAAGTCATTGCAGGTTTCACAGTATCAGATCAAATAAATATATTTATATATGCCAAATAAAACTTCTAATACCTCAACAGCTGATAATACACAAAGGCTTAACTTGGCTTTTTCAAAAAAAAAAATCTGAAACAGTTATTTAAACAAAAGCTTAATCTAGAGGGGGGGAAATAAAATCAGTGCAAGTTACAGCTGTAACCATGTAAATAAGGTTTAATATACACCATCTTAGGAGAAGAGAAGATAAAAGACATATCAAAACTGACACTGGTCAGAAGACTTGGCTTCAATTTACTGGTCAGCCACTGTAGAACTACCTCATATATGGTCAGTTTGTTAAGTTTTTGGCAGTGGCTGAAAATGATTGCACAGAAAATCAGCCAAGATTATGTTTGTGCTGTTCTCCATGTATAAAGTGAGCTTAGTGGTTTTGGATAACCTTGATATTTAGTTGTGTGTCTATAACGAGAAAATCGGAGGGATCAAAGATGCCAGTCCCCCTTTTGAAAATATTCTACACAGGAAACGCAGGAAAAAAAAACACAGTTGTGTGAGGAAGTATGAATGTTTGGATATTGATCAACAGGACACTGAAGAGAAAAAAAAAAAAAGAAAGAAAACCCACCCCATTTGGCTTACGCGTTTCCATTACATCATCACTGATCAAGGTAGTGATTAGTGGATCAGGCTGTTTAAGTTACTCAAAACCATGTAAATGCCTGCAAAATAAACAAAATAAAAATCCATTCTTATCCGTGTTAGAAATTCAACAAAAGAGCAAATCTGCCAAATCCATTCACAGCTTGCCATTTTATTGGCACATGTTTGATGCAGGAACTGGAGTTTAACATCAAACTGACTTTATCTATAAGACACATTTAAAAAAGTAATGCAATATGTAAAGTTGGCATTGTGCTTTGATTATTTAGTAATCCCAAATAAATGAGATTTTAGAAACAAGCTGAAAAAAAGTTATATCTCAGTCACTTTATTCACATATTTGCCCAAATGACTTTGGAAGGCAGTTTCAAAACAAGCATCGAGCATCGGGGTGACAGGACTAACCACTGCCTTTTTTATTTATTTATTTTTTTTAAACTGGGTAATTTCCACTCTTCTTCCCATCTAGCTTCATTTATCAATTACAAGTATTTGACTGACATTTTGGCTTTTGTCTGGATCAAATCAGTGATCCGTTCCACCTCTCAGCAAGCTTGTACCTCATCTTCCAGCTGTGGTTAATGAGCTGGCCTCCAGATCTCACCTTTGTACTTTACCATTCTCTCTTTTTCCAGGAGCGTGCAGCAATAAAGAAGTGTGCCCTCAAAGCCACACTGAGATGAAGTATGACTGTGACAGCAGAGCAGAGGTCTCAGGCGTGTCTTGTGCTGTAGTGTCAGAGAAAAATGTCACCGAGATGAATAGCGGGGAAGAAAACTGGGAGGCAGGATATCGGTGACATGAAAGACTAAGTGAGTTTATGTGCTTAAGTAAGAAGGACAGAGGTGGCGGCAGCAACCAATGGTAGAAAATCATTTTTAAGAACCAAAGACAGACACATAGAGTCTGGTTTGTTTAGCGAGAACTTGGCAGGTGGTTGAGAAGGCCAAAGGCAAAGTGGGAAGACAGGAATAACAGAGCTTTTTTCCACTTTCTGTGGACGTCTTTAGTTTTTACGTCTTTAGTTTTTACCGAAAGCTTTATAAAAGTTCCTTAAAACTTAAAATTACAATGTAATGATTTGCACCAACAGGATACACACATTAATATATATATATATATATATATATATATATATATATATATATATATATATATATATATATATATATATATATATATATATATATATATATATATATCCCTCATCTACTGTCTTTACATTAATCATCTGTCTTAATTCTCCTGATAATCTTTTGCTTATTTTAGTAAAAAGGTTGAAATGTCTATTTACGCTGTAGAAACGGCCCTTCTAGAAATACCCCTAAATGTTCCATAAATGTAGTCAAAATGAAGGCAAAAATGACTTTGTCCAGGGGGTAAGATGTTTTTGACTAGAATTCTTTAAAACTAGCAGAGGTCTGAAGTAGTCTTCCAATTTTCTGGCACCAACCAAGGCTTGTGTTTTTACTTTCTTAGAAATGAGTTTTTGCAGAACATTTCTGATGAACGCCTATGTTTTTTTCCATGAACACATCTTTTGTCCCAGCCTGACTCTTTTTCTCACTATGCATGTGACGATAGCACTCTCCAAGGTGAACATCTGCGCCCTGTCAGGCCAGGAACACGTAGAAATGTTCGGTTCAACCCCGGCGAAGTGGGAGACATCAGATTCTTCGGCTTGTTGTATCACTCCTGCTCGATTGCAGAGACTGCCTAAATAACGGTGTGTACTCACAACGTGCAGAGAGTCATAGTTAAGGAAAGATATGTGCAGGTTGTTTTGTGTTTCAATCCCTCACCTCTTCACAGAAAAAGAAACGTCACTGCAACTCTGCAAAGCCGTCAGGCCATTATCCTTTATCAACTGCCTCCTATGTAGAATATTTGGCTACAGTGAAAGAAAAACTCCTAAGTATCCCTGTTAAACAAAAGTAAGAATGCAGCTTCATATTTTGGAGCGTATTCGTATAAAATGCTGAGTTTATGTTGTCGTGTTGTTATACCCAACGGTCTGTGTAGTGGAATGTGATCTGACTGTTTAGACTTCATCCAATCAGCTTTTCGGTTCATGCAGAAGCAGGCGGTAAAATGTTTATTGATGCTGACCTGAAATGTGATTGATTATTCTGCACGCAACCCTGAAATGTGTTAGATGAAGTATTTCAGCTGACTAAAATTTTAAGCCGGCTAGAAATGCATCTATTTTGATGTTTATCTTACAACAAACGAACGGTTTTAAACGTGTCAGTCACTTCACCGGGATGCCTGGTGGATTGCGTGGGATCACGGCAGCGCCAGGCATCTTTCAATAAGGATGGGATAGATGTGGTAAACTTTGGTTATGTGGTGAAGGCTTCTGTGTGCGTTTGTGTGAACAGTGTGACACGGCAGTTACTGATTCGATTTACTACAACAGTGTCTCTGAGGAGAGACAGAGGTAGCATTAACTACAGAAACACACAACACCCGACATCCAAGGGTCAATAAAACTGCAATTTCTTTTCAGCAATGATATTTCTTGCCCCGACAGTGTTGAAACATTACCCCACCAAGACTGTTATCCCAACTGTCATGTTCTCTCTCGTCTGATCTTGGCCCTTTTCCACTCACTCGCTTCCTTTTCAAAGGCCCTCGGCCACTTTCTCCTAATTGGTAGAACTAAGGTGCCGAAACCCAAAAGAGTGCAATCTGACCTGGCCACCTTCAAACCCCACAAAGTCATTAATCAAAGTAATAGCAACTCAGACTGACAGCACCTCCAAGAATCTCATTTGTAACATGGATATTTTCCAATAAAAGGTCAAGGAATATCACAAAGCAATATTTCTTCATGTAGAGCGGATACAAAAAAAAGTATGATCCCCAATATACACAAACACAATTTGATTTGCAAGGTGCATTCTTTATTGGGCCAAAATTGCTAGCAGTCTTTTCTGTCTGGTCCTATTCATAATTTGCGAGTTAAAATCTGATTAGGGAGAGTCTGGGTAAACTGAAACACTGTTTGTTTTCTGCTGCTGAAGAAATAAACACTTGCAACCAAATCGGGCTTTGAGGCATTTGTGAAGCAGTCGCACTGCGGTCTGGACAGATGCAATTCATTTGGATTATTCAAAATATTGAATAATGTTTACGTCTGCAATGAGGACTGAGACACAGAGGGGGTTTATCTGATCAGATTTTACATATGGTGCTGTAGTCCAAATCTAGAGTTTATAGAGTTTTTACCCACAAGTGTGTGTGAGCTCTCTGCAGGGCGTCTAGTACGCCTCATACACACAGCTGAAATGAGCTGTCCCGGCCCCTTTGTTGGGAATGTATTTAATATATCTTATCAAACACATTAAAAAAAATTATCAAAATAAAAGTTTTAATTAAAAGTTTAAAAAAAAGAAAAAAAGGTTTTAAGATTCAGACAAAACTGAAGCATAAAAATGAAATGATAACTTTCAATTATACAAAAATATTTTTTTGTCATTTGTTTAATTTATTTTTCTCCTAAATGTTGTGGTGCTCTTCAAAATGTTATTTGAAATTTTTCAGGCTACAATGCTCACAGTAGAATAAAATTAAATAAATAAAATATCTGGAGTATAGATGCCAATTTTCTGTAGCGATTCCAATTTTTGGCCGATAGTTTTCTTTCTTCTAACTGTATTCAGCAGCTTACAATCAATTAAAAACAATGAAAGGCAGCGAAGTCTGCAGGCGGTGGGCTGCACTGGCTTTGTGTTGTTGTTGTTTGTTAAACCTCTTGTTGGCGTCATAACCTTGAGCATGCTCAGCAGTGATGCGGCATCAGTCGTCGGATTAAGTTTGTTGTCTGAAACGCTTTGGTTATTGTTACTCCACAGGTTATTTTGTGCCTTGCACGCTGCGGGAAATGCTCAACATGTTCCACCGTGACTGCATCGTCATGGTGTGCTTAGTGACAGGAAACCAAAATACATAAATAAAAATTGGATTTATCAGTATTCCAAGCTGATACGTTGTCATTTACTGCTCCCAGACCCCCTCCAACAAAAACAAAAAAGTAATACGTCAAATTAAAACCTTCAAAATGTGTGCATACGATGCAAGTACTGACAATTCACACATTTGTACCACATACTCAGAAAAATTATTAATTGTGATTAAATGAATTATTAAATATGATTCTAAATGCCAATTTCAGTCTAACAGTCAAGCTGGGTCTCTGGTTAACGCCGCTCCTGATGTTTACATCAGAACCCCTGTGATGGTACTTCATTGATTCACATAACAAGAATGTTAGGCGCCCGTACACACAGCAAGCTTGACAATGCCATAACCCCTCCAACTCAGAGTCATGGAATAATTTCCTTTTCCACGGCCCCGTGAGCTTTCTGGTGTTTGCTTCATGACTTCATCTTAAAAGGCTGCAAGGATTTCTTGGAAGTAAGCACAAAAACACTCGGGGTGTAATCAGCACATGTCATGTGCAGAGTCTGGATCAGTGGTTCAACCTTCTTTGGTACACCATGAACAAAACTATTAAATCTATGGACAAAATAAAATTATGAACTCCTTGCAAATGTCACACACAAACAAATTATTGATCGTTGGGAAATGTCACATAAGAGCAGCAGACAAAAGAGATGGGGAGCCCGGAGGAGTTGCTTATACGTGTTGCGGCACAAAACACTATATTTCTATACTTCAATAAAAGCTTCAGTAAGCACTCCCAGAAAACGTTCAGCAAAAGAGTTTGTGCAACTTTAGTTGAGATTTTTAATCTGATTTTGGTCATCTAAAATCTCATCCTTAACACTGTTGATGGTTAAGGTCAGCTGTTCTCTGGAAACTAACACTGGAGGTGGAGGAGGATCTGACTTTGATCCCATGGTTTACAAGTATCGGACCTACAAGCACGGAAAAGCACTTCAAACTTAATTATGAAAAATATTAGAACAACAAGTGAATGAGACTTGTATCAGTGTGCTGAGATCAAAAAAGAAAAAAAAGACAGCACATCTGGAAAAGTCTTGCAGAATGTTTTTTAAGTTGCGCAAAGATCATGCTTCCAGCTAGAGCCTGCAAATCAATATCTAATAAGCGCCTCAAATTTGTCTTATAGCATCTCTAAACAACTATAGAAAGAATGCACACACAAGCACACCAACACACCATCTTAAATCAAGTTTCCATCAAACTTTAAAACACAGCTCCTTTTTTTTTTTTTTTTACAACTCTTTAAGCAAACAAGGATCCAGAGTATGATCACCAAATCAGTTTGACTCTCATTTCTGCTTAATCACTGACGTTATCGTTACACACTTGGTGGGTAGAAATATGATCCAACACCGTTTTTCTTCACAGTGAGGAGACAAAAACAGAAGAGGTGACACAAACGGGCATTCACAGAGAAAGCTGGACCACCATGACAAATCACACTGCTGTTGACTGGAAACTGTATGTGCACTTTACCAGATCAATAGCTTTTTATCAGTGAAAGAAAAAAGGCCCTTGCACTGAAATGACTTCGAGTAACTAAATGTTTTCATTTCAAAAAAACTGTGTGTGCAGTGCACGCTGTGCAAGTGCGTGAGAGTGAGAGAGTGAGAGAGAGAGAGAGAGAGAGAGGTGCTTCGACCTGAAGCATATTGCCTCAGTCTGATTCTACAGAGCTGCACAAGATGATCCCTCACCTTCACCTGCCGCCCAACAGGTTTCACACTCAACCACACAAACCAAGCAAGCGTAAGAAGAAGAAGAAGAGCCACATGGGACCATAACCATCTCTTCTTCAGACAATGCAGTGCCTTTTGTCCCGACATCACACACAAATGTCATAAAAATTTTATTTATAAAATAACTCTCCACTCTTTTTGTCTCCATTTGAATAGGAAAACGAGTTTATTGGAAAGGAATTTGGAGGACATGAATGGAAGCTCGCTGCAAAATAAGGATGAGGGTACAAATACTTAAAATGACATCCTTTATCCAGAGACGCAGCAGTTGATGGGGTGAGGATCAGGATTGGCGGATTTTTGGCCGATCTCCCCTGGGAGGTGTTGGCTGATATCAGTGCATGAATCATATAAGTGCCTTGAAAAGAAGAAGAAGAAAATCCCAGGATCTGCTGGAGCCACGCTCCCAGTTTGGAGGTCACAACTCTAAGTGCTCCATTTATCACTGTTGCCTTCACCTTCCATATCTTTTCCTTTTCTTTTTTTTTGTAAAGTTGGTATTTTTTCAGTTTCTCCTTCTTCTTGGTGTTCCTGTCACTTGGGATTTCTCCATCTGATCACTATTGCTTTGTCCTGGAGTTTGTCAACCCCCACAGTGTCTGGGTGGCTGGACATTTTTCAAGAGGAAAAATAGATGGAGGAGGAACCGTCACAGAAAAGCCCATGCATGGAAAGTATCCCTGGAAGATTGAAGAAATCCTGATAAGTCCTACCAGCAGCTGAAAGAAAGTCTGAAGGTGTGTGACCTCCAACCCGGGAAAGCGACTCCAGGAGATCCTGGGAGCAACATGCGTGGTCCCTGTCCAGAAACAGCGTTTACAGTAGAAACATCTGCTGTCGCTGAGGGTCGGTCGTGTTTCCTGCTGAATTACTTACTACTCCACAGCGATTAAACCTTCAACCCTGTCTGCAAATTTCAGCAGCTGGTGTTTTTTTTTTTTTTTTTTGCTTCAGCAACATAAAAGACATAATCTGCCACATAACCCCAGAGTTTACAAGTCACGAGTGTACAAAGTCAGCTTTTCCCCACTGCCAGGTTTACGTTTTTCAAAGTTGTGAGTTCATTTTGAGTCCCAGAAAAAATATTCATAGTCTTCTGTGAATAAATATTATTCCCCACAAATGCCCTACAATGTGCCTAGTAAATATCCCTCAACGTGAGTTTCTTCTATATGAATAAATAATAGTTTGGTGACAAAAAGCGAGTGAAAATCAATAGTATAAATGTCTAAATAGTATAAATGATGCTGCTGCATACAACTACAGTTCAACTGTAAAATAGTGGATAGTGTTTTCATGCTGTAATTCTGAAAGTGTAAAAAATGTTTAAATACCAAGTTTGCTTGTAATATCCCAAGAGGCAGATTACTGTACAAAAAAAAAATAAAACAATCGTAAAAAGCAATTTCCTTCACATTTTGTTTCAGTGATGCATATTAACTGATCGCTGACTGGCAGTGACGAGGGTGTGGGTTCAGTTCACAAAACAAATGTAAATAATGCATACAGAGATATTAAAACGGACACAGCCACAGTCACGCACCGTCAAGAAAGTTATGAACGTCTTTCCGGAGACTGTCGGTCTTCCTGCTTCTAACGGCATGACAGCGGGGCAGGCTACATCTCAACAGCACAGGCATCGCCTGGCTGACAGCGTCATTCTTTCTCAGCGGGGCTCCACATTCAAGACAAATGAAGTTATACACACTCTCACACACACACACACACACACACACACACACACACACAAACACACACTGCAGTCACTGTCTATTCAGGAGGTCCAGTGAAAGAAGAAAAAAATCATAATAAACCCCAGATTTAAGCCGACCAGCATCACTGTGTGCATGAGAGGATGTTTTCTTCTTAAATTTTTACACCAGCTGCACTGGAAACACAGATACACTTGTAAGTTGAAACAGTTGCCTCTAGGCGCTATTACCATCCATCAATCCAAAGTCCCAGTCATTTTTCACTTAAAAAAAGGAAAATCAGAGAAAAAGAAGAGTTCAGAGCAGAATGTCAAGTGAATTTGCCATTTTTATGCAAGCAAATGAATGCAGGGATCCTCTTTTGTGACTGGTAAAGACAACGTCTCTGCCAACATATCCTGTTTGAATTATGACTAAATGAGTGAATTCTTGATTTTCAACTTGAATTATTATGGGCTGCATGTTCTCATTCTTATTCACTCTAAGAAATCTGAGCTGAAACGAGAAAACCCTGGAAGCCTTTAGAGAGCGCAGCACATTAAATGTTTTATGCCGATGCTTTAATGAAGTTACTGAGAGTACTGGCCATGTGATGGAGCAGTGTAACTGAAGGGAGATCGCAAGGAGACAGAAACAGCACAAGTGACAAAGAGACTGGTTGAGTTTCCTAAAAATGATTGTTTTGAGTGCACAGAATGGAGAAATTCCTTTTTACAAAAAAGTGCAATTTATAAATCTGTTTTAAAACATCCTACAATAAGCATTATCTCCAACATGCCGAGATATCTGCTGAAGTTAAAATCCGCTTGCGATGAGAGTTAGTGAAGGAGCCGGCAAACGCACACAGCTCTGAAGCTCTTGCTGGCTGGCCATGAAATGCAGCAAAGCAAAGCAAAGCAAAGCAAAGCAAGGACTTGGTTTAAGGGCTCAGTCCAATAGTAGTGGCTTGAGCTTGGGAAGGTTTCTAACAGTGTGAAACAACCTGGAGGCATCTGAAAGGCAGCCGAGATAAAAGCTCGTGGAATTCTCTTTCAGGGAAGGATCGTCAGTGCTTCCTTAGTTTCTGTTGCACAGGAAACACTGCACCAGCCTTTATGAAGAGGATGAAAACTTAATTTCAGAGTTCCTGGCAACTGACAGTCAAAGTGACTCCCAGTTATTTACACCTAGTTACAGTAACTACTGTAACTGATGAAAAAAAAAAGTGTCATCCCAAGTCCATGACAACAAATCCTTCGCTACAGTGGCCGTTTCTTTATTTTTAAATTACCAATGTTGATGATTTTATATATATGATATATGATAGTCTCACAGAAACAAAGATACACGATGGCATAGGTCAGACTAAAGGGCTATTGTGGAATATTTGTTCAATATATGTTGGGTTTATTTCTCCTCCACAGCTTAGCGTTGGTCTGACTGAACAATGACTGCAGCAGCTTTTTCTACATCCTTACTCATTTCTCCAACTATCCCCCCTTAACTTCATCACCTATTTCAACAGGATCGAGATAAACCGCTTGGAAAAAGACTCAGCAATTTTCCGGAATATTCCGGCTCACATTTCTTTTTTTTTTTTCCCACAAACAACATACCAATCCCGGTCCTCCTCATCTCCGTGCGTGTTTCCGGTGCGCCCCCGTTCTCACACATCTGATTGGAATCAGTGAATCAGCCAATCAATCAATCAATCAATCAATCAATCAGCCGGTGGTTTGAGCCGGGTGTGTCGCAGACTCATCATGACCATGGCAGGCCAAGAAAACTGAAGAAAGAGTTTGGTGCTTTGAAGAAGAAAGAAAAGGGTGGTGACGTCAGCATCACATAGCCATGTAACAGGGCAGCGATCAGATTAACAGCGCATGACAATAATACACGCCAGAGAAACAATGCAACATATCACCTTTGTTATAACTCAGTATTTTAACTAAAAGACGTCAATTAGCAGCATGGATTACTCTGCATGTGTCCCAAACATCAACTTACACGGAGCAAAGGAAAGGAACTGACAGCAAAGTGGAGGAAACGCATTCATGTGTAAAATAACCCACGTGACAGTATCCGTATCAATTAACTGCATTAATAATCTCTGCTCTTTTGAATCTGTACTTTAGTTCTCCACGGTCGTATTTGACACATTTACTTCAACTAAACAGAGGTGACTTGGGTGACTGCTTTTCCTTTGAGTTGCCCTCGTGTCTCGGGTATAAAATGACTAACTGTCAAACACCTGAGTTATTTTTAGCTCCTGAGACCACAAAGTGCAGGAGGAGGACTTCTGCATCTGTTTCGTGTTTCTTTAATATCCTCGGGTACTTCTACGGAAAAGCTGTTATCAGTGTTTTTCTTTTTTTCTTTTTTTTTTAATGAAATACATAATGCATGTTAGGCCATTATTTTTCTCTTTCTTCATTTTCTTTTAATGTTATACATAAACTTATCTAAATATTATAAAACCCCTATCCCCACTTCTTTTTTTAGCAACTCAGCTCTTTCTGAAGAATCATAGTTTATTGATCTTTTTTTTTTCCTTGCATGAAAATGCTCATGATGTGGCCTTACTGAGGACCAACAGCTCATCATTTGCATAAACTGAAGAATTTTGATCATTATTTATTTTGCCCTGAATGTCCAGCCATAGGTGCTGGCAGATAATTAACACAATAATAAACTAAGCTTTAGGTTGGGTTAGTGGTTTCCTTTCAAAGAGCAGTTAAAAGCTAGATAAAAGGTTTATTTAATTTCTTTAACAAAAAAAAGAATTACATTTTTTTAAGCTGCTAATGTAACCGGCTCTCCTAAAACATTTGAAAGTGGATTTTGTTTTAATTTTTTTTTTTTTTTAATTAGCCAAGGATTCTAACTCTTAAAAAATACAGTTATATAAAACTATGAACATTAATTTTCTGTACCTGCTTCACCTTGGTAAGGCTCAAGGGGAGGCTACTAAGTTTAATTTCTGCTTTTAAACCCTTTTACTTTTTAATGCATTTTTAAAATCTTTTTTTGTAAAGCACTTTAAATAGTCTTCTACATTAAATGTGGTCTACAAATAACCTTGCCTTGCCTTGGAGTTTATCCCAGCTGCCTGATCAAAAGTCAGTCAGAGGAACAAACAACCAGGCATTCCTGCAGACAATCTGAAGAGCATCCGCCCTTTTCCACGCTACTTGGATATTATTTTTTTGCATATCTCCACAACCCTCCATCCATAATGCATACTGTGTATGCTTGTACATGCAATACCAGCTACCGTTGTATATAGTATTGTATTTTATTTTATTTGTTTTGTTTTTGTACTTGAGGTGCAGTAACACACATTTACCTTTGTGGGATCAATAAAGTCCTATCTTATCTTATCTTAAATCAGCAATGAGCCTTACATGCGTTTTTCAGTGGGAGGAAGCCTTCAGTGGTTAATTGTTGCAGTGGTCATGATTTAAGTCTCTTCCAAGAGTCATTCTTGTGGTCAGGAAGGATCTGGAAAGTTATCATACATGCCATGGTGCTGATGACACCCGTCTACACCAGTCGGAAGTCACTAAAATTAATATTGTCTCGGTGTGTAACTACAATAAGACCATGTGGGACTCCGTAGTTTTCTCTGGTCCCCTCCCCAACCTGACCGGTGATGACATGTTCAGCCGCATGTTGTCGCTCCGTCGCTGGTTGTCTCGGTGGTGTTCAGAAAACGACGTGGCCTTTATTGGCAATTGGAAGACGTTTTGGGGAAAGCCTGGTCTGCTTAGAAGAGACGGCATTCATCCCACCCGGGATGGTGCAGCTCTTATCTCTAGGAATCTGGCTGATATTATTAGATCCTCCCCCTGACAATCCAGGGTCCAGGCCGGGGTGCAGAGCTGCAGTCTTACACGCTTCTCTGCTGCTTCTCGAGGACTATCGCCTGCCAATAAAAATGTAGTAAATGATGTAATTGGAGACTCTAACCGGGTGCCAAGAAAAATAGAATCAGTGTCGATTCCCCGTCCTCCAAAAGTTCACCAAGCGCGACGTGATAGAGGCGTGAATCAAAATATCCTCATAAAAATAAAAACCAACACGCATTTAGTGCCAACTAAAGACCGAAAAGTTAGATGCGGATTACTAAATATACGATCTTTAAGCTCCAAGTCTCTGTTAGTAAACGATGTAATTACTGAGACCCGTAGTGACATTTTCTGCTTAACAGAAACATGGCTCCAAGAGGAAGAGTTTGTTAGTTTAAATGAATCGACGCCATCCGGTTACTTTAATTATCATATGTCCTTAATCACAGGTCGAGGTGGAGGAGTAGATCAACAACTCCAGTCTTACAATAAAACCTAAACCTACATGAAGCCAATTTTGTTAGTGGTAGTTTACGGCATCCTGCTGGTGCTTATCTAGAGGTTCTGTCCCAGTTCTCAGATTTCCTATCTTGTTTATTGATAAGTACAGACAAAGTCATCATATTGGGCGATATTTCTAAGACCTGGTAGAACCATATGTTCCTAACAAAGTTCTCCGTTCTCAGAGTGCAGGTTTACTCGTAGTTCCTAGAGGATCCAAATGTAGATTTGGAAGACGGGAATTCTGTTATCAGGAACCATCACTATGGAACCAACTTCCAGTTTGGGTGAAGGAAGCTGACACCACCTCCACCTTTAAAACCAAACCTAAAACGTTTCTAGTTAGTAAAACATCTAAGTGGTGTAAACTTTAGTGTGTTAGGACCAGTATTCACAGCTGCAGCTGCAGGACCAGACTAGAGCAGCTGGTCTTCAACACAGCTTCATCCTGGATCTGCTGCTGTAGACCTGCTGCAGGGGGACCCCAGCATGATCCACTGACTGGTGCCCTTTATCTCTTTTTTTCTCCTCTGTTTCTCGTTCCCTTCTTCACCTCAATCCTCAGTTATTAATAAGAAGTATCTCATAATCATAATTGTGGTCCATTGTTCTTGTAGTTTGTTGTGCTGGTCTGCTCCCTCTTTTTCTCCTCTGTACATGTTTGCAGGGCAGAACCTCAGGAGCTGCATGCTGACCTGCAGTCACCCTCTGACCATCCCAGTGTTCACCTCCACCTGTCTGTATAAATGTCTCTGTAGTCCACCAACTAACCGTGTATCAGTCATTTATACATGGAAGTCTTAGTTCTGCTACTGATGGATAATTATAATAATGTATCTTATCTTTTCTACCTTTGACTGTGTGTCTGTGTCTCTCCTCCCTCTGTTCTATATTCCTTCTCTCCTTTTGATCTCCCTTTTCCTGACTTACCCAGCTGGCCTTCAGCAGGAGGGTCCCCCCTTATGATCCAGGTCCTGATCCAGGTTTCTTCCCTCTTAAAGGGGAGTTTTTCCTGCCACTGTTTGGATTAAGGTTTTTCTCCCACTAGGGGAGTTTTTTACCTGCTGATGTTTATGTAATAATTGCTCGGGGGTCATGTTCTGGGTCTCTGGAAAGCGCCTTGAGACAACTTGTGTTGTAATAGACGCTATATAAATAAAATTGAATTGAATTGAATCTCCTGCAGCAGTCTGTGCTGCAGCGGATCTGAAGAAGCCTCTGACGGAGGACACGCCATTGCTGAATCACCGTGTTGTCAAGAGGATGCTCAGGGTTGTCCATGATCGTCTCCATTTTATCCTCCTTCACACAATCTGCTCCAGAGGCTCCAGAACAGTTCCCCAGAGCTGAACAGAGCTGACGGACCTTGGCCTCATTGACAAGTAAAGTCAGCTCTGTTGTTTCTTATGACCGGTATCAGTATTGCATCTCCAATCCAGCCTGGTGTCCAGGTGAACACCGAGGTTTTTATACCCCTCCACCACCTCCAGCTCAATTATTGTAAGTAGCACAGTGGAAACTCAACTGTGCCTTGAAGAGGGTTTTTAACTTAAAAAAAAAGGAAAAATAAGTCATCAAGGTCTATTGGATAAGACGTTGTGTCCTGCTGCTTTGGCAGCAGATGCTTGTTCAAGACAATAAGACATGTGCTGCTTAATTAAGAGGTGAAGAACAAGACTTTTAATTCACTTGCTGTCGTAGTCCAATTCTGGGTGTTGAACGTGTTTTAACACTAAAGACTCTAGTAGTTGTACATATAAATTAAACTGTAAGTCAGTATGATATCTTGTTTAATAGGTGTTTTGCATGTTCTTTATGAACTAGAGGAACCAGAGAAGGTTTGTCACAGTCAAACTTCAGTGTAGCAGCTGACTTCTTTATCTTTATCAGTAAAAAAGATAGGAGTCACGTCAGTTTTAAAACTATAATTAATCCAACATTAATTTAACTTAGTTATAAACTAAGTTAAATTAATGTGGTGTTGTCATAGGTCAAATATATTTCTTTATCTAATTGCAGGCTTTCCTACAAACAGACAATACAGTGTAAAAACAGTGCGACTTCATTTTAATGAAGTACGCGCCTGTGCTGCGCCCCCACTTGTCACAGTGTAATCCCACTTTTGTTCTAAGCTTTTAATTAATAGAAGCTCATACAGGTAAGGACTGCTGCTGGTCCATCAACTCCACAGCACTGCAACCCCACATCTGCGGAGGCTCGGAGGCTCGGAGGCTCGGAGACTCTTCTCCTTGACGGCAGCTACCTGCGCTGACTTCCTGCATCTCAGCGTAAATCTCCAGCTGTTGAGCGTCAGACTGAAGAACCCTGCTGACAGAGCAACACAGAAGATCATTAGCAGCCTGCTTTTGTCAACTGCAGGATGTCTTTTGGCTGGGTTCAGACATTAAAGTCAGTCCGTTCTATGAAACAGCCTGATAAAAACGCAGTGTAACGTGTTGACAATTCTGTCTGATCAGGCTAGAACGTCTCCAGCTGGAGCTGCCTTCGCACCTCTCCCAACATCCTTCAAGACTCATCACACTCTTTTCATCGCCTGCTTCCTTTACGTCTCTTTGACAGGTGTTATGTTGCTACAAAATTCACGAGCTGCTTTTATTCCAGAGTGTTCCTGTAAATATTCCCTCAGATGATAAATAGATTTCCATCATAATAACTCCACCTGTTCTCCGATTCTACATGGATCCATACTGTCAGGTACATACTATCATGGGCCTAAAGGAGTGCACCAACTCTGCATACTCTAGTATTTTACACATATATATATATATTTTTTTTTTTTTCTTTTAATTAGAGTCCTTTCCAATTACAAGTTGCCATGTTTGTGAGAATGCTGAGAATCAGTGAGGACTTCAGAGCGTTACCAAGAGTTTCACCATGTTTTCAACTTTTAACAGCCAGTAAGCCAAGATAAATAAAAAAAAACAGGATGTCAATAGTTTGAATAGTTTAAAGGGGCCTGGTATTTTTTGGGAGTGCACACAACATTGGAAGTCACATTTTTATATTAAGACCAATGTTGCAAAGGCTATGATTTTTGTCTGTTGTCATTTACTCTCCAGGAGGCTCAGCCTTGTAAATATATACATTTGCAAGCTTCCCTGTTGAAATTCCACAGAATTTCTTGGTTAAAAAAAAAAAAAAAAAACAAACAAATAAAAGAAACCAGAATTTGTAAAGCTGAGGCTTGTTGCAACAGCTCAATAATCCATTTTCCTGCTTTGAAGAAACAGCTAAGAGGTCAGCAGATTGTTAGATTTTGTATGTTTTTCCATACCTGGAAAAAAAAAAAAAAAAAAGAAGAGCAGACTGAATGGTTTTATTCAGCACATTTCGACCATCCCAACTGTGGTGTGAGCAGCGATGCCATGTTACCTAGACTTATGTAAACACATCTAGTAAGTGCTGAGAGTTTTGTAAGTGTCAAATGCAACTGGAGCAAACAGTGATCAGGTGATTCTGGACTGTATTCGGCTGAATGTGAGCAGACAGGACAGCGCACTAGACCCTGTACGCCTCATTATTCATTTGGCTGCTTACAGGTCACGTGGCGTTCCGACCTCTTTTTCTTCATCCCGTCATTCTGGTGAAGGCTGATCATAATGTCATCAATCCATTATTGCAGAACTGCTCACCTGTTGTTTTTACTGAACCTAACTCATAAAAAAAAAAAGTCGTGTCAGGGACGTAAGAACTAAGTCTGAAACAATATTATGATGTTTTCCCAAACCGTAACCGCGGATTTGCTGATAATAGAATTGACGGCATCATTAAAACGTAAAACTTCCCTACGATTCCCGGTTTGGATTTTTAAAAGCGGCCAGTCATCTGACCACTGTCACCCCTGTCCGCTGAGGGGGGGGGGGGTTTGATTCCACACAATCATATCTGACAGACTGGAGTTCTCGGCAGGGATTTTCACAACAGTCTTACAGCAAACAGTGAAACATCAGAGAGAAAAGCTTTCGCAAGTGCACAGAAAAAGCCTACATTCAAGGACAAAGGCTTGAAGATGTTTGTGCACGGACGAGTAAATATGAATACAGAAGCAGAGAGGAGAGGCAGAGCATATCTGTACACAAGCAGGGACTTTTTTTTTTTAGTGTGGGGGCACAATTTCGAGGCAGAAAGCACCATATCTGAGCATAAAAACAAAGAAGCCTGCTCTCAAGTTTAAAAAAAAAAATACACTCTTGATTTAATACAGAAATACACCCCCTCAGTGAATCCTTTGCATTTGCTCTGATGAAGTATTCTGTTTATGCTAGTCTTGGATAATGATATGCATGCCTCCTGGAGAGTCTCCTCCACCAGGCTGGATGTTGAGAAGCGAGTTTTCTTTACCATAGAAAGCCAGAAGAAGGATCCTGCACTCGTCCGCCAATGTCATGAACCTTTATTTTGGATTTGAATCGATTCTACCCACCTTGCCATGTGTTAATTGTTGCTTAGTTTAAAAGATGCAATGAGTCCCTTTAGAGTGAGGACAAACCTGCAGAAAGAATCTGAAACTCACGCTCAAACTTCCCAATCCTGACAGCTACAAGTGTGGAACAACAAAGAGGCAGATAACAGGCAGACTTAACCGGTGGACGTCACACTGCAGGTGTCTAAACAAAAAGTACCACAAGCCAAGTTGTCAATTGTAGCGATGTAGTCAGTTTAAACTCTATTTCTGTGTGAATCTATGTGCATAATAACTCATGCACAAAATAAACTCAGGAATGGACCTTTAATCCTGTGCATCAGACTGGGAAAGTCTCCTATAGAGGACTTAAAAATGAAGCACAGGATCAAAGACCTGGCTGCAGCTCAGCAGCACTGGAGGAGGTTAGGTATTCAGTCTCCTCTCCTCCTATCGCCTCTCCTCCCCTCTCCTTCCCTCTCCTCCCCTCTCCTTCCCTCTCCTCCCCTCTCCTTCCCTCTCCTTCCCTCTCCTCCCTCATTTTGCGAGCGATGCTGAAGTTTTAGTGTTTACTTTTTCCCTCCATAACTCTGGTGTGATCTCTCCGTCTTTAATCTGCTCTGCTACATTCTGATATGCTCTGAGATGACTCCATCCCTCTTTTCTCTTTCCCTCTTTCTCTCTTTCTCTCTCCTGAAGTCTAGTTCAAAGGAGGGGCCTCCCACCAAGCACCCCCCATCACTTCTCTCATCCATTTCTCTGCAACTTCTCCCCAGTTCCCTCCATGGGGGGGCTTCATAGATCTTCCCTCTGCTACTCGTTCCCTCTCTCTTTTCCTCCCTGCATGCCTAACCCTGTTCCTTCACTCACCCTCACCTCCCCTCTTTACTGGGGCTCCCGCTACTTTTCTTTTCTTCATCTCCTCCATGTTAGCCTTGCTGCAAAGTTCCATGCAGGTCTGTACTCATCAGATTATGTGGGACAGTTAACGTATTTAACTTTTTTAATTACTTTGTTAAAATAGCAGAACCGTTTTCTGCTCGTCATTGGTGATAACCGCAGGTCTGATGCACTGGTGATGGTCCTGCATGTCCTTCAAGCAGGCTAGTCCAACTCCCATCACAGCATGAAGAACATTGTATGAATAATTAATTAAAGAAATCTTATCTGGCTGCATGTTTCCCTCCACTCCTCCATGCATTGCTTTGAAGTTGCCTTATGTTTTTCACTGTTCTTATTGTTCTTATTATTAAGTCACATCTTAGACATGAATAGAGGCTTAAATAGTTTGGGAAATATATTGCATTTACAAAATATTTGATTTTCAGGTGCTGATGATGCTTCCTTTTAGATAGTGTTTTTCAAACATCAGCTCTCTCTGATGTCATAGTGGGCAGAATTTCCTTATATGGTCATTTTCTCAAGGCAGTGTGCTTCCACACGAACAAATGTTTCACTTGTGCTTTTACAAGTGCATGTTTATGACTGTGCAGCCGGGATCAAGTGTGCTTTTCATCCCAGTGGCCCTATCTGTACTTCTTAATAAGCATGCTCCAAAAGAAATGTACTTTTGGTCCTGAGGGCAAGTTGACCGACCATGGAACAGAGGACGCAGTTTGTTGTTCTGAGCCAGCGAAAAAATGTAGGACTGTTTTTAATCCGAGTATGCAGCTGGATTTGCAGAGAACAAAGTTGAAATGTGGCGCTGTTCCAACGCAAGAAGCTTGCGAGTCTGAACTGGAGATGGAAAGTAAATTATTTGTGTTGTGCTGGCAGCCAGCGTATGTGTGCGTTTATGTGCAAATGTGGACATAGCAACCGTAGTTGTCAAAGTAGCGCCGGTGACAGCTTTATTAGCGTTCCCCTTTCTTGGCTCCAGACATTTTCTAACTCTGTCGGCATTGTACCACACTTCTCATATTTGCACCTGCGAACACGGGATTATACAGGAAACAATACAGATTCTTAGTGACTGAAAGACGACATAATCCGTAACGTTTATTATTCTGAATTCAATTTTGTCTCAAACACGCATGGAAGGATTTGAGGCGTTGGAGGGTAATTTTGCCGGGAATATGGAAACGGTATTATTGATAATGTGTCATGTAGAAAACGTGCACGTCTGACCAGCAGCAGGGGCCGCGCTCGTCCTTGGGCCATTAACTCGGCCAGCCAGCCAAAACACGCTGCAGCCAAATCCTCAGGTTTTCACAAAGAGTCTCTCTTTGCAGTGTTTTATTTGGAAGTAATTGCAGACTTTTGGAGTAAATGGCAGGCACAAAGCTACTCTGGAAGTTGTTGTGGAAAAACTATGAATACCTCTGTATTATATGTTTCACCGCCGGGGTGATCGTCCGGGCTAAAACCGGGTTATCAGGAACAAAGACGTGATAGAAGGTCCTAGTTCAGTGAATTTAATACACCATTTGCATGTGGGCAGGTCAAAACTGACACAAAAATAGAATGCACAGTAATTTTAACAACACGAGAATGATTAAAACTGAACACTAAACGATTATCATAATTAGTCATTGCAGCTGCTGTGTGACAGCAGAGCCGAAACGCTCAAAGACAAAATATGAGTCTGCACTTACTGTACTCACGAGGAAGGTCACAGAATGGTTAAGACTAATATTCCCATCACAGAAGTACCAAAGATGAACGTTAGATGACTAAAATTGCGCATCATATGGCCACTTTAAACTGTATTCATACAAAGAGTTAAATAAAGATGTGCTTGCATAGGCTGGCGTTGTTATAGATTACCAGCGCTACCACGCAGGGCTGACTGACTCTTTAAATGCTGTCGTCGTGTGAAACCTGCACACAGACACACACGCTTTAATGGGAATCTTTAGTTGTTTCTCATCGCTGTACAGATTTAATGAGCCCTGACTGAGCTCGTTTAGTTTTTCATGGTTATATTTAAGTGAGGTTAACCTGCTCTAATGTTCAACAAACATGCTTTGCGCCCTCATACTGCACATTATTGCATCATCACCGTCAGTCTTGAAAGCTCAGTCTCAGTCTAAGTTGTAACAAACAAGCCCCAGGGCCTGCTATATTTTGGGCCAACAGCTAGTTGTTGCATGTTATTGTTAATATCGCAGGAGAAAAAAGGAACACAAGACAACTCTGGACCTCTAATAAGGTGTTTCCGGTAGTTCGGGAGCCTAGTTCGGGTGCAGGACTTTAACATGCACAAAAAAGTCATGTGGCATTAACACACACAAAGAAAGAGGAGACCTCCAAAATGCATAAACACATGCAAAGAAAATGAGAAGGACTAAACACTGCAGGGAAGGTAAACATTTGGCCTCCTCCAGGTCCCTTTCTGTATGTGCATTTTAAATGTCACTGTGGGTTGACACCGTTTTAGAAAATAACTACCAATGGATGTCAAACATGGCATCTACAGAGGGTTACGATGACAAATTAATAAATAAATAAAATATCTGCAAACAATTCCTACTCGTTCTACAAATCAAGCTGGTTCTGATCAGGCATAACCACAGAGTCTTGGTCACTGCTTTTCCCTCCCATGTCCTCCCCTTTCCGTCTCTTTACTCTCCCTCTGGTTTAGTTTCAGTTATTCTCCAGATTGCTCTGCAAGCCACACACACACACACACACACACACACACACACACACACACACAAATCATCTCCTATCTCGTCCATCTTCATTCAACATCCACTCCCTAGCCTTTCCCCATTTCCCTTCACCCTTCACCACTCTCCATTTGCTCCCCCTGAGGAAGCACAAAAAAGTCAACTTTGTCCATCTTCATGCCGATGCATGTGTGTGTGTGTTTGTTTTCCTCTGTATGCAAGGTTAAAGCAGTACTGATGCACTGGAAGGAGGAATGGTTGACAGAGTAAAGTAGCTGTGTGCCATTTTCCAGTAATGAGCCAGGTCAAATGGGGAGGAGAAGGTCAAGAGTGGACGGGACGATCGAACGTATCCATCCTTTTCCACCAAATGGACACTCACACACACACACACACACACACACACACACACACACACACACACAAGCATTATTGTTGCTTGTGTACACTGATAGAAATGCAAGAAAAGGTTTTTTTCCCAGTTATTCCCTCTGTTGCTGGACATGTGTGCATCATCTCCTGCCATTCACCCTTTAAGTTCAATAATTACGTCATCAAATGTGGAAATCCTGGATTCGAGGAGGAGCAGCGCACTCCTGCTGAGTCCGCCTCAGCGTCAACTCATCAGGTTCCCGGTAAACGTCTGTCCACGGTTTCCTGGGCTGGTAACATCACAGACACACAGCAGCAACTGCACTCCCCGAGAGCGCTCAGGAACAGCAGGCTCGGTGAAAAGCTGCTGTTTACCGTTACGGACACACTGTGTCACATCGTGAAGCAGGAGCTGCACTGAAGCGAGGAGGAGGAGGAGGAGGAGGAGGAGGAGGAGGAGGAGGAGGAGGAGGAGGAGGAGGAGGCTTCAGCACATCATCCACAGATCTCAGAAGATCACCTGCTGCCTTCTGCCCTCCCTGTAGGACATCTCCCGCTGCCTCAGCAGAGACAAATACCCTCTGATGGACCTTCTCCCTCCTGGTTTTCATCCGTTGCCCTCAGGTGGGGACCACAGGTCTTTCCCTCTACCTTCCCCTCCCTTCTTCTCTGCATGTATAACAATATTTCCAGAGTGAATAATCACCACAATGTGGAATAGTTTACGTTAAGTACTTCTGTGATCTCATCTGGATTTCTTTTCTCGTACGTCTTCTACCTTTTTATGTTTTCTGCGCAAATGTCTACATGTTTTTAATGCCGATTTCCTTCTTCTTTTTTTTTTTTTGTATCTGAATTATACAAGGTAGAATGAAAAAAAGGCTTGTAATTCTAACAAGTCAATTAAAACGGATCACGACACAAAGACGAATACAGAGGACTTCATAACAAGAGTTATTATTGCTCATCACGCTGGCAAACGTTGAGAAGCCGTCTATAAAAGAGTTTGCTTTCCACCCGTCTGCAGTCACACACATCGTGTGCAAAGATACATTTCTGTTTGGAGTTCTTTTTTATCTAATTTGTAAAAATCAGAAGATGTTTTGGGCCATATTTCCATGTGGGAAAGGAGGTTAAGTGATCTCTTATCGACATCCCTGTTCATCTCCATGTATTTGTGTGTATGCGTATTCATGAGGGATTTTGAGAAAAGTGAGACTCTTTTTTTGTTGCATTGCATCAAGGTCTGTTTGAAGTTTAAGACGTGGTTTTAGGATGAAAGGAACTAACACTGACTTGTTACTGGATAAGAGGAGACTTTAACACAAATTACACAGAGAGCAAAGACAATTTAAGAAGATGTAATCGCCACCTCCTCAAGGCCGGCTTTGCATTGTTCCACCGCAGATGGCGTATTTGTACTCCCCCCCCCCCCCCCAGCTATGATGCTGATCCCCAAGGGCTGGGGGTGGGATACTCCTCAAACACTCTTCTTTCACCAATCTTGCCCCCCCCCCCCCCCCCCACCCCCCCCACTCCCCCCCAGCTATGATGCTGATCCCCAGGGGCTGGGGGTGGGATACTCCTCAAACACTCTTCTTTCACCAATCTTGCCTCAGGCCTGCGAGCACGGAGATGCAGAGGTTGAGCTGCTCCACTGTCAGTTTCATATGAAGCAGCACTGCCCCCTTATGGCCGTCAGTGGAACAGCAGCGGAGACTAACTGCTCCTCAAGCATTTGTTTTAACCTCATCTTCAGAAATGTAAATGACTATATAACAATTAAATAGGTATATTTCCAAATAGATTTGGTCAAATTATTTCTGTCTATAGTGAAGACTACTGTGTTTGAAGGTGAGTAATAAAAATAGACAATAGACAAAAAAAAAAAAGCATGAATGATAGAATGATTAAGTGACTGTCGAGAGTAAACAGAGTTATGGGAAACATACTGACAGCTAAGTGCGGTCGAAAAATAGTTGGTGTTTAAACAAAAAGGAGCTTGAAGGATTACTTGTGGCCTTTTAAACATGGGGTTACATTCTGTGAGCTTGTCAGGTCATTTGTCTACGCTGGGCTGCTGGCTTTTTTAGGACAGCCAGATGCAAGGACGCCGCCTGCAACCCTTTTTGCAAGCTGCTGGAAGCCTTGAGAACCGGTGACAAATGGCCAGAACAGCCGTGAAGAGCATCGCCTCAACATGTGACAACCACTCCGGCGCTCCAGAGAGGCAGGCTGGGACGCTGAAGAAGAACCAGCACCTGAGCGACATTATGTGACTGCTTCTTCCTTCCCCAGCAACATCTTTGCATTCGGCTTCCCGCCTGTCCTCCCTACACGCTGAGCATTTTAAGTGAAACTTCCATAAAATAAATCAATACTTTTTATGGGCTGTGAAAATGGCTGGGGATGAACCTGGACACAAACATGACCACATATCCAGCATCTCAACATTTTTAGCTGCGGGACTTCGACGCTTTTCTTACATTGTAAAATGTTAACAGGGAAATATGTTTATATATATATATATATATATATATATATATATATATATATATATATATATAGCTCTCTCTTGCTTGCACCACTAAAACTAACAAACTAACTTTTCTTAAAAGAAAAAAAAATACAAGTCTTTTGTTGTGAGACCTTGTTGACGTTTTCAACTCCAGATCTTACAGTCAACTGAGGCTGTTAATTAACCAATGTCTCACTTCTGTTTCCAGTGGGGTGGAAATAACACAGGTAACTGTGCAGACACTCATCATCCAGAGTGCAAATTTAACCCGTCAGACTCTCTGCTCTCTGTAACCAATAAAGGTAAATGCATTAAAATGCAAGGCAGCAGAATTTCAAGCTTGAACCTTGTTGAAAGTGAAATGCAGCTGTTACCAGGTTCGTTCTGGAGGAACAGCTGGAGGGTCATTCACACATGGCACCAGCACTTCGACTTAACACCAGGTGATCATCAGCGTTGCATATCCGAAAGGGGCAAAAAATCCCACTGAAAGATTATAAAACGGTGAATGGATCCGATTCAGGAAGAAAGCAGGAGACTTAAAGTGGCACAAGGATCAGGGAAACGCTGTTTTATGATCATTCCTGCTGTAGAAGCGCCATCCTTCTCTCCATTTGTTCTGAAGAAATGAAAATGTGAAATGAAATTGGGAGCAAATGCGCACCGACAGATTCGGCTCAAGGGCAGAGCTGCCGAGGCTGTACAGGTGATGGAATATTTTCCAAATTGTTTTGCTTCACAAATTTTCATTTAGACAGGAATATGCTAGAAGCCAACCCCCACGTGTGTCCCAGCGCTCAGGTGGCAAGGTTTTCCCACCTCCTGCTCCAGACAAAGTCACAACTTCAAAGTCAAAACACAGGAGAGGTTGTGACACACGTGCGCACGCGCGTGCGCACACAAGACGCGTATACAGGTCACACCACGACCGGGCTCTTTCTCTCCTTTGTGATGCATATTTGAAGCTCTGTGGAATTTCGCCGACTTGATTCCAGACCAATTCCACACCGAGCTGATCTTGGCTTCTGGTGTCGTCGTGGAATAATCCAGCTGCTTGAAGCGTCCGGCCAAGATCCCCTCTTCAACCTGACCCCTCGCTATGGGCAATAAACAAATAAATACCTTAAAAGTTCAAGTCTGGAGACGCGTTAATGCGCAGACATGTCTGAAATACATCACCTGGAGATACAGATGTTGGGTTTGGACATCTCCACCTTGTTGACGGAGTTGTTTGTCCACTTAGACGGAGACTGAATTGATATTCCTCCGTCATCATAAGTGAAGGTTATTCCACATAAAGCCGCCAGTCGCTTCGTGGACAGAAGCTCACAGCTTCACCAACTGGTTCAGATGCTTCTTCACAGTAAAAGGTCCCGGGTTACGCCATCTGTCGTCAACGACAGATCAGCCTTTCCTCTCCGTCTGTAGCCACGTGGAGGTGTTGGAGACCAGAATGCGTTCCTGCAGCCAATAACGACACTCTTCCTGTGTGCATTTTATTTCATGGTGATCTCAAGTCCGTGAAGAAATCCGCATGGTCTCAACACATTTGGTGCACAGAATTCCGTATAAATCCCATGCGCGACCCCCTCGGCCTCAAGCACATCTGGAGGCATTAAACACCCACATCTCTTTAATCTATGTGGCCCACCTGAGAGTTTTCTCCTTATACAGAGAATATCAGGGACACAGATGTAGTACCGACTGCTGTCTGGTCCCACTTGTCGGTTTTTAGTTCAGACCAGACCAGATCAGTTGTTGAGGCATCTTCTGGAGGAACACCAGTGCATCCAAACTCCGACGCCACGCGCTCAGGGAGGTCAACCGGGCCGCTTCTCCGCGTGACAGCAAACCTTTAATGACTAATAAAAGGAGGCGACCTTGAGCGGAGTGCGACGCTCTGCAGCTCTGATCAGATTTGATGAAGTGCTGAACGCGTGTGGAGGTGGAGAGACGGCGAGGACACGTGAGCAGCACAGGGAAACCTCTTCTTCAAAACAACAGACGATACTACAGACCTCTCAAGATCTCTTCTGTTGTCCGCAGCATGTTTGCTTCGGAGTGGAATAAGTTTAACACAGATTTGTGCATTTCCCCACAGTAACACTGATGATCCTCAAACTTTTCATCTGGCTCCATCATCTGGCCACAAAGCCTGAATGCATCCAATAGTCTGATTTATGATCAAATATTTTCATTTATTTCGACAAAAGAAACCACATGCAGTTGTGACACCGCGTCCAGGACCAGATGTGAAACAAAAAGTCTCCCATGTTCACAGGAATACCAACATGTGGACCAACCAACACAAAGACCCGAAACTCCTCCAGTTTAACATTTTATTCATCGTCCAAATTCATATCAGTAGACTCAGAGAAATACAGGGTATTTATTCCTTTTTAAACATTCTCTTAAACAAAAATATAACAATTATTTACAATCACTTGTAAAAAATACATAAAAAGCGTACAAGCAAAAATCATGTTGTCTTTCTAAAAGACATAAGTTACAACAGCTATACGCGTAAGACGAAAGCAAACTTTAAGCCACAGACTGAGTTAATACCTCTTTGTACAGACTGTACAGCTCACTCACCACATTTAAGCTTATTGTTGTGCATTTCTGCTGTAATGCTGAAAGATTACTACACGAAAACACATTCACATCTCTCTTATTGCGTTCCAGGAGAGGGACTAAGTTACAATCGGAAAGAAACGCAGCGTTTTCAGCTGAAAGAGGCGGCGCCGCTGCTCTTACACGCGAGTAGAAACACCGACTTGTGCTCAGACTGTACACGGAGAAGGAAAAGGAGTAAAGTGTTACTACTGAGGCGAATTTAGCTTTAAAAGGACGATAACGCAACAAAAACAGAAGCAGTGGCGGGTTCGTAAGGACTGTGAAGAATAAAACATGTGCAGTGACTTAGATCTACACCATTTTATGGTCAATTGGAAACAAAACTCGTTTCTTTTTCTTTTTTTTTTTTTTTTTGCCAATAATCCAACATTTGATTGCAAGTAATCACATAACATTTTAAACCCCTTCATATCATCTGAGCCAACTACTGAAATCATCACTGTCCAAAAAAAAAACAAAACAAACATTCACTGCAGAAAATTAATACTGACTTCTTTTGATTATGAATAATAGGAAGAGATTTGTGCAAAAACAGGAACTGTCAGAGTGTAACAGTGTTTACAGCGTCTGTCACGATGAGACACACGGGGGTCAGAAACAGCGTTACGGAGGAGGCTGATTCACTACAACAGACGAGCGGGGCGGGAAGACAAGTTCAATTTAAACATGTTGCTGAGCTGACAGGGGGGTGAAAGAAGGCGAGCAGGGAACATGGCATCCTAGCAGCTCTGAGTTCTGTCGTGACAGCCTGAAAAAGTTGTTTCAGTTTGGATAAACTCGTCTCGAGTCAGGAATCTGACGGTGAGGGTCCCACGAGGGGCCCACGAGGGTCCCACGAGGGGCCCGTATTTCTACGGGCAGAAGCCATCAAAGCAAAACTGCAAAACAAAGATGGGCCTTTGTCAAAAGCTGAACCCCAAAAACAGAAACGAAATGGGATTTGAAAAAGAAAAAATCCCTAACATCACAGATGAAATTCCACAACGCACACACGACACCGCCTCCCAAACACGACAATTACACTTTAGATCAGAAATGGCAGCAACGACAAAGAGTGAGGGGAGAGAATGTCATTACAAATTATAATAAAAGAAAAAAAAGACAAGAACCCACGCAAAGTCTTTTAAAAGACTCCTGCCTCATTACAGCAAACGGGCAATCACAACCTAGGGTTTGGTTTTTGTTTTCATATAACAAAATATTCAAAAATAGCCTTTATAGAGGACCATCTTCACTCTCTTCTATACATCATCATTTAGCATTAATTTAAACAGCAAAAATATATGTATAAATCCATATATATATATATATGTATATATTAGTAATCATTTCAAGTTTGTGTGGCAAAACAAGAGCAACTAACATAAGAAGAGCGTTTAGATTCCAGTTAGGCCCCTGCCAAACTGACGGAAAAACGCAAACGTTTCCCGTCTCAATGTACAAACTATCGATACAAGTCAACTACATATCGAGGACGTCCTCTTAAACATTTTGACAAAACTACACCAACGGCACAGAATGAGAGGCGACGCGGCGCAGACGTGCGTCACCTGCGGAGTCCTGCGTCGCCGCGCGTCGCTTTAAATGCGAAGATGACAGAGGTGCGTCGTCCTGCTGCGTTACGGACACATTTACAACCAAACCCGGAGCATTACACGGCCCAGCTCGTAAATCCATAGACAACTAGTCTAATAAAACACTGTAAACAAAATGTGTAAGCGTTGGGCGTAAACACTGTTTTAATGCACACCGACTGAGCTGTGGGTGTGGGAGTATGTGCATGCACATCTGTGCAACCACGCAGTGTTCGTTTATTGTTTTATTACAGCTGCTGCAATAAAACAACCAGGCGCGTTTTACTCGACGGGAAGCAGCAAGCATTTGTTCTTCAGCTCATTAAAAACAAGTTAGTATACAGATTTTACAGAACATCCAGGAGGCAGCATCCTGCTGAAGTACCTCAACATGTCAGACCAAAACTGCCTGAGAGATGACGTGTGTCTATTTTTCTGTCAAGCAAAGAAAAGTAAGTGCCGAGCATAGATGGACGTGCTTCTCCTTTTTTTTTTTTTCCATTTTTTGGAAAGATGGAGGGGCTTTATCGCTTTTCGGCACACGACGAGGGAGTGAAATATAAACTGAGGGGTTACGGTCAGGTTGAACTTGGGTTACGTACTTTTGTCAGCGTCGGTTTGATATTGACCAATACAGAAACCTTAAATAATTGTTTTTCATTTCTCTCTCGGTGTCTCGGCAATTTACATTCATCCTAATTTAGGTTGACAGACTTTATAAAAAAAGAAAAGCGATTAAGAAGATCCCCCGATGGCTCACTCTCGTCTGCTCCTCCTCACTGTCCTCACATATAAACTTTGCAAAGCTCAGAGATGAAACTGAAAGGAGGGAAAGATATCAGTTTATAAAATAATAGAGTTAAAAAAAAAGCAATCGCTGTACAACATTTTAAAGTGTAAAAACAACATGAAAGGCCTTTAGACAAGTGAGCTCTGACACACAATGGAGGTACATGGCGGTGTGTTTCCGGAGGCGTCGTTACCGTCCCTCGCGCCTTCTTCTGTTACACGTCCACCTCTTCCTGCTTTGTTCAAAGAGTTTTTCTTTAAAATAAAAAGTGTCTATAATGTTTCTTCTTTGATTTGTGAAATGAGTTCAGAAAGACATCCTGGGAGGTGGAGACAGGTCACATGACCCACCGCTCAGTGGGCGGGGCCTGGAGAGTGTGCTCTGACGTGACGACGGCAGGTTGCTGGTTTAGTCCCGAAGCCTGATCAGCACGATTTGGTCCATGAGTGAGGAGTGTGTGAGTGCGTGAGTGTGTGAGTGCATGAGTGTGTGAGTGCATGAGTGTGTGAGTGCATGAGTGTGTGAGTGCATGAGTGTGTGAGTGCGTGCACATGTGCGTGACTCGTGTTGCTGTCTTCACACCGCTGAAACCTGTTCATCTGGAAAGAGAAAACTGCAGTTTAATTTAAATGTAGTAATTCAAAAACCTGTAATTCTGATGGAGCGCCAGAGGGAACAACACAGCACAGATGGATTTTCTTCTTTAACTTGAAAACAGTGTATCGCATTTCTCTATATATAATCAAAACTTTAAATTAATTTATTGGCTTTTTAGAACTTTTCAGGGACTGCAGATAATTTAACTCTATTCTGGGGCCTCGTCCTTAATTTCATGAAGCTTTGTTATGCACATATCCTCCCTGTCTGACACGGGGGGACGTTTCCCACTTTAGGTCATATTAAGGTTATCAACAGATATTAGGCAGCTGCTTCCAGCTCAGGTTTTTACTTTCTGAGGCTGAGAATTAAAAGGTTCAGTGGACGATTCAGTTTTTCAGTAAACCTTACAGGTCTTAATGGGTTTACACACAGATAAATAGACATGTAGGACTGTACGACACAAGCAAGGAAAGGATATATTTAATGATATCACGTGACTGTGTTATATGATCCCGGTGTGGACGTACCATCCTCACTCTCAGCCAGATCCTGTGGTGGGCAGCAGATGCTGGCTGGTCTAGAGTGGCCCTCTGTGGAGCTGGCTGCCCGAGTGTCTTGGTGCTGGAAGTGAAGTCTCCGGGCCTCAGCCAGACCTCCGGCCGCTGCCGGACTCTGCAGGAGCTTGCTCCTCTGCAGGGCCACGCTGTAGTCCGGAGGTCTGAGGTGGGGAGGCCGTGCCACGACACCTCCTGGCCCACCCACTACTCCATCTGTGAGGCCAAGATCTCCCAGAGCCAGACCATGGTAGCCTGGAGGGGTGGGAGGAGGAGCTCGGTAACGCTCATCCTTGGCGGGGGAGGTGACACAGTACACTGGATGGAGGTGTGGGTGATGAACACAAAAGGATAGTGAAAAGAAAAAAGAAGTGTGACATGAGGGGAAACATGCGGGTGGAGGGAAGAAACAAAAGAAAATAATGGAAAAATAAATTAATATGATGTTTCACTAACATCTCATGACTTAACTCAAACGTGTCCAAAATAAAAAGAAACTATGAAACCAATGAGAGGGATGGCTGCAGTGCATACACACAGCTGAAACTTGATCTGTCACTTATCCATCAGATGAATCGACTAACGGATGTTGCAAGGGTATCAGAAAATAGTAAACAAAGCAAAAACACCCGTCGTATCCGTCCAAGCAAACGCCCAAAACCTTAAAATGGTAATCAGTATAAATAAGGATGTGAAAATCTCACGTTCGATATAACTCAGGAATACAAAGACTGATCTAAAACGTTCCTTGAACATCCAAATATCTATCTGTGTAACTGTTTAACACCTGCTCTCATACTGCGTGTTAAGAGTCTAACAGAATACACAACGTGTTTAGTTTTTTTTCTAACAAACTGCAGCATCGCGCAGATAGATTTACATTATAGCCTCTGAGTTTGATCCATAACGTCTGGTAGAGTAAAAACCAACAGCAACAATAAGAGCAAAGATCTTAGGATGCATCACTTAACCAGCTGCTCACTTGGACAAAACAACGCTTTAATAATAGTCCTGAAATAGGATTCGACCAAACTTCAGTGCCTCCGTGTGAGGTAAAAATAAAGAACGGACGGCTATCTTTAGAATCAGATTAAGTAAAAGCTGATGGTTTTCTACGAGACGAGACAAACTCTTTGTGGTAAACAAAAACGCACTGCAAGTTAAAACTCCTCAACAGACTGCAGATGGCTACAGAGCTGCAGTTACCACAACGTTTACAGGGAATCAAACTCACAACCTGGCCCCCTCACCTATTAGGCCCTTCTCTGTGCTTGATGTCACCGTTTTGTAGACGGGGTCTGTGCTTTGCCCTCCTTCGTCATTGGCTGGTGAGGAGGGGTGCTCTGAGGTGTTTCGCCGCTTAATTGTGCCAAAATTCCCATCATAGTTGTCTGACAGCGAGCTGGACGACGCCCAGTTCTGCCGCACCTGAGCGGTCAGATCTGAGCTGGAGTCTCTGGAGTATTGCTTGGCGGCGCTCTCGCTGGCCCACGTGGGCCTGGCGGCCTCCGTCTCCGCCATCGGCCTGGCCAACTGCGTGTGCTTGAAGCCCAAGTGTGTGTGAGGGAGAGAGAGCGGGTGGCCGTGGATGCCGTGGTCCCAGGGCCGGCAGGAGGAGGCAGGAAGGCTCTGAAAAGAGTCGTGAGAGTTGGAGGAGCAGGACGTCCAGCTGCCGCGGCCGCTGTCCACTACCAGGTCCAGAGACGTGTGGTCTGGGGTCAGCTCCTCCGTCGAGATGGAGGAGCTGAAGGTGCACGCTCGTGCCACGCATCCTCGAGCCAATGATGAAGAACTACTGCAGATTAAAAAAAAAAAAAAAAAAAGCACAGATGACAATGAGGCGTTATTAGTGAAAAATATTGAATTTTAGAACCCACACATGGATAAGACTTCACCGGGTTACATGAAACCTAAATATACAAGCTAGAAAAAAAACTAACTAAAAGTTCAAAAGAAATAGACAGAAAAATAGATAAAAGAAGAATATATGAACCTGCAGGATGATGGTAAATGAGGATGTAGCCTTGGAAAAATACCCACAACAATATGAAACAATATGATACAGAAAAGCCTGTAAAAATGACTTTAAAACATCCAACTTCCACTACTCTGATGACTCAAAGAGTCACCAACAAATGATCAGTTAGTAAATTCAAATGATAAAGGACACGTTCAGATGCAACACAGATGAACAAAAACACAGAAAGAAACAACTTGACAAAACGTCCTTCAACAGATCACAAAGTCTGGCTTAAAGATGGGAAGTCAGGAGAGAAACCTTTCCCCTTGGCAGCGTTTTATAAACCAGCGATCTGATTCGCTGACACCGTTTTACAGGACAAAGCGGCCAGTCTATAAAACCAGCCATGTTTCATAGAACAGATTGGCAGCAGGGCAGCTGAGGTGACATCCGATGGGGAGGCACGTTGGTCTCCTCTTTATGAGGAAGAATAACGCGATTATAAAGGAACTATAAACAAACAAGACAATAAAACGCCGTGTTGTTTACTCGGCCAGATTAAAAAGTTTCCTCCCTGAAAACTGACACCTGGTTCATGGACAAAAGGAGAGGAGAGAGCGTGGCAGTAAATCTGTGAGGCTCATAAAAAGACCGTATTTTTCATTACTTCCCGTTCTCCGATTTTTAATAAGGAAAAGACATAATTGGAAAGCAGCGGGGGGAGGGGGGGGGGGGGGGGGGTGAGGAAATGGGAATAGTGGGGAATGGCAGCAGGTGGATTTTGTGTCAAAATCTGAGGTGGATCTCTGCAGGGGTCGCAGCTGAGAGGAAAAAAGAAAAATGCCTGCTGTCAATTATGTGGGGGAAGTGGCAGATTGTTTTTCTGTTCTCGAGCTTCCTTCAGACGAACTGAGCCGCTGACAAGTTTGTCTGCTGTGTCTACAAATGTTGCAGCTCTGATGACATATAACCTGTGCTGCAGGTGGGAGACTAATAGGAGCTGACAGCGATCCAGAGAGTAAACAGAGCAAGAAGTGCTGGTGCAAGTCCAGTAATTTACAGGGGAAAAGAAACAAAAACCTTACTTGTTTCAGTCCTCAAATCTCTCACCTTCCCATTCTGACAATATCTTACACACCTCAGTGATAATGAATATTTTGCCTGCCAGATGAAGTGTAAAGATCTTGAGTGCAAATAGGTAACCTATTTCTTTAAATTGTTCACCTCAGTTTGACTTTCGAGTTTCAAATACTCTTATATCCACATAAAATGAGCTCAAATGAAGCCAGTTACCTTGTGCTGGGCTGGCTGTAATCAGCATTTAGGTGTGCATGTGATGCCGCCGCGCTCTCAGGAACTGCAGTACCCGTTGTAGCAGCAGGAGCGACCGTGGCAGCAGTAGAAGAAGTAGTAGTACAGGTCCTGTTACAACGGTCGTCAGGCCCCGGGGCCGGCACCAAGTCCACTGAACAGATACTGGAGCGGGACGACAGCTCACTGTGACTGGAATCCGACAGGTTGTCTGCTTTACTGGCGGGAAGGAGAGCGTAACCTGGAGAGAGGAGCGTTTCAGATGATTGAGAAGGCACGGGAGAACGTAGACTTGAAATATGGAGCAAAAAAGTACAAACGTGAAGGATGGAGGGGGAAAGGAGAGGTGAAGCAAAGTGCAGTGCAGCATGAATGAAGGTGATTTTACTCCAAGGACCAATGATGACTACTGTAGTCAAACCCACCTGAACTTTAAAATCACCCTTCAGTCAAGAATACTGCTTTTTCAAGAAGCCCTATCGTTACTGATCATTAGCACGTGTACAGTGAAGCAGGCGAGTCGGAAAACTGAGGGGACCCGAGAGTCATGACCACTCTTTTGAAGGCGGACATGCTCTGAAGCTGTGTACATTTTGCTGAAATGATTGTGAGACATCCTGTTAGTAACAGTTTAAATGTTATATTTACAAAAGCCTGCAGAACCAGAAAAGAGCTCAACGCTGCATGTGCAAACAAAAAGGGCCTCAAGCAGAGGTTGTCAAGTTTCGGGTTTTCTTTTAGAAAAGCGCATTTCTAACAAATGTCCTTCATTTTGTAATTTAAACATTAAAGCGAATAGAACTTCTGGTTTAAACTGAAACATTTTACGGTGCATAAACAAATGACATTATGCCTACAAAAAGAACAAAAAATATAAAGAAGAGATGGGGAAAGTCTGTGACAACTGCGTCATTTAGTGCCTGTTACTGCTTCAAAAAGCCAGTTTCTTTTCTCTGCTTCATAATTCTCTATAAATATTAACAGGGAAAATCTCAGGCATCACTTTTCTGTGACTCGTGGCAGATTTCAGGCTCATCTACGTCAGGCAACACTTCAGTGCTGAAAAAGTTAAGTCACTTAAGAAAGACAAACATACATAAATACACAGTACATCTATGGATTGATTTGCAACCAATAAAAGCTGGAGTTTGTCCTGTTTTAACCAGTTCTGCCCTACGTGGCTCAGACCGTCTTTCTCCTCGTGTGTCGGCTTCTGCACAGCCACAGGAAGGGGTTGGGGCTGACTGATCTCCTGGCTCTCTGCTCTGCGTGCGTCTCTTCCTGAGGTGAGGAGGTCTCTCCTGCCTCCTCCTCACTGGTCTGGTGAGGTCTCTCCCTGGACTGACTCCTGTCCCTCAGTGCCCTGAATGGTGAAATAAGTTTCTTCCTGATGGGTGACACTGGGGGCTTGGGTGTCATGAAACTGGGTTGGGGATGAACTGGTACAGTCACGAGTCCCATTGCTGCTGGGCTAAGTGGAGACTCTGGATGCCCCTTATGTGCCCTCATGCACATCGGTAATGGGCTTCCTGGTCTTGCCTTCCTCTGTAACATGTGCCCTGCATCTGTGTGAGTGCCCTGATTGCCCTGCTGCCTGGATCTTCCCCTCCTTTGCTCTGACGAACAGAAGCCTCTTTGAACTGTCCCTTCCTGCATCCTCTCCTCAGTTTTTTCCTCCAGCTCTGTCCCTCTTTCCCTGCTGCCCCCTCGGCTGTGCTGCCTAGTCATCAGTAGGATCCTCTTGTGGAGGAGAGCCCCACCTATTCCAAAGCTACGCAGGCTGATGGTGCCGGTCTTCGTGCTGGCATCGCTCGTCAGTGATGATGAAGATCCTGATAAGTTCATCTGGCTAGAGTTCTGAGACTTCGCCACACCACCCACTGAAAGAAAGAAACACCAAGGCTCGTAAGGATGCATACAAACTGGCAAGCAAGTGGAGTCGAGCACAGTTTACTGTAAAGCGTAAAAAGCTAAAGTTACAGACCTTTCCGTGGGGAGCCCTGAGGCGACACAGTGGGGCTGGAGTGAAGGGATGAAACCATGGAAACGGTGTCGTCACATGGTCTCTTGGTGTTCCAGTCGTCTGACGAGTTAACTGGAGGTTTCTTCACCACCTGGGGGGAGTTGGAATCTGACGGGATGAAAAAAAGAGACACACACAGACGCACAAAAAGAAGAAGGTTTTAAAAAGATGATAAACCTGAGAGTTTCTTCCCAACTCAGCCACATATGAAACATTTTAATCATCTGGCTTTTCCCATGTGCTTGAATAATTTATAACGTAGTTTCAGTTAAGAATTTCTGTTTCAGCACAGCTCTCACTGGCATTTCAGTTAACTGAAAGAAGAAATACACTACAATAGGTCTTCAAACAAATCGTAGCTTTGTACAATATATACATATAGAGGGCTTTTATAAATTTAGAACTGACTGCGGTCCATTGGAAGATCATGCTTTTGCTGTATCCTCTAACAATTATAATGGATAAAAATGCACAAATGAGGATGATGGTGAATGTTAGGTCAGGCGTACTCACTCGATATGCCTATGTCTTTGGCAGTGCTCTTCTTCCGTAGAGGATTCAGCGGCACCTGGACCTGAAGGACTTGCGACACCCTGTTCTGAGTTTTCCCAGAGGGCAGAGCTGATCGCAGAGACACCGGGGACATGTCCGACTTTGTCGATCGCCGTTCGCTCAAGTTCTTACTCGCTGGAGCCAAAGAGAGGAGACGTAAATTTAGGTGTTACCTTTACACTGATTCTTCCACACGTGCTCAGTTCAAATGTTTATTTCGACCTATGTTAGTTGACATCGTGATAAAGTTCTTCCCTCAAGACACCACACATATTACAATACATCCAATTAAACATTACAAAAATATGATAAAGGAGCGTTAAGTTTACATCGTGGGTTCATCTACAACAACGAATTTTTCCTTTTTTGATGACTTTTTGATTTATAACCAGCTGCAGATGAGCAAATACTTGTACTTACGGGCGCTGTAAGACGGCTCGCACTGCAGGGACATGATTTGGTGTTTCTCTTCATCTGTCTCCACAGTGAGATTAGACAGATATTGCTTCACCTTTCTGGCCATCTGAGCGTCTTCATACAACTTCTTGGCGTTGAGGAGAGAGCTGCGGCGTACTCGTTTCTTGTGAGCTCCGCCCTGCACATCCAGCATATTGGAGTTGGTGCTGCCCTGACTCAAGGACCTGGTGAGGGGGGACAACGAGGGATGGAAGAGCACGAGGAAAGGAGGTAAGGAAGGACGGCGAGGATGCAGAGAGGTTGGAGGGGAAGGAATATTGACGAGAGTGAAGTCATAAAATTGGATGGATGAAGACAAGGAATAGAAGAAATGCATGAATCAGATAAAGAGGTGGATTGAGAGAAGGAAAAGAATAAGAAAATAGATGTCAGTCAGTTGAATAACAAATAAAATCAAGACAGCAGACTATTTTTAATCCAATTTCACTTTTACTGTAAAATCTGCTTTGCTTTGGAGCACAGGATTGTAAATCAGGACCATGCAACTGGGAGGGAAGGAGCACTCCCTAATGTGCCATGCCGTCACAGTACAGAGCAGCAGAAAATTCTGTCAGATGGAGGCAAAAAGGGTTAGGAAAAGACGCACAATATTCAACGTGGGGAATATTATGCCAGGATGCAGATATGTGGAAACGCCAAACCTGAGTCAAATAGTATCTGCAAACACTTGTCACAGTTTATTTTACTTTGACTCTTTGCAGCAGACTGTCCAACAAGAACCACAGTATGTAGCTGAGACTTAAAAAAAAAAAAAAAAGCAACAGATCTACCCCAGAGGTCTATTTATTCACAAGCTTTCAATCATGTCACATGTTTCATTAGCAGATGGCGTTGGTTTTTTTCTTCCCAGCCACAGTGAAATATAATATTCTTAACTTTGCTTAAATCGAATCTGTGTATTTTCTTTTTTCTTAAAAAAGAAAAAGAGCACAGCCCTTCCTCGCACGTATTGCAACTGTATGTTACTACAAGAAAAACAAAACAGGACAATCTGCATCATCTGCCTTTACGTAACGAAAAGCTCCCTGCTGTGCGTGTGGAGTGGTTTAGGAGTAAGTTCGAGTAAGTTCTGAGTAACTTTTCAGAGTGAACAACCGTCTGCTGCAGAGCTCTCCAGCAACGAGGAAAAGCAGCCATGTCGGTTTATAAACACGTCATGGGTCATAGTTTGATGGAGATGCCTTGTGTTTTTTGCAGTCCACTTGGACAGACTTGTAACCCGTTGTGCGTGGATGCAAGTGATTTTCATTCTTAAGAGGACTTCAGCACCTCATCGTGGACTTTTTTAATCCAGGGTGAAGCGTATTTACATCAGTATTTACAATGAGCTCAGCTCGCTTGAAACCCAAACGGCTGGTTGGTAACAGGGTACTCCATCTGCTTATGAAGACCATTATATCATATCACAAAAAGCTCCCAAAAAGGGATAAATGGACCTTGGGGTAAGAACGTTTTAAGTTTTGTTTGTTTGTTTTTTTTAATCATGTACCTGCTCATTCATGCCTCCTGAGCAGGATTACTTTGTATTACTTATCAGCTCCTGCAGTACAATATTTTTTTTCTCGTCTTCACTTTTCATTTTTTTATTACGTAAAGCACCTTAAATTGTCTTATTGCTGAAATGTGCAATACAAATAAACCAGCCTTGTCTTGCCTAAAGAGGCATTACTTCAAGCTACTATATGACTCAAATATACACTCTTGTGAACATGGCAGACAGCTAATGATGACCTTCTGTATGGTTTGTTTAAATGGGCACTGCAAATGGAAGGGTTAATCACACGGAAGCACAGGCAGATGAATTGGGGATATGGTAATGGGAGACATGCAGAGTTTATGGCAGTGAGGATGCAGGGTGGACAGAGTATCTGCTGGTCCAGGCCGAAACAGGGTGATACGGGTAACTGGGACAAACTTACCCTAAACTTTTCCACCTCTTCTTCCTGCAAGCAAGAGGCGTGAAGATTGAAGTGCGACTTAAAAGACAAGTTCAAGGACTCGGGGAGGAGGAGACAAGACTATGTGGAGTTCATGCCACCACAGACAAACAGGAAATGATTTGGCAGATGGGAGGACAGCAGACATGGGACATCTCCCCATATGAGCCTGAAGAATAAGTGTCATGGTCTTGTGTGTCTTGAGATGCAAAAAAACAGCGGTTGAGCGGTTTTTTTTTGTAAATGTGAAATAATTTTACACCAAGAATGTAAGTATTTTTGTGAAAGCATTCTTCTATGGCCTCTCGAGCTTGTATTGTGGAGGGAGTGTCTGCAGGGGGCATTCATGCACCGCAGCAGTGACAGACTGTGACAGATGCACAAAACTGAGCGATGCAACTACACACACTGCAGCTGGCATCAATTCCACCTCCACCTCCATTCAATCCATGTCTCGTGTTCTCAGGTGGTTTTAGCCCGGCAAGGGAACGCAACTGAAACACAGAGAGCCATGAACCAGGCGGGAAGTGAATGGGGATTGATCGGACCAGTCGTCAAGGGTGTACCTGATCCCTCTGGCGAAGGATCTAGGTTGTCCTGTGGAGGTATGGTAGGTGTGGTTCCCTTTTTGCCAACATTTGCCGTCTTCAGAGGTAAATTTATATTACAAATCACAAAAAGTTGGAATGGTAGGAAAATAAAAGGTTAAAAGAAAAACTAGTGATTTTTACTATTTTTTTGTATTTCAGGCCTGCGACTTATTCCATTTTTTGTTTTAAACATCTCCACACATTCTCTGTTGGGAACAGGCATGTATACGTTGATCTGATACCGCTTATAACAAAAGAAAACCCTTTGGTGAGGAAACTGATATGACTTCATACCATCACATTGTCAGGCTTTTGACCTAATTCCTGAATGATGCTTTCATTGTTTTCAATCTGGAGCACAAGGTTCCCATTTCTACCAAAAAAAGATCTTGAATACCCCCCTAGTGTTGACAGCGGTTCCCTAAAGGTGTTCCTTGCCAGTGTGGTTATTTCAGCTGATTTGATGCCGTGTGATCTGTGGATCCCAGACCGGAAGTCTGAAGCCACTCCAAGATTTCTTTCTGGAATATTGCTTTTATAGAGTTCAGTGATTCGGGCCTTTAGCAGACAGTTTTTGTACCATGACTATGATAACCTGCTATAATTACTGGTCTGTCCTACTGGGATTTCTGCATTCTTTGTCTGAGAAGTTTTACTCCAGTCTGTCTGATGGAAAAACAGACGGAAGCAACCGTAAAGACACGTAACCTCAAAGGAAGTTATAACACCACCTTGACTCAATTGTCAGCTAACCAGAAATAATCGCACTATGCGAACTACGAGTAATCACTTTTCCTTCTAAACCTGCCTCCAATAGTGACATAAACTCAAATTTAAAAAGCAAAAGTCGGCGAGAGTCTGTGTGTGAACCGTGACCACGAACCTCTGTCTGAACATGAGGGCAGGGTCCATGTTGGCCGAGGTCATCCGCACCACATGTCTGATCTCTTTAGCGATCATCCTCAGCTTCTCAAAGTTTACGAGACCGTCAACGTTGGAGTCATTGCCTGAGAGGACAGAATCACATGCACAAACACACGGCAGACACAACAAGCACTCAGTTAGCTGCCAACGTGTATAAATGATTCATACTCTGGTGCATTTCGCAACAACACTCTTCAAAGAGAAAATCTCCTTTTTTCCCCTCCTGGTCTTTCTTTTTGTCATTCCTGCTGGAGATCAATGACTCTTCCTTAATATTTAACCACCCAGGGCAGTCTTCCTTTTTTTTTAATTTTTTTTTTTGTGCAACTTGCACAAATAGGGAAGTTTTCTGTTTCGATCCTAACAAGGTCATCAATCTGTTGAAGACTTTTAGGAGAAGTCTGTTTGGGTAACTTTTGACTTGACTAAGAGAGATATGTTAAAAAAGCCCGAGGAGGAATCCTTTAGCAGAAGTAGGCCACCTGAGATAGTTTACTTTGACATTCACAACTACACAGAGGAAGAAGGCAACAGTGAACTGAACTTTCATTCTAAGTTTATTTAAGGCAAGTAAAAGGATGATGTATGAGTGGTCCTCTACCTTCGTGCAAGAACGTGAGGTCCTTCTTCACCACTGGGAACAGTGGGATGATGGGTGGCTGCATGCTCTGGCTGCTCAGCACATTGCGATACTTGGCCATGTTCCTGGACGGGTCGAAGACATCCTGCAGGTCCCCGAACAGCTTCTCATACTTACTGGGCAATTTCTCCCACGAGTTTCGCAGTCGAGCCACCGGTGCCAAGTTCAGCCCGCTGCGCGAGAGAAGAGGTGCACAGAAGATAAATGGGTTATGGTGGGAAGACTGGAGGAAAGAAAACGAGGGGCTAGAGAAGAAAAAAGTGTTTAGTTTTATCATGTATGCACAACACCAACGCAACAACTTACAATTTGAGTCGATCAGCTTCAGTTTCCAAAGGTCCTTCAAAGCACACTGACGCAATAGAAGCTGAGCAGACTCACAGTTCACACAGTAAACTATTTGCAGAATAGGCTTTGAAACCTGCTGAGGTTGGCTTAGTTTTCAATTTATTTCAACACTATACAGGCTACTCATGCCATGTTAGTTATAGACGCACGAACTGCAGCAGGCTGTCGCCTGGCAGGCTATGCATCAGAGAGCCATATGTGCGATGCGCCTCCTGCTGTGAAAGGGAGTGTAAAAGGGACGTGGAGGTCAGACACTACTGCTCTCAAGACCCTTTTTTACAGCGGTCAACAAAGGATCACCATACTGCTGAGCTCCTTCATCTGGAAGTGGACACAAGCTCTGTCCAGCATGACAAGTGGTTAAGCTCACTACTGAACAAGAGACACCAACAGTTATTATTGGTTTGAAAAGAAAACTAGACTCTGATTCTTCAGTTGACAAATCCGACAGATTATTTGTTATGACCGGCATTGTGAAAGGATTTTTTTATTATTTTTTTTTTGTCCGTATACAGTGGCTGCAGTGAAACAATATTTTTAATTAGTTGTCATTATTTTGACAAACACGGTGCAAGATTTGAACGTTCACATCTGGATGTACAGAGTTTGACAAAGACAGAGGCTCACACTCGAATACAGAAAAATAGGATCGTCTTTGTAAAAAAAAAAGAAAAAGGAAAACTGAATTTATTTATAACGATGAAAAATAGAAAGGGAACAGAAATTATTCTGCAATCTAAAGTACTTTCCAGATTATGAAGCAGACACAGTAGACAACAGCCCTGATGCCTTAGTCCTGAGGGAAATTAAAAGATGAAATTGTGAAAGCCCTGAGGTGGCCCCTGCATTTTGATCCGATTCTGAGGCAAGAAGGAAAAAAAAAAGTTTCATCATGATTTCATCGTCATCATGACATAGCATGTGACATGTGTTTGTTTCTCATTTAACGGTATTTTGTCTCACTGTATTTCATTTTTGTACTTTACTTTTTGGACACAAACAGATGATTATGATATTATATGAACAACTCCTTCCTCCTCATGTCTAACTTTTCAGACGTTAATGAGCTTAACCCTATAATACCGGGTGTATCACATTTGATAAGTGAATTTTTGAAACCATTGTACAACCAAAAAAAAAAAAAAAAAAGGAATAAAACAAAAACATTTTATAAAAAGTAGTGTGTAGTTTCCTACTTAAGCTATTTATTTTAAATAATACTATTGCACTGGAGGAGCTGGTGAGGAACGGAACGTCGTTCTAACGTGTATTCTGGAAATATGACTTTGTGGAATGACAAAGAGATCCTGGTCTTGATCTTTTGATTTTAACACATAATGAACACAAACAAAACAGCGTCATTTCAAAGTTAAATGTGATTTAAGTGCAATCTTTTGTCCATGTTCATCCTTAACACACGAAGCAACACAGACTTTTTATTTCTTATAAAACGAGCCGCATTACGATCTCCAGATCCAACAGCCATCCAGAGCCGAACCATAGAAACCAGAGGGACTCCAAATCTCCATAAATAAGGAGCATGACTGCTGTTATGGGACTTGTTTAAATGCTGAGGCAGACTTTCTGTGGTCTGTAAAAATTGGAGCCGATTTAAAAGATAAAAGGAAGAATAATAAAAGAATAATGTGCCATCACACCTCATAAACACAACACACACACACACACACACACACACACACACACACACACACACACACACACACACACACACACACACACACACACACACACACACACACACACCTTCTACACTGATCCTACCTGATAATAGCAAACATGGAGTTGAAGTTCTTGCACTCTTTGCAGTGGAGGGCGATCTTGATGAAGTGCTTAATGATCTTCATCCTCTTCAGAGTGTTGGGCTCCTTTAGGATCTCTGTGGCGACCCAGAAGGTCTCCTGGTTTATCACCTCCTCAAACTGTTTCAGATTTCTACTTCCAGCAGTGGAGTCTAGCTTAAACAAGTCATCCACATACCTGAGAAACACGGCACAGACCACGAACACGAGTAAGAACTCACTCACTTAAGCAAAATCATGACAATAGCATGGGATCAAAGTATATTCCCTTCTTTTAGCTCGTTTGTATATTTGTGTGTGCTTTTAAAGGAAATTTTACAAATCTCAATTACTCTGTGGACTCGATGTTCCTGAAGAGTTCGAAGTCTCTCATGGAGAGCTGGGCGGCGACTTCCATGGTGCTGAGCTGCAGCAGAGAGATCTGGCTCTCTCTGAGGAGGTCCTGGGCGTCCTCGTCTGAACACAATGTCTCCGTCTCCATGTTGTTCTTCAGGTAATACCTTCAGGGAAACGAAGAACGCATAAAAAGGTGAGATGAGCATTGTTAGTCATCAGAAATCACTCTCTTGTTTCAGAGTGAGAAGAGCTCTCTGGCATTTGTGTTTTGAAAAAAAAACAAAACAAAAAAAAACATGCTTGAATTAGAGAGACATCTGAGTGACAGAACAAGATATAATAGATGTAAAATAAATTAGAACATCTTCTCATGTATTTTAGCAAAGCAAGTTAAAAATATATAACAGCCGTAATGAAAACGTCCCATCTTCTTTAGCACACAGAAAGGAAAAATAACTGCCTCGAATGCTCTTATCCGTTGCTTTTCACTTTAAATAGATCATAGTAATATTTTGCAACGAAGTGTAGAACAGGAAGAACAAAATGAGAGAGGGAAGCTTGCAGCAAAACAGAGGAGAAGAAAATTGCATCTGAGCAAGTTTGATCTCCTTTTCTGGGAAAACCTTCAACAGTAGACCATCACTGCTTCGTTCCGTGCTTCCACGTTCATAAACCCACCCATTTCCACTCTTGTGGAGCTGTACTGTGCAGCTGGCATGTATGTAACTCTAAATTCTGCATTATCGTTGCCAGATAAGCTGCAAAGAAAAAAAAAAAACAGGCTGTGACGTGATCAAGCAGAACTAACAATCCAGATAAAACATAAAACATGTTTCACTTCAGAAAAAGATGAAGTTTTCTCCAAGCTCAAACGAGGAAATAATTTAAAAAAAAAAAAAGATCTTCACTTATACATAAAATCATGTATTGGACATTTTATGACTTTTATGCTTGTAGATTCTAAAAGAGTAGCGCAGGTGATAAGGGAAGATAAAGGTGTTTCTGTAACTCGACGCTGAGGATGAGCAGAGGAAAAGATAAGAGGATATGAAACTAGACCAGGACTGAAAGAGGAGTGATGAGGAGAGGAGAGAGTAATCAGATGAAGAGAAGAAGAAAAGCGACCAGAAAGTGAGGAGTCATAGCAAGAGAAAGAAACAAACAGAAAAAAGAAAGAAAGAAAGAAAAGAAGTGAGGACAACAGACAAGATGTGAGGAGTCTAAATTTAATATAGACAAATTGTTGCTACAGCATGAATCAAAGCCACTGGAACCGGGCTGTTGGCAGTGTGTGCTGCATCTTTGTGAGTTATGGCAGCGTGAACAAGGATTGCTATTGCCCCCCCCCCCTCTCTAAAATGTCCTGTCAATCACCACAAGAGGCACAAGAGCACAGATACAGAGAGCAAGAAATATATCATCCAACTACTTCTGATTAAAGACGTCTTTGTTGAATAAACTACACGTCCACATAACAAGAGAGCACGGACGTCAAAGAACTGTCAATCTGCCATCCTCTACATGTGTGCACGTGCCTCTGAATGGATCTGAACGGCAGTGAGACGGCTAGATATGGATGCTCAGTTTGTGTGTATATTTTGAAAGGTTCAGCTGTGTGCAAGCCATTTATGAATGACTGCATATGCATGACTGTGTGTAGAAGAAGGTGATTGAATCAATATATTTGTATGCACTTGTATACATGCGAGCGTGTGCATGAATAATTCCAGAGATGCCATGTTGTCTAGAGAGGCCTCCGCCCCTGACAGAGGATGAAAAATTCATGCCAGCCTAGTTGGGAGGGGACCGATGAGGCACCAGAGGAGAGGAGAGGGGAGGAGACAGGGAGAGGACTGAGAAGCTGATGGAGGAGTCAGACTCTGGAGCTGCAATCCAATTTTCTCTTCGTGTCCTGCGAACTTTCATCTTAAAAGGGAATGTGTCTAGCAACATGATAGAAAAGCTAAGATAACAGAAAACACATGCGCAAAGGTAAATAAAGATAAAGCACAAAGGCGGTATTTGTTGTGGTGCTGACAACAGGGTGAAGTTAAAAAAAAAAAAATCTTGGCTTGATAGGGATTAAACTGTCAATTTTATTTCTTAATGAGATAAACTGGCACTCCAACTGAAATGTTTTCACGTCCCTCTTGTGACTTCAACTGCTGAATTTATCGTTAGGCTGCCACCATCTTGAGCTTTTTAGAGCAACGATATGTGGACGAGAGGCTGGAGCTGAGGAGTGACGTCTGAAACCTGACTGGACCGAGATTTGCATTTGTGCCTCTGTTTAACTGTGGATTTCTTGTCCAAAGGACCACCAGCGTGGTTGTGTGAGCTGCATGTGCTCACCGTCATTGATTTTCATTTGCTGTTGCGTGCCATTTCGATTTTTTGCCTGTTTTTTTTTTTTTATATAAGTGAGGTAAGCGTTAGGAAGGCTGTAAATGTGCTAGACATGAACTTAAGCACACGGTACAATGTTTAGACTCAGCTCTGTAAAAGAAAAGAGCTGGAAAGTGGCAGATGCATAAAACACAGTGTTGTGTGATTTTTTTTTTTTTTTGTACTTTTGAACAAATCAAAAAATATTCCAAAAAAAAAAAAAAAAAAAAGTGACTTGTGTCTCTGCGCTTGAACTCAACCACTACGGGTCATGGCCTTACTTTAGTAATTCAAGCTTTAAAACACAACAAGAGTCTATATAAAGGTTTCGATATCTGCGTTCAACATCAAGTTGATTTTTGACCAAAATTTTCTCCTCTGGATCAGATTTAAGTGCAAATCCATGTCTTTGTTTACAAAAAACTGACCACGAAACCATGATGAGGTATCCTCGTATGCTTTTAGTGAAATACTCAAAAATATACCAAAATTCAGCTCAAACTGGGAGACAAAATCAGCTTACAGATTTACATGGTTATACAATGCGACGTGATAAACTACTAGCCATTTTTGCAAAATACGATATCCAACACAAGTGTAACATTCACGTTGCTCACCTGCCGTTGAGCTGAATCCGATCAGCCAGTTTAGAAAGCTGGTCGGGCAGGCGGCGCTGTTTTATGACTCCCTCGGGGCTGACCGATACCTCACACAGAGAGTACGTTTCAGGTGCAGCGAGCAGCCCGAACTCATTGACAGTGTGGGCGACGACATCCTTGGCAGTCGTGTCCTTGCTGATGATGATGTAGCAGCTCTGCTGATCCGCTTTAAACACCCGAATGACCTGGTCTGGGATGTCTAAAGAGAGGGAGACGGAGGACGGAGGTGAGAGATCTGCGATCAAAAATTGATGGCAAAATAATGAAGCAGTGAACACTGTAAAAATCTCAATAATGAAAAAAAAAAAAAAATCGAATTAATGTGATGAAGTCTGCGACACAAAAACAGCTAATTTTATTTTTTTATACACTAGTTGTTATTACAGAGTCATCTTAAATATGACTTTACTTTAAGTAAGTAAATATCACACAGCAACATCAGACTGACAAATCTATTCTGAATTTAAACAGTTCAGTAAATGAGCCCCCTTTACTTCGTGATATTTAGTGATGCAGTATGTGTGTGTGTGTTGTACATGGTCGCTATATTTCAGTTTGACCTCATGAAGCTAGAAAAAAGGCAAAATAAAAGCCGTTTGAGTTATGACTTTCAAGCGCATGATTATGCTCACATCAATACACACCACTTCTCGTTTATCAGGAAGGAATTGATTATGCACAGCATCATTGTCTTCACCCTTTTTACACGTAGTCTCTCTGTCTCCATGGTGTATGTTCAGATGAAAACATTTTTAATAAAATCATTACAGGAGCAGAAGAATAAGTCGAAGCAAACAATCAATTCTTCCTGTTTAACGTGCTTCACTTGTGTGTAAATACAATTGCAAAGGCTCGTTCTGACGTGGTACTTCTTTGCTTGTAAGAAGCCTGTTACCACTGATGTGATCAAGTTGGTGCATTTTGTTTTTCTGTTTAGTTCATGTAGTATTCTTTTCTTCTAACCTCTAGATTTTTTTTTTTTTTTTAAATGGTGCACTGATTGAATAATTCCTTAATTTGACAGCTATTAATCATTAAGTTTTTGCTTTAATTTGCTGGTCTCTACCACGAGGTTTAAAGACTTTAGAGGACAGTTACATCTTGACTGGGTTTTATGGCGGAGGTGGAGATGTGCACCAGATTCTGCAGCTTTCTCTACTCTCTCTGTGCTGCCGCAGTAGAAGACGGCCTCTGTTTATGTGCTGCAGGATTGTTAGAGCCAGATAATTAGAAACTAAATGCTTTTTGTCTCATTAGCTGTGATTTGTGATTCGACAATGGAAAGCTCTCAGATAAATAGCGGGCTATCATATCCTTGGGTGGCTAATCATGTTTAATCCTGTGGATGAGCAGCAACCTGACCTGCACTCAGGAGGACAAACACTGCTCACCCAGCCACATATCCAATCAATTATCATCTTTAATAAAGTGTCATTCATTTTCATCAACACCAGAGAATCTATTTATGGACGGAAGCCCATTTCTACACGGGGTCTTTTTTTTTTTTTCTTTCTTCCCCCTCTTAAACACATTTCTACTGCTTGCCAAAGCTTTTCCCAGTAACTACATCATACTGTCTGCATGCATAAATCACATTTGAAAACATGTAAATAAAAAATAAAGAAAGCTGTGCATCACACCGTGAAGGTCAACACAGTTTAGTAGTTGGGACTAACTTCATAATGAAAGGACCTGAAGGGGTATTTAAAGTGTTCTTTATCAATTTATTATAAGTACTGCCTTTGTAATTTGGTGGTTATCAATAATCAAGCCTTTGAGCAATAAAGCTGAGCTTTTGTCAAGAAACTAAAAAAGATTCAGATAAAAATCACATTAGGAACCACAACGTTTTGCGCTCGTTTTCATCTCGAATCTGCAGGCACGGATTATTGTCCGTTTGGCTGCTAAACATGATAAATTCACTACAAAGTTAACTACTTAAAACATTAAAAACCAAATAGCAGCCTTCAACGTGGTACGTGTGTGTTCTCAATAAATAGAACACGAAAGCACACGAGCAGACCGAAAAATCAGTGAGGAAAACAAAGGAGACTAACAAGATGCAGAGGGGCTCTGGGTGGAATAAGAAAGTGACACTGAAGATATTTATACTTACAGTACAACCCCAAGGCTAGGCAAGCGAGGAAGAAAAGGAGAAAGAACAGTAATTACAAGCTGAAGGAACAAAAAAAGATGCACAGAGGCTAGAAACATCATGACAGAAGAGGGAAAGAAAGCGAAGGAAAGACCAGTGGAGTTTGTACTGTGGTATTAATCTGCTCGTGGAAAATACAGCGAGGCGGTTTATGACTCAACATGTTGACACTAAAACATCTGTTCAAAATCACAGCAGGAGAGACACGACAGACAGAAGGAAAAGAGAAACAGAGACGACAAGAAACAAAGAGCAAACTGATATGTGACTCCGCACGGAGCTGCATGTACGAGACGAGAGAAAACTGCTGTGGAGCAGCCGTGACGGTCCTCCTGCACATCACCAACGGCTTCGGCTCGTCATCGTCGACGTAAAGATTTATAAGCAACATAAAGTGTTAGATGAATAAGGTGCTGCAGCTATTTTCAATCTGATTGTTATTTTATCCATTGAATTGTAATCACATTGTCTATTAAATGTTAGAAAATAAGAAGAAAAGTCAGAAAATCCTTATAAACTTTACGACATGTAACATTCTGACCTGAAAAATGACATTAAGAATGACTATGTCCAAATTTGGCAAAAACTATTTGTTTTCTTTAAAACAATCCATTGTTTTTTAACAATTTCATGATTCATGGAAACCTTTTTCCCCCAAAATTAAAGACGACATTGAAACCATCATGGGCAGTGAAAAACGAACAACTTTGCACGTCATCAAACAGAGAGAATTAGAAAAGAACAACAAAAAGTCTAAAAACATCAACAGCCAGAAGTGAGAGCACATAGTCTGCATGCTGATGCAGTATCGCTTGGAAAAAAGGCTTGAGCATGTTTCACATATTTATGTTTATTTAATTGCTTGCAGGGATTATTTGGGGGGGATTACAAGCTCTGCATGGCATCTGGAAAGAGAAGTTTTGTTTGCAGCTCTATGCTTAACAGTTAAATCCGATAGTAGGCCAGAGTACTAAAGGATATTTGATAACGTGGCAGGTGTATTTGTACTGTAGTGTAACGCAAACACATGCAACACAAAGGTCCAACAACCAGAGATCTACAGGCAGGTGTGCATTTCTGTCACAAGTGAAATGAATCAAGACTATAATCGCTTTCTCTCAGTCTCCTTCATCCTTTTATTCTCCCCTTGCAGTCCCTTTCGTCGTTTGCCAGCACAAACTGTCACAACACCGACTTTCACAGGGACACTTCCATGTTTGTTTAAATAATTACGGGACAGAAACCCCTTGGACAGGAAAGGATTAACGATGCCTACTAATTGTCTAAGAGGTTAATTCTTGTCTGACAGAAACAAAAGAAAAGACTGGGATTTGTGTGTAAGCTTCTTTTCAACCACTGACAGATATGTGTTGCTTAACCAGCACAAGTGAGTGTTCTAAGGATTATTCTTGTTTTCTAAGGAGAAAGCGAGATAAAAATGGAAGTGCAATTTATTCTCCTCGTACAGCCGCCTTTTTCACTATTATGCTCAAGGATGACAGCTTGTTTTGCATCGTGTCTCTCAGCGTCGGAGTCCTTAACTCCACAAGTGGTTCCACTGTTCAGCGGGGGTGACGCGCCAGGTCAAGTGTGACAAACAGCTTCAGAAGCGAAGCCCTCAGCTGTGAGCGAGACATCGGAAACGCTCAGCGACGACTGAGGCCACGAAAGGTCAGCAACAGCTGCCAGCCAGAGTAATGAAAGCTTTGCTTCCCTGACATTCACAGTGCACACAGTCAAGTGCACAAATCTGATTAGATGTGTTTGTTTAATCCTGTTTTCAAGTTTCACTTTCACTTTCAGAAGCAAGCTCTAGCCGATTTTCCTCAACATAATGTGCAAAAATAAACAACTATCTAACCGTCAAATACAATCGATCGGTAAAAGTATGATATTCGTTCTCATCAGTAAGATTCAGAAAGCAGCAAGAATTTGAATCCAGATTAAGAAGCAAGATTATAAAAAAAAAAAAGGAATATTTCACACCTTTTTCCAAATAGGGACCCTTTGATTTAACTGTATAAATGTCTGTTTCTTACCGGCGGGGTTGGAGAAGTCCAGGACGCTGGTTGCCGGCTGCAGCAGGTCTGGGCTGCTGGATGAGAGGTTGCTGGGAATCGGCATGATGGCCACGCTGTGACGACACTGCTTGGTTCCCACAATGCTGTCATCCTGAGACTGGCCAATGCCACCATCACTGGGGAGAAAATTGTAGAAGGTGCAAAGGGATGAACGGGGGAGAAAAGGAGGGAAGGAAGAAAAAAGAGAGAGACTAGTACAGTTATGCCATCAAATACAAAAACCAGTGAAAATTTTTGTATTTTGCAACAGTGGACATTTCTCTCTATACCTGGTTCCTGTTATGAGTTTTAAGTAAAAAAACGTTTTTCCACCATGGGAACATATTAAAAATCACATCTCATAACACTGAGAGGGCTGAGATTTAATCGAAATGTCTACTACTGCAAAAAAAACAAGACAAAGTGTCAATAATGCATCTGTCTTTTAATATCCAGCAGCGATTCTGCTACGAGGAGGATTCAGGTGTGGCAGGAAGAGATAACGAGTATTCATGAATGGAAACACGTCCACCAAACACACGAGACAACGACGACACAAAGCAGCCCACTGGAAAGTCACAAATGTAACAAATCACGTACACATGAGTAGTGTTGTTGTTCATACTCAAATTACAGCTCCCTGTGTTTGGATTTCAACTATAACTTAAACATGGGCACCTTTCTAACTAGCTCCCCAACCCATTAAACTGTCTGGATCTGGCAAATGTAAAGTCAAACCCAGAGACAGGTCGGCTGCTGCGACGGTCCAGCCTCAAATAATAAAATGAAGAATGTAAAGCTTTCACGACATTTCCTTATAACGCCATGGCAACTCATAGAAATTCAAGCTCTACAAACTGAAAATGAACTATTACCAAGTAAAAAATGCTGGGAAATCATCACCTGAATGCCATTTTGATTTAAAAATAGTGAATACATGCACGGATATTCGAATACACTATATGGCCAAAAGTATTTGACTCGCATATGAACTTAAGTCACCTCCCATTCCTAATCCAGAGGGTTCAGATGTCAGTCCACCTTTTGCAGCTTTAACAGCTTCAACTCTTCTGGGAAGGCTGTCCACAAGGTTTAGGAGTGTGTTCATGGGAATTTTTGACCATTCTTCCAGAAGCACATTAGTGAGGTCACACACTGATGTTGGACGAGAAGTCCTGGCTCTCAGTCTCATCTAATTCATATCCAAAAGTCTTCTATCGGGTTGAGGTCAGGACTCTGTGCAGGCCAGTCAAGTTCATCCACACCAGACTCTGTCATCCAGATCTTTATGGACCTGCTTTGTGCACTGGTGCACAGTCATGTTGGAGAGGAAGGGGCCAGCTCCAAACTGATCCCACCAAGTTGGGAGCATGGAATCGTCTTGGTCTGCTGAAGGATTCAGAGTTCTTTTAACTGGAACTAAGGGGCCAAGCCCAGCTCCTGAAAAACAACCCCACACCATAATCCCCCCTCCACCAAACTTTACACTTGATACAATGCAGTCAGACAAGTACCGTTGTCCTGGCAACCGCCAAACCCAGACTCGTCTATCAGATTGCCAGATGGAGAAGCGCGAGTCGTCACTCCAGAGAACGCATCTGCACTGCTCCAGAGTCCAGTGGCGGCGTGCTTTACACCACTGCATTCGACGTTTTGTGTCTGCATCCGACTTGGTGATGTTTGGCTTGGATGCAGCTGCTCGGACATGGAAACTCATTCCATGAAGCTCTCTGTGCACTGTTGATGAGCAGAACTGAAGGCCACATGAAGTTTGGAGGTCTGTAGCGATTGACTCTACAGAAAGTTGGCAACCTCTTCGCACTATGGGCCTAAGTATCGGCTGACCTCGCTCCATGAGGTAACGTGGCCTACCTCTTCGTGGCTGAGTTGATGTCATTCCCAAACACTTCCATGTTCTTATAATGCAGCTGACAGTTGATTGTGGAATATTTAGGAGTGAGGAAATGTCACGACTGGATTTGTTGCACAGGTGGCATCCTATCACAGCTCCATGCTGGAATTCACTGAGCTCCTGAAGGTGACCCATTCTTTCACAAATAGTTGTAAAAACAGTCTGCATGCCGAGGTGCTTGATTTTATACACCTGTGTCCATGGAAGTGATCGGAACACCGGATTACGATTATTTGGAAGGGTGAGTGAATACTTTTGGCAACATAGTGTATATTCCTACAAATTCTTATAATTTTGAGTGTCATCTGGTGACTTTAGTGTCTAAGGGGTTAAGAGTTCATTTCCTTCTGCCTACATTTTTATTACAGCTACACTCTAGTTGTGTCTGCACAGTGTGTGAAGTAATCCAGGACTTCCTCTGACGCGTCTATGTGCCGCTGTAGCAAAGCCTCTGTAATCTGTGAATCACCAGGAGACGGGTAACATACTGACAGAACAGAAAAAAAAAAAAACGGAGACAAAGAAGGAAAGGCTGTTAAAGCCAGGAACCGGGGGATAAAAAAAAAAAAAAAAAAGAAAATTAAAGGATAAGGACGAGACTAGGCTCAGTAGATAACATTACATAGAAGCACCGCCGGGTTTAGAAGGGGTTGCGACGGTAATGACATTCACACTTTGAAAAATTCAAGGTTAAGACAGTGACCCAGAGATGGAACATTTTAAGTCCATTTCCAGGTTTCTTTCTTACTCTACTCATCAAGCTACACAACGTTTTCACAATAACAAAGCAAAAACAGGAACTGGAATGTTTTGTAAACTTACTAAGAATGAAACAGTAAAATATTCCACTACCACACTTCTCTAAGTACTCAAACGCTCGATTAAATCTGAACGTTTTTCTTCAGCCTTGACCTCAACTACTCTGGAGAAGGTTTTCCCCTAAAAAGAAATCCCATGATGCTGCCATCACCGTGTCGCAGAGTAAAGCCAGTATTACCACACTGCTGCTCCGAGCTTCGTTTCCTACACACGTGCTGTTAGTATTTATGTCAAAAACAGCTCAATGTTTACTTCCTCTTCAGTCTAAATGACTAAATTCCTGTTGTTCCTTTGCCGTTGTAATAAAGCATCTGTAGAATGATGAGACAAAATTTGAAGTTGATCAATTTTAGGTTTAAAACAGCAAAAGCTGTAACAGTTAGGCATCTGTATTTAAAAGCTTTGTCAGTGCAGTATAACATATTTGCCAGTTTAAAATATGATAAGAATAAAGCAATAAATTGCTTTAAAGTTTGCATCACAAGATATAAGATATTTTAGATACTAAAATATGAATTCATGAAAAGAATGAATTCAACAAAGCATGTGGGCAAACTTCTCTTTTACTTTAATGTTTGTTAAAGACTGTAATTATCTAACTGTCCCTTCAATAGTTTCACTATATTTCTTAAAATATAAATGTAAAAACAGCTCACTATAAAAGTGTCCAGGAAAAAAAGAAAAAGATCCTGAACATAAATTTATCTCCAAGGAATTATGAACACTTTAACTTTGTATTCATTCGTGTGTAAAAGACTCTAGGCAGGTTGCTGAAGGTCAGCGGTGCTCATGAGTGTGTTTGTGCGGCCGGCTGCTGCTGCTGCTTCGTGCACGGCTGAAGATGGATGTTCAACTAAATAATTGGAGGATGGGGAGTTGCACAAAAAGTCTTACCCAAACAGGCCCCTGAAGCAGCGGAGACAGACAGGAGAGAGACAACATTTAAAAGCGTGAAAAACGGACAAACCAAAAAAAAAAAAAAAAAGCTGAAGTGACTCAGCAAAACATTTGCAGCTGTGTGACAAGACATCATCCTCTCACACACTTAAACACAAAAACAACTACTTAGGTGGGCAGAATATACAACAGACAAGGCTTTGGTAAACTGACGGGTTTGTTAAAGTAAATGAGCAGAAAAATGTGAGGAAGAGTTTCAGAAAACAAACATGGGATGTCAAAAGTCGTAAGAAACTAAACAGATTATACTAACATAATCACATCGGTGAGTGTGGCTCAATAACACAATCACATCTCTGTAAAAATGATCAATTTGAACAGAAATACAAACTTGCGTCGTTAAATCAGTACGGCCACCTTCCTCCATGTTTTAGATGTTACAAGCTCCAAAACATCCGATTCAAATGACAATCGTGAGGATCTGCACAAGTCTGTTAGTGATCCTTCCAGCTGACGGAGGCGTGTTGGAGCAGAACACATCTAGAACATGCAGGGCTGTGGTCCGCTAGGACCGGAAATAGTGAACCGAATCGATCGAGAGAAAATGAAAACATATTTCCCTCAGGGATTCATCCATCAAATGTTTTCTTAAAAAAAAAAAAAAAAAAAAAAAAAAGCCGGGGATCTTTATTTCTGATGAAATCATCGTTTCCAAAGAATCATGCGACTAATTATGCTTTAATTTATTCATAAATGTTAGCGCTTAGAAAAAACAAAACCAAAAAAAAGGTAAAGAAATGTTGTATACTTATATTGGTCAGTTTAGCAAGAATTTCTATTGAAATATTTTTGTCACTGCTACATATTCCAGTTTTTAAAGGCTGAATTTCCCATATTATGTATAAATAGTCACTTTTGGCCATTACAGACCTTTTAGAAAGTCTATAAATGTTTTGCTATTAAAGGGAAAAACATTGTAATGGCACAATGCCACAGGTGACTAAAAACATTGAACCGATATTTCTTCTTGCCTAATGTAGATAGAACTCTTCGATGAACTTATTTACATGGATGTGTTTATGTAAAAACTGTATAAAATCTTTACAAACCTCAGTATTCCCATCAATGCTTTTACATCCCACCCAACAATATTTGATGAGAGAATGAGAAAGGTCTGCACCGTTCCCAGAGCTAATGCTCCTTTAAAAAAAACGGCGGTGGATCCAGTGTGTAAGTAAACGTAAAAGGGTACGGCATTTTAATCGACACTTTGCTCAGACCGGCCTGCACCTTCTCTAAACACATAAGCACAGAAAAGACGCACACATACAGTCGACAACACCGCACCATGTCCTCTCCTCACATCATTACCCACATTACCCTGCTTTGCTGAATCCTGTTCAATTTTAATTCATGTCTCACTTCCATTCTCATCTACAGACCATTTAATCAGCTATTAATTCCTTTGACCCAAAGACTAATTTGAAAGAAAGAGCAGTAAAAGTCTTTGTTTGGTTGATAAACTGGTAAATTGATGGCAGTAGAAAGCCTTATAGCCTTCGGAAGCTGTGCACCTAATGGGATCACAAACGGTCTGGGCTGCGAGACTGAGAATATTCAGTTTTCGTGCAAGCTGCGCGGCTTTGTGGACACAGTCAATGCTGAGCAGGAAACGGAGGCAGCAACGTTGAGACGGTAAGCATGACAGCGTCTGCAAGTGGCAAGTGTGCATGTGTGAGTTAGACTGAACGAGTTAGCGCTTTAATTAACAGGGGGAGAACAGTGTCTGCTCCCTCTCCGGTACTGGCACGCCGTGGAGTTAAATGAGGCCTGGAGAGGCATGAAATACAAAAATGAAATCAAGTCTGTATCAGCGCGTTACAGGTGGAAATATTGAATGTGAACCTCATCTGCACAAATGCCCCAGATGGTGCCAGCACAATTGCCAGTAAGTATGGATGGAACTGGAACTGGCTGCATATACGAGGAAATCATCTACATCCCTTCAGTTGTGGAGATTGTGCATCTCTAGCACAGGATAGACTGCAAACCAGCACTTTACAAACAATACAGGAGGTAATAAAATTGCTGTCTATCGTTTTATACGGTGTGCTGAAGTGTTTGGTTCAAAAAAGAAACAAGAAAGCCAGACTTCCACAGATGGCAAAACAATTTTCTACAACAAAAACAAGTAATGGACAGGCAGAAAGGTACTCCACTTCTTCAAAAATTGTTTTAGATTAAAGTAAACCACCTGAGCTCTTTAATCTTGCTAAGAACTCCTGAAAGCTTTCCGGACGTTCAACAATGCCTTGAATACTGCATCTAGTCTATCCTCAGAGGGGTGTTGGCATGCAGCATCCTACCTGAAGGGTTTCGGTGGGAGTATACTGAAACGCGTCTTCTCCAGCATCTTTCTGATCTTGTTTCGTCCTCCTGACACGGTGTTGGCCTTCATTTTCCGGGTGCTCTTGTGGTCTGTAGGGAACTCCATGTCTCCGGGAAGATCGGAGATGGAGAAGCGATTGCCTTTTTTCTCTTGGATCTTGGGGATGTGAGGGCCCCCATTCTTCTTCTCGTGTAGGATCCTACTGAGAAGCTCTTTGAACACTAGATTGATGAAAGCAGTTGAGGGGTTGGTGACAGTATTGTTTTCATATTATCTATATACCTGGTACAATTACCACTTAATCTGATTTACAACTTTACTCACCAAATATGTTGGTTTTGACGGTGAGGGAGAGGTGGGTGTTATTTTTAAGGATGTCTAGGGCTTTGGACAAGGAGATGTTCTCAAAGTTCTGGCCATTGATCTCCATGATCTGAAACACAACAGATAAACCCCAAATGACTCAACTTTATCCGAACTGTTAAGATAGTGGCGTTACATCACTTTTGCCTTTGTGTTGTTCCACTGAAGATCTGCACAACGAAGGAAAAACGGTGTGTCCTTTACAACACAGTTTAACCACGCTGTCACATGAGAGTCTATAAATAAGACCGCTGACTCCTTAACCAGGGGACAGATCACATCATAAGACTGTACAATCGAAAAATGTACAAATAGGTAAAGATCAATACTGCTGTCAGGAAAATGGTTTGTTCGCATTTAGCATGAATATATAGATATTTGATATTTATCAAGCTTCATTTCAAAGGTGTCTGTTTAACCACAGACGCCTCTTGTTCTGGTGCACTGAAAATACCAGTTCCTGTTCAGTAGCTGGACTTCGTTTAGCTGCTTACAAGCTGATCTGTGTCACACTTTGCTCTGCCATTTATAATAGCAGCTTATTTAATTCTATGCTAGATACAAGGCTTAATAATTCTCTTTTTTATGGCTTAATTAGTGGCCAATTTTTATCTTGGAAATCATATAAATGCAATAAACTGGACGATCAACGTCGTAAATTATTAGGTTACAACATTGCTTGTTGTATCACTTCAACAAAATAATATCCTTAGTAATGTTATGCTTCATGTGCTTGCGAGTGTTTTGTGGTGGTTGCCCTTATTTGCATCCTGCAGTATTTTCCCTTTTTTTCTGGATTTAACTGTACACAGGCGTTTCCAGTACAGAAGCTGGGCGAGGTTCTGTGACTTGTGGTCCAGTCTGCAGCGGCCAGTCTGCTGCAGCGGTCCGTTATGCAGCTGTCTAGTCTGCAGCGGTCCATTATCAAGCGGGTCAGGCTGCAGCTGTCCAGTCTGCTGCAGCGGTCTATTAAGCAGCAGGTCAGGCTGCAGCGGTCCAGTCTGCAGCTGTCGAGTCTGCAGTGGTCCAGTCTGCTGCAGTGGTCCAGTCCGCTGCAGTGGTCCAGTCTGCAGCTGTCCAGTCTGCAGCAGGTCAGGCTGCAGCTGTCCAGTCTGCAGCGGGTCAGGCTGCAGTGGTCCAGTCTGCAGCGGGTCAGGCTGCAGTGGTCCAGTCCGCTGCAGTGGTCCAGTCTGCAGCTGTCCAGTCTGCAGCGGGTCAGGCTGCAGCTGTCCAGTCTGCAGCGGGTCAGGCTGCAGCTGTCCAGTCTGCAGCGGGTCAGGCTGCAGCTGTCCAGTCTGCAGCGGGTCAGGCTGCAGTGGTCCAGTCTGCTGCTTTGTTTTTTAAATGCAAGTCCAGTTTGCTCCCTTTACTACCTTTTAGACAAATGTGCAACTCCTTTCTGTCTCTTTCCTTGTAATTACTTGTGTAGACAGTGGAATCTTTTTAGATTTTATTTTACAAATAGGATTCCTTCCAACAGATAGTTGTCAATTTTCATTTTTACACTAATTCACTTATACATGTAATTTATTCCTTTGCTCTTTTTTTTAATCTGCTCATCATTTATAGTTACATCCTTATCCCCTATTCAGTTTGAGGAATACTTAAAGCACCACTTGCCATTTACTATATGAAATCACACTATATCGTCTCACCTGATCCCCCCGCTTGAGTCCGGCCTCTGCAGCTTTGCTTCCTTCTTCCACCGATTCAACAAAGATTCCAAATCCTCTTTCGCTGCCGCCCTGCAAGCTAAAGTAGAGCGGTGACTCCCTGGATGCCTTCTGCAGCGTGATCTGTCTCAACTTCGCCTTGGCTGCACACGCAATGTTCAACAGCCTCAAATGGCCCTTCATTTTCTGACAGGGAGACAGGGAGGGAGGAATGACACAGTTAGGAACCGGAGGAGACTGAAATTTGAATTTCCTGTCATCTCTACAAAGTCTACAATGTTGTTAACCCAGTAGAAAAAAAACAAAACAATCTTAGGTCATTATATTTAAAAAGATCAACATTGTTTTGCAATTCTGACAACAGGAAGCAGGAATTCCTACAACGGGCATGTTAGAGACAACAGTTTGAATACAATCAAGCCGAGTAAAAACCTACAACATAAAAAACAAACGCAATAACAGCTTAAGCGCGCTGAAGTTTAGAATATTACTTGATCTTACTGTGGCTTCTAGATGTTTCTCAAATTCCTCCAGGAAGCGCGTCATAGCTTGATCACCCTCGAAGTCGTTGAAGTGGTTGTTGACCCACAGCAACACTATTCTCGTTACCTGTGACACAATGACGGCTTTGATCAGGATGCTTCCCCCGTGATTTATTTCTTCAAAGACCTGACGCCATTTGTGAAAAGAGCTGCTCTGACAAACAATTTCTTAAAAGCTCTTGAAGGTTATCGATAACGTTGGTGTTGGGTCAGAGGCTTTTTATTATATTGCACTGCACTTTTACTGCAAGTTATCCAAGGATACAATAGGAGGTTAAATGTCAACGTAAGGGCTCTAAATGGAGTTACTGTACTCATATGTCAAACAATCATTTCTCTGATATTGCTGATAAATTGCAAAATGAACTGCCTCTATTTTCTGGACATTATATATGGTACAGTAACTGTAACAGTAACTAAATAAAAAGAGAGGTCTAAGAATCAACCTTCCAATGCTTGAGGAACATTTTTCTAACTTTTACGTTACATTGATCAACAAACATCCCTTTTACTCTTTGGTTTCTCACATGTCTTCATTTCTCTTTTCTAATTTCTCTAACATTCAAATGTTTTGATCCCGAGTTAGAGGATCTAAAGATTATAAGTTTGAATGACAACCGCATAAAGACTATTGACAGAACAAGACTAATCTTAGGTTAAAGCAGTTATGGACTTTAGGACTGTCAGGTATAAACAAATCACTACTTGGCTCAAGGAGAGCTGAGCTTGCTGTACTTGTATTGATCTGCACGTGAGCGGCACAACACATGATTTCCATCGACGTGCATGAATAAATAACATCAGGAGAGTTGATAGGAGCATCACGACCACCACTGAACATATCAATTCTGTAATCCTTTGCAAATTACTTAAAATCACCATCATCGCTTAAAAGTAGACCGTTTGACCGTTTAATTGTTCTAACACTTGGCATATTTTCCAAACTGTTCCATTGTTCTTTACACGAACGTCATCTTCACCCTTAATGTTTTAATATTTTAACCTGCATCCTTTAACCGCTTCGTCACCTTGAATTAGACCTTTAGTGGCGTATGAGAAGGGAAGGACTGGACAAACTATTCTCGCATGCCTGCATACTGACCGTGTCCCGCAGGCTGTCCACCTGAAACCACTCCAGCAGCTTCTTTCCGACCTCCATGGGACTCGACAGGAAGGTCCTGTAGGTCAGCAGGAAGTCCTCTATGTAAGTGGGGTCCACCACTGATGGCTCCTCCACCAGGTGCATGATCAGTCGCTCGGGAGTTCCCTGGGGTGAAAAACAAACGGAAGCATAAGGACACACTCACATTGGACGCTGCACCCTCATACATACACATGTAAGACCGCAGAAAGGTCACATTCTCTATAGAGACACACATGGAGGCAGGCAGGCACAAACACACATGCACACACCAGTCTGAATACATTATGTCAACATTAATCATAGAATGTGACAAGGACAAGCTTTAACTATGCATTTATTGAACTGAGCTGTCAGACACCCATTAATAAAACAATGAACACAAACAAAATCAAATGTAAGATTTATAGACATGACTACTTTGGATATTTTTTTTCTTAAGAAGAATAAAATGCATTAAGTATGATACACTGGTGTCTAGTTGTAGTTTTCTTCACAAATAGCAGATTTAAAACCTTCCCGACAGGTGAACTGTGCTCTTCCCAATTGAGTTTGTTAATGTCACCACAGCGCAGGTCTCTTGGGGAAGCGATTAGTTTGGCAGGGAACAGAAACCAGAAAGGCATCCACTTTTGTCTGACACAAAAAAGGGTCAGAAAAGAGAAGCGGAAATGCTAACACTTGTGGATTGACTCATCTCCACTGGATGCGTTTTAGAACCAACAGCTTTTCTCCGAGCAGAATCATCCAGGCCCATTATCCGATCGATACCTCGCTGCCTCTGTAGCTTTAGGAAAAGGATCAAAAGGCTTTGGGAGCCTCTGCAATACAGCGTACAAGAAAACGCTGGGGCAAACACTAATAGTGCTAGCTGCGCCTTGTAACGGTCAACAAAGAACATCGAGTAGCTGCACTGAGATTCCTGCAAAAGGCTTTCTGTGAGGGAATGGGAGTGGGGATGGGGGTCAGATCAATTCAAGGCATGCTGGGGTGTATAGAGCGAAATAGTGAGAACCACAGAAAGTGAAAACTTTCATTTATTTGATGTTAATCCAAGGCGTTAAATATAAAATAGTTATTATCTTAACATTAAGCATTTAAGTCATCATTTTTGAACAGAGAAATAGACAAAAATACCCGTCTAAAGGTACGTCTACACCAACAACGATAAGTGAAACAATAACTATGAAGATAACGGCATGACTAGATGACACCCAAGCATGTGCTGTATCCAGGACCCAACATGGACTTATCAGCGTGAACGGGTTTCCATCCAGGAATATTCAGATAATCATCTTGACGGTATTTTGATTTCTTGTCAATGTTTTCATCTTTATCCACTTTAAATTTTATATCCGTTGTCTGGACAGCATCCACTTTGAATATTTACACCCATCTTTTCATAGTTATCGATGTATTAATGAACATATCATACAGACACATGTTTTACTTCATAAACCTCTGTCAGTTAAAAGGGCTACAAGCGCATCTCACTTTCTTGAGAAGTTTCAGTGGAGTTTTCAGAAAATCACGTTGAAAATGACAAACCTTGATGACGATGTGCCCCTTCCTTGTCCCAGTGCGATCAAGCTCGCGGTGCTCCTTAACCATCACGATCTCCCCTTCCTCTTCCACCTTGTGCGTGTTTTTTTCCACATGGTTGAGGATGCGCCAGTAGTCCTCCTGGGCGATGCAGACGAACTGGTCGAGGATGACATGGGGAAAGCGGGTGAACTTGTGGTAGAGCACAACGCTGCTCTGCACCATAACCGGGTACTCAGACAGCAGCACAGAGAAAGCATGAGAGCGTGCAGAGAGAGGCATGGAAGAGAAGGAATTATGGAGAAAACGATGTCCGACAGCACTACCTTACTAAACTAAAACTGATTAAAAGATCAATTTTAGAGGAAATACTGGTTTCAAATCATTGCTGCTCAGTTTTGGAGAGGCATCCTCACAGGAACACGGCAAACCTCCCATTATATCCCACTGAACAGAAAGCACTTGGACTTGACTCTGTGACTTGTTCTTCTCTAAACTAAATCATTAGTTTCTGTATTCGTCTCACCAAGCCCTACCTCTGCAACTTCCTCTGTATCTGAGGAACGGAAATGATGCGTGGAGGAGAGGAACTGGGCAGTGTGGACAGAAAGACTGCAAGTAAGAGAGGGAACTTTTCATACTTGCAGCGCTGTATTTGACTATTTGTTTGAGAAATGTGCGAGGGCTTTATAACGAAACTTGCCACTTCTTTACAAAGGGAAAGGCTCTTGAAAATACCAAAAAAAGATATTGTTGTACTGTAGAGTTAGCCCAAACCATGTAACAATTTTCTTACAGGAACCAGAAATGTCCGTTATTAATTTTAGTTTTTATTGACTATTTCACAGCAGGTTTATGATTATTACTCCCGTGGTTTTCGTCATCTTTACCTGGCAGTCGTCCCCCTTGGTGCGAACTTCTCCAACCATGTACTGTTTGTCCAATGACGGTGAGATGCCAAAACTGTTTCCCATACAAAGAGTCTCTAGTCTTCCTTCTGGATGGTTGATCTCAACTGCTCCGTTCAGGATTACATACCAGAGGTCCAGCTGCAGACAAATGCACAGACATGCCATTTGTGGTGGTGGGGGGGGGGGGGGGGGGGAATTGTTGCTGCTGCAGAGCTACGATCAATGACACGTTGGTTCAAATACATCATGTAACTCTTGCTTATATGTGCTCTTTTGGCATCCAAGTCTAAATACTGCACAACTATGTGCATGCCAATGTCCTGTATTGTTCAAACCCCCCCTCATCTCAATCATCATGGGGAGTGTGAGATCCTCTGTAATGAAGTGGGCGGAGCATGCTCCTTACTTCACCTCCTCTCAAACTGAATTTTAGGTGATATGAGCAGAGAAGAGACTTTAAACAGACCAACTGAAGTAGAGGGTGGGGTGGGTACTTCGATGAGTGGATGATGGAAGGTAGGTGAGTCCTCGGCTCACTCTCGAACTCTCCTCCCTTTTTTATTCTCTTGCTTTTTTTCCACATGGCAAATCTCCAATTCTCCTCTCAATGCTTCCCACTTTCTCTCTCCACCATTTTCTTATTTTTCTTTTCACCTAAGGCTCTTCTTAAACCTGAGCTGTGATGAAATAGTGATAAGTGAGAGGAGGAAGGGTAATCAGCCACACTGGGCTCCTATTGTAAACAAAATCATCCTGAGGGGCAGTTTTTCCAAAGTTTACGTAAATATAATACGTCTTACAGTATTTATCCCTTCGCTTTGCCTCATGAATATTTACAGCGGCCTGCAGCCTTGGGAGAACAGTTGGTTACAATTATAATTTCTAATATGACAAAGTAAAGAAAAAGGTTTCGGTCTTTACGGCACCTTGCTGGCTCTGCGATATTCCATTTTCTCTTCCTTTCAGTCCTCTCAAGTGCTCTCTCTCTCTCCCTCTTTTTCCCTTTCTTTTAAACCACTTAAGACTTTATTGTGCTTTCCCTCTCATACTCACTTAGCCTAGTCATTTTGACTTCTGGCTGTATCCAAGTGATTCTCTTTGACATTCAGCACGAGTCCACAGAGAGACACTGGAGTGGAGGAGAACTGCCCATCAATCAACCCGACAGACACACAGCATGAAGGCACACACCCATATCTGATGCACCTTGCCTTTTCACATATGCTTTTACATGTGTGTGTGTGTGTGTGTGAGTGCGTTTATGATTTCCTGCTGCCGGTGTGTATTCCCGTTCTCCTGGGCTTAGCGTCAGGCAGTTCGTTGCCATTTATCGCCTTGTTTGTTCTAATGCTGCTGTTTGGAAACACCGGGGACAGAGCTCCAGTTTCTCAGGCATGTAACTTAATTAATTAGCTGCGTAGACGCTCGAGTGATTGACGGGGCTTTCTCACTCCAGCGGCTCTGTGCACACTGGCCTACATATGTGAATTAGCTTGGGGACAGACGGGACAATGGTGGGGATGTGTGCGTTTCTGAAGCAAAAGCATCAGTGAATGTCTATATGTTCCTTTATATCGCCACCTCTTTTTGTCCTTTTTTCCCCATTCGACAAACATGCGCATCCATTCAATAACTCTTGAAAACATTTAAGCAAAAATGCATTCATATATTAAGAACAAAATTACTCTTTTGAGTGACAAGAGAAGACAACTTTGAGATTATATAAACACTTGTAGACAATTATTAATCACCCTGCTGGTGATTAATATAAGTGGGGCATGCAGAAAAAGTGAATATGAAAATGTAAATGAGCACCAGCAGTTTCAGTTTTCTAAACTTCTGTTTGCAGAAGTCAATGTGGGTCCGTTCATACCTCTTGTTTGTCTTGCAGTATGACTGTGCCAGCCTGTTCCACCACCTCGAACACCATGACGCTGCACAAGTCCCGCCGCACAGACATGGTCATGTTGGCGAAGGCAGGCAGCTGATGCATGAACTCCAGCAGTTGTTCTGTTAAGTGTGAGTAAAAAAAACAAACTTTTAACTAACAAAAGATTAGACATTGACTGATGAAAGGGGGGAAAACATGTTGGGAATCACGAACAGTGTTCATTGTTACTATGTGCACCAAAAGTGACACATCTCAGGAGTGAAATGTAAAACACTGCTTTATATACAGACAACCAGAAGGACATATAAAAACACTCTACTATTAGACTATCAAATGGTCTATTTTTAAAAGTAAGCATATTCTCATACCTGACCAAATACAACCACGGTCCGACAGTGACCGTCAAACATGCTGGCTCTGGTTTGTGGAGAGACAATTACCAACCGCGGGGGTACTCTACATAATTCTGGAAACTATTGAAAGCAATTGTGAGGTCGATGCAACTGTCCTTCTTCCATCTATTTGAGCTTCCAGATGATATGTGGGTTCCTCCATGTCTAACAAATTTCAGTGGCAGACCGAGTCTGATTATAAGCATTCAAGGTATTCTGGATCCCTCGTGTCTGTATTGATCAAAGTGCCATGGCCGTGTCTCATGCGCTGTCGCCTGGGGGTTTGAAGGTCATGAACATCCAACAGTGGTTTCTGGGCTTGGCTTCAAGTCTTTTTAGAGTATTACCCAGCGTAGATGCTGGACCTTCTATTATCAGTTCTTTTCTATATTGCAAAGATTGTTTCTGTAATGAGTCTTTGATGGAACTTTGATAGAAGAGGCCTGGCTCGAAGACCAACCCTGAAACACTCACCTGGCATCAGTTAATCAGCTAATTGTAGATTATTTCATCAGAGTATTCCTTACATACTCATTAAACTTATCATACTTTTCCTGTAACATTTTGCATGCTTTTGGCATCAAATGTCTATAAATCCTGAAAAAATTAAATAAACTCACTCCGTAAAAACAATATACATGTGACAGAATTTGAATTTACCGAACAGACCCTTTGGGAGGCTTTTCATTAAAACCCACTTTAAAAAGGCAACAAAAAAATTACTTTTCAGTTTTATAAAGAAAAAGAAAAGACAATTTCTGAACAGGATACATCGAATTAATTGAAGTAAGAGAAAAGCAAATGTAGCAATGTGCATGGAAACGTATGTATTATTTAAAACCTGATGGAAAAGTAGAGCTATTACACTGAATTGTGGAGTTAAAAATAACATAAAAAAACAATCAATGAAATGCACCTTAAAGAATTTCAACAGCTGGTCTGTAACCAGTAGGAGGTAATTAATGCCGACAAAAAGCTGACCCTGCCAACGACACTAAAAATATTAATACGTCTGCTACGATTCATTCAGCCTCAGACAACCAGACTAAGTTCTGCATTAGTCACAGAAATGCATCCGTCTTCCCTGCATGGTAGAATTAGCTGAACTTGGTCGGTCAATATAAACTGCAACAAGTGAGAAGAAGCAGATTAAATCTGCAGAGACTGAAGATGAAACACAGCAGCACAGTTATTGGATGAGCTGCCAGGCAGCTCAGTGAATCAGATTTAAGCTCAGGGGATTGAAGGGCCAAATCATCAGTCTTTTACAGTTGTTCTTGCAGGACTATATATGTGTGCATACTGGTTGGAGTAACAAATCCCACTGTTTAATTCTGTGTAAAGCTAATATTGCACCGCAGAGGTCTGAGGGTTGAGCATCTACTGACGGGATATTTGGTGTATTGATTTTAAGCAAAGCCATGAAAGAAAGAACTTGGAAAAGAACTTAAAATTCCCACCAACACCTGCCTCGATTTTTCCCCGGATAGTTTTACTAGCGTTCACTTAAGATTGGCAGATGTGCTGCAACAGCAGCGTATCCCAGTCACAATGACTCCCCCCCCTCGCCTGCTAACATGCCCAACACCGCGACGAATACCACGCTTTTCTGTAATGTGACAAACTCAAGAGTGCATTTTTATTTTCAGTCAACTCAGACTTTACATAAAAATAGAAATACTCTGGACAACTGTACTCGAGGGAGCCAGGTTTCAACTTTTGTTACATATGTTGCTCCCTCTACCTCCGTCTGCATTATGCATTTCCACTGAATATGATTTGACTGTAATGCTGAAGCCCCCAGCAGCCACACAGCAGGCCAGGCCTTTACAACTTCTCTCAGCTCTCTGATGTGGTCACCTTCTCCTCCAGGACCCTGCTGGGTCCCACTAATGAGGTTGTATCCCTGATTGCCAGCTTAAAAATACACACTGGAAGGACACTGCTGTTTAGACATCACTACAGAGTGATCGTTAACGCACACATCCACTTGTATCTGCGCTATGTGTGCTCGAATGACTGATAGGATCTTGCTGCATGACTGAAAGCATCCTTCCAAATCAACAGAGTCCTTAAATCTACTAAAAAAAAAGCACTGGGATCCATATTCATTCAAGCTCCCTTTTAAGTGTTTTTTTTAAGCTCCCAGGAGTCGTATTTTTAAGGCAAAGATCAAATTGAGCAGCAAACGCTGTACACTCACCAATGTCGTCGTCATTGCGGTCAGCTGGATCTTTTTCCAGACACTCTCGGACCAGGTCTCGGCCCAAAAGGGTGTCCGAGGCTCTCTCCAGGTCTTCATCTTCCTCCTCTTCTTCCTCGCTGTCCACTGCAGCTTCTGGGAGACCAGACAGATCCACATCTCCCAGCTCGCTCTCTGTGGCCTGGAGAAAACAAAGCTGCCGTTTATCAACAGGTCTGAACTGCAAAATACTTGAGCATTTTTTGTATTTGCTTTTCTTCTATACATTGTTTTATATGATTCTTGCCATATAGTGCAAATGACTTAGAAAAGTTCTTTGGGCCTCAAAAGGAAAAATATAACACATAAAAGGTCAAAGTACATCAAAGGGAAGATTTAAGAGTATTCGGTGACCAATTGTATATGATTACAGGAAAAGAAATGAGCATGACTAGACAGAAACATAAAAGAGATTTTGAGTTACAAAACTGGCCAAATTGGAGGTGATTACAAATATATCCTGTAATTTTCTGACATCTACAGGAACAAAAGAGATGGTACAAAGTGGATGCGAATTGATGTAAATCAATGCTTTCCATTTTCCAGCTCTGTTTTGATTCTCCACTTGTATTTTTACTGATGCATCATTCATGATGGAAACAAACAAAAAAAAAAAACTGACTGAGAACCTGCAACCCTCGACTAAACCCAAACCCCTCAAAAACAGAGGCCGACAACTGTATATTCCAGTCCAGCAGTAAGGATTAATATTCCTACAGCTGTCCACCTGTGCAGGCAGACAGACGGTGGGTCGAATCTGAAAGGGCACGGGAGCGTTCGGGTCATGCCATCTGTTGGCTTTTACAGGTAGTCCTAAGAGCCGATTGAATTGCAAAGTGAGTGTGACTTCAACTCCATCTCTGCCCGTCCGAGTACTAAAACCTAACTGACGTATTTATTTAATGTGAGAACTCACTCACTTCACTGACTTTTGACAGGATAAATCTAACTGTGTTTTGCTAAATCACAATGAGCCACTGTCCAAGAAGAGATATTGATGGGTCAGTCAGTGCTTTTAAACCGTACTGAACTGCTGAATCTAGTGGCTTTTGTGCTTTTTGTGTCCAATTCCTTTTTTTAAACATCTATTCAAGTCCAATAGCTCCTTCAGGTTTCATTGTTGAATATAGGACAAATTTAAGGTCAAGGATCAAGCCAACAGCTTTTCTTTTTTGGGTGGGATATATGAGCCGCTGCACCTGCTGGGACAAAGTTAATTTCCTGGTCTACACACTCCAAGATGGACTCTCTAATGAGCAATGGTGTTGAGTCGTTAGGTTCTCTACACATCTGGAGCGCACCCAAAAGGTTTTACGGGATTCTCCGAGGCGAGGTGATGGAGTCCATGATCCATCCCAAGTTCAGGCTCAGGTCCTCTCTTGTTTTCATAAATTAAGTAAGACAAGCCATTTAGAAGAGCACAGAAAGAGAGCAGCTGCTCAGTCTTTCCTGTTCCCAGTGCCCCGGACGCAATTAATTTGGTCAATATACGTGAACAGGCAAGCCAGACAAAACGCTAAAGAAAAAAGGAAACATAAATCCTCGTCACAGCGATGATAAATGTCGAAAATAACAGAAGAATAAACAACGTGCGATTATCAAATTAATTTGACTTTGGGGAGCATCTTTTTTTTTTCTATCACAAAAGAGCTCAATAACTGACAGTTTGCAAAATTATCCACTTTTCTACAAAAAAACAACATATATTACTGCATCAATGTCAAGACCAAGAGAAAAGTGAAAAGGGTACATTTTTATAGTCATCCATAGGAGGAAAAAACGTATTTTACCAGTAAGAGGACATCAGGAAAGAAGGTATGACATTAACCCTACGTGGAAAATGAAAGAATTTAAGTTGTAACTTCATAGCAGTGTAAAACGGCAATATCTCTTCATCCCGGCCACCGTCAGTGACATCTTTCAGTGCCACAGAGAGCCAAGCCCATTTCACATGCTGGATTTGCCCTTTCAATCCGATACCCCACGTCTCTGAACAACTCTGAGCCAGGAGCGGTTTTCCTAAAGATGAAGGCCATCAGATGTACAAGAACCACTGCAGTGATGTGGTGGAAGAGCGGAGAAAAGAAAAATGCTGGTTTGAGTAAAAGTGTGGGATGTACAGTAGCCAAGAGCTGAAAGGGCAAAAGAGAGGTGTGAGTGCGAGTTAACGTCGAGAAGTCGGAGAGAGAGTAAAATGAGCTGCGCAGCATTCAAATAAGAGACAGAGAGAGCAGTGAAAAATATGAGCGTGTGGGAGAAACACAACAAAACCAGTGTGTTGCTTGACAGCTGAGGTCCGCCGCTGACTGGAAGGTCAGCTCTCTCAGACAGCTCTAAACAAACACTGGAGCCGAGTCGGTGACAAGCTGATAAGATCAGCTCCGTGTGATAAATACCTAATCTGAGGATGAAAAGATCTGATCTCTGTGTTAAAATGCCTGACCCAAGTTAACCTGACCCGCATCAATCTGTGATCGCTCACAGACGAGCTGAGCATAGAGGACCGCCCGAGGCAGATGCCGCAGAGGGGAGGACAGGAGGCGGCTGAAGTATCGGAGATATCCAGGTTTCCTCAAACTACGTGGCATTTCTTCATTTTATAAGTTGGGATTTGACCGTATATTATTCTTCCTCATCCCTCTGCTCATTTATTCAGAATATAATTCAGAGTAAAACCTATTAAATAAAACAAGATCATTCTCTACATATTCTAAAGCTGCTTAATGAAGGTTTTATTTTTCTGCACCATGTTTCATGTCATTTGGCTACTACCACATACGCCTGCCTCTCTCCTTAGCGAAAGAAAGAGAAGAGTTGCTTTAATTGTTAACATTCCTCACCGAAGCAAGCCTCATTAGTTTTGTGGCCAGTTGGCCCATAGATCACACCACCTCATAAACGTGCTCATTAGCGAGGCAGCCTCACTACTTCCCGTGGTAAATGCGAACAATGCCAACAAAGCTGCTGTCAAAAATAACCTTTTCTGCCATTTATAACTGTATCCTCAAACATCTGCAGAATATAGCATGAACTAAGAAAGGAAAAGGAAAAGTGACGGCTGAAGCAAGGCTTTTGGATGTAGCGTAACTGCTTTGCAGCCATTTAGACGTCCCACACTCGAAGCACACGTCTGGTGGCTCCTCAGAAACGTCACGTGAAAAAAGCGAGGCGGATGGACGGAAAGAGAGTAAAACGTAACGACCTCTTGATTTGCTTTTATTACGATTTACCAAAGATAAATGTGGTTAAATGCATCCAGTGCCTCAAAACTGCACCAATATTCCCCTGTTAATCTATTTGAAAAGACTTTTTAATTATATTTTGCATTTTACATTATATTTTATATAATATTACAGATGTCTACCTAAGTTGAGCCATTAAGATTATTCTAAGCAGGAGGAGTAGATTACGATCAGTTGTCATTCCTGCCGTCCTTCATGGTATGACACCTATAAAAGATCTGATAACCACAAATCCATCTACACTGACAGTAGTACAATTCATACACCTGCAACACAGGTAAAGATGGTGCTTGAAAGGTCAGATTAATTTCCTACATGTGACCTTCAATCCACAGCAGGACGTACAGGGGGAGACAAATCACCAGGATGCACAACTAATAATTAGCCAGAAGAGAGGGATTATAACGAGGACACATGGAAGGTTAAGTGACAATTCACAGGTGAGCAGAAGGAATTGAAGCCGATCAAGATGAGGAGAACCAGCTCTAAGTTAAAGAGCAGATGTTGAAAGGATGCAAAAAGCTTCATAATTTGTTACGATTCATTAATTAGTGGTAACGGGAGATAGAAAACTTAATTTTTAAAAATTCATTTAAAGGTTCTCTTCAAGAAACTGAAAACACAAAATATTAAAGTATATTTTTAATTTGTGAGAAAGGACAATCAATACACCCCTCAATGCTGATATTTAAAAAAGATTATTTATTATTTAATTTAAACAAGCAGCCATGTACTCACCTGGTAAATGTCTGACAAGCTGCTGCTCCCTGAATCACTGGCAATGCTGCATCCTGATTGGCTGGGAGCCATGTGCATCACCTGATGGTGGGCGTGGTCTGTTAAGTGCATCTTATTCAGGTCAGCAGGAAGCTGCTCAGACAGCAAGCGGAGATGGAGAACAAGGGGGAAAAGAGAGAGTGAAAAGGATATGAGTTCAAAAGAAGCAAACACTTTCTTACATTCAGTGTACACCAGAGTAGCGCACGCACGCACGCACGCACGCACGCACACTTTGGTAAAGATAGGATGATTAAAGGGTCAGAGCTGAAAACACTTCACAAGGTTTTAAATTAAAATCCAGTGGTGACAAGTGATCTGATTTCTGGAAGAAGGTGAAGCTGAGAGGAGATGAACCAGAACCAGTAAATTCTCATTACCGTATTACCCGGACAGCTTATACATCTGCGTCACATGCTCGTTAAGTACACCAGTACACACTGCTGTAGTCATCACGGTTACAGTCATTTTCAAAGGCTTGGACCTTCACCTTTCATCCAGAAGACTTGACCATTCAAACAAAATAAGAGTGGTTTAGGTTTCACCAATACAAAACCTATACTGCAGCTTTAAATCTCCTCCACAGGTGGTTTCTCCACCATTCACACCTTGATTTATGAGACAAAAACATCCCACATGCTGACCAGGTAAACAATCAGAGTGAACAAAGGAGCCCAACGAGCAGAGCATCAGTGTTTACATATGACTTCAACATTTTACAACCATGAAACCCACACCCAGTCAATTTGAACCTCTCAAAAAAAAAAAAAACGAAAAAAGTATATTTGCCTTGTATTTAAAGATTTCAAGAATGACATTTGTCTACTTAAGCTCAGCAGTTGTATGTTTTTGTTTTAAACTTATTTTAGTAGTTGTTACTATCAAAACGGGATCATATGATGTTATAATTATACATGAAATAGTAACCTCTCTTTTCTGCTGTAGTTATGCCTCTTGATTAAATGAATTATTTAGACCAACTATTAATGAATACCCCATCAATTCATAATTATAGTGATAATAATTTATAGTTAAGTGAACTTGATGAACACATGAAACTAAAAAATGTTTATAAAAAGGTGCTAGAAAAATACAATGAATATATTTTTGAAGTGGGGTGGCTAGTTTTCCCTCAACATCAACCCCGTCTCCGCTAGAAAAAAGCCTGACCACCTATAAACTCAAGTCTTACCAGTTGGGGCTGGGGTAGAATCAGGGTGAGGGAGGACGTCCTCCTGCGACACCAGGAAAACCTCCAGCGCACCTCCTCCATGGCCGCATTACACCATCAAGAAACCCACATTAACACCAACCGCTCCACATGTAAAGGCGAACCAAACCAAAATGAAGCCTGGGAGCTGTTTGAGGCTGTGAAGGAGCATGATGGCAACATGCAATATTAAACATGTTGAGTCTGGGGGTGCTGCCCCCTCAGTACTCTCTCCTAATAGGCCTGTTGTACTGTACAACCCGTTTAGCACTCAGGTCCCTCTAGATTCAAACACACGGTAACGACAGCTGGGGTTTAACAAGTTTAACAGGTTCTTCATATGTGATGTCTTTATGAGAAACTCTCAGATCATTCAGCCGTACGGAAGTGTGCCATCGTAACAATAACACAAACGCATGCCGGTGAGTGATCTGCAGGTCTCAAATGAAGGAGTTTTAAATTGAAATCTATTTCCTATTAAGCATAACAGTGTTTAATACTGTGTGATAGATATACATATCGACCCAAAGACAACTTGTAATCTTAACACTGCTCGTAATATTGATTTAAGTTCATCCAATCACACATATACACAGCTTTGCACTCTAAGCCTTGCTTTTAACCAACACCCTTCATTACAATTTTGTTGCGCTTCTCTGTGAATGAGAAGAGGCAGAAATAGCAGGGGGGAGGACAGAGGCGGAGTGCTAATTTAATCAAAGTTAAATACATATTGATTTCGGCGTGATGGTGCAGTTATGAGCTGGACTACACTGAGCAGAGCTCAGAAACAGAAGCTGATGTGCGAGACTGCGGGCCTGACTCAGAGTCGAGAAGAAGTTCACGAAAGACGCACAAAAAAAAAAAAAAAAAAAACCACATCCAATACCGGAGTTAGGAAGAGAAAAATCTTACATCCACCTGTAAGTTTACTGGGACTGCATGAAGGAAATATAGCGTTGGTTCTGAGCTTTAGAGGGCCACCCCCTTAAACACTATAGCACACATGATTTTAGCAGAACAGAATGTATACAAGTTAACACTCGGTTCTGCAGGATGGCAGAACCTTTAAGCCAACATTCTTCCAACAGTTATTCTCATTTAGACATCAGCAGGATTGCGACCTTCTCACCGAACCGCTTGTGAAAAAATGACAAGCTCTAATATCGTCTTCCTACACGACAACTATGTCTAAAGTTCCTAAAGGCTCATTTGAGCAAGTAGTCCGGCCTTAGACATATCCAACGGTTATCTCACTAAGATTTCCAACATCTTAACATCCAATTCAGATACACTAATGAGCACATTTTAATGCTGACTGAGGCTTGTGGAGCTGCCCCCTAGTATACTGCATTAATTTAGAGTTATAAATAATCCCTACTGGGCTAGAATGAACTGGACACGCACTTAGATTGAGATACCTGAAGGAAAAAAAAAAAAACATATCGACATTATAAATAATCTTGTTATTGTTAAAATTTAAAAGTGACAGTTATAAAAGCTGTTCAGAGGAAAGTAGTAAAACTACAGTATTCACTGGTTTAGTTTAGTGTCTGTGTCATGCTGTAAAAAGTACACAAGCACAAGTTCATCCTCCTTTACATCCTTTATATCCTGACCGGGACTGGATTTTCTTAGGTTTGATAGTAATACAGATTGGTTTGAAATCCAGCTGCTATGATTAGGATAGGAGAAAAAGCAACAAAAGATCCATACAGTCTATGTTGTGACATTCTGCTTTGTTGTTTAGGCTGTAAATAACAAGCAACAATTATAATAATGTAGGCAAATAACAGAGGTCAGTGTTAGAGGAATAAAATAAAATAAAAAAAAAAAAGTTCTGAATCAGTGTCTGGATCTGATGTGTGTTTTCAGGTTTAATGAAAGAACAGGTAGTGAGAGCAGAAAGGTACTGTACTGTTTGTGGGAGTACTTGGGAGTACGTGATGGCTGGAGGGGAGGAGTCGAGTGAAGTGGAGGTCTTGTGGCTCTCATTCACTTCACAGAGTTAATCCTACTCTAATCCCCCTCTTTTCCTCTCCCAGCAGGCCTAACCAGGGGGTGGGGGATGGGGCGATGGGTTCTCCCATTCTCCCCATGCATTAAGGATGAGAGTCAGGAGATTAAATATAAATGTGTAAGGTTCCTTCAGCTGTAGCATTTTATCATGTCAAGGAGTGGACACAATGATGGGAGCATTGAGCTTTCACTGCAGCGTTCACTGGAGGAGTCGCATTAATCCCTCAGAAATCAACGTATCATCTATTAAAATACGGCTGTGATAATGTAGTTTAAGCAAGACGCAGCAAAGATGGTTAGAATGAGAAGAATCACCGTTCGTCATTGTCAAGTCATCTCACCAGGTTGGACAATTCTTCATAACAAACAGATCATCAGTTTGCAACAACACAGAGTTATGTTTTTACACAAGTACCACCTGTAAAAGTGACCTATATATGTGTTTGGTAATTCCGTTATCATACTTTCAACTCAAAAAAAAAAAAAAAAAACTGAAAAGAAACAATCCAAATATTGTAGTTTTATTGCAATTTTAAGAATTTAACTACGCGTGAGCGATGTCTGCCCATTTATCCCTTACTTAAATGGGCTCTACAGCCCAGACTGGCTACGCAAATGACATTTCCCCAAACACATTTAACTGCTGGGATAATCTCTGTCGCGTTGTAGGTCATCGTGTAAAGAGACCTTTTGGCTTTTAGAAACCTTGAAGATATTTGGATTTGACTGGTCTAAGACGGCAAATCAAAAATACACAAACAATGCGCAGAAAGAAGTAAATGCAGGTGCAGATCATCTTCTGAATTTATACTGCACCATCACCTTTATTTATGTTTTCCTTGAATGTAATTAACTGTTTTAAAACAGACATTGTTTTTTGCAGAGGTTTTGTTTGGATGCCTTCGGTTATTTACAAATGAAATGGCATGAAATACTTAAACAATTATTAAACTGCTGATAAGTAGGAAGAAAGGGAGTCTACTGCAGTCAGATATGGCCAAAACTCCTGACACAGAGGCCCAAAGGATTAATGAGACGTTATACTGACAAAGATGGAGCAAAGATAAAACTATGCACAAAGATGTGCATGTCAGACAGAGATAAAGAAGCAGAGAAAAAATAAATTAGAATTCATAAAGATACATATTAAAGAGGAACAACAGCGCAGCTAAGTAATTAAAATATGATGTGGTTGATGAATCCTGATGAGGGTTATAATTAAACCTGGTACAACAAACAATGACAAACAAAGCTCAATGAATATTTAAAGACAAATGCGCAGTATATGGAAAATGAAAACAAGATGGAAGTATTAAATATATTGGGTTTTTTTTTCCTGATGATTTTGCGTGGGGAAGCTACATTTGTATGCAAGATAAAGAGTGTAAAGAGGTCAAAAACAAACAAATAAAAAAGAAAAAACAAAACAAAGAATCAGAAGCAGTGTACGAGAAACTTTATCACAAAGTGACAAAAAATTCACAATTAAGTGAACTGCTGTGTTGCAGGATTTAAGTCCAATGTGTGGAAGAATTAAAAAAAAAAATAAAAATACAACAACTATATAATGCACTCAGGTGATATCTACTTTTCCTGTATACCATCATAACTATAAAGGGTCGAGATGATTCATAAAATGGACAGGAGCTTTGACCAAAGCCAAGGGTTCAGCTCATTTCTGCTGACTTGCTTTGCAGAAAGTTCCAGCTCTTCCATGTCAATAACCTCAGCGTTCAGTAAATCCAGGCATGATGAGGTCATTGCTAGGGTACCTGATACTAACGTGGTCGGCCTGTAGATGTCAGCAGTGACAAACAGCTTTGACATGTACTGAGAAGTAAGGCCAAGTTAAACAAGCATCGCTCACATCTTGCCCACAGCAGGCGCAGAGAGGTGATGCCAGTGAAGAAGTGCGTCCACGACTTTCCTTATTATGTGTAAATACTACTCATGGCTGCAGGTGTTTGCATGAGAAACAATAACTTACACTCTCTGTGGATCAATACTGGCAACATACATCTAATTAAAGATGTGTCAGAGGTGCAAATAATGTGCCAGATTTTTTTCAAGTGGGGTGAATTCCACGCAGGGCTTCCCCGCTCTGGACTTGGTGCATAATTACACACTAAAAGACTGAGCCTTGTGTACAGCATGTTTTCACTCATAACAGTTGACACTGTGTTGATTTAGTCACACAGCAGGTTGCTAAACCAGAAACCACATCACAGACAGCAGCAGTGCTCCTCTGCACAAAAGAACAATACTGCTACAGTCTCAGACACAAATGAGTTACCCTTCCTTTGACAGAGCACTTAACTTGGTGCCTGAATCTGATTTCCTCCCATTTCGTGGTTTCTCTGCTCTATTTCGTTGCATTATCTTGTTACGGCCCATCTCGTCTTTTTGGTAATTAACCATGTCTGCTGTCTAAGTCTGTCTGCCTCCCACCCCGCAGCTCCTCAGCCACTACTTTCCTCTGTTACCGTCACCTTCTCGTATACCCTTCACCCCTTTCTTTCTATTTTGTGAGATGTTCTCCCATCTTCAACAATGTCAGTACTGCATCTAATAGGAGTGAAAATGAGTAAAAGGATTGCAAGAAGTCTCAGAAGACTAGGTAGGTGAGAAATCACACACACACACACACACACACACACACGGCTCTAGATTTAGCTCTGTAGAGCTGGAGAAAGCTTTGATCAATCCAGGCCAGTGTTGGCTTTAATGTTGTAAGCAGTGGATGGTGTCACAATACACACACACACACACACACACACACACACACACACACACACACACACACACACACACACACACACACACACACACACACACACACACACACGATGTTACATGCACACACATCTACACGCACACTTTTATGGACAGAAAAGTCTATAACATCCCCAACAAAGAACAACAGCCTTTTGTAAACCAACGTCTACTGATTTTGCAATATGAAAACTGAATCGATCAAACAGGCTGAACACTTGACCGCGATCCACTCCGATACTGGCAAGGCGTACAGAAGGTTGTGGATTAAAATACAACGCGGAGAAGAAGGAGGGGGAGGAAATCGAGGCACTTGGACAAAGAGAGAGTAGGTTTAAAGAGAGGAAGTAAACAGGCGACAGGCGCAAATACAGACTGAATTGTGTGTGTGTGTGTGTGTGTGTGTGTGCATGAGGGAGAGAAAAAAAAGAGAAAAGAGAAGGAAAGCTCAAGGGAGTAAAGACAGCGGCAGAAAATAATACAGATGGTGAGTGTGGTGTTGAAGTCAGAGTGAGGTAAAGGATGAAGATTAAAAAGTCTCCAATATTCTCTTTAGATTCCACTTCTACCTCAGTCCAGACTTCCAGGGTGTGTGTGTGTGTGTGTGTGTGTGTGTGTGTGTGTGTGTGTGTGTGTGTCTGCACCAGCTGGAGCAGGAGGAGATGTAATGAATTGAAGCTGAAATTGGAGGTGACAACTGCAAAGACAGACATGTCACAGAGGGAGGAGGGGGAGGGAGCGAGTGTGGCTGGACTTAGCAGGGAAACACACGAGGAGATGAGGACTCAAATATTGTCAAGCATAGGAGACGTGTGTCTCTGCAAATATACAAACAAGAGCTCAAACACGTTCCCTCTTTCTCTCTCTGGTTCACACGTGCCTTCCTGACCTTCTTACACTGAAGCCAATTCACTCCATCTGGCCCAAACTTCCACAACTTGGCTCTGACTTGCAGCAGCATCTTTAACAAAGTCGAACTGATATGTGTGGCCGCTGCCTCGCGTCACCTCTGAGTCGATTCCACTGCAGCACAAATTAAGAGAAGGCTCCAAAAAAGAGAAAACAAGAAGAATAAAAATAAAAAAAAACCAACTCATGCTGATGAGGATAAACACCCTCTGTGCTTGATCAAACACAAAAGTTGTGTTGTCATGACAATTTTGTCATGACGTTTGCGTTTTCTTTTCTTCCTTTTTTCAGTACTAAAACAGTAGTTTTTACCCTTTTAGCTGCTCAGTTTCTTTATTTAAAAAGTTTACAGGGACTGTTTAATTTCTGCTGTTATCAGTAAAACAATACTTGAATGCATCCACGTTGTTGTTGCATTCTGTACTCGTGGGTGACTTGATTTTTAATTACAGCTCTTCACTTGTGAGGAACATCAAATCCAGCATACTGTATGTCTCTTTAACCAGTGGTCAGAACCTTTAAAAAAAAAAAAAAAAAAAAAGTGGTTATAAGGACCAAAAAACAAAAAGGGAAAATAAAGTGGGACAACATCAAATCTAAGTGAGGTGAGAATTTTGCATAGCAACAAACTACCTCAAACAGTCTCTGAAATTCAGTTTTATCTCACTCGATGAAAAGATATTTCCTCCTGCGCTTTGGCAGGCACTGATAAGTGAGACACAAGGTTCAGCGATCACTGGCTGGCAAGCTCCTGGCCTGGACAGACTCTGGCTGGCAGCTTTCTGCAGTGGATCAACAACCATTAGCTGGCAGCTCCAACGCTGCGCTGTGCCAGTATTGTGACAGACGGGATGCTGAATGGCAGCAGCGGTGCCAAAGGCCTGTGACTTCTGCCCCAGATGTCTGGTGTTGGAAAGAGACGCAGAGAAAGCACTGGAACAGGAAAACAGAAATACAAACAGGGATGGGCAGAGATGGAAGGATGTTACGATGTTATGATTTGTCCTCATTTGGTGTTAGATGAATCCTCCACAGATTCTAAACTCCTCAACACTTTACTGTACCAGCAAACACAGAGATCTGGCAAACTCTACAGCAATAATCAGTTACTTATAGGTGATTGTATTGTGTTGCAGTTTAAATATTGTATTGCAGGTGAAGCAGAAAAAACCCCACAAAAGTACAACTGGAAATAAAGAGAAGTATACCAGACCGGGAACAATCAAAGTAAATAACTTCCACTGCATTTCTACTCAATGTTTTTTGTATTGTTGGGATCAATTGCCTCGTGTTTGGCTTTGTAATTAAATTGGAGCTGAAAATCCAAAGTAAAATTGGCTTTTTTTTGAGGAACGTTTCAGCCAACTTGTTAATGCATAAACAACTAAAAAAAGAAAAGCAACATTACAGTAGACGCTTGGGTTAGAAATGATGATAATGTTTCAGCCTGCTTCCCATCATGTAAATGAAACTGAGCAGTTTGGAGATTAAAATTGTCTGAGCTCTCATTTATCCCTGCAATGTTTAACACTCATTCAGTTGTCTGGTGGTTTACATAGCGAGAAAGGTAATTGGCGGGCGCCGGCAGATATTCTTCACTGGAGGACGGAAAATTAGAACGAGGTTTAAGTTGAAATTCCCTCCAGGTGGCATCTGGAATAAGAAACGGCGTGTGTTCATGTGTGTTTGACAGCAGGGAGCAGGCATTAGTTGCTGATGAAAAAGTGTCGTTTCTGAGGAATAATCATTTTGTCACCGTTTGTCTGCCCTCCTCCGCTGGCAGCAGCACCGGGGTGAATGAAGAGGCAGCGTGAGTGCCTGAGACTTAACTCATCAGAACAGTTAAGACCAAGAATTAGAACAAGATTCAATCAAAATTAATTATTTCTCTTGTGACGGCCGTTCTTGGAAGTTGCTGGATTGTCTGATGTTGCCCGTCTTTAAATAAGAGAGAAAGAAGAAATAAATCAGCCTCAGTCTCGCCCTTCCCATCTGTCAACTTCCTCCTTCATTTATCATTTCTTTTCATCCACCCCCTCCACATCCTGCAACTCTACATTCCTTTTATATATTTTGTTCCTAAATAAAGACTGCTGCTGGTATTAAATAGTTTCATCTGTGTTAACTAACAGGATGACACACACTTCTGTTACTTTCACTGGTGGTGTCCCAGTATTTCACTTGTATGTCTTCCGGGCAGCGATCGACTTGTTACATTTGAATAATAAAGCAGTAGAGAATAGTAGAAACACCAAACATCCAAACCTGCTTGTATACAAAGTCTCTGGGGGTGAAATGTTTAGTCTGTTTGCCAATATCTTCTTTTGTTTCGTTGATACTGTCTGTTCAGCTTGTGTGCTTCTCGAGCGAGATTGTACGTTACAGGAAGCCACAAGGCGCCTCGGTCTGAGCCCCAGAGGAAGGTGGGCCACGGCCAGGTCTGCCGGATACAGGAGGGAAGGGAAAGCACTTGGCTCTGACACCGATACAAACACATGTGCACAGTTACGTACAGACGCGTACAACGCAGAACCTCCTGCCTCCCCTCTGCTAACAGATGCTTCCTGCCCTGCAGCCCACTCCGCAGTCCGTCACACATATAAACACACACACAAAAAAAAAAAACACAGCATGCCCCTGGTACCCCTACAGGTTGACCCAGGGGCCAGTAGGAGGGGCATCTGGTTTTCCTTTAGTGTTATTGTTTATGTTGGATCTAGTTCCCCTGGTTTGACCAACTCTAGACCAAACAGAGCAAACAAAAAGTTCGGCTCCACATCCAGGCTGGACAGGAAATTAATTTTTTTTTGTAACTAATCCCAAGCTCCAGAGTTCAATAGATATTTTATTATCGGCTCAACACAACTCCTGATAACAGTAAGTCAGTAAGACTGCTGGAAGACACAAAAGGCTGCTCATATTGTTAAAAAAAAGGCGATTATTTCCATTACGGTAAGGACAGTCCTGCTGATGCTCAGCGACTGAGATTGACAGAGGCCTTAGCCTTGTGTACACTGTATGTACCCAACTTCCACCGAACACAAAAGACATCAGCAATGTGCAACCAAGTAAATAAAACGTACTTGTTCTTGTTTAACACTTTTCTGTCATTGTAGCTTGTAATTAGAAAAAAAACCCATTTAATAGCATCTGCTTTCTTCGCACTAGTCTTCTCTTTGCTTCACTCACAAATACACAAACGGTCAAAGAGCAATCACCCAACAGGCCCCTCTTGTATTTATAAATGCCCTTGAAAATTATCCAGTAAAGGCTCTTTGGTTGTGTAGCCAGATGAGGGGATGTGGATCAATAGTAGTGAGATAATGCAAGCAACTAGAATTGAGAGGGTGGTAGCCCTGAGTGGTTGAAATATCAGCAATCATGTGTGTGTGTGTGTGTGTGTGTGTGTGTGTGTGTGTGTGTGTGTGTGTGTGTGTGTGTGTGTGTGTGTGTGTGTGTGTGTGTGTGTGTGTGTGTGTGTGTGTGGTGGAAGATGGCAGCGGGGACCGACAGAGCTCTGGTAGGTGGAGTCTGCATATAAAGTAAGGGAGAGTAATTTACGTGCATGTCTGCATGTGCTTGGTTATTAGTGTTTGCTACTGTTTGGCAGTATTTGAGAGAGTGTGTGTGTGCGTGTGTGTGTGTGTGTGTGTGTGTGCTTTGTGTGTTTGGTGTGTTAAACTGCATCCAAGAGTGAGAGACCTCCAAGTTTAAGTGCACAAGCAAGGGTCTAAGTGTGTACAGATAATGAACGAGAGTGTTTGTGCACATGAGCAGCTTCATTTTAGGCCATTCAGCCTTGAAATGTTGAGTGGGCTTTTCACTCATTTCAGCCTATCATCGCTAAAAGGCAATAATTACACCATTAAAAAAAAGACGCAACATGAGCCTTTTTATGCCGCCGCATCTACTGAAACATTCGAGCAGCTCTGTTTTCTTTCTCACTGCATCGCAGCTTTGAAATTCTCCGGCAGATACGTCTCTCTAGGCCAATATCTGAATATATAGATTCACGTGTAAATCTTTAATAGATGCCACACTGAGATAACGTGCCAGAAATCTAAAATATCTGATTTTGTAGCAAAAATGTTAAAGAAAGAGTAAAGAATAGAATGTAGATTGAAAACGTGCTTTTTCGCTTTCTTATAAGCACAACCCATGATGACTTCAGAGATGTCATCTGCATAATGAAGCATAAAAATGTATCCCATGCAAACACACCATTAACTGCACCGATACACATGACGTAATGTTTTATGCAAATTCCACAAATATAATCTGTAACAGGGATGTGGAGGAGACGTCAATGGAACAAGAAAAAAAAAAAAATGAACATCGATGTCTGATTTCATGAGAAGGCCTGAGTAGTAATTTATGACTTATGGGAGGCGAGTAGGTCATGGCCTGGCTAAATGCAATCCACATTGATCTCTATCACCCCCACTTCCTGTTCATATGATATTCTAGACCTCCCTTGGCATGCTAAAAGCCCTCTCTCTCCACTGTTGCTTGCTCAAATCCTCTTCGCCTCTGTGTGTTTGTTTTTATCTGGACCGAGACCCCTCTCCCCACCATTTTAAGCTCCAAGGCCACATTACTTTAATTCCCAGTGTGGATTTGGTCATTTCACCTACCAGCCTGCCTGCAGGGTTCAGGTCTGTTTCAATCAGCCAAGGCAAATGTGAAGACGTAGTGGCAATAACGTCACCCGGTCACCCAGCCCATCCTCCCAGATCACATCCTGTCTATTGCTCGTTTATTGGCAGCTGCTGTTTTCTTCTGCTGATTGTTATACTTGTATATCTTGTCTTTTGTACCTTTGACGATATATCTGTCTCTCCTCTCTCTGTTCTTCATTCTCTCTTTCTGATCTCCATTTTCCTTCTCTGCCCAGCTGGTCTTCAGCAGGAGGGTCCCCCATTATGATCCAGGTCCTGATCCAGGTTTCTTCCCTCTTACAGGGTTTTTTTTCTTCTGTTTGTCACTGTTTGGCTTAAGGTTTTTCTCCCCCTAGGGTAGTTTTTACTTTTCGTTTATGTAATAATTGCTTGGGGGTCACGTTCTGGGTCTCTCGAAAGCAACTAGAGACAACTTGTGTTGTAATAGACGCTATATAAACAAAACTGACTTGAATTGCTGATGTGATGATGCGGTCAGCTACAGCAGAACGTGCACTTTGTGAAAGACAACCATTTAACTTATTGGTTTCAGCATATTTTAATAAAGAAAAGACTTTTCTATAACATGATGAGAGCGGCAGGGTTTTATTTCAGAGAACAGCAGGGACAACACGGTTAAATATGACCAAAACCAAAACAGACACCTCTCTTTGGTCTGGAACAACAAATATATAGACAACTGGGCTGCAAAGTAACACTATGTTTCAGGTAGTTCAAGTGAATTGTCTTTTTTTTACTACAAACAAGAAATCTGAACAGTAGGACTACTGTTTAATTAAAACATCTAGTAGTGTGTAGGTATAGTGACACCTAAAGGTGCAAATCCTGAACTGCAACAAACTAAAAGCCCTAAAATCATACAAGTCGTGCTTTAGAACCAGTATTTAGTCCTAGTACTTAGTACTAGTTTGTCTCTTTGGGTTATTGAAGCAACATCACAGGAAGAGAAACAGGCCTGCTTAAAGTGTCTGACAAGAGAAATTGCTGTTTTGAGGAAATGAAAAGCCAATGATGCTAATTTTGATTTGATTTTTTACAAACTGGTCATTTTAACCTCCACAATGATTTAATTTAACCTATATCTGGCTGCAAATAATTTGATAATTTTTGCTAATCTGAGGTATGATCACAACCATCAGTCCCATATTGACACAAAGCGTAAATGTTTGAGGTGCTCATTTCTTAATCTGACTCTGCTGTCTGGACACAGAGCCCAGAAAGCAGTCAATATACTGTACTAGCGATTAATTAAGCTCCTTATTCCACTCAAAAGCAGATGGGCAGTTTATTGAAGCAACAGTAACTGTTCTATATCTGCTCTGTTGATAAATGACCATCCAGTAACTCGAGACCGGACCTGTTAAAACTGAAACTCTTGATGTACTTTCAAAATTTCCATACTAATTTAAAAACGAGCCCTTCTTCTGAACACCTCAGACCCTTGTATCATTATACTGCACTGGTGGTTTACTGAATTTCAAAGAGTGGCACTTATTAAGTCGTGCCAGGTGCTTTGCCCATCAACCTGTCACTTTTTCTGACCAGCCAAACCTGAACCTTTCTTTCCTGGTGCTAAATCCATCCCCCCTACAAAAGCCTCAACAGCCCCATTACTATTCAACGGGAAGTGGATTCAGACAAACTGATAATGCCAGTATCCAAGCAAGGGCCATTGATTGCTGAGGGAAGCAAAGGTAGCAGTATAGCTTGGACTGAGGATGGACCTGATGCACTACATTCAAGATATCTGCAGCCGAGAGGTAGGGGATTGTTAAAATCATGCAAATCTTCACCCTGCTAATGCACAAAGCTTCTTTGTATTCAGTAAAGACTTGTCCAAGCAGACAACACCAACAGCGAGAGCTCTTAAAAGCACACTTGGAGGATACATGTCTGACCAACCTTCTTGTATTTAAGTAGAAGTAGGAGATTTGTGAAAATTTATACTTATTCTCATGGATCACGGGGCAAAACGTCTTGAACAATTGATTAAAGAGCTATGTAAGCAAACAAGCTCAAAATCTGTCACTGTTTTTTTAGTGTTCCCGTCCATCTCATCCATACATCTCATCATACAGTTCCCAACTTTAACTTACTTTTTAAATGGCAAATTTCCAAGTAACAGAGAAATTAGTTAAAAGGAAATACAAGAAGTCTGGACAGTTACTTAGCGAGGCGTAGAAATTGGTGCAGAAATACAGAGCAAAGGTTGAACTACCTGGAGGATGCAGATGGTTTGAGAGGGAGTTGGTGTGATTTATATGACCGGAAGGAGCAGATAAGTGAGAATACAGCCCACCAGGGAAAGAACAACATCAGCAGCAGCAATGTCAGGTTGGCAAGAACAACAACAGGGCCCGTTATTGATGTGTAAATAATAGATGGGGCAGGAGAAAGGGAAAGGTAGAAAAAGAAGAGGTGAAGAAGTAGCAAAAGGATGGAGAAGTACCTGGCTATGAACAGATTTAAGTGAAAGGAGAGGTGCAAAAAGCGAAGGAACGTAATGGGAGGAAAAAAAAAAAAACACACAAAGAATGTCCAGAGTAAACTCATGTAACATCAAGTCCTCTTGATGTTCACTTGGATCGCATTCTGCTGGGATGAGCAGGTTTAAAAAGGGCAGTTAGAACATAAGTATGCAACATATAAAAAAAAAACAATGAGTTTAAACATCCTTAAAGAACAAACCTGACTCGGAAAAGGTCTCTAGTTAAATTCCTGGATTGCTTATTGAAGAAATAAATAATTGCAGGCCTCATAAACGCTCAATGTCTCGGCTGAGAAGCCCTCCTGGCCACACAAAGCAGCTTCACTGGCCTACATTTCGCTGCCTGTCATCTGACGCCAAATTTCCAGCCACCCAGTCAATATTTCAATAGCTATCCTCTGATGTTAGAAGTTAGAGCGCACAAGTATGGTATGCTGCTGCTTGATGGCGCACTTTCCATGACAATTCAGCCTCCAGTCCAAGTTTACTATAAGCAAAAATGTGGAAATGCTGCAAAAATCAGTTGAAAGCCACGATTCCCTGCAGAGAAGCAAGACTAAATTATTCATTTAAATCCAACAACCAGCTTACTATGTTTTTATGCTTTAGATCCCGTAGTGTGATTGGTTTGTTAAATCTAGTCACCGCAAAGCTACACGGGGCGCAGTTAAACTATAACATGAATCCAAGATTGCTGCTATGAAACACATTACCGGCCCAGCCAGCTCAAGGCAGCCAAAACTATCAAAACAGGCAGACTTAGGAGAAAATAATTGGCTGCCATTCTGAGAAGGCAGTCAATTATAATATAGTGAAAACCTCTTCTGGAATAAAACCCAACTCTTCGGAGGGTTTCTTATGCTCATTGATTTACTTTTATGAGTCCTCCTTTCTTTTCTTTTCTTTTTCTCTCTCAAAACTTCTAATCGTGACTTTTCAACGTCGTCTCAGAGACTTTAAAACCCTTTGCAGGCCACACTCTCACTTTTGCTGTACTTCTTTGAGCCCTTTTGATCGCTGCTGTACCTTGACTGAGCACCAGTTGCTAAGTGGAATGAAGGAGGAAAGTTAATTAACCTTTACAAAAGGTGGGCTCATCACAGGCGCCGGCCAATTAACGTGAACATCAAACAGGACGCCGTGGATGAAACTTCAGCAACTCCACACGGAGAATAAATATACTTAGGTGGGCCAGTAATTATAACAATTATAGTTAATAGCTAAATTAATAAGGAAACATTTGATTAAACAAAACCTCAATCTTGGGCAGAGACGGTGGAGATTGAAGGATTAAAGAAATGGAAAAACTCAAAGTCAGAAAGGTCACCTACTCAGGAAGAAACCAGAAAAGGTTACAGCACATGAATTAAACAGAGGCTTTGAAATTTACTTTTCTATTTATTTTTTTTAGTTGCCTGTAAAGATTTCGTGTTTTTATTCGTGCAGGGTTATAGTTAAATACTAATTTGTGGGTTTGGATTGATAACTGAACTAAAAAAAAAAAAAAATAAAAAAAAACACTGAAAATATCAACTTGGGCTTTAGGAAACTGACATTTTTCATTACTTGTAGAATTTTATAAGTTGGAGTAATCAATTAAATAATCAAAAGTGGGTATAGTCAATTCCACACCAACCGGAAGGTCAGTGAATCTATCCCCAGCCCTGCCACGTGCCATGGATAAGTCACTGAATCCCACATTGCCCCAGCTACTCAAACCTGGATCAATGCAAAAGGTTGTGTCAGGAAGGGGATCCGATGCCAAATAAATATGCGGAACATGACGATCCACTGTGGCAACCCCTGAATAAAGTTCAGACACACACATGCATCATCAAGACAACATCCCTGAGACTTTCAACACCTGCACAGATGATCCCAGAACAACGGACATTTAAGGATCTATGTGGAACTCATCCTGCTGGAACAACCACAGCTGAGTGGTCCGGACATGTAGCGGTACACCTGATCTTTCATCACATTCACACATTTAAAAAAAAAAAAATACAAAAATATGCCTAAAAGATTACACGCTAGATATGAAGCACCAGAGCTGCTTTTACCTACGTCATCACAAAGTTCACCAGAGTCCAACTCTAGCAGATTATTTTCAGAAACTAAAACTAGGTCATCAAATTGTTAATTATACACACAGCTACATCATTACCAGTTCAGCACCGACTACTGGGAGGCTACGGGCACACCGGGTAGATTAAATGTACTGACTACCAATTCTCAAGAAAACAAACAAACAAAAACATATATGCATATTGTGTGTACACGATATACATCATCTGTTGTCATAGCGACAACACCATGCTGCTGCAGGATCCTATTGCTTGCAACTTCATGTGCAAAGTTTAAATTAAATTAAATATCTGCCTGCTCGTGTAACGCCCCCCCCAAAAAAAAAAAAAAAAAAACATTGCGCACAGCCACAAGCAGAGAGCTTTGCTTTTTTAAACAATATTTTTGGAAACCCTTAAATGAATTAAGTGAATAAGGAGTGTTGCTGTGGCAGCTTCTGAGATAATAAAACATTGGTGAAAGGCTAGAAAAATCTACTACGTCTTCAACAAATCACAGCTCTTTAGTCACTGTGCTGATGAGTGCAATATATATATATATATATATATATATATATATATATATATATATATATATATATATATATATATATATATATATATATATATATATATATATATATATATCTATATATATATATATATATATATATATATATATATATATATATATATATATATAAAGGATTGCACAGAGCTGATTTTCAAAATCTCCTACATAAAGATAATAAGAGGATTTTCTGCATGTGATCATTTCATTTTTAAAACCATCTTCTTTTACAGGTCAGGGACTAGAAAAGACCAGTATCTGTGAATAGTGTTACTTTCAAATATATTTAAAAATGTTAAATAAGTAAAAGGCAGAGCATGTCCCTAAACAGAATAAATACATATTTGGCTATATGCATATGCATCAAGTTCATTTTCACTGATCCACACCCTATCTCTTTATCACACACTGACAGAGGCGGTGGCATCCTAAGCTAGAGGCACTGGACAGAAAAGGGATTACGACATTGCTTACTTTGGAGGACCATGGCTGCAAGCAGTTGGCATAGCAACGGACCAGGAAAGCCATTTCCACAGTATGTACGGTGCCAGCGAGGGGAAGTTCCCCCAGCTCGGCAAGAGATGAAGGAAAAAAGTAAAGGAGGAGAACAAGTGCTGACGCCACTCTCTTTACTGCAAAAGACGAAATGTCCAGAGGCTGGTCTTAAAAGAAAAAGAAAAAGAGTCTTTGATGATGTTTAATGGCCGAAGATCAGTTGGATGGTTGTCAGACGTCACTGTATTAGGAGAGTCAAGACAGATTATTCCTTTTGCAAAGCTTTGTGTCGTCAACATAAAATTAAAAGGAACTGCAACAGTGAAGCTCACAACACTCCTCGAGTCGAGAGATTCTGCAAAATATTCAAAGCTTGATCCAGAAAAGAAGGAGGCAGCATGGTGTAAGATAAAGTCATTAAACTTAACATGCAAGTTTAGTTGATATTTCTGTCGAAGGTTCAGGGAAGAAGCTCATTAAGTCAGTTTTGTCCTCTTAAAGACACTTTATTTCAGGAGGAGGTAGAGGTTCTTCTTAAAAGATGAGCTGAATAAAAAAAAAAAGGGGGGGGGGGGCTTGTCTGTGCATCTGCAGACCCAGGGGAAGACGAATCTGGTCTGGCTTCAAGTATTCCAAACAATTTTCCTCCACCTTCCAAAAGCCTCGACTGTGTGCCTGCAGTTCTTAGCTCCTCATGCACTGTCTACATCTGTAAAACTCCGTCTCCTTGCAACTCTCTCTCCCTCTCTGTTAAGCTCCAGCGGTACATGTAGGGACCCAGCGGTGCAGCTCCAGGGGCTAGTGATCCTGCTCCTGGTACCCCAGCTTTAAGCTCTCTTCCCCGTTCAGCGCTCACACCCCACGCCGGTATTCCTCCTCTCCCTCCCACCTTTGGAAAGAAGCTACCGTGGATGGATGCTGCGCTGTGAAGAGCAGGCTGCTAATGGAGAGAGTGGGAGCGAGAAGAGGAAGGAGAAGGGAGGGGGAATCCAGCTGAAAAAGAATGACATCACCTGTGCAGAAGAGGGAGGGAGACAGGGAAAGAGAGAAAGAGCGGGGATGGGAGGTGGCACAAATGAGGCGAGCGGGGGGAAACTGCATTAGATGGATTGGCTGCTGAGCAGATGTGGATGAGAGAGTGGGAGATGGACAGAGAGGGAGAGATGGCGATAGAGACGAAACAAGGGAATATTTCTATTGATCTTGTGGTAACATAAAGCTGAGTGTAGTGAGGCAACCCCCTCCCCTTTGTAAGTGTGATGCATAAATTACAAAAAACAAGGGGGGCATATATCACAGGCCCCGTAAGAGATACAAGTACAGATGCTGCTGCCATTTCCCCAAATGTGAATGTGCGACAGAATAGCCCAAGCTGACAAAACGTTTCCAAAACAAACACAACCCTGGAAGATCTGCAGTACAGAAGTACGTATTAGAAAGGCACATTAATCAGTAAGTAATAATAATAATTTTTGTACTGTAAAAACAACTTTTTGTCTCTAATAATAAAACCTCCCTCCAGTGTTATCACCTCATTAAGTCCACATCACCGCCTGTTACGACACAGATAAGACCTCTTGGGAGGCTCAGGAAGACGTCATCAACTGTTTTGATCTTTGGGAATCGAAAGGCAAACCAGCAACCTCCTAGCCGTTGCACGAAGGAAAGCGTGAATAAAATATCTGATGATGTCAGCATGTGGAAGACAATTTTGTTGCCGAAAACCTCAGCGAACAAAAGTTTGACAGGGGAAAATGCAAACCAGATGTAAAGCAACTCAGAATTTAAGTCAAACTCCTGAAATCGCATACATTGTCAAATGTGAAACATCTACTTGAGCTGCTTAAGCCAAACCAAACTGTGGCAGAAAACAACATTTATTACAAAGTAAAACAACTGCAGCTGAATATGGTGAACCAGTGATATAACGCAGCATTCAATCTTACCTTTATTGGGGGAAAGTCTGGCAGCTCACTAAAACGGCTACCGTCACACATACCTGTTAAAGTTAAAGCCTCCACGCAGGCATATCATGCAGGTGACCACATCAATATAACTGCCTGATAAAGCATGCATCACGTGACTATAATTGGTAAATTCTTAAGGGAGGTGATGACATTCATCTCGAAGATAAAAGCACAGTTGGGTAATTTTGCAAATTCAATTAGCAATTTAGAAAACAGGACAACTGACAAGTGAAAATAATGCTGATGACGTTAAATCCCTTACATAATATTAAGTGCTTATAACTTTGAACCCATCCTTTTCAATGACTTCAACAACAACATTAACAGAAACACCGCTGCCTTTCTCCTCTTAACCTTCCTTCTTTATCTGGTCCTCCTACATTATCCACCTTGTATGGTGTAGCATTCATGATGCTGAGAGGAAGATGAGAGAGAGGAGGGAAGAAATAAAAGCAGGAAGAACAAAAGCTGCAAGGTTGTTGAGAGAAACGTAACAGAGGTGAAATCCTTTGTCACAATCTTCTTTACGTTCAATACAGTCCTAGTTCATTCTATCCCGCTGATTTTTTTCTCAATATAACCAAATGTTTGCAGTCACTGCGCTGCACTTCAAATCAGCAACTTTTTCTCAATACAAACACCATATGCCCAGCGACAATCTCCACCTCCTTATCTTTCCATCCTGCCATTTTTGACTCTCTCTGATTGCTTCTCTGAATATGGATCTCTACCCTGTATCCACTCTGCCCCGTGCTTATGTGGAGAAACCCACCCCTCCTCTCAACCAGGAATGACATCATCTTTTTACTCCGCAGCCAATCAGATGCAAGCACATGGAGCCCTGCCTTCAGAGGAGTGCTATGTACACAAGAGAAACGGAGGGGAAAGAGAGAAGGATAGAAACAGATAGCTGGATAGACAGACACACGGAAAGACCAACGGACAGAATAAAGGTGGTTAGTGGTCTGAAAAGATGAAACAAATGCATGCAGAGCAACAAACACACCCCCCCCACCACCACCACCACCACCACCCGGGTCTAATGGAGGGGACTGTCAGTGAGTGTATACAGTATGTGTGTGATTCAGGCACAGGAAAAAAACAAAAGCCTTGCCAACAGTGTGTTTGTGTATGTGTGTGAGTGTGTGTGCAATTCAAACTGTGTTCTGTGGCTTTTTGCTTTTTGCATGCAAGTCTGCACAGTACTACCTCCTCTAATTTCCCTGCTATACAATCCCCAACCCTGCTAAATACACACACATGCACACAGAGCAGCAATATTTACTGTACACCAAGTACACTTCAAAGAATAGCTATGAAACCGAACATTTGCAAAAAGAAAGAAACTGCAGAGTTTCTTTAGAGGAGGAAAAGATGGTTTTTGGGAGCACTCTGAGGCTGCATAAGTGGGTGGTCATAGATCAAAGAATGATCTAAGCATAGAAAAAGGTGATGATCTAAGAATTACGTTGTTCTTATGTTTTTCCTTGTCAAGAAAGTGTTAATGCTTCATGTCTTAGGACAGGGGTGTCCAATTCTTTGAGGGCCGTTGTCCCGCATGTTTTTGATGCTTCTTCAGCACACCTGGCTCAAAGTAGTGGACAGACTTGTGTAGATCTTGATGACAAGCTGATGGTGATCCAATCAGGTGTGTTTGAGCAGGGAAACATGCTGGACAGGGGCCAACAAGGACTGAAACTGGACAACTCAGCAGGAGGCAAACAGCAGCAGCAGGAATTCTCTGCACTTTTAAAGAGGATCAAAGGTGATTAAAATAGATATGTTGAAATGGAAACGTAGCTGCATGCTCATATCCTTGGACGTTCAAAGCATCTTAAGATAAAGATAGATAAATCACCTATTGATGAATTTTACAGTTCTGGTTGTGGCTAAGGATGTTACAGTAACTTGAGACTAAGAAACTCACGTGAAGGTATTGTGCAGAGTCAAAAGACAATCGAACAGTGCAGATGATAAGACACATTTTATATGCAAAATACTATCTCTGTAGACACGGCGGTCCACACCTGCTCTCTGCATCAGAACACAACAAAGCGGTGAACATAATGGATAGGAGAGCTGCCAAAATCAATAATTTGATCACACCTGAAGACATTTAGATGTGGCTTTCTGGAAAATAATTAACAGAACAAAATACCACAGGGACAAAAACGCACAGGGAGACAAAAAAAAAGGAAAAGGAAAAAAATAAAACGCATAAAAAGAAGAAGATAAAAGACAGGAAGGGCTTAGCAAGTAAATGATACTACCACAAATACACTGCAACAGAGATTCATGTTTCTGTTACATCTCCTTGAGAGGGAGAACTAGTTTTTAAAATGTCAATCATCTATCCTCGCGAGTCTGACCGGACACTCACTTCAAAATGCAAACATACTCACACATACACTTTCTCAGACTATCTTTTAAAGTAACTCCACGTGAAGATGTGGAATCTGTGTGCAAAACACGGAGCGGGATATACGTCACGCAGGAAACGCTTCCTGGAACAGTCTGTCTCAGATTGTGTTTGTGCGTTTCTGCCGGGCGAAATCAGGTGAGGGTTGGAAGCACTGCGCAGACAGAAATGAGCTAAGAAACAGCACGGCTCTGATGTCACAAGTGTCACGGACTGACAGGTGAGGGCAAAATAAAGTGAGAAAAGATTTTAATCTCATAAAAGAGAAAAAACCCTGACTAATTTAGATGGGCTCCAAGACAGGAAACACCAAGAGACAGTCACTCTTGCTGTGCAACCTGCACTGGCTAGACGCACACATCCTGTGCATGCGGTCTGGTTTTCTGAGCGAGGACTTTGAGGCTGTTGTCTCTAGTTTATCATTTAACCTGATGCTTTGGGGACAAGTGGCCCCATGGGATCACACAGTTACTTGTTTAACCTCCCATGCTTGCACAGAGTGGTCAGATGCAGTCTGTGTGTGTGCATGTTTGTCTGTGAACACAGCTGACAGCTAACGAGGTAACTAAAAAGAGCAGGGTGACCATGTTCCTACTCGAGCGTACGCAAACAGACACACAGTCCTCAACGTATCTCTAAGTCTGGTCTGCATGAAATCATCAATGACACAGCGATTCCAGTGCAGCCCACCTCCGAAACATTTAGTTTGTCTGCAACCACTGGTCCAAACGATACAATGGCGTTTCAAGAAAGTGCACGCTCAACATTTCAGTTTATGACTGTTAAGATGAAGCCTGCAAGACTCACTGGCTTGTTGAGTAGAAATGTGTTTGGGGAAAAAAGGCCACAAAAATGAACAAGGGTCTCGTCTTAGTCTTCAAATGTAGAACGTTGTAGATCTTTTGCAATTAATGTTAGTCCCAGTAGAGTGATTTACCAAAAGAAGAAGAACACCGGCAAGAACATTCTGATTTGAAAGGCTCATAACAAAAAGGGATTTTATTTCAACAGCATGCATGAAATTTCTTTTTGCAGCATGAAATTTCCCAGAGACGGTTGAAGGGTCTGCATGTTTGTGTCACATGTTTCCATGTGTACAAATATCTAAAACATTAAATCTCCTGTTTAAAAGTGCATACATGACTTGAAACCGCAGAGAATATCCAGACGAAAGCATCCACACATTTCCCAGGAAAATTTGACAGTGTTCCTGGATGGAAACGGCTCAGAAATGACTATCGAGTTAACTACCGAAGCCTCGTTTGGCAAACGCGGAGCTATCACTGCTCAAAGCCAAACCTGAACATGTCTCATATGCAGCACGAGAAGGCTTGACAAGCTCCGCTCATATGGAGGAAACGAATATATGTTGTTGCAGCCCACACAATGAATCTACAAGGTTAATACAGCTAATTATTGCTATAAAAAATCATAGGGTGGTAGGAGTTTCTGTGCATGTGTGTTTGTTTGTCTGAAGGACAGAACAGGAATTCCTGCCATTTAAACCAGCCCTTCCTTCCGACTGGTCCCTGCAGAGGGAGCCTGCCAGAGAGCTCCAAGCACTGATCAGCCACTAACACCTTCAACTGTGGTGTGAATGTAATACATGGTCTCCTTCAACGAAGGAAAAAAAAAAAAGACAAGTGGTGTCTGACATGACAATCACAAGGGATAAGCATCGTCAGATGGTGTATGTAAAACCCGGAGTACTAGTATAAGAGAGAGATAAATTGAAAGCAAACAAGAGGAAACTGTGTGTCAGACACAAGCACGCAAGAGACGAAAAAAGGTTTGCTGATAGCAGAAGACTCATGGATGAAAAATTTAGACAGAGGAGGAGGAGGAGGAGGGACGAATGAAAGGGAAGGAATGCCATTTGACTTTAACAACGTGAAGAAGAGGCAAGGGAGAAAGAGGAGAGGCTGTTTCTCTGTGGATGTAAGTTGTAATTTATTATGGCATGGGAAAGCATGTGTTCGTTTGCAATGTTGGTATTTTGTTGACTTAATAAACAAGATAAGCATTAAAATCAGCAACAGTTTTAAAAAGAGTGAGGGGAAAGAATAGACAGATTGAAAATATTGATGAGTGGATTCCCGAAAACAGAAGGTGAAGGTCAGACAGAGAAAACGATAGAGAAAGATGAAGAGAGGAGATGGGATTGAGGTGAGAAGAGGAGGGATGGAGGAGAGCTGGGGGGGATTGGCGGCGGGGGGGTGGGGGGGGTGATGTAGCAGGAGTTCATCAAGGTTGTAATTTTAGTACTGGTGATGCAATCCCTAAAATTAGAAGCAACGACAGCCACAGCCGGTATCCCTCTGGTAAGCGGCGTTGCCCGGCGCGCTGCGCCGTACGCTGCATGCACGCGCAGCCTCCAAGCATTTCTGCAGGATTCACGTGCAAGTGACTACAAGACCAATGAAAAGCTATTTTAAGTCTGGAATGAAGAAACAAAAATAGCAAACAACTTTTTACATTAGCAATGACTTCAAAGGCTCTCGCATGAGGAAAAAAAAAAAAAAAAAAAAAAAAAAGTAAAGATGTAATGCAATCGTAAAACCAAACACACTGACATTAACTGTGTGCCTGCATATTCTCAATTATTCACAAGCAGGAAAAGAAAACTGCTACTTATGTCACTAACAGCCTTTCAAAATTCTGTGTTTTTGGGAATTTCTACAAACTGGCATATGATTATGTACTTTGCCAATAAATGAGGAGTGCAGCAGGAAACCAGAAGCAGGCCTGGGGAACCGGGTTCTGTGGTCTCGTTGGATGCTTGAAGGATCACTCCAAGAGCGAGCTGACTTTTTTGAGCATGAGTAATAAATTCACCAAGTAAACGAGCCACTGATCTGCACCAGATTGCTGTATTATACCATGCCAGCTGTTTGGATGAAAAATGTCTAAATGTTTAAATTGGAAAAGAAACCTGTGATTGCAGTTTAAAAATACTTTATTGTCAGATGAGCAGCTAGTAAAGGTCTGGCCTGGGGAACTGCAGGTGACGACGATTCTTAGTTTACTACTGAATAATCACACAAGTGTGCCGAGTGCTCCACCGAATCCACCTCACCGACAGCGAGACCGAGTTAAAATAACGCCACGTGTTATATGCAGGCACAGTTAACCCCCGTCACATTAATACATGCTGCACTTCATCTTCAACATCCCCACCTTCATCCTCCTTCCTGCTCGTGACTCGTTCTTTGTAAACAATTATCTTTAGAGAAAAAACTGTACTTTCTTTACATTTTCTAACATCTTTCATGACCTTTTCCAAGTACTTCTATTCTCATTGCCTTATTGGCTTTTCCTGTTCATTTAACCCTGAATATCCTCATTCACCTCATCATTTTTTACTTTTTTTCCAGCTTGTTTCTCATCTTTTACAAAAAGACAAAGACTTTTACAAAACTGGCCCATAAGACTTTCATTAACATAATTTTTCATCCAATACAACTGAGCAAATATTTATGTTAATATTTGATAAAAATAAGTAAGATACAATAAATCTCTCTAGAAAAAGAAAGCAAAAAAAAGGGGGGGGGGGGGCAACTATATCAAGCAAATATCAAACACAAAAAGGGTTAAAAAAAAAAATGAATTGACCAATCAAAGAAGATTAAACAGTTTCTCAGTGAGAAAATAAAATTTTGAGCTTGTGGCTCTCATTCTTTCTAGTGCCATTGTTCCCGAATCCCCATGTTTCCCCGGGGCGCTGCTCGGTCTAGCGGCAGAAATGGCAAGAGGCCCCTGGGGCTGAACTGGCCCCACCTGCATTCTGATAGAATGAGACCAGATGAGCCCAGAAAAAAGGACTGGATGGATTAAATCAGCATGCAGTTTCAAAATACAAAGCAGCCCAGAATATCTTTGCTCTGCACAAGTACAGCAGAAAGGGAACGATGCACAGCAACAAATAAATGAGACTTCCAACGGTATGTAGTCACTCTTGCGCGCAGAAGAACGGGCACAAGAAAAGATAAACCACTTATAAATGTCATGTATAACACGTGCAGCACTTTATAGAGACTGAGCTCCAAAACAACGTCATTTTTAACACAAACAGCACAGGAAATTGACTCTTTCAGCAACACAGCTACAGATTTCCCTAACAAGTGCACTGTGCACTGTTAGGTTTCACCAAACACGAGACGAGCAAATGAATCTTTCCCTTCAGGTTAGCACATTTATCTTTAAAATTCAAAAATAGCAGCAAATCAAGAGACTCTTTCCTTCATTCCAATGCTGTTACTCCCAGATCTGATGATGAATGATGATGAATGATGATGATCTGATGACGCAGAGTCATTTTCACGCTTCAGACAGGGGTTCTCACCACAAAGCATGCCCCTGAGTCACACCCGTGATTTACCATATACAAGTGAGATAAAACCTTAGATTCGACTTGTCATGTCAGCAGTGACATCAGGGTAACTTGAGTAATGCAGCTCACCGATGAGCAAAAGTTCATCATCATCGACATAAAAGTGATACCACCAGCAACAGCGTCATTGTGATAAAGTCATCACTAAAGTGTTTCTAAAAATATTTCATCATTTGAACAATGACTGGACAGTTGTCAGCGGAGACGAGCATTCATGGCAAAAGGTTTTTACAACTTAATGACCAACTAAAAAAAACATTTACAATCCGTTCATGATGGTTCCTGGCTTGTATCCTTAATAGCAGATGCAAGTTGAATCAAGACAAGCAAAAATGAGGTGATTTTCCATGAAACAAAGATAAAGGAATAACATGTCATGTATGCAAACTACATTTGATAATTTCTTCTCTCCATTCTTCTACAAGCTTTAAATTGTCATTATTTTCTGACTGAAATTAAAAAAAAAAAACTTGCCTTGCCTTAATGACTGGTGCAGACTAAAGGAAGAAATCATATTTGAAGGATTTATAGGCATAAATGACTGACTGCTCTGCCTGTTGGGAGTATTGCTGTTTGGAGTTGTGGTTTCAGTATCTAACTGGTTGCTTCTTGTCTGTGGCCATCTCCCCTCAGTGACTCAACACATCACGCTGACAACATTGACGAGAATTTCCTTTTGAACCAAACTCGTCTTGAGCAGCATCAACATCAAACTCAACCAAAAAGAATCTGTTTATGGATCTTGGCTCCATAAACAGAGTGGCTGCACAGAGTGATTAAATAAATCTTTGACTGTTTATTTGGCAGCGTTCACGTCAGATGCTTTGCATTCCGACACAGGAAGCTTAGCTTACCACAGACAAGAGACGTTTCCGGTGTAATGTGTAGAGACACTTGGCTGCCTCCAAACAGAAGAGAGGATACTGCTTCACACTATGTGAGCATGTTTAAAACTGTTTTTAAGCTTTCAAAAACTGGCCATCACACAGAAGCAGACACAAAACCGAAAAGCAGGTTTTCTAGTGAAGTCAAAGTCTGCAAGGAATTTTCTGAATCATAATGACATCCCTCCTTTCCGCTGTTTTTTTTTTTTTCGGTTGTTTTTTCTAATATAGCTGAACCTGCATTGAATTAATGATAAAGAGATGTGAAGCAGCCAGGCTGTAAAAGCCTTTCAGGCAGGATGCTCCTGCAGGGCAAATGAGGTGATGGTTTCAACTATCCATCTTCCTGGCGTGCAAAAGTCAGTAACTCAATGAGACATCTGATGTCTAGAGGTAGAAATTTTCTCCATGGTCATTTGTTTTTGTGCAACGTCTGTGTATGCGTGATTGCAAAAGAGCGTAGCAGGAAGCCCGATCATTAGTGAGTGCCAGCAGTCTCTCGTTATACCAAGAGCGAGCCAAAAAATAAATAAAATAAAACTAAGAAAAAAAATAAAAGGTCATCCAAAAAAGAAAATATATGAAGTAGTCTGGTTTACTGCTGTTGTTTCAAGGTAATAACTTCTCTGCATTCTTTGTTCAAAGTGCATCAGATGTTACATTTTTCTCTTTTCTCTCTCTTTTTTTAAGGAGGTTCTCTGCTCGATTCATAGCTCCAGGAACTCCATTCACTCCAGAGCAAGTCATTAGGAGATGGAGAGAGAGAGACAGCTGACACCAGAGTGGCGATAATGGATACTGATGTTATTATGGTTCAATAAGACCTCCAGACAACATCTTCTGAACCACTGCCAGAACCACAAGTTACAGTTCTTCTGCGTGTGTGTGAGACAAAAAAAAAAGCATTTATTGCCAGTCTAACACCACCACAAACGTGGACCCCCAACTAGTTCCACTGAAAAAAGTAAAGAAAATCACAACTTGTACCAGAAAATTAAAAAAAAAAAAGTACTGACGACACTGTATCGCTGTAGGTACTTATTCATCAGTCGTTGATCAGTCACAAGGGCAGGAATGTCAACTGACTGTTGAGTTGATTAAATGACAAGAATCAATCGGTAAAAGGAACTACTTCTTAAAGCCGTACCTCCATCTCAACAGCAAATGCAAACTATTATTGTATGATTTCAGTAGACACACATTTATGTGGCAAATAAAGATCAGTTTGATTTTGATGTATCGACAGCTACTTCAAGTAGTAGGGGAGGATTTTACGACACAATAAATGCATCCCAGCATGCATCTGTTTAGTCCCCCTTTAGCCCCTCTTCCTATCTGCCACCCACAGTGTCAACAGACAGCAGTGTGCACGTGTGTGTCGGCCTCAAAATGACGGTTTCTAAACAACAGGTGCTTGAATCAGGAGCAACTCGCCTAACGCAGTTCTGAACACGCACACTCAAAAACACTTAAAATCCTGATGACCTATCTGTATGGAGAGCTGAATGCAAGCGTTAATGCAGGTAATTTGTAGTTATTCCTACCTGACTGTTGACATATTCCTGAGGATGGGAGACACCAGCAGATACGCAAAAAAAAAAAAGGGAAAAGAAACAAAATATAGTCAGAATAGGAAGGTATACAAATCTGCACATTTGAGTGTGAAAGTAGTACCGGCAAGTACGTTGCAGTCTTTAGAAACACGCCTATGTCGAAGCCCCACTCGTGTAAATAGTACAATAATCTTGTATCCCATTATCATACATTCCCATTCCCCCTTATAAATTCAATATATTTCAACATATTTTCACAGTTGTCCATGTCCTGCACTGATGTGCCAGTACTGAGGGTATAGGCGCAACTCAAGAACCGCATCCACAGACGAGAATGTGGTGGGATTTGGTGGCGCTGAAGGCTAGAAATGTAATTTTGAAAAGTGGAACAATCACCAGGAGACTACAGAGGCAGGTGGGGTCAACAGAGGGCAGTTTTAAGCTCTCCATTAAGCCCCCGTGTAACAACCCCAGGGAGGTATGCATGAGCTGGGACAAATGTGTGAGCAAATCAAGTTCTGCAGTTCTGTGCTGCAGTTTCTATATGAGTGTATTTGTGTACGTGTGTGCGTGCATGTGTGGCAAAATATGGCATCTGATGATTAGGTGAAACTGTAACTGACACAATGCTGGCCCTGGTGATCTTGTCAGAGGGAGGGAAACTCAAAGTACGTCCCTCATGTGAGCGACAAAGTACATCGTCTCAATACTCAGTTTGTTCAAGAGGCATTAAACTGACCTTCTGCGTGGATTGAAAGTAATTCTATATTTATTGTACTAGAAACACTAGTGACACAATGCTCAGTGTCACTGCAGTGCACACAAAACTGCCAAAAAGCTTCTGTAATTGACAAGGATTTTGTAATAGTCATTAATATAATAAAATAATAATAACAAAAACAACAACAACAATAGTAATAATACTACTACTACTAATAATAATAGTAATAATAATATAACTATTACTATTAATAGTTATTATTATTATTAGTTATTAATAAGTTATTCCTAAACTGGAAGGACATGCCAACCTCTACTGAGACTCACCAGATCGGTGTGTATTTGTACAGGTAGTACGTTATAGTACTACACAGAAGCCAAGACACTTTCAGCTCTTTCCATCTTGTGTCACTTCTGACACTGAATGAATTAATCAATCAATTGACCCCCCCTGGATATTTGGGGATCTTTAAAATCAGGCTCTACTTTAAAAACCATACATAAAATAAATGACAATTACTGATTACACAAGTAAAACCTCGCCAGATTTTCATGTTCAAGAAAAAACAGCGTTTAAAAGACCTCACAGGTCAATACTTGACTGCTACCAACTGTTCAGCTCTTACCGTGTTGTAGCTGGGGGGGTCCTGGCCATCTGTGATAAGTTCCCGCTCTCCTCTGGGGTTTACCCTCCTAAAGCGCCGCCTGGACCGCCGTTGGGACCCCTCTCTTTGCAGGAAGCTGTCATCACCTTCGTTGGCGTTATCCACCTGTAATACACAGTCGACACCGTCCTCAGAAAAACTGATTCTATGGGGTTCGTACACAGAACCCTGAGGTGCGTGGGGGCAACTGAACGACCGGTCCACACAGTTTGAGACCTGGGAACACGGCTCGGAGCAGCTGCGTTTCAGCAGTTCAGACTTGGGAACAACACTCAGTTGTATAAATTCCCCATTCTGGTTGTCAGTTTCACATTTTTGCTTTTTATAATCCAAGTTTTGGTTGCAAACTGCGTTCAGATTCTGGACTGTGTTGGTTTCCTTTTCGCATGGCTCTTCTTCATGGCCAGGAGTTTCTGAGATCTGGTCCGGGTCTTCTGCTGGCTCCTGGCTGAATATCCAGCTCTTCCAGAGAGCAGACAACCGGTGCCAGCGAAGCACACTCATCTGGACTCAAGGACGGGATTAGAACAGCACATAAAAGCAGGAAATACCAAAAGGGAATGGAATGAAAGAGCAGGAAAACCCCTCTATTTAAAAGGGTTGCGTCCCAAAGTTTAAAAGAAAAAAATCCATAGAGATTTCACGTCATTATATCCTACGTGGTAATAATCCAAAAACCGAAGAAAAACAAAATGAGCAAAGTTACAGATGAAGAGCCAAAAAAACTGAGAACTGCATCTTTTTCTGTCTCAAATTTAGGAAAACGTCTTTGTCAGAGCGCGCAAAAAGTTCAAGACAGTTCAGCTGCTCAACACGCTGCATACTGACAGACTTGCTCACATGCTTCCTCTATCGCTCTGTCGCTGTCTGACACGCGCACAGAGAATACATTCAGCCACAGTTTCCTCCAGGAAACCGTAAAGACACAAATATCCTCAGCAGGGAGAAAGAAAACAGCGCGGTACACAGATTCCAGCCATACAACTAATTCCCAGCAGACGCTGTTAGACAAGGAATTTGTTTGTTGGTTACATAATAGTAAGCAAGTCAATACGCTTGCTATGTCAGATGATTCTATTGTTTTTTTTTTGTTTAAATAATCCTACATTACCAAACTGTGTCTTTTAAGGTACTTATTCCCCTACTTTTCCTCAAATACTTTTCCTCTTTTTTTTTTTAAATTTAGAAACAATCTATTGGTTCTATATGAAGAGTAAATAAAATTGTTCTCATACGTTTGTCAGAAGTATTGTTTTCATCATATTTTTATAACTGCATTATAAAATATGCAACTTAGGAGCCAAGAGCTTAGTTAAAATTGTGGCTGTAGATGGGGAGTGGTGTCCAATACAGCAATGAGCTGAGTGCCAAGTGGTCAAACCAATGAGGTTTCGTTTTTGTTTTATTTTTGGCAGTAGATGAATATCCAAGGTCATATTTCTCCTACCACATGCTCCCAACATTAATCATGAAAAATTAAAAAAAAAAAATAAAATAAAATAAACAAAAACATTATGTGTTTTGCCCCAGATTTACATGCATTTTAGTTTCGTTTCAGCTCTGTAAATGAGTTTACATCAATTCTACTGTAATTTACAGCTGCAAAAGTTTTCTTCATTCCACCATCTCTGCATCTCATTTCAGAAACCAGCCTTTCATACCGTGTACTTACATGCTTTGTGTACTTAAGCACTTGACCAATATAGTTACACTAGCTGCTGCAGTTTAGTAATTTCCCTAATTTATCAAACTTCCGACATTTAAAACTACAATCGACCAGCCAGAAAATGAGCTAAATACAGAAAGAAGCCGTTCTAATGAGCAACAAGATCAAAACGCAAACATAAAATGTTAATCAAACAGCCCCCTTTTGGAGTAAAACAGGAGAAACACCAAAGTGATCATCCCTTGTGTCTTAATATATTTAACAACGATTGCCCTTCAGAGATTACATTTTTTTTTTTGAATTTCAGCATATTACAGGTAAAAATGATTACGATCTGATACGTAAAAGAAGACTCAACTCGGACGATACTTTTGACTCTGGTTTCAGCCGTCAGCTGCCTAGTTTCAGCACTGACTGTGTTCCTTGACAGTGTCCAGGATACTGATTAGATTTTTTTGCCTCTAAACATTTATGCCTCTTTTCTCAATCAGAGCAACACAAGTTTTTGTGGTTCAGTTTGTCAAACTTCATCTTCCCGACCTCCACTTTTATATCTTTCCTCTCATGCAATATATGTACATGATAAGAATGTTCGATGTGGGTCCTTTAAACTTCCCCAGTCTTTTTTTTTTTTTTTTTTTAAATAAAATTCCCCAGTCTAAATGTGTGGTAAAGTACTTGGTATGAGAGGCAAAAATGTCATCATTGTGAATATACATCACAAAAAGTGCCTTTGTTAGTAACCGGGGTGTATTCTTTCCTCGGGTCAGTCATGCGCTTTCAAAAAAATCTTGAATCCAAGACCCATGACAGGCCTCGACGACTGACAAAGATACTGTATGACTAGTGTGTTTGTGCTGAGATAAACGCGGCAGAGAAAACAGCTGTCTGCTACATAACTGTCCGCAGCGTCGTTTTTTTATTTCAGCTTAAACAAACAAAACAGCTTTAAAAAAAAAACAAAAAAAAACTACTATAAAAGGCTACAGATTTTCTGTAAAAAAAAAAAAAAGAATTCAATGGCAGCTGTGAATTCCCGTGTAGTTAAAAAAATACAGCGTGAAATTTTTGCAATAATAACATTTATGGCAGTGCGAGTAGTTTAGGTTTAATGGCATCTGAAGTAACACGACAAAGGCTACGAAACGCCACATTACAGTGTAGTATTTGAGTGTGTCCCTCCTCAAAGAAAAAATGTCATCTTGCCTTGCTTTAATGAGCCTCACGAGACCGTCAGGGAGGTGTGTGTGTGTGTGTGTGTGTGTGTGTGTGTGTGTGTGTGTGTGTGTGTGTGTGTGTGTGTGTGTGTGTCCTTGGCCGCCTTACCAATGACTGATCATCTTTCCTGATTCCTGCGTGGATTAAACAAGTGTGTGATGTACTTCACGTCGACTCATCCGACACTTTACATTCCTTTTTATCTGATGGCTTTCCTGCCAGCTTGCCTTTTGTTGTTTTTTTTGCTTCATTTGTACTTCTTCAGTCCTGGTCCCTTTCTCTCCATTCCTAACTCACCTAACTCATCCCTTTCTCTCCATTCCTAACTCACGCTCGCACAAACACCACCCACTTAGCCTGTCACTTGGGTCCATCCTGTGACCAGAGTGATGACGACAGCCACGGATCACATTCCCACCATGATTCCCAAGGCCCCAATTAGCTGATTGGCTGCAGTGCAGTGTGACTAGACCACAGTCTCTGCTCGTGTGAATTGAAACACTTATCTGCAAGTATATAAGTGCATGCATGTTTGTGCATACTTGTGTCCCTAAGTGTTATACAGGTTTTTCAGGATTTTCTCCTGTTTTATCCACATTTTTATTAAAGCACAAGGCTCCACAGAGATTAATCACTGTGCCAAGTACACTGGTCTCCTCTTCGTATGATTGGCCTGCCATAATTCATTCTTTTCGCTCACTCACCTGGTTTCGCCAAGTTATTTTCAAAATAAGTTGCTTCTGCCTGAAATCTACATGAATCTATTACTGCACTGCGTGTCAAAACAGTTTTCCCAAGTAAGGCTCATCCAATAGAAAATGTAGCTTTAAATCAAAGGGTTATCGGTGGGGTAGTTGCATTTCAGGCAAAAGTGAGATCTGATATTATTTTTAAATGTCCCAGACTGATACCTGACAACTAGAAGGTTGTCTTGAGCCTCCATGCAGACAGAAACAGCTTGTCGTGGCATAAATATTTACAGAAAGTTCATTTGTCATAGCTCTCATCTCGAGATGAAATAAATATAGCTCGGTCCAAGCAGTCTTAAATCAACCTGGACTGCCATTCATAGCCATTATTAACTGCTACCGATCATATTAAATCATTAAATCAATCTTTTAAACAGCGTCAATTAATCAGACCTCTTGACCAATTCATATATAATGATTAAAGATGGAAGCCTTGTTTTTCAGGCATAAAAATCAATCAAATAACTATGATCTTACATAAACAAGTGCAGTAACAAACAATAATGCATAAAACTCAGGTGGGACTAAAAACTACAAAGAGGTGTGTAGAAAATGAAAAAAAAATCTGAAGTTTGAGCAGTATAGAAACAAGTTTTATACTCGTTTATACTATATACTGCTTTCTGTCACGTTAGTATGACGTAGAACTCCAAAGACCCACCCTGTACTGCTGCGTTGCGTTTCAAGGAAACTGATAAATGTGGATAGTTGGCAACATCCTCTTCATAATCTCCTACCCTAGTTGTCAGACAAAAAGTAAATACTTTGTTTAACACATTTTTATATGTGCATATGTGAAAAACCCGACATTCTCCTTTTGTTCCATTTGATATATTTTGCCTCATTGCTGCCGATGTCTAAACACTTGAATTCAAACAACTTTTAGTCCCTTTTTTCTTTTTTCTCTATTTAAGCCGGCTCTGTGTTTTGCTCCCCCTGCAGCCGAACTGACTGAACTTGCCGGGTTGGCTCTTTTTTCTGCAGAATCCTAGTTCACATTTTCAAAGAATCTCACCAAATGACCTTTAACAAGGTCAGCACCACCACTCTTTTACTGTAGCAACAATCTCTGAATGGACCTAAAGACGTAGTTTAGAATTAAGCATCTTGCTGAAGATGCACCTCACTATTACAAACCTATTTCACTGTAAAATAAGTTGAAGGAACGCTATGGTCTGATGTCTCTGCAGCGAGGTAAACAGCCTTCGATGTTGCTGGTGAGTCAGCCTTAGTCTCCATGCAGCATCAGCATCATAATTCCTATCATTCACACTTAAATTGAGCCCTGAAATCTCTTGTCATATGATAAAAGTCTCTAGAGTATAAAGTTAATTAAAAGAGTTTGTTGGTTAATTGGTTGGTACCTATTAATTCTTTGCATTCCCAAGTCTTTCTTACCTTCTTCCTTTCTTTTCTCATTTTGTCTTTTCATCACACTCATCCACTTATTCAATTCTGATCATATACTATCTGAAAGAGCCTCATTTATAAGGAAGCATACTTTTCTTGCTCATGTCTCACAACTATCAATCATAAAATGATTAAAATACACATTCGTAGATTTATAGACTTTATAGATGTATGGTTCTTCTGTGAAAGATGGGAATATGCTCCCCTTTACAAACCAAAACAATTGACAAACATTTTAAGTGCTGAGCATTGAATTTCTGATTTCATTTTATTTATTTTTTTTATCCTTCCTCTTCTCTGGACAAATAAGATGCACAATTCCCTGCTGCTACTGGACTCTTAACAAAATAATTGGAAATTTGGGAACAGTGTGTAAACATACTGACTGTTAAATTCACACACAAACTGAGTAAAAAAATAAAATAAAAATGGGTTAATTTGTCTGCAAGAAATTCAGTTTTATTCTTTTCATATTTAGAGGAAGAATAATTTCCTGAAAACGAGCGGGGTGTCCCCCCCCCACCATATTAAATAATTACAATTATCAGCTAATCCCTCTTCCTTAGAACTGCACCTTCTTCAGAATAAAATTAATTACTTGGATACAATCTTCTCCTGATATAAGTCATGGTACAAGTAACTATGCAAACCCTTACGTGAGCCGCTGGATCTTCTCACACTGAAACCAATACAGGATGTGCAATAGTTTGAATCAACTTACATTTTGAAACGCAGGCCTTTAACCCTGTAAAAGTGATTTCTCTTTTATGCTCTTGCTCTCAGGAGAATCTTCCTGCCTTTCATCCAAGCAAGCTGGCTTTGAACTAGCAAGTAATCAGAGTATCAGTGGCAATCTTCAAGTCAATAAATGCATACAACACTATGAATCCAATTCCAGAAAAAAGATTGTCTGGGAAAGTGCTAAATTATCTTCATACGAGGCTGTAAGATGAAAGGCGGGGAGAAAAGAATGAATAGAAGAAGAATAAAATAGAAAAAAAAAAAGTAATGCAGACATCAAATGAAGATGAGAAAACCGGAGAGAAGGGAGGGGTGGGAGGATGAAAGTGAGGTACGCGGGGAAAGGGACAAAGGTAGACTGAGTCTATACCGCCACATCTATACTCACTACAATCATCTCTGATGGCTCCAAAGTGATGCATTCACAGCCGCGTCTGCCCCCCAGCTGCTTGCCAAAACTGCAGAGAGAGTACAAGAAGGCACACATTAAAAAAAATAAATAAAATAAAAGTATAGTATTAGTATAAAATAACCCAAGGCAGCGCAGAAACTATTCACTCACGATGACGGCGGAGACAGACGCATTCAATCACATCTGCCCACCCACAGATGAACATCAGCACTACAGGTCATTAAATTATAATAATTGCCCAAATCATTATGCTGGCCTAGCATTAAATGTAACGCGATACTGAAGCCGCGCAGATCCCGTAAGAACTGAACGTTGTTTAAACTAGAGAGGAACATCTGTTGAGACGGAAGAGCACAAGGAAGTATCTGTGCGCCCACAAATAAAGGCAAAGATTAGCTTTTAGGACTCACTGTATGTTAGACTTTGGCATTTTCTACCACTGATCCAAGTGTGATGTTAAAGTAGGTTACGTTTGCGCTGAAGTACTTTGGTGTTCAACAGTTCAACAACTACTGAGGCATTTATAGAAAAAAGTCCGGGCTCACAGGCAGCTTCATGAGAAACATGCAGTATATCTTGATATATTTCTGTCCGTCAGCCTTTCTTCATTCAAAATTATTTGTGACGCTTGTTTGTGGCGCAGCTTTATGCATCTGGAGATGTTGGCTTCGCTGCATCCGAGTCGCAGCCAAAGCGTGTCAACAGCAATAAATCCCGTGAAAATCTAATGAGCTAAAACCTATTAAAAAAAGGGCAGAATTTTTCATTTTAGTGACCGTAATATTCAAATTGTTGTAAACGCAGTTTTAAGGTGCCCTCAAGAGGCTGGAGTTAATTTCTAGAGCAATTCCACTGATTTACTGCAGGGTTATCTTCATAAAACTTTTACTGCACATGGGAGCATCAAGGTCCATCACCACTATTAAGAGAGAGTGTGGACCTTTACATCAGACGCCTCAACATGGTCAGCAATATGTGACGTGGTTTTACTGGCAGTAGAGGAGCGCAGCTGGGTCAGAGGTTTGTGAACGCAGGGGAAAAAGAAAAGCACATTTACAAAACGTCTGGACTGATCTCTAGTCCCACTACATGTGGCAGGACACTGAACTGCACAAAATGATTCATAAATCAACACACTAAGAATTACTAGAAGGAAAAACGCAAAGTCTTGACACAACTAAAGTCCGTTTGGGGTCTTAGATCTGAATATGTGCCATTCTGTGAGCCGTTTAGACATCCAGGCGCAGTGTGTTGAATTGATTGAAATTTTAAAGCTCGTCACATCTGTGAAAAATCCCTCCCACCGTGAGGGCCTGTGTTTATGCATGCAGCAATTACTCATGTCTCCGCGTTTCCCACGCACCGTGCGAGTGTGTGCGAGAGAGAGATCCTCCGTCTGAACAGCTCAATCGGTGAGTGTGGTGAAACCCGGAGAACAGACTGGACTGCCAACATGTCTCCCTCCCCTTGGGCATGTAAAAGTGCTGATTCAGCGCTGTTGAAGGACCGTGGAGGCGGCTGGTTTTAATCGTGGAAGCGTGCCGCACTGGGAGAAAGCCCGCTCTCCCTCCTATGTCTTCTACCTGATTAAGCTCCTGTGTCGTCTTTAAAACAGCCTAATCTCTTTGGTTAAACATCCGTCTTTCTTTGACCCATTCCCTCCTCCTCACGTACATCGCCTCCTTTGGTCATCTCTATCATCAGTTTTTATTTTTAAGTTTTCTCTGTACATATGGTGCCATTTCTCCATATTTCCTTCCTCTTAAATCTTTCATCCGGTTCACGGCTGTCTATCAGTAGTTATCCTATTTGTCCTGTTTTTCCTCCCTTGCTTCCTTCGTCGTATTCACGCCACTGCATCTCACTTTCATGTTTTATTTCCGGCTTTGCTGTTTTCTTCCCTTCTCGCCACATCTCATTCTATATTCCCTTTCATCCTTTCTTTCCCCTCCTCTTACCGCTGGTCTTTCTTTGACTCAAAAAAAAAAAGGGGGGGGGAAACTTTCATCTTATTTCATCCTGAATCGCTGTTTCGCACCGGTGCTGACAGCAATCACCATCAAATTTAGATTCCTTTTTAACATCTTCATTTCAAATATTTCTGATATATTTCAAAGAAGTGTTGCCTTGTGCCAAGACCTCGGTGTGTAACACTCGAAGAGGAATAAATCTGTATCTACAAACTTGCAGGGGATCACCTGGAACGCAGATAGAGGCTTTAACCTATCTGTGCCAGTTAATTTGATTTTTTCTAAATTAACCAGCATTAACATCCCTGCCTGAGACAGAAAAGCAGAGACGTCACGACTTGACACGCATGCCTCCAACACATGTTTTTTGTTGTTGTTGGGCTTCTTTTTTTTTTAAGCTTTGACTACATTAGTTTAGCCTATGGTGTGTTTTGGTCCTCTCTTAAAAGGATCCAGCTGTTTGCCACCTCGGTGCTTTAAGTTCAGAAACCAGACTTGATCGTAGAAAATATTCCTACAATTTCAAGGGGTTTAAAAACATCTGTTGTGAGACTCCACCCAAATTACCTAAATTGCTCCATACTACATAAGCTGAGGATGCATTTAGAAAATAAAAAAACATAATGACACTCATACAACATCTGTATGAGCTTGTAATTCTGAGTTCCCCTGGGCAGGAATGCAGTCAGCTGGGCTCGGCTCTCTCTCGGAGCCCTTTGCCTTGAGGTCAGCGAGACCCAGAGAGATCTCGCTTCACTCCACTGAGGCACGATGCCTGGCCCCTGTGAGCGGGGCAAACAGCCTGCCAAGACTGTGTATTTACTCTGTGCAGACTGTTGGGATTGCTGGTGTTGGAAACACAACAGAGAGGTACAGTTTGCTGCTAATGAAGAGGTTTTAGCTGAGCAGAGATTATGAATTACAACCGTTTGTGCTGCATGTGTGTGTGTTTGTGTGTGTCCATGTCCGTTTTCTTTTAACAAACTGTAACATGATAGGTGTCTAAATCTGTGTTTCAGTGTAAATTAGAAAACCCACAATATGACCTAAGTTTAGCCTTTACTCGCACAACACAGGACACAGAAACACATTCTCTCCATTTATACAGCACATGTCCGAATACACATGCTTGCACACATACGGAGGAATAGTTGACGTATAGGCTTCCAAAACAATTCTGCCGTGGATTTACTTTAAAGCTTAGGTTCATTGTTTTGTTAGTGATACTGAACTTCTACTAAGCTCCAGTATGTATGTGGGGGTTCAGGTCTGGTGGACTCTGACTGGGCCACTCTGGGAGGTGGATTTTCTTATTCCGAAGCCAATCTGTGGTGGATTTTACTTCCTAGCCTGGGGCCACGGGTTTGCAGTATCAACAACTTCTACTAAGTTTCAGCTGGCAGACATCTTCCCTAATATTATTCTCCTGGTACTTTGGTAAACTTGGGAATTAATTTTCCCCCTCACTGCCGGCAAGTAGTCCAGGCCCTGAGGCAGCAACGCAAGCTCAAACCATGACGCTCCCTCTGCCATGCTTGACCCCTGGGAGGATGTTTTGATGTTGGTAAGCTCTGCCCCCCCTTTTTTGCAGCATACGTAGTACTGAGCGCTCTTTCTGAATATTCCATTTCTGTTCCATCAGTTAAAAAAAAAAAAAAATTAAATAAAAGACATTGTCCCAGAAATGATTGCCAAGCAGCAACGACGGTTGCTAGACATTCCAGTACCATCCATTAAGACGCCTCAAGAACAGGGAGGACAGAAAGACGACATAACCATTAAATCATCAGTTTTAAAGGAAAAATAGGTTTCAAGATGGTCGTGTCACTGTTTCTGCGCTTAAAAGATTTCACTTGGATGTGTGAAGTCAAGTTTGTATGAAGTTTGGAAGCAAACTCCAAACAAACTCCGGCCTGGCCCTCATGTGGGCCTGTGAATGTGAGCGAGAAGTCCACATTTGCAGGGGGTTGTCAGGTCCAAGACCCACCTCAGAGTAGAATTATCTAGCCCCCCCACCCACCCTCAAAAGCAGTTTGAGGGTGATAAACTTGGAAAACTTGGTCTGGAAAAGCTAAACACGGTGATGACAGAGCAGCAACGTAATCTGGATGTAAACAGTGTAGATGTCTGCAGCTGAGGAACAGCGGCCGCTTGAATCCACTTTGACATTGTCAGCTAAAGATTCAGAACAGAAGACGGCACACAAATCATTCCTTTGCAAAGCTGATGTATTTGCTGGGATTTTTACTCTTCTCTCAGTCAGCTGAAAACGTCACCTTGTTTTGTTGCTCTGATTGGTCGCGGCACTAACGAACTGTGTGCAAAGGCAGTTCGATAAGCAACCGTTGGTGCCACTTCTTGGATCGGGAGCCCCTCTGGATGGTTTTCAGACTCTACATGTCTCTACGAGGGCGTTTCATCCATCAGCCTCGTCAATAACTGAATATAACAATATTTAGCATTTGAATGTCTTCCTGCTATTACATACTGAAAAACATGTATCACATCCAATCAGTCGAAAAAAAAGACCTGACAAAACATTCGTCTCTAAAACTTCAAACTTCAACTTATTCCAATTCATTTACCTTAAATGGAGCCTTCTGCTACTAATCTGAATTCAAGGTCCACTGCTTCACTTTGCAATCATGTCTTGTGAAATAATGCAAAGAATTTTAATTTCTCAATCACAAACAAATCAAATCACAGGACTGACAGTTTGTCTGATCTCTTAACTGACAGCTGCTGCAATTTCAAACCTTAGACCCGAGCAAAATTGAATTGAAAGCAAAAATACTACCTCCTCCTTTATCTCTGACAAAAAACTAAAAAACTATTGCTCATATGGCAATACTTTGTTGTCTGATCCATATGTTTAATGATTTCTCTCCCCTCTCCGCTTGCAGGAACAAGTTATGGGCAGAAAGGAGAACAGGTTCAGCCCTGATCCAGTGACAGCTGCAGCATCATGGGCAATAAACCTTGACAGGCTGCACAGAAACTACAGCCACACACAGACACGCTCACCCCGAGGTTGTTTCTAAAGCCAGACGCAGAAAGCAATGTGCCAGGAGTGTCAGAGTAAAATTATGTATAGGTGGTTTCTTTCAAAAACAATAAAAATTGTTTACATGGATGACAACATGTTGTTTTCATTTTACTTCTACTCATAAAAATATCAAACTTGAATTCTTTTTTAAGATAATTAATTCCGATGACGGTGAGATGCAGCAACTCTGGAGCTTTAAGCATCTCAGCAAAAGGCTCTAGTTGGATTTTAAGTTAATGGACACACACGTCAATAAAACCTACTCTAACTTGAGGTGCTTTCTGAGTTGATTCTCACATCTTTCCACTTGAACAGCTGTCAATACCTGCAGACATTAAAATTAAGTGGATAAAGTTTTGTTTTAAGATTTTGGCCCTTCAGTCTTGTAAAGAACGGTTACTGTGTTAATTATAACCTCGTGCAACCTATCACGTACTTCCATTTTAAATAACACACAGCATGGTTTTTGATCGCACATTTTCTTATAAGTCACTTCTGCAAATCACCGGCTAATGAATAAAGTGAAATTGTACCCCTCCAATCTCCTTTTGTTTGTTTTTGTAAAGAAATACCTTGCATTGCCATCTAAAGTGTGTGGCTGAGCACGTTTGACTGAAATGAGTCATTCTAAAAACGGTCTCTATGGTAACGATCCCCAACAGTAAGACGAGAATACCACAGTCTGGCACATACACGTACAAAGTCCAGCGTCTCCGTCTCGGAGGTTTGACTGCTTGCTTGGCCAACGGCAGCCATGCTGACTCACACAAATGTTAAACAAGAGCAGAGAGCCGCCGCAACAGTCATTTATTTGAACGGACCACCAGCACACACAAGAACAAGCTGGCAGACTGCAAGAAATGATGTAGTGGCTCATTCAACACAGCTAAACGTGTGTGCTCACTTCCAACATTTATTTACGTTTTTAACAGTTTTGCTTAACTACAGTCTACCCAACTGCGGTTCATTTGTTGTCCCCCCCCCCCCCCCCCCCCACATTGTCCAAAGTATCAGAGATTAAAAAGTGCATTTACAGTCTAAATTAGCTCATGACTATTCTTATAATCAGAGCTTTCTCTTTTTTTCTCTGCATCACCAATAACTTTGGAAATGCAGCTGTAAGCACAAATACTTTGCTTTTCGGATGTGTTTGATGGTGGCTGTTGAGCAAGAAAAAAACCCCAAAAAAACTGCATCTCTTTAAGATAATCAGTGCAGATAAAGGAGGACAACACGCGGGAGCTCGTCCTGTGTTTTCAGAGCCAAGAGGCCCAGCGGTTGTTAGTTATCCTGCCACAGTGCCGTGGGGAGTTTTGTGGCCGTCCTGTTGTTTAAACGATGGCAGGCAGGAAATGAAGCATGCCGAGTTGAAGAATGCATAAAGAAAGAGCGAGGGAGTTTTGAAAAATCTCCACTGAATTAGCCTGCAGTCACTGTGACATTATGGTGAAAGTCTCACAAGACAGAAAGAGAGAAACAGAAACTTTAGATTTACCGACCAGGAGTAGGAATACCAAGGGTCCACGTCTTTGAACGCCTTCTAACATCCAGCATATTATCCACAATTGAAAATAATCCCGTATCAAATCCAGCTGTGCTTGTTTTGTGCGCCTGAGCGCAAAGTGAGAAGTTTCCTCAGAAAGCAGAAGCTGACTATCATGCTTTTACTTTGTCTTTAACTAAGAAAGGAGTTTTCTCCCATCTGTGTTCACTCTTGTCTCTCTGCTGGCTCCAATGAGGTGTGTGTTCGCGAGTGTGTAAGTGTGTGCGCGGTCTGCTCATTTCCTGCCTGGTTGTGCTTCTGGGCTCCAGGCGGGCAGGCTGCTCAGGAACACATGGTCATCCACTGCTCTGCCAGGGGTTCCGCATTCCACACACACACACACACACACACACACACACACACACACACACACACACACACACACACACACACACACACACACACACACACACACACACACACACACACCTCCCCCTATTAGCTCCCTATATGACCCTTTCCAAGCTCTCCTGCTACTACAAGTACTCCAACCCACAGACGCACGTGCACCAACACCCTCTGGTCCTTTGCATGGCATCAAACTTCCCCCACACTCCCACCCTTCACTCAGTTATCAACTGACCCATACTGGAAAGACAAAGACACACACACAGACACACACACACACACACACACACACACACACAAACACACACACACTTTTTCTCCCCTAATTATTGATGACCATATTTTCCTCTCTGGCACAACCAGTTATTGAGTGCTCTGTGTTACAATTGTTGCTACTGTTTATGAAATTTGAACAGTTAAATAATAAAATAAAGAAAAGACCAAAACAAATGAATCTATCCTCAGTATAATGCATCATTTTAAAAACAAAAGTTTATCTGTACCGTAGCAATTCCCAGTAAAAGTCATTCTTTACACCTTATCTAAATGCATACGTTATACATTATTTTATACATTATAATTATAATCCCCGAATTAATGGATTTATTGCAATTGAGTTCAGATTCAAAATTCATATGAAGCCACGAATAAAAACAAACAAATTAAAAAAAGAAAAACTAACTAAAGAATGCAGCAGATTGCATCAAATCTTTGCGTCGGTAAAACCCGGTCCTGAACATGCACAAGGCGACAGAGAAGAACCACTTCGTTTTAAAGTATTCAAGTATTGACTCTTCGTTTCGGTTCTACTTATTCAGGAAACACTTTCGTCAGAAGCAGCATATAGAAAAACACTTGTTTGCAGTGTTTGGCAGCCACAGCTCAAATAAGGCCCAACTTTTTACCAATTTCTAAATAAACCCTGATGCATAACATGCAACATCATGATCACGTCGGAAAACACTGTTAACAAACTGAGGATAGCGTTATCGTTTATCCTTTACTTTAATGCTGACCGGGAAGTTTGTGCACTGGCCAAAAGAGCAGAAGTTGTGGCCAAGATGGCACAGAATTGCAGAAGTTTCAGAACAGAAACGACACGTCCTCAATATGCTCACAGATGGGGTCATGCAAAGAAAAAAAAAAAAGGCACCAAAACTGAATCCGTCCACAAGAGTGACGGCTTTCCATTTCTGCTGATTGGTGGCAGAGCGGTGGAAGAGCTTCAGTTCCTGTAGAGCCGTTTAAGCCAGGAATGCTTTGTTGTAAATTGGAAAATTATAAATGGGCATTTTTCATTTATTTCTGCACGTTTTGGATGAAATTATTTAAAAAAGGAATGGTGAACTCATGGGTTTTTATAAGTGAAAAAAGTATGAATTTCGCAATGAAAGTGCCATTATCCCCTCACAGGAATAAACACATTTTAAACCCATTATATTTGAATAATGTTGATTTTACAACAGTAAATCTGGGGCTCGTTAGTGAGTTTACTTTAGGTCTACCAAAATGAACTGCCTGTTATTCCTTAGTTTTTCTCTTTTTTTTTTTTAAACTACGTAGTGGTGGAGTGGGGGGGGGGGGGTTGCCGACAATCAGATGAAAAACTGCAAACTAAAACAGCAAAACTGTAAAACCTGTGAAAGGAGCCTGAAGCGTTTACAGACTTTTTCAGTGAGTCAAAGCGCTCAAAGTGCAAAAGCTCAAAGTGTTGCTTCCTTTGACCGACGTCCACAATAACAGGAACTAATATGATCGCATACTGGTCAATGAGCCGTCATTATCAATTTACAGAAAACATCCTTTAGCAAGGCACAAAGAGTAATATTTTCTTTTACGTTATTACCAAAAAGAACCAATTTACCCCTCTATTCAGCATGAACTACTGTTCCAGTCCAAGTAGAACAACAGAGTGAAGATAAACACAGAGTTTTCCAAATTAAATTCATTTCCAGTGTTTAAACAGGTGCAACACTTCACACTGAGGTATTTTAAGAGCGTGTGTGTGCCTGCTCTTTATAGTTTCTCTCTTTTTTTACTGATCTGTGGAGGACAGACTGATATTCTGCTGTGAGTTTATCAAAGCGGAAAACCATGCCAGTCTAGAATGACTTAAAGATGGTACTTCCTCAGGCAGGTATTATTGACCCGTCACTTGGACGATGTAAGGTTGTATTATACTTTCTTTCAAAAGACAGGATGAGGATGCCTACGGACAATACAATTTAAATTACAGTTTACAGTTCAGCTGATCCTGAACTAATGCGTATGTGAGTGTGTGTTGGTACATACCAGCATCTTGCCAGGTACATGTGCTCCTTGACGAAGACGGATCCCGAGAGCAGGATGTACCAACAGGTAGCTATGCTGTCTGGGCTGGAACAGAGAGGAAGAACGCGGTTTGGTGAAAAGCTGCCCCAACACTGCATAGTCTGACAATCATCCCGTGTGGACTTGGAGGACTTTCAACTCGTACATTTGTGTCATTTCAGGAGACTGTTTTTTATTAGTTTCTCCACTCTTTCAGGTGGAAATTTGCGATTAAATTTCATTTTAAATAAAAGTATGACACAAAAACCATATTAAAAGGCATGACTTCTTTTAAGGCTTTGAAAGCAGGAGCAAGATCTCTGAACAAGCACTGAATCCTGCGTTTCACGTGAGCAATAAAGCACCCTTCAGAGGTCAGCACTACTGAGCCATAAAACGACGAGCGACCGCTGCAAACTGGTGAGAATCTGCAGTCGGTTTATTAAAACGTCTGGAATGAACGGTGCTGAAAGAATTCATTCCCATCAGCAGCATCGAGTTCTTTCACCTGACAACAAGCATTACATTTTATCCAGAACGAGGAAATAAAAAGGATCTTGTTAATCACAATAACCAGTTGGAATTTAAAGTAGTATAACAACAATGAGAAGCCAAGTAATAATCCATAATTACAAGATGGTAACTTATCATTTCGAGTATTTTGAGGTCATCACAATGACATGTTATTCCACATCTGCATCTCTAAATATTAGTTTCATCTTCATTGTTACATGCGTGATGTCCATGTGACGGACTATTATTCTCATTTGATTAAAGAGACCATGACTGCGTCCATCTGCCGTCTGGATGTGTGCAACCAAAGACTAACTGAACATGGCAGCTGCTTTGGTCTGGGTTGTAAGGTACTTCAGACCTCCCTCTGGTACAGAGGCAGGAGAGTCTATTAGAGAGAGGGAGAGAGTGCGTGTGCTCGTTTATTTGATGTTAAATTAATCCATTGAGTGTCTAATGGGATTATAGAGAGCATGATAATACATCAACAACGTATGCAGCTTGTCTCTCATTCTTCATCCATCTCTGCCCTCCTCCCATCTCACATTTCCTCCTCATCACTATTACACACTGTATTTTTTTTCCTCCCGTCAGGTCATTTTTCATTTCGCCTCCTTCTTGATATTGCTATTCTTTCCTCCTTCTTCCTCTTTAGCATACCCGTGTCTTGTTTTCTCTCCTCCTCTACATACTTTACTTTTAAAAACACCTCACACATTTTCATTGGCTGCCACTTCTTACTTTTCATCCCGTTGTCAACACCATCCATTACCTCGCCTCCTCCTTCCAGCTTGTCATTCATCCCTCATTCCTCGACTACTCCACCCTCTCTCTGACAAGTTCCCCTCCACTTGGTGTATGATGCTAACATTTTTTTTTTTTTCCCCTAACACAACCATCTGCCTCATCCATCCTCCTCCATATTCATTTATTCACACCCAGCAATAGATGGTGTGACGCATCGGAAGGGAGACTGTCAGTGTTGTCCTAAAGCTGGAGTTCTGCATGTAAAATGTAGTACCTCCAAAAAAGATCAAAAAGTTTTCGGTGGCAACAAATGTGGCATCGTGTTTAACTTGGGTAAACAAATGATTCAAACACCGACTCAAATTAACAAAGGCTCAAATGCAAATTTTGTTAATTTCTTAATATTCTGTAAAAATGCTTATTTAAAAATATAATGTCAGATTGATTTAGTTTTTGTTTTTTTTTGTTTTTCTTTACAAGACTAGAGTGTTATATTATATTTATATTAAAAACACAGTTTGTTTCTTTTTAACAGGTGGAGGCCAGTTCTGACTTTTTTCAGTAGTTTTGCTTTTAGCTCGGGTCAGGGTCTACTGGTAGCATGAGGGGACGCCTGGACTCTGCGGAGGTTGACCCGGCAGTCCAACTCCTCCAGGTCTGCTGTGTCTCCCGTGTACAGTCTCACGGAGGTGATTCCAGGAGGCAGGATGGTAGTCTAGGAGAACTGGACAAGGCCACAGAAGGCAGGACCGGTATCTGCTCCGTTATGGAAGAGGAACAGGATGAGCACTGCAAGAACCTTTCAAAATGACCTCCAGCCAGGCACTTGTGTGCCACAGTCAGAAACGGACTTCATGAGGGCTGCCTGAGGGCCCAACATCCTCTTGTGGGCCTTGTGGTCACTCCTCAGCACTGTATATTTGCTATAGATCACCATAAAATCAACCTAAACGCGCTGAAAGGGTCTGGAGAACATTGTGCTGCCTGTAACATCTTTAACCATAACCAGGGTTTTGTGGTGGGTCAGTGATGGTTTGGGAGGGCTGGTGACACCTGACACCTCTACCAACAAGACCAGTTTTTCCCATTCCTGATCCTCGAGTATCCCCGTCCTGCATGCTTCAGATGTTTCCCTGCTTCAGCACACCCTGACACAAATGACTGTGTCATTAACAGACTTGTGCAAACCTTGATGACAAGCTGATGACGACCATTAATTAGAATTGGATGCATTGAAACAGGGAAACATCTAAAACATGCAGTGCAGGGGCACTTGTGGACCAGGTTTGGGAGATGCTGAGCTGGACAACAGCACCCTGATTTCATCAGGATGCAAACCTTGAGCCAACTGTCAGACCCGTATGCCTCTGCCGTGGATCCTGGGTTCCTCCTGCTTCAAGACTACCTGAACACATGTGGTGAGAATATACAGGCAGTTCCTGAAGGATGAAGGACATGATACCTTTGACTGGCCCTCACGCTTGCCTGAAGACAATCCAATAGAACACCTCTGGGTTTCAGTACTGATGCCACCAGGTTGCATCCCAGATTGCCCAGAAGCTCAGAGATTCCCTGCTCCAGATCTGAGAGGAGATACCCCAGGACACCACCCGTCGTCTCATATGGGGCATGCCCTGATGCAGTCAGGGATGCATACGAGCAAAAGGGGGCCACACAAACTACTATTTTGAGTTGTTGTAATGAAATTTTAGGAAACTGAACCACCCTGCAGAATCTTTGTTTGATGTTTGAGTGTGTTTGAATACAGTTCTTTGTAGGTTGATCATTTTTATTTCCATCAAATGATGTGGCATCCTTTGTTCCAGCCCATATCAGTAAAGTTATCCAGCATAACTGATGTGTTCTCAAAGCGTTATTTTAAAATTCTTTAGCAGTGTAAACTTGACTTTGATGCTTACTAAGCTGCAATTTTTTTTTTTTTTAGAAAATGCAGAATAAAAATAATTCCCAGAGAAGTCATCTAACTTTATTTTGCTGGTAAAATTTCCTCTGCAAACGTTGACTCGGTGTGCTTGAATCTTCACCCCCACCGAACCCATGCCTGCGGTTATATTGCTGGACATGAAGGGCGCTGTGGCCGTCAAACAAGGCAGGAGATAAGTGAAGAAAACCAGCCTAAATGAAGCAGATTGTGGCAGGAGTGATTTCTGCTTGGTGTGAGAACTGTACTTACTAAAACAGGATGTGGTTAGCCTCGTGTCTCTCATACCTGGCAGAGGTACACATTGACCTGAAACCAGACAAGCAAAGTTGTTAGCTTTCCATCTTCAAAAACATCCTCGATACATTTCTCGCTCTTGCACCTGGTCACACATGAACCCATTTTTACGAGAGAGGCTCATCCATCTCAACCCCCCCCCCCCCCTCCCCCCCCAAAACAACAACGCAGTTACTGTCTGACAGCTACCAACTACCAATTTTATTTTACTTGAGTTCAATCTGAATGTCCTTTTAACACTGGCTATTCAAGCCCAAGCGTTTGATCTGAACGTTACTTTTTTTCAGGTCTTGAGAAAATAAAAGTAACTCACCTCAGCTGGTGTTCCCTAAGGTGGGAGAGGACATCCATGTGATAGAGGTGGCTGTAGATGGTGTGCAGATCCTGCAGAACATAAAAGTAATGAAATAAATACTAAAGAAAAAAAGTTATCTACTAATAAATCAGAAAATGATCTTGCTTTTCCACAAACTGTGAGTTTGAACCCTCACTGGAAGCACACCGTTATGACCTTTTTAACGGATGAAAGCTTTACAGTCCGAGTAATCGCACCCACGTAAGTAAAGTTGGCTGGTGTCGGGAATTCAAATCATCGCAAGCTTGTAACAGATTAGATTGACTGGAATGTTTGAGCACTGTGGAAATAACATCAAATGCTGTGAGCTGACAGAAGCCACTTGGCCTACACCAAACACTGCCTATCAAGTTGACACCTTCAAAGCAGACAGACTGGCACAGCACTTATGCTCTCACATGACAGCAGTGGGACACACACAGATATATCCACCCGCGACCTTAAAATAGTCCTCTATCGGTCTCAGCTGTCAAAACACAGAGGATGACAAAGTATATATTCAAGAGAGCGACTTTAGGAGCATGTGTTGGATCAAAACAAACACAGTGGCTTTTGAAACAACGAGTCAGAGACTTTAAACAGGTGGACTGCACGGTAAGACACACACACACACACACACACACACACACACACACACACACACACACACACACACACACACACACACACACACACACACACACACACACACACACACACACACACACACACACACACACACACACACACACACACACACACACACACACACACACAGAGTCAAATGTAAAATGAACAAGTGGTAGGGATAGTTTCACATTTGGGAAACAGTTTACTTTATTAAAAGACACAAATCATTACTGCACCCTTTGTGGTAAAATAAAAATAAATAAGCAGTTAAATCACCAGATGGTGACAAAAATAGCTTGGCAAAAACACAAACAGTTTGGGGGGGGTCTTTACTGGTAACAATATCCACCTACTAATATGTTTGAAGATACTCATTTAAAGTACTGCATCTCGTCCGTTTAGTGGTATAAAAAAAAAAAAAAACTAAGCTTTTTACCAGTTAAAGCGTAATAACCATGCTATGCCTTGATGAGCACCAGTGACTTTACTGACGTCCACAAAAGCAATTAAATATCAGCAATGGTGTAATTATTAACAGACACTTTACTGTATACCAGATTGCACCACCACTGTCTCGTCTCTCTCTCCTCCTTTCTTTCTCTCCACTCTCCACACCCGGTGACTCTAGCCCTCCTCCACAAAATATTTATACCCCTCTTTCTGACTCTTTCTTTACTTTTATCTTGTTTGATTTCTCCAGGGATCAATAAAAATATAGTTTGACTGTTATGAGGGCTGGTGAAGGTAGCACACTTGCACACACCCACCCACACACACACACAAAACACCCTTGGTTACCAGATTAAAATGCATATATACAACTCCGGTTATACCAACATGGTATCAACCATAAATATATATGCAAACAAGGGCCAAAAAAAAAAAAAAAAAAAAAAAAAAAAAACAGACACTTTACTGTACAAGGCTGCAATTCAACAAGGAGGCAGAGAAATCCTCACTGACAGGATTCTGACTTAATCTGCTATTTTTTAAAAAGTGAGGTGAATTTCTGTCTCACAAGTGACTTCCATTCTGTGTCTTCCTGTGACTGGCAGTTTGGACGTTTTTGAAGTTTTCTTCACATATTTCACTCAAAATTGGTCAATTTCTAGGACTAAAAAAAAAAATCATTAGTGAAAGATGTGCGATACAAACCACATTTGTTTCACAGCGGACTTCATAAAACTACCGATTAGCCGAACCATTAAAACTTCCTCTCTCATAGTACATTCCTCTGGTGAGAGAAAACGTCTCCAACGGGGCTTGAACAAGGGATCTCTGTCCTGTGTTGTTTTGCAATGGGACGATGAAGTGGATTGTTTAGGTCCTGGGGACAGCTGGGTGGGGATTTGCTGAATCAGACTTGGTCTGTCACATCCATCGGGATGGTTGGATGGATAGTGGATCCAACTGAGATCTGAGGAGTTTCAAAACAGGACAGTGCTTTGGGATTCCTGTTGTCAACGGGGCTCTGGTACATGTCAAAGTAAGATCCAGATGAACACCAGGACATTACGTTTCAAGCAGAAGCAGAACTTTGCACTGTAACGAGCTCTTCATGATTGCTTCGCCTCTCATTGGTTTTAATGTTGGAGTTTATGAGTTCCAATTAGGACAATTAAAACTGCAAATCTAAATAGAGTCAGGTATAACTACGGTAACTTTCTAATGAAGAAAGGACTGTTAGATCCAAGTAAAAACTGAATTCTGAAATTGAACTGGCCGACTGCGTTACAATCAAATGTCAAAACCTCCGCTTACTGATCCAGAAGCAGAGAGACGCTGAGACGCAGAGGCAAATCCTGGAAAAATCCTGGTCCACAGCAGACACAGAGGAAGTGTACGTCAATTCACTGTTAACTGGGTTAGTAAGCACAACAAAATGCTGCCGCAAGCACTTCTGTCGAGCTGTTGGTACGTGTGTGTGTGTGTGTGTGAGCATGTGAGCATGTGTGTTGATACAGCAAGCATCCACATGTTGGAGCACACAGCCCTGAGGCACTAGCTGGGGTGGGGGTGGGGGTGAGGAAGCCACACAGACCCGATGCCCTCCTGACCTCTGCTTGTTAGTGGCTTTTTGTTTCTCACTATTAAATAGTGCGGCAGATTCATAAAGTTACAAGTCCAGTCATAACGCTGACCAGTAGTTCTGCATGTCGCCCACACGCCGCTGTCTGTCAGCGCTTAGGTCCAAGAGCCCACGTGAAGAAAAACGTAGTCGAGAACGTTACCCAAAAGTTATAAAATAACACACCACTCTAGTAACACCATTTTTTTAATTGTTAAATTGAAATGCCTATTACAACATTTACAACTACAACTACTATTACAATAACTAATGACATCACCCATGACATCAAAGCTTCCCTTATCATGTACTGACCAACAGAAAGTGGGTCGTTAATATCCCCCGACAGACAGACAGACAGACAGACAGACAGACAGACAGACAGACAGACAGACAGACAGACAGACAGACAGCAAAGCAGGGCATCCTAGGATGGGATCTCTGCTCGTCTGTGATCTCCCAGAGAGGTTTGTAACATGAACACCCCCCGGTAGTTCTGATCTCTCCGAGTCTTATAGTAAGTACTGCAGGGTCTGGATCTGAACTCAGGGTGTGGTGGTTGTGGTCTGGCTTTTCCTGGACTACACAAGGGAGGAAATCACTATACTTTCACAAAATAATGCCAGAACAGCCAACCTACACAGAAAAACATTTAAAAAAAGAAGAAAAAAAAAAAGGAAATCATAAATTGCTCAATTTGTATGTATATATGTTTTTTTTATGCAATATTGAGTTATTGCAAAGTTTTTGCCTAATCCTAAGATATAAATAAATTAGTATTCACATGCAAACATTGAAAAACAACAAGGAAAAAAGTAAACAGTGCATTGGTCAACTATCAAAGCAGCAACTCTCATTTCATTAGGCTGAGGAGCATGTGTTGTGCAGTGTTGTGGCGTTATGCTCTCCTCCGTCAGGACCGCAAAGCAACATTCCTCACCAGTTTCTGACCTCCTCTCTGTCCTCCCTAGAGCCTAATGAGGTGGCCTTATGACCCCATGTGTGATTAGGCCGCCTACACCTCAGGAGAGACATCCATTATCTCATCACCAGCTGAGCCTGAGCGTCTCAAATAAAGTCCTCCGGCACAACATGGATACAAAAAAACTTGCATTATTCCAGTTTTTGTGGATGACATCTATTTGGATTCAGTCAGTTTCATCAGCAGTGTCGAACCAAACCTCTCATGCGGCGCTTCTTTAAAGTTCCAGTGCCTGGACTTACTTTTGACTACTCACCTGAGCCCACCAAGCTCTTTATTATGTTATTTTTCACTCAAATAAAACAGTTTAGATTAACAAAGTTGTAATTAACCATTTTCCCAAGCACTAACCAACAGTCTCCTAAAATAACACAAGTTTTATCAAAGAAAAATATTTTTTTTTCCACCTGCATCACCAGGTTTGAATACAAGTGCATGCACACAACCTGATTATATTATATTATCAGAATAAATGATTACAAATACATTAAGAAAATCACAGAGTGCACAGACAGAACATAACTCCAATGTCCAGAATGAACTTTATGGGCCTTATGAATAAATTAATGAATGCATTACCTTTGTCTATAATACACTTTTAAAAATGGAGCCATTTCTAAAATGCATTGGGAATACGCACACTGCACCAAAGGGCGTTGCAGACCAACAGAGGCTGCAACTCGGTATCAATGGGGGTTTTCTGTGTTTGAAATCTCCTTCAATGTTTTTTTTCCACAAATGACCAAAACTACAAAGTCAGATTTCATCAGTCAAGTTTTAGGAACAAAACATAATGTAAAACAATTTTCTGCAGAAAAAAAGCCAACTCTTAATAGTAAATTGCTGTTAAGGAGAGTCGGTGTTCAATATCATGTCATTTCCCCTTTGATCACAAATTGCGCGTTTCCGAACCATTTTTAACACTTTCAGTATTGGAGGAAAATACAATGATGGTATATTATCAAAAACATTGATTGTGACAATGAAGAGTTTTCAAATAACAGCGGTTTGACAGCCACATGTCAGATGCCCCGACATGTGGCTGTCAAACCAATAATAAAACTAATGGAAATGAGACATGTGTGTGTGTGTGTGTGTGTGTGTGTGTGTGTGTGTGTGTGTGTGTGTGTGTGTGTGTGTGTGTGTGTGTGTGTGTGAGAGACAGAGAGAGAGAGAGACAGAGAGAGAGAGAGAGAGAGAGGGACTCAGGTATAGCTATAGTGATGCTGCCACCTCCTGGCAGACAACCTGCTATGAGTCTTCATGCAACAGATAGATGTTCTCCAGCCATCTACTGACAGATTTAATCAGTCTAAGAATGACTAGTCATATTTACTGATTAGGAAATAAGAAAATAAGCTCTTTTTTAAAAAAAGCTATATCCACCAATACTGCAGGGATGTGACAGCAATGTCCATTCAAGACTGTCCAGTAATCTGGTGAAGCCCATTTGTCCACATTTAATGTAACAGCAGAGTGCTGCATTTCTCTCGCTCTTAAACGTGACATGTGATCGGGAACTTAATGCAAAAAAACTATGCGTTGATCGCACGAAAGTTGGAGAAATACAGAACCAGTCATGCAAAAGCAAGTTGTTGCAGGTTTTCATCCCACCCTCCATATCTCTTCACTTTCTTTCAAGAACCAGCATATTAACAGAGTTCATTGGAAAGAGATAAAAGTAGGGATTTAAAAAAGTACTCCTATGCAAAACATTGTTTCTTTTTAGCATAGACCACCTTTGATGGAAGTAAAAACAGTTGTCTTTTTTTTCTTTAATAATTATTCATTCTGACTTTTCAAGAATGAACTCCAGCTTGGTAGGCTGTGCAACCACCCATCAGCCCACTCCCACCTCCACCAGAATGTACAGTATGCAGTTAAGTTCTGTCACTGACACAGGGTGGATATTGTCGACAGACGATACAACAAGTCCATTCAAGCTGGAAGAACAAATGGTTTAGTTAACACGCTGCCGTCCTCAATGGCCCTGAACATCTACATCACATTAACTACAAGGTCCCCAAGACACTGTCAACATTATAGTGAGGTATTTTTTTAACAGGCCTAATAGGTACAGACAAAGATTCTTCAGTCTAGTGAAACATCGATTTTCAAATATGTGCTTTAGCTTACTGAGATGAGACGAGAAAAATATTCTCCCCTGTGCTCTGCAAGTTAAACGAAACTAAACAAAGACGGCTTGGCGAACTGATTCAAAGAGATATGAATCTGTAAATGCTTTAAAGCGACCACCCCAAGCAGGAATCAACCACTTTATGATTAAATAATAGCTTTACATTTCCACACCTGAAAAGCCTGCACAAAACAAAAAAAAAAGAAAAAAAGACACTTAATCCGTTTCAAAACATGCCAGCTGAACTACAGGGAAGGAAATAGTCTGTTTCAGCTCCTGTAATGTACAAAAGGACAGCAGACAGAAATGTCAACTTGTCTGAAGCTCCAGAAGATGAGGGGAACAGTGGGAGTGTTCTCTAATGCCACATAAATGTTTGTGCTCTGTTGAGACCCAAATCCTCACTCTCAAGTAGAAAGAAATTAAAATAAAAAGGTGCAACAAACACTGGTAGCTGGTGTAGAATTTTGCCAACAGAGAGATGTCAAGCTTAGATGTTTAAAGGAACCTCTTTGTTCTAAAATACTTCATAGTGAGTCTTGGCAGACCAAAGTCTTACGTTTATTTGCCATGCCTACAATATTATGGCAGCACATGCAAACGGAGATACTTTGGCACAGACCTCCATCCCCAGGAAAGCCTGCATTGATCATCCAATCCAGTTCTCCAAACCAACTCAACGGGCGTCTCTTGATGAGAGAAGTCTCTCCCGAATGACTGAACTACTCGCCCCGTCTCTAAGGGAGAGTCCAGCTGCAGTGCAGAGGAAACTCATTTCAGCCACTAGAATCTGTTCGATCTACAGTTCGAGACCATAAGCCAAAGAAGGAGAAAAAAAACTCCAGATTCTGCTTTATTGCCAAGGCTGCACTGATACCTGTCAATGTCCCAGCCCATTTATAACTAATGTCTCGATGAGAAACCGTATCATTGTCCAAACAACAAGCAGCTCACTAAAATCCCCTGCTCCACCGTGCAGTAAAGCCTCATTAGCGTCAGCATCATTGTGAGTATTTCAAGTGCACTTGAAGCAATTAAAGCTCCTATTTTTGCCAGCAGCTTAGTCTCTTTTTTTACTTGACAGAGCAAAACTTTTTTTTTTCTCCCTGCTAAAAAGGCAAAATAGTGGGGGGCTTGAAACTGTTCAAATAGAAAGCATTAAAGCTTTAACCACGAACTAGATGTAGAAGAATTAAACGCACGTGAATCTGTAGCAAATCATTTCCAGCACCGACTGACACTAGACGATGTCTGCTGAGCACAAACGGTGAAAAGAAAAACGGCACAGAGAAACCCCTAGAGTGTTCCCACACTGTTAAACTTTGGAGACGTGTTCATAAAAAGCCCAGTGACGACAGTCGTGGTGCTACTGGTGGAATGGGTTACGGAAACAGCGGGGAAGGAGGGAAAGAGAAGAGGGAGAGGCAAAAATCATGGCCAGTGAGGAAAAACTTGCACTTGAACCAGACTGGATTCACACATCAACATCAAAAACTTGTGGAGCTCCGGAAAATGACACTCCTGAAAATACCCATAATAGACATAAAACACCAGGCATTACTTCCACTTTAGAAAATACTTAATTAGATGTTAGTAGAGGACAACTCTGCAGCTTTTCGTAAACTACGTTATGGAAAAAATACAGTTCAGGCTGTCGTGTTGTAAGTAATGGATAAAAAATGACTAGATAGAGAAGGTCTGCAACTTCTTTTGCTCTTACTAAAGGAGGGTAAAGAGCAGTCCGGCCTAGAAAGCTGCACACACGCTACCATCTTTTCACCAGCCAAACCAAACAGCCACACACACACACACGTACACACACACACACACACACACACACATGGAAAATCTGATGCTTTGTATAATCTAAGCTGCAGTTTCTTTTACAGACATGAATTTAGTCGTCTTAAGAAGTTGCCGTTTTTTTTTTTTTATGTCTGCAATGAAACTTCTGTTTTTATTTTAAGTTGTTTTTTTTGTTAGATTGTTGTTTAACAGTTTGCTAGGCAACATTGCAAGGAAATGTTAGTGTATAAAGTTCAAATGACAAATAAAGAAAGTTACAGCAGTGGACGCAATGCAGAATATCAGAATCTGAATAGAGCTGCCAATAATTATAATTGATTCTCTTTCTCCATCCTTCTGTTTTCTATACACACTTATTCCTCTGCAGGGTCATGGGAGTCTGCCGGAGCCCATCCCGACTCAATGCAGGCGAGAGTCCACCCTGGACAGGTCGCCAGTCCATCATAGGGCCACATACAGAGACAAACACCCATTCACACTCACACCTACGGGCAATTTAGAAGCATCAATTAACCTACCACGCATGTTTTTGGACTGTGGGAGGAAGCTGGAGTACCCGGAGAGAACCCACGCAAACACGGGGAGAACATGCAAACTCCACACAGAAAGACTCCTGTCCGGGAATTGAACTAGGAACCTTCTTGCTGTGAGGCAACAGTGCTAACCACTAAGCCATCGTCTCAAATCATCTCAAATATTTTAATTATGTAATTCAATCCAAAGCAAATTGTCGGGTTAAAAAAATAATTATAACAATCAAGAGATTTTAAAAACATGAAGAACAGAGCTTTGTTGTACTTGCTACAAATGAACACTTATTGAGTTATTTTTACTTCTGCATCTTCAGCTGTTTTTTTTTTTTTTCCCTTTTCTTTAACTCATTCATCTACTTCCTCCGTCACTATTCGTTTCCATTTCTACATGGCCCCAGTGATGGACAACGCAGGAGCCGCAGAGGATTATGTCTGTCCGTTTAAAGCAGTGAAAGTCAGAGACAGAACACACAGCGCTGAGTCAAACAGCAGGCCAGACAGACTTCAGCTGCCAGGCCAACAGTGGGGCTGGACTGCTGAGTTTAGGCAGACACACAAACAGAAAATGAGGAAACATGAAGAAGCTTGTACTGTAAACGAATACCGCAGCAGTCAAATCAAAGCTGGTAACGCATGCGCCCACTTGGCGTTCACATAACAGTCATCTCCGTGGCCTTGTAGCCACAGGCGGGCTGTCAGACAGTTTAGATAGCTGATCTCTTTCACCTATGCGTTCAGACAAGCAGCTCTGCTCTGCTCCATCACTGCAGCATCATAAATCAAAAACAGAACCAAGCAGCATCGCAGTGGTTTTTTTTTTTTGTTTGTTTTATTTCTTTCACAACTTTGGACTGTAAAGATAAAAATGACCAAGTATCTTACAACCGGGCCAGACAGCTTTACCTCATCCGTACAAGAAAACTTTGTTCCATTTTACTTGGGTTAAATTTCATGGGAGCTTCAGATGTTTCTGATGCCCCCAGGTGGAAAAAAACCTGGAATGCATGGATTCTCTGGCGGGAGCAGTACATGCATGATTAAAATCGTACCACTGACACTAAACAAATGTGATTCATGCTCCATTATTCTGGATTAGATGAAGGGGAAAAAAGAAAAAGAAAGAAAAAAAAAAAACCTACCAATAACTCCCTGAAGACTAATTTAGGATTTGGCGTCAAAGCTAACATTTATGTTGGGGGTGGGGGGGGGGCAGGGGCCCCAATAAGTGATTTAGTGCAGGTTATAAGTAGTTAAGCTGTGGATTAGACCAGAAAGTTTAAACTTTACACAGATGCTACCATAAAAACGCTCCTCCCTGCAGGGCGTTAACATGACAACATAGTTCATGAACATTTACATGTTATTTTACTTTATTTGCATGGAAAATGGTGCGTCATGCTGAATCACAATACCATAGGCATATCAGACCTTACACTGGCAAAATAGCCAAACCAAACCTCTTCCTATGAATGATTTTCTTTTTATTAATCTGTAGGCACACATGACCTGACATCATTTACAGTAGAGTTAGTAGACAGACTTCACTGATCGCATCTTATTGAAGATTCAGCCACGGAGGCTGACTAGAAAAAGACTTTCACTTGCTTCATTTACTTGAAACTTTCTTGACATTTGGAAAAATATTTCCTCCCCCTGCAAACCAGTTAAATTAATAAAAGAAAAAAAAAAATAGACTACTGCAGTCCAGACCACTCCAGTAAGGAGGAAATGCAACCACGGAGGAGCACCAGTGCTGATATTATTACCTTAGGACAACTCGGGGATCGCAGGATCACTTTTATCTGGTGAGATAGTTAGGAAGCAGATCCAACATTTTCGAGTATTAACATATTGGTTTAACAAAGCTCTGAAAAAGCAAATGTCCAAATACCTGTGCATGTTAACAGCAGTAGCCAAAGGAAAAAAATGTAAGCACCAAAGCTCATAAAAGCATCATACCACTCCCTGTTTTGCACAGCCATCTAATTTTTTAATGGAACGTACTGTAAGTGATCCTTGAAATCACTCAAACTTGACCTCACTCTAACATCCTTAGGATGTGCGTTCAAGCGGTTTCCATACGCATAGATTCATCTGTCTCCGTGTATTCCTCTGACATGACCACTTATCAGCTACCTGGCTCTGACTCCTGCAGCACATCTCTAAAATATTTCCCCTGAATTACTTCGGAATAAGGCAGTTAAAGTTTATCTGACTTTTAACGATGATATGGACTGGGCGGCACTCCAGCTGGGAGTTGCTGACCATCACCACTTCAAATACGAACCCACTGGTTAGAAATAGACTAGGACAGAAAATCAAGTTTGGATTTCCGTGCTTATTTTGATAATGGCAGTAGTTCAACTCAACCAAAAGTGAATTCAAAATTTAGATACTATTGAATCTTGAAAGAGCTTGTCATTGGGCCCAGATACGTTTATAATATATAATATAAACCTCAATTAAGAACTTTATTTGCTGTATTTTGAAAACAAAGTAAAAAAAAAGCCTTCACAGGAGCAACATCATTGTATTAAGTGAAGTTTGCACATTTTCAGGTAAAATAGTATCTCGTGGATATTACGTGCACAGATGTATTAATTCATTGTGTTGCAACAAACGTAATGTGACTTGGTTTGAACTCTTCTCAGTGCCCTGTGACTTCACATTTGCATAAACTGGATTATCATTAATGTGGTTACATAACTGATAAGATTGGAAGGAGCGGCCAATTTTTGATCTGATAAGTGTAATTGTGAACTGTGTCAAAGGGTTTGAACAGATGCGGGAGACGAATGTTCAACCTGTACAGTAAAGATGAAAGACAGGACTTTAGACAACTAAACTTACATCATCTACAAAGGGGTAAGGTGGCGTCCCTAAGTTTGCAGAGAACACTAAATGAGGAGGATATTTCAAATAAACTCTCTCTGTTAATTCAATTATACTTACTTCTAGTGATATATATGGATTTAAGACTTGCATACATAAAAATATGGATTTTAATTCAGTAAATTGTGCATCAGGGCCCATGTTGCCTTTCAGTTTCTCTGACCTCTTTTCCACCATAGAGGTTCCAGTACCGGTTCAGACCAGCTAAACTAAGAACCCTTTTACCCCTTTTTCTGTTTTTTAACCTCTGTTCCAACCACTGCTGCAAGTGTTTGCTGGCTCATGGCAAAAAAAAAAGACTTGCATTAGGAGACCAAACAGAACAACTAGCACTTTGCAGCCACCGTGTTTAAAACAGAACCACTCTAGAGTGGGGTCCGTTTAATAATAATATTAATAACAACAATAATTCATTTTATTTATGGGCGCCTTTCTAGACACTTACCGTACAAAGTTAAAAGAGCAATCAGTCTACTAAAACACTAAAAAAGGACCGATAAAATATAGAATATAAAAAAAAAACTAACTCAATTTAAAAGTGAATAAAAAAAGAACATTAAAAGCACTGAGCATTGTCACAGAAGTGAAGTTGAAGAAGCAGCAACAGAATAACTTTGTGACTTTCCCGCAGCTTAATATTTTAATATTTTTGCCCCACACAGAGCATCCTTCAGAACGACAGCTGCTTCAGACACAAATCCAGTTTATTTGCAAGTCTGTGGTCCACTGCTACTTTGGCAATAATGTTCAATGATTATTATTATTATTAAAAGTGTTTCAACAAGTCATAGTAGATGACTGCAGCTCATAGCGTTTCACTAATCCACTGAGGAAATGTCGTCACTGACCTAGGCAGCCAGAAGTTTCCGAATTTTAATGTCATTCCAGCTTCCTGCTACTTCTCTTTCCAAATGTTTTTTTTTTGGAAAAAGTTTGATGGATTGTGGTGCTCTAATCTGCCAGGGATACTTCACACAGCAGCTGTGTCAGTGTTTATGTTGCCACACCATCCGGTCACAACACGCCAGGCATTTTGCTTTGTTTCAGACTCGACATGCTTTTAAGTGTTATTGTTTATTGTACTTGGGAAGCTACCGGCTCTTTATCCATTCCTGCTTTATAATTTGAAGTATTCAGAAAAACCACCTTAGTGCTGCACAAGCATTTCCCGACATCTGTATAAAAGGGGCGTAAGTGAGCGACTTCATTTAGAAACACTGTCAAGCGTTTTAATATCATATCCTGGTGTTTGTAGATCTTTTACCGATTCTGTTCCTAGTCACGTTCATAAATATGAGCCAGTGTGTTTGGGAACTCCGACAAGTACAGCAAAGACTGATCACCAACTGACTGGTACTTACAACAGGCTTTTATGACTGCAGGCTGGTAATATCAGGACGCTGGTTTGAAGAGAAAATTAAACAAAAACTGATCTCTGTGTGGGATAAACAAAAAAAAAACAAAAAAAAAAACTGTCCTACTTTGGTACTCCCTTTTTTTTTTTTTTAAATGAAAATGGAAGTGAAAAGTAAATATATTTCAAGTGACATTTAAAGTGACGTGATGATGTGGCTTTTTGATTGTAGGAAAATCAAGTCTAAAACAATGTAAAACCAAAATTACCACAAGTTACTACATCCCTTTATTTAAGAATACTAAGCTACTCGCATCCCTAAACACATCCCATGTCTCAATATAACAAAGTATGAGTTGTTTCTTAATTAAACTAAGAAAGTTACCTCGGGTGTAACAAGCTGTAACTTCTTGTCAGGTTGATTTCAGGTAAGTTTTATCATCACATCTTCATGATATCTGCCAATCAAAGATTCCACATACTTAACATTTCCAGAGAGCAAAGCACATTAAAAAGTAACTCTCTAAATGAGGGGATTCAACGTACAAGCATGACATGCTTATGATACGACGCTTAGGACCGATATCATCTTCAATGGCTGCCATGCTTCACTGTTGAACGCAACTGTGTTAGTAAGGCAGGCTAGAAAAATTCATGGAATCCCGTTTTCACATTCCCAGCATTCCAGAGACGAGTGCTGCACTTACGTCGTCGCAAACCTGTCAGGAAAAGGAGTGGAGTGAAAGAGAAAACAGGTGACCCAAACGATGGCTGAGAGAGTGAGAATGAAAATCACTACATGAATGAAGCAGGTTAAACAAGCCAGGAAATGACAAAGAACGGAAAATAAAGGTAGAGACAGACTGCCAAGCTGTAATGTGGCTGCTTTACAAAATAACTTATCTTGAATATAAGTCTGCATGCCAACGCTGTTTAGTGTTTCTTGAACAAACTGACGGGCAACACGGTGGATTAGTGGTTAGCACTGTAAGAAGAAGCAAGAAGGTTCCTGGTTCAATTCCCGGACAGGAGTCTTTCTGTGTGCAGTTTGCATGTTCCCCCCGTGCTTGCGTGTGTTCCCTCCGGGTACTCCGGCTTCCTCCCACAGTCCAAAAACATGCAGGGTAGGTCAATTTATACTTATAAATTGATGTAGGTGTGAGTGTGTTCGTGCACGGTTGTTTGTCTCTCTATGTGACCCTATGACGGACCGGCGACCTGTCCAGGGTGGACTCTCGCCTGTAATGAGTCGGGATGGGCTCCGGCAGACCCCCGTGACCCTGCAAACGATAAAGCGGATAAAATGGATGGGGGATGATCAAACTGACCGATTCTGTTTGCATGCACATTCTTCCATCCTCTGACTTCCACTCCTAAGCCTTTATAAACCAAACCCCCTTGGGCCTGAGAGAACTATAGCTACGCTCTGAATGACGACAAACTACGGCATGAATAAGAGCTCCAGGTGTGGATGCAGCTGGATTCCATGCAGGCTTAATTTGCATCTAGTGGCCTTTTAGTTACTACACAAACCTGTAGAAACTGCAAAAAGATTGTTTGTGAGCTTATAACTATGAATTATTAACAAAATACCTCAGAATCAATGAGAACAATGACTATTCACTCATTTTGCGAGGCACGTATAATCCTAAAGCGCATAAAGCTTTAGAGATGACAAGGTGGAAGAAAATTCCAGCCCGTCTTCATTCTTGTGAAGGTTGAATAGCAGTCCAAGTGGTTTTGACATTAGTCTCCAGGACAGGAATGTTGTCAGTACAAGCCCTTGTCACAAGTGACTGTCAAGATTCCTCGTCTTCTAATCTAAAAGTTAACTCCACCTACAATACATTCTTGAAACTAATGTGAAATGTAAAAAATATCAGTTCAGCTGCTGAATTCAGTGTGCATGAGATGCACGTTGTGCCAAAGAGATGTTATATGGAGAATAAAAAAATAAAAAAAAAGACCAAAAACTGTTGACTAAACAAACAACTTTCTTCTTCTCATTGAAGTGAAAACATATTACACAAATATATTTTGCACTTGTTTTGGAAGTAGAGGAGGAGTTTGGGAGCAAAGGGGAGAGGGCAGGCAGTAGTCATCAGCCTGTGTGTTGTCCTGTGATGTGGACAGTGACTAAGTGTTTCCAGAGTGGACTCTGCCAAACAGGAGGCCTCCAACAACATTGTTCCTGTCAGCATTCCAGATTTAATCGTACTCTATAGGAGCAACTGGCTTCCAGTCAGAGTTAAATGGACATGATGATGCAGCTGATGATGCTGACCCTTAAAAACTTGGCTTCCGCGAGAAGGAAAGTAAATAAAAAGCAGACTTTGTGATCAGCAAAACGGGTTGATTTCTACACAGAATTCGAAGTTTGGACATCGTCAAGTTAGTACCAAAGGGAAGCTGATTACTAACATCAACTATGCATTCGATCATGCAGTTTTCTTTTTTAAGGTTGGAAGATGCAGCTAACTCCAAACATTATTTTCAATGTAATCAAAGTCCACACCAATACCTTTATTCAACTGAGCAAACTAGAAACCAGTGAAAGAAATTCACACACACACACAAACTAAGGCAAAATAAAGTGAATTAACCAAAACTGTATAAAATCAGACGTTTATATTCACTCACAGAAAGCAGCAGACTGAAGAAAAAATGGTTTTCAAATTTTATTATGAGTTTCATTTCTGCTATGCATGTGTGATGCAGGTTTATTATCTACACACCAACTAAAAAAAAATATTGATTAACCTCTGCTAGAGTTCCTCTTACATTATGGAGTAAGGTCAGAAACAGCTCGCAGTGTGTGGCCTCTTACAAGGATAATAGTAACTGAGCTGGAACCTCCTGGCGAGACCACACGGCTGTAGTCCGAGGCTGAAAAAGCTGAGTAATGGGTGAAGTCTGAAAGGATGTGGGGCAGGTGTGTTCAACGTACAGCCTTCAACCCGAGCAAGCAGCCAAGATCTACAACAACGCTTCCAAAAAGTCCATGAAAACCAAGTGAAAATGCAGCACACACCCAAAATTAAAAACAGAAAACGGGGACTCAAACCAAGTCAGACTTTCACACTGACTTATTCATCTGATGCATTTGGTTAAGATGGATTTTTAAACTGTTTTGTCTATCTGCAAAGCATTCTGAAATATGTCAAAAATATAAAGTCATATCCTCCTCCCACACACAATAAAGACGTTATTTTGCTCAATACGGCTGCACAACTCACTGTTAACTTCACAGACCTCAGGAGACGATATTACACTAACCCTCCGCAGCTGCTTACATTTTTACATTAACAGGAAAAACAGCTGCAGACAAAAGTACAAAATAAGAAACTGTACCATCTCTTTGCACAGATTGTGGTCGATTGGGTATAGGCACTGCCTAGCTGCAGAAAGGACCGTCGCTATTTTTGACTAAAGCCCAGTCTCTGCAGGGTTTACAGGGAGCACTGGATGAAACAAACATGTTGTCTGTGCTCCACTGAAGCCACCACATGAGGGATGTTTCACGTCTGTATTCCTGCCATCTGAAGTTTGGTGGCTTATCGCGATTTAGCTGGGCAAAGAAATATAGTGGCCCTCAGGTCAGAAACACAACAAAACTGGACGAAGCACCCCAGACCAGTCAGTTAAGTGTGAACTTGATGTTACAAAATCTTCGTGAGCCCCAGACCACACAAGGTTGTGGAAGCATAAAGCATCGGTTGTCACCGTAGTTTGTAGGTAACTACAGCATTAGATTGATTGCCTACACAATGGACAATTTGTGCTGTGGGTGATCACATGAATCACATGGATTTGTCAGAGATTCTTGGTAGAAACACTTGCCCCAAGGTGTTATTCACCACACGTGTGAACTGCACCAAGAGGGGAAAGCCCTCCCGCTCCCAAGCAAAGAGGAGCACATGGGGAGTGGTGGCCTAGTGGTTACGATGGTGGGCTTGGCTTGCTGCAGTCCTCGGGTAGCCGGCCCAGGTCCGAGCCCAGGTCCGAGCCCAGGTCCGAGCCCAGGTCCTTTCCTGCAAGTCTTGCATACATGGTTAAGTTAAATATAATGATTTAAAACATAACCCTCAATACATTTAAAATCAAATCCATGCAGCACAACACACACTTTTTTTTCTCGATACGTCGACCACCTCTAATTTATTTTTGGCCTCCAGTCTCAAACAGGTCATCTGCGTTGAGGTGCTTCTGCTCTACACCACTAGTTTCGCTGTGCCCACCCTGCTGGTTAAATTGGCTACCCTCTCTCTTCCCTCACCGGTATTGAGCTTCTTTTACCGTCAGTTCTGAGCATCTTCCTGTTTTAATACAAAAAATTGAAGCGGGCGGTGAGTCTGATGGCGACTTCCAGAAAAAGAACGAAAGCATTGAAAGTATGGAAATACTTTAGAGCAGCTGGTGATAGCGGTTTGTACACTTTGTAAATGATGCTGGACAACGCGATGCATGTTAAAAAAACACTCTCGAGACAAAGATATTTACAGAATATATTGATTGACATGGTGCAGGTGGCATTTTAGGTTTTGGCCTTTGAGTTGCCTTTAAAAATAAAATGAACACAAATTAAATGGCAATTATACTTCTACTCAAAAAGAAAAGAAAAAAAAAAAAACAGCAGCGGTTCCACCAACCGGAGGCCCAGCGATAATAACGGGAATATCTGGAGACACCGTCATCTTGGAGAATGTAACAGTTCAGACTTTAATCCTGATGTCACGCTTGGCTTTAGTGTTTTTGCCAGACAAAAACTTGGTTGGCACAATTATATCACCACTCAATTTGTGGTAAAGGAAATTATCAACAAGGTCACTGAAGAAAATACGTCAAATGAGTCTATCTGCGGCTTACATCTGCATTCCCGCCACACAAAGCATGTCAGAGCTTATAATACCTGCCTGGTCACACCTGCAGTCATGTGTGGAATGCAGCTACACTCCCCACGTCGCACACACACACACACACACACACACACTCACACACACTAGCAGTGACATGTGTGCATCCATATCTGGGTAAATATGTGAGCACTGGGAAGCCCGGTCTGCTGGGCTGTGAGGTTAGTGCGCCCACAGGAAAAGCTGACGCGTTTACCTTTAAACAATACCCAGCAGGAACAAAGCGCCACAGCTGTGTGAATGAGGGGACTTCAAAACAGGCTTTCAAAAAGCTAACCCATTAGCTGCAAGTGGTTTAAAGATGAGCTTAAAGAGAAATGTGTATAGAATAAATGTGGATTACGAGAGGATTCGGTTGGTAAACACACGCTGGACTGAGTTTACTGCCTTGACTAAACTCAGGCAACTAAAAATCTGTGGATGCTGCACTTACCAATGTAGTCAAGATGCATCTTTGGAGCAATTACAAAAGTAAAGGTTTTTGTCAAAAAGGTTAATTATCTAATAAACTATGATTTTGACACAAATACAAAAACAATCTTAATTATGGCTACTGCTGAATCAATGCAATAACTTCTTCATCTGTATCCCTCCTAAGTCCGCTTGTGCTGCCAGACAGGGCATCAAAATCCACTTTGAGGAGGCTTTAGTGAAAATGAACACTTAATGAGTCATTAAGTTCCCTCAGAGAGCCCTGAAGCCCTGCCCCTGTCATTTGCCAGTGCTGCTAAACACAGAGCACACAAAGTGAACTGATGTGCAGATCATTGAAACCAGCAGCCACAAACCTCACAGCAGAGACAACCAAGTACTCACAAACAAAAACTGGAGTCACCCCCAGTTTTTTGAAGCATCCGTCTGCCTCCCAGAACACAGGCCCTTCAGCTCTGTCAGGCGGGACCTTTATTGGATCCACAAGGACAGCTTTCAGAGAGCCGGGTCAGGGGAAGGCTCTGTTTACTCAATCATTTCAACAAAAACACAGAAATGCACTGTTATCCTGAAGATTTCTCTCTCATTCTACATTAATTTCAGACTCACATCCTTGCTGTTTATTTTATTTTTTTATTTATTTATTCTATAGGTGGGGGTGGGGTTGTCAGTTTGGTGTTTTCATTGGCATGTGTATGCATCGGTCTCTTGAATATGGGAGCGTTTTGTTGTCAAAGTAGAAAGTGGAAAGTTGCGAGTTACATCATGCAGCAGTAGATCACCCTCAGGTTGAGTGTATTAGAAGTTGTCAGGGTCTGCAAAGGACAAATATGTCCTCACACAAGTTTAAAATCTCATCTTTAACTGCTTCCAGTGCACCTTTTAGGCTTGAACACTCTCTGGAAAGTTCTCTTTCAAGTACTGGAAGGTTTTCATCCAGGACTGGCTGATGCACATCTTAAAAAAACAAACAAAAAAAACAACTAAAGAGCGGTACAAAGTGCTGTGACTGGAATCGATCTACTGAATGTAACAGTATCCAGGATTGTAGACAGAAAGTTGAAAAGGTCTAATCACAGAATTTATTCAAATTATGCGAGCAGGAGTATGTGAAATTAACATTTCCGTTGCATAAGGCGATACAGAACGATTAAATACACATCATGTTTAGGAGCAAACTAATGGTGTGAAAACACTGAGAGAAAATGTCCCCAACACTGTCCACTTTGTTTTTACTAATTTCTCATGCCGTGGTGAAAATTCACTCAGAGAAATAATTGCTACAGCGTTTCTTGCTCAGTTTATAGCAGGAGCAGAGTGGTAGAGAAAACTTTCACTGGCTGTGAGCGGGGGGGCCTGCTGACCAATTAACTAGAGTGAAAACTCACTTTAGAGGGGTAATCATGTAGATTCTTAGTCCTCCAGGTCATGGTGATCCTCAAAGGCTTGAATGAGGGCAAAGAGAAGTTTGTCTTTCTTGATTTTTGAAGCTTTGAAGATCAAAACTCTCTGTCAGTTTGAACTGAAAAAGTAGAAGGTGAAACGTCTTCAAGAACCAGGATTCAAGCCTTTGAAGATCACCTTTGTCGTTTTCTTTTTCTCTTTTTGTTTTTTATTAAACTGCGAGCCTGCTGCTGTGGTGCAGAACTGTTCGCTGCAGCCTGTCGACGCTTAAAACGGGACTAAACCTGTATCATGTTTATGTGATTTTAAATGCACACAATGCACTCAAATATTTCTTTTAACAACTTTGACTCGACTCTGACTTGACCACCCGGCACTCGAGACTGGACTCAAGTGTGGTGACTTGACCACAAAACAGACTCCCTGACATTCAGCATTTAAAACCTCTCTGCAGCTCATCCCCCTTTGACCTGGCGGGACATATGCATGCTTGTACGCTTCAAGCCGGCAGCAATCCACACTGTGCAGCTACGCATCGTAGCTGTTTGCAACGGCAAACGGTTTAACATCTCAAATATGTTTTTTTTTTGTGTGTTTTCAGTTTCAGAGGTTTATGAATAGAAGCATTTAGTGGGAAGCTTTGAGAAAACCCCTTACGAGGCTGGACTAAAACAGCTTCCTTCCTACCAAACGGTTTTTACCTTCAGCAGCTTTGTTAAACGCCTTTGAGAACTACTGTTATATTTATTGAGTGGTAACATCTCAGTATGTTATTTAAATTTCACTCACTTTACCAGGAGGTTTTATGAGTCCGGCTACAGTCTATCGACATGTGGCGTCAGCATCATCTTGGTTCACGAAGTACGTTACTTGCTGGTATGTGGCAAATCTAACGTAAAGCTTCATACTAAAAGACTTTTGGGAATTGTACTGAATGAAAATGTGTGTGTTGACGTTTTGAAACCGGATGCAAAACTGTCAATGCTACTTCGATCAACCCGGGCTCAAGATAAGGTGGAAGACGGTCACAGCGTGCCGCATTGCGCGGTCAGATGAGATTATGTGTAATCATGTTCATCCCAGCAAAAACATCAGCTTCCGAGTGCCAAAAATGAGCGAGACCACGCAAGCTCTAATAATCAAAAGATGTAAAAGCCAACCCTGCTGATGGTATGTGACATCACTACTGCTCTTTTGCCAATTTTTCCTCCCTTTTCTAAATTTAAAACGCACATATCACTTCCCTCCTATCTATAAAGCTTCTGCTCTCTCTCCTTCTCTGCCCCCACGTTTAAAAAGGTCCTCGACTTAACAAAACCTCTCACTAAGACAGCTGATCTTTCTCATGCGCGTTATACCACAACCACTTCCATTGCTTACGGCCTGGTTTTTGTCTCATTTCTGTCGCGCTATCCTTCATTTTTGTTCAATCTAAGATTTTCTGTCACTTCTTCATCCTATATGTTGGCACTTTTCCACTTATTCACACACTATTGAGGCTTCAGAGTCGTTCACAAAGACTAATGAACGGCTTCTGTGTCTAGTTCAGTCTGTCAGGTTTAAGCTGTTAAATATGATTGAGAAAAAAAAAGAAGAAAAGAAATGATGAGACCTAAACAAGTGCACTGGTTCAGTTTCACATCAACAGATGCTGAAACCACAGGTGTGAGAAAGTAAAACATGACGTTCTCTGAAGTGTGTGAAGTCCTTTGTTTTTTTTGTTTTTTTTACATTTAACTGATTGAAATGAATTTCTTGCACTACAACAGAAAGCTAAACTCAAAAAGGTCTGAGATGTGCATAAACTATACTCTATAAACAGATGCACTAAACTGTGTGCAGACTTCTTCTGTTTTGTTTCCTACAGTCCTCTGTGAACTGCAGTAACCCAACAGCTGATCGCAGGAAGAGACGCCTCAAACCAAAGAGACAAATGTTAGCGTTGCCACAAAACAGGCATTTACTGTACGTTTATGAAGCGAGGTACACAAGTGTCATTAAGGTTTAGCTCAGCAGAGGCTGTGCCAGGATTCAGGCCATTATGCAGGTGTGACTGGCCCACATATTTTAAAAAGTGTTCTCAACAACGATGCAAGAGCATAGCCAGGTAAACACTATGGATGATTTAATGAAATACCATCTGTGAATGCAAGAGTTAATCAGCAGTGGCTGATTGTACAAACGCACTGTTGTCTGATGAAAATCACGTTAGACATCGTCTGCGTTTTGATTACAGGTAAAATTACACGCAGGACGTTTGTTCAAACTTGCAGCTCGCAGCGGTGCTGCTGCTTCGCGGGTCACACAGCAGCGAGGAAGAAACCCCAGGATGGTCTCTCGCAGGGCACGAGACATTAGTCCAAACAGCTAACAAGTGTTTTTAAGTATTTCAGGGCTTCATCTCACGGTCTCTAATAACCCAACACAATGTAGTTGTCACATCAAATATGGATACACCAACAAACAAACAGTCACTAAGGTGACACTTATCTGTAAGGGCCATTTTACCTGCCAATAAGGAGAAATCAGTAAATGACGCAGCAGGACAAATACACAGTTGATATATCTGAAAGTAACTAGAAGGTATAATAAAAAAAGATCACATAAAAACATGTTGAACTGTTTTTGTACCCTCTGCTGAAATTCATTTCTGAACAGGCACTCCGAGAAAACAGATAACCACACACTGCTCTGCTTGTCCTGTTCTGTTCACGGCGGCTCACACGCTCGCTCGGAAAGCAACAAGTCGCCACTTAAGTGTGTGTTTCTCCCCCTCACTTACACTTTCCCTAGGGAGCCTGCGGCTTTGTGATGGTTGGAATTCCCATAAAGTCCGATCTGTGCTGGGAGCAGCAGAAACCACGATAAATCACCCTGGCGTGATTTGTTGTATGTTGCCGCACTGCAGCATATGAGAAAGGTGGGGAAGGAGGGAACACAGACTGTATAAAACAATGGACGAAGCATTAGGTCACATGATCCACTGGTAAATCGGCAGGCCGAGAAGAATAACCTTGGAGCCAAACATCTGCACGGGACACGAGCACACCTATGACACTCCTGAAAAACTCAGGTGGCTCTATGAGGTTTCGCTTGCACCCTCACCCTCACCGTTAACCAAATTATTTATTTATTTGAAAGTTATCTGCTTTCTAAGGCAGAAAATTCTTTATCCTGACTCAGTTGCTATGTTTCCACTACATTCGGTGCAACACGTGGTCCGAGACATTTCTGGTACTTCACAGAGGATCAGTGGATTCAAATCTTTAGGATGATCCACACAACTTTTGATCTTCCGGTTTTGTGTGGATTTAAGAGTAACAGAAACACATGTGAGGTCAAAGGTAGTTCATAGAGCTGCTTATAAGGAGCCTCTTTTTTTTTAGCTCATACTTCAGAATAACTGTACGGTGAGTGGAGCACCAGAGGAGCCAGAGGTTCAGCTTACCTAGAAGTCGCGGATCAATCACGATGTGATTTGGAGTTGCACACAACTCATTGCTCGTGGTTATGTAACTTTGGGATTGCCATAAATGGTATGACTTAAAAGGGTTTCAAGAAGCCTTTGCAGGTATATGTACGCCTTTGCAAAGCTCCCTGGTCTCCATATTTCTCTTTTTTTATGTCTGAATGCACCTTTCTTTTCCATCAAGACAGCCAACTGAAAGATTGAAGGAATTCTCCAGACATCCCATGCAGGAGTCCATTAAAAAGGTCCCAGAAGAAGATAATCTGACAGATACGCCTGGATGACAGCAAGCCCTTTTCCTCTAAACTGGATATTGACGTTTTGTGTAAATGCATTTTTTTTTGCATCACATTGCAAACCAGTTTTTGCACGTTTCTAATAATTCTTAATCTAAACTACTTTAAAAAAAAAAAAAAAAAAAACTTCAGTGACTGTGAGTAAAATTTAAATTCACAATACACCAATTTCACAGTGCCAGTGATATTTTCAAACACAATTCCCAAAAGGTTGGTAGATTCCAGCCTGTGTACATTCACGTGTTCATCCCTAACGGGCCTGAGCTGAATAGGAAACACTAACTTCAGTCACACATCTGTACTCCTGAGCAGGGTCATGCTTACGAACAACAGTGACACATAATCTTTTCCATTTTTCTGAAGCTACAGAAACATGTTGAGAAAACATAAAAACAAGAGGAGACCCGCGTCAGCGCTGATGTGCACCACAGTGGCGCCACGCCAGTCCAGCTTTAAATGGCATTTCACGGATCATTTGGAAAGTCAGAAATCTGGTCTGAGGGTTTCACCACCGCTCACCTGTTGCACCTCGCATTTTTAAATTATCAAGTGTCGCGAGTTCAATGATTTTATATGCCGGTATGTGATGCTCCTTAAAAGCACTGATATATACCACAGCAGTTTATCACTGCCAAATACAAACTCAAATGCAAGTAACGTGAAAATATTACGGATAACTGCACTTTGACCTCCACACAGCCTAAATATTCAATTTACTGGTCTGTGCTTTAAAGTAAAGCCACTTAAGTGTATAAAGTGAGGCAGAAACAAAGGTTTCCATTGAATCCCAGAATTTAGCCTATATTTTGTTATTTCATCTCCAGGCCGTATATTTGTGGACTAAACACGGTTGTCGGAGTCTGCACAAAAGCCCTCTGTGAAAGTGTCAAAGACCCTTTCTCTCAACCATACACCCACAAACAAACAGAGAATCGCAGCCTTGAAAAGCCCAAGGCTTTCTTTCTAAACATTTTCTGGTCGCTCTGTGAAAAAGTGCTTTTCTTCGAAACTCTCGAGAAGCAGCTGAACATTGAAGGGAGTACAGCAGGGGCTATTTCGGGGGAAAGAGAGCAACTAAAGCGATGACAAGCCAGCTGTGTTTCCACAGCTTCGTGAAGGGAGGAGGCAGAGGAGGAGGATGAAGAAGAATGGGAAAACAGCAGCGTTCGAGTTTTGCTGGCGTCACTCAAGCTTAAGGTTTACACAAACTTCATCCCGGGTTAACGCATGAGCTCTCCGATGGAAGCTCGGTAAAACTGGGAGCAGGATTAGGCTGAATCATACCACACCCGAGACAAACCTGTCGGGTTCATACTTATATCAAACTTCTGTCGTGCAGGTTCTGAATCAAATCTCCTAAAGAACCGAGCAGGTCCCCGATGCCCAGCTTAGGTACCACTGAACCCTTCACACACCCATCTCTGGACCATTCGCTTTGACTTTATTTATTTGTAAAGAAACGTCCCTAACTTTGTTTTTCAGACCGTAGGCATGTACACGCTGTACAAATTAAATCGCAATGCGACTGAGATTACAAACTCCAATTAGGAAGATATCTTAAGTCACGGGCAGCTTAGTGACTACGTGTTGTTGGTAAACTTCACCAACAGCCGAGGTCGGAGGAGTTTTCCCCTCAACGTGGTAAAGCAAGTTTCATTTTTGTTAATTTTGGTTAACCTTAGCTGGAAAAATGCTAATTAAAGAAACGTTGGTTTTGTTTACCTCTGCCGTCCGCAGCGAGGGCGGCTTCTTCAAAGCCAGCTTGAAAGAAGTTTCCATGGCTCCGGTCATTTTCATTACTTTGGTTCAAATCCACGTCAGGGCTTTTTCCTCCTTCCCAGTCTTCACCTTTGCGTCACTTAGGTGCTCTTTAGCCGAATGAGGCTGGAGAAACTTACATCCCTGTGGATCTTGTCCTCGCCCAGCCGAACATGCGAGGAGTTTACTCCAAACGAACCAACCGGGAACTCCTTCCACTTCTAGAAAGGGGAAAATATTTTCAACAAGCTCGCGGTTACACTACGTCCGAGAAGAGGTAAAAAACGCCAAAGCGTGACAGAAAGTCAAATGTGTGTGACCTTTTGGCTTTATTTCGACACATCTTTATTGTAATATTCACTTGGTCAGCTACCGAAAGGCACATACAGGAGTTCAGATTTTGTGGTCCCTCCTCCCGCGGAGCGCTCCACAGTCGACGACATCTGGCCGCCCGTACATGCTGGTGCGTTCATGCGGGTCGGAATAACGACGGTCGTATAACTTGGACGCACGAATTAGATTTCTATCTTAGTTTATATATATATATATATATATATATATATATATATATACTTAATATTTAGTTTTGTTTTAAAAATGTAACTGTGAGGTACAAGACACACGAACATTAGAAAACACAAGTTTTATTCAAAAATAATATAAAGTAGAAAAGAAAACTCGATATAATTTCCATTTGGGTACAATTTAATTAAAAAAAAAAAAAAAAAGTAGACCAAAACAAATTGACCAAAAAAAAGAGGGAAAAACTAACAAACACAAAAACTGAAACACATTAAAAAGCCTTTTATTGCAAGTTTTATGGCTTGCTGTCCTGTTTTCAGCCAGTGTCTGTTTCTGTTTTCTGAAAAATGGGTTTTATTTTTTGGTTTTCCTTTATGTCTGTTGCTCTTTAGAACCATCATTAAAGTGTAAAAAAAAAAAATCTAAATATTAACAATTCACAAACAATTATGTTGGGGTTTTTTTTTTGTCTTTTTTTACTGTAGGGTATTCAGTCCTAACTACAAAAACAATAAAATATTCAAAATAATAGCATATAGATGATTGGGATTTTCAAACTTGAGTTCGTTGCTGTATCATACAGTTTTCACATGTTTAGATCGTCAGTTGTACGGCCTTTTCCATGTGTAACCAAATGCAGCACAGACCGTCACGCTCGCTTCTGAAAACTGGGAGTAGTCATAGTAATCAGATTACCGCAATTTTAGGAAATGCTGCAAGTTATACTTTCTCTAATTCTATAGTTTTCCTATTATTTTTCACCGAAAAATGTTATAAATTGATAAATGATGAAATACAAGGTTTTGTTTGTTTCTTTTTCATCCTCGTGTTAGATGAAGTAAGCGCTTTATTGGGTAATCACCGATTCATGGTACCATGTGCTCGTGAAACAGAAGAAAGTGGGTCTACATCTATTACTGGATTATTTTTTTTCTCCTGGCAGTTACAATAGTTACAATCATAATGGACACTCCTTCCTTCCTTCCTTCCTTTCTTTATTGCATAACTGTGTCGGGCTCGTTTTACCTCCCGCACTGCAAAGCAGAGACCGGGGTGGAGTCTGGGGCCGCCGGTGAATTCAATGGTGGATAAAACGTGGAGCCCAGATGTTGATTAGAAGTCAAACCACCAGTTATCTGAACAAATCTCTCTCTATTTTTGGTTTTGTAATAAAGGTTTACAGCAAATTATTGCAGCTTTCTTCTCCATCCCAAAGCCACAGATTACACTAGCGTCATCAAATCATATGACATTAAAATATTTAGATGCGCAGGAGTGGAGGTAAAGAGAATGACTTTCCCCAAGGCTTCACTAGAGTTGGTAAACAAGAGAGGAACGCGATGACACAGTGAGGAAACCGCAGCTACTAAGCCAACGCAAAGAAAGAGAAAGCTTAGTGGTCCTCTTGAGTCAGTGACTTCTGAACAGGTACAACCCCAGATATGTAGTCACACTTTAACAGTCACTACTGGGAACACCTCTGTGTATACAGCGTTAGAGAAGAATAACAGCATGCTTTTCCCCTCCCTCCCCCAGCAGCAGGGAATTATTGCTATTGGGTCGTAATTGTTTGTATATCTGGGGAGCATGTTTTTTTTTGTTGTTTTTTTTTTAAATTCCCCCCACACATCCAGATACTCAACTTTACCAGCATTCCTTTCCTCTTCGACTGCGTAGAAAAACTCAGAAACTCATAAGTTCTCAGCATCTTTATTGCACAACATTCCCAGAAAATTGGGAAAAAAAATAAGAATTTCAGGTGACAATTCATAAAAGACATTCTGTACAAATACATGGAAATAAACAGAGTATGTACAGTTTACACAAACTGTTACACTTACAGGCAACTAAATAATTTATTCATATACAAATAGGGGGGGGGGGGAAGCATATCTATAAATCTATACATCTTAAAAATAATGGCTGGCTTGTACAAAATGTAGGCTGATACACTGGAGCATCTTCAATACACAAGCATGTATGAACCAACTGAAACAGCAAAATGGGTTGTGAATAAATCTGCAGTCGAGCCACTTCTTCATTAAGACATCAGTCATATTCGAGGTGCAGCTTGGATTAACAATGTCAACTGCTTAGGGTCATTTTCTATGAATATAGACTTTTTTATTTCCTTTTAAAACCCAAGCAGGCTTTGTGATTTGTCGTGTAATTCAAATGCCTGCACCCCTCTTCAGTTAATGTGAATTTGCTGGATTAAAAAGCCCAGTACAATAACAGAACAGTATACAAGCGTGTATCGGAAGCTCAGAGGTTCCTCTCTGGTATAGATGGAAAGATTTTTTACATTTTCTTTTCAGTTAAAGCTTATATGAAAAGATTTTTGCCCATGGTTTCGTGCAGCAGGTTCCACCTTACACCCAAACAGAAGCTGAGAAACTAAGCCTCCATTTCTACAAATTGCATCCTGCTTGCACAGCAACTAAAATATCTGTAAATGTAAAGAAAACCACAAGAGAATTGTGGCCTATAGTAGTTTGTGTTTAGAACCGTTCTAGAAACAAGCTTGTAATAGTGTTAACCAGTACATACACAACCACGATAAGGCAGTAAACATCATACAAAGGTGATGGAACTATAAAAGTGTGAAAATACTTCAGCATTTCGGTTGTAAAAACACAACATGGGTTGCAGGTTATTCTGCAGTATAAAGGAACCACTCTCAATCCCACTGATGGGGAAAAAAAAAAAAAAAAAAAAAAGAAGTTTTTCTGCCATTTTAAGAAATTAAACGGCTTTCCCTTTTTTCAAAAGAACACAGCATGGAGTCTGCAAGGCTGACATTCCTCTGATTAAAATATTATATCATTTACCTCAGGGTTTTCTGTGGGGCAACTACAAATCATCCACTGCCCACATGAAGATCTGAGGTAGTTCTGTACCAAAGATAAGAATCTGAAAGCCACTTTGAACCATTTAGAAAACTGTTTTAATAACTCAAAATCCTGGTGAGTGCCAATTTGTGGAGCGTAAAAAAAAAAAAAAAGACTTGAGTGTCAACCAAACAAACTGTTGAAATATCACAAGATATTGTATGAAGTGTGTAAACAAAAACATTAGAATGAAAGTGGTATAACTGGCACGGGACTGATCATTCCCAGGACATTTACCTCAAATTAACAAACAAAAACTTGCCCATTTCCTTTGAAAGTGGAGTTTATCACTTTATAAAAGGCATGTTTAAGATTGTACAGGAAAAGAAAGCAATTGAAGAAATAAAATCCATTGTTACTAAAGTGTAGGTTTTATAAAATTTCAATCGCACCTGGAAAAATAAAGTCTTTGGCTTTTGTTTCCAAAATAAAAAGAGTCCTGTTTTAAAAGAAACATTCAGGTAATTTCAGGGAAGTTTCAGTCATCAGCAGAGCCTCGCTCCATCTCTGGTCTCTACCGCCACCCTGTGGTGCAACATCCACATTGCTTCAAAGTCAGCAGCTGTGATGATGGTCAGCATCAGCTCTAGATGAGACTGTGAACATGCACACTGCTCGGCCTCAGGATGAAAAAAAAAAAAAAAAAAAAAAAATCCCATACAGGCCAGGCACACAAGTAAGGAAACCATGTCAGGGTTCAGCTGTGCAGCGCGGGCAGCCGCTTTCAGGGTCCAGATCGCCACAACTCGACTCCGACTGGTCTCGTCAGGCATGAGACCTTAGTGCTGGTGCAGTCTCATAGCAAGATCTGGGCAACGTAGGGGGAGTGAGTGCTGGCCACTGCAGCCAACAAGGGCAGGTCACTGGACTCAATTCTAGGAAGACGCAGCAAAAATCACAAGAGTGGAAGGTCAACAACTGTTTAAAGTTCAACTGGGAAGCCACGTTCAAACTGTGTAGTCTATGCAACAATCTCCACATTAACCACATGCATCATCATTTGCAAGACTGAAAACAACGAGGCCCTGTGAGCATTGATGCTAAAGGTGCACAAATAAGGAGGAATATGCAAAGTCAAAGATCAAAGCTGTCAAAAAAAACTTAGAAACGACCTCCATGCAAACGCTTACAGTTAAAGCCAAAATATCACAAATCCATCATGTGCTCATATGAGAATGAATATACATCCCATCCTTCCTGGATCAGAAACGGGACATACCAATTTCTGATATAATGCTTAATTTAAGTTCTCCGTGAACGTATAACCATTTAGAACGGCAAATCACTACTCCATACGTGCATGCACATGAACTTGTGGAAACTGTCATCAAAAGCTTTACAAAACCTCAGATTTGAGAGTAAACGTTAACTGCTTACCCTAAGACCATACCCAGCTCTTTCACATGGACTCTCGTCTGGCCCTTCAGATACTCAGCAAGCATCTTGCTCTTGAAGTAGATCTCTTGCAGTCGGTCCTCAAGGTGCATGATACACTTTAGAAAAAAAATAAAAGAAGAGCATGGTTGGAGAAGATCAAAATGGCAATAAAACATCCTGACAATATTGTGAAGGACATAGTGAAAAGGCTGAAGAGCGCAACATACGAAGTTGGGTGAAAGGTTGAGTTTGTAGAGCTGGTGAGTGGACTGCAATAAACTGGACACCAGGCTGGACACTAGAACTTCCTTCCCCAGCTTGTTTACGTCTGTGGCTCGTCTCTGACTGCTGGCCACCTGTACGGTCCACTTGTCTGTGTCTGCTATAATACAGACAGCCTCGGCTATGGGCTCATCCAGCACTGGATGCTGCAGAAGAAAAAAGGTATCACTTTGAGAGATGAAACACAGAAACTGAACCGAAATATGAGTGAGGACAAATCCACACTGGCAAGAGCAAGGAGAAGAAAAATTAGAGTAACAGTAATACCTTAAGTAGCAGATTTCATGTTGGGATAAAGTTGGGTCACTGACTATCAACTATGTATGTATGATTTTTTTTTCAATTTACCAAAATGTGTCGTTTAAAAACAAATACTGGGGAGCTGGATTATATTACAGCCAACATTTTTCATTAGTCAGAATTGTTTTTAAAAAAAAAAAAAAGTTTGATACTGGGAGCCTTGTTGTGGTTTACCTGAACAGCATGGGTTAATTCAGTCATGAGGCTTTGCCGTAGCTTCTCATCACTGGGGACCCCATGTAGTACAAAGTCTGGCACGTAGGTGGGGCAGTAGCCTCCAAAGAGGGACCGGCCAAAATTAGCAATGGTTGGTTTAGAGTAGTTCTCCACCAACTTCGCCCTGTAAATCAAACATACGACATGAGAGATTCATTCAAATCATCGACTGTTACCGCTTAAAATAAACAAAAACGCCTGAAGCCCAGTTTGCAAACAGATGTGAGGTGGTGACCACTCACCCGGGGAAGGGAACCGGCATTTCCTCCTGCCAGTCCTCCGTCTCTTCACTTTCACTATCTCCTAAGGCGCTATCCGAGCTCTCATTGCGCGGTATTTCCCAGTCATTGAGAGGCGCCATCTTGCACTTTTGGTCCTTGATGCTTTTGTTGCTTCCATCTGGGGGAACAGGCACAGACAACACAAGGTCCTTGTCCTGCTCAAAAGGGCAGCTCCTGCAGCAGGAGGTGTCCAAGGAGTCAGTGGAACTACACCTGCACCTCCTTCGAACATCCGACACAGCGTCTCCCTTTCGGCTGGACCCAACCTCCCCAGTACCTGAACCTAAACCGATGTCCAAAGTCTGACCCCTGATCCTACTCTGAAAACTGTGATCCCCCAGGTCATGAACCTGGAGGTTTCCCAGGGGATTCAGCAACTGTTTGTGTATATTGTCCGTGGTGCTGGCCTCCTGCTGTTTGGCCACATGATCTATAGTCCTAGTCTCAACAGGGGTCTCCAAACTATAATACTCGTCAAAATTTTCCACACAGTTCAGGCTCCACTCGGGCATCTTGCTGGACACCCGCTGCAGAGCTGGAGTTGCCTTGGTCTGTTTGGTTTGGTCCTCCAATACACAGGTATTGCTGGTCTTTGAATGCAGGCCCCGCTCCAGATTAAAATGTTGCTCTTGACTATGCTGTTGCTGATGCAACAGATCAAAGTGAAGCGGATGTTTGTCCATGAATTGTTTGTGTTTTTTGATTTCCTCCTCCACTTTCCTTCTGCGACTTTCCGTGTCAGACTCGGGAGACATGGATCCTCCAATAAGGAAAGTGACTTTTGCTGCAGGTTCTTCCTCCTCTGTTGAAATCAAAGCCATGTGTCCTGGCAGAGTGTTTCCCGTCACCACTGATAGTGATGGTGCACCGACCACATTCTTATCTGGGGGCTTCTTCTCCAAAGGGATCCCCAAAGATCGAGGAGCTGGCATCTTGGTGGGCAGGTTCCCCACTGCAGTGCCCATCCCAGCCTCGGATCCATTGTTTTTACCACTTATGGTGACAGGAGTTAGGGTTTGGCTCGAGGAAAGGGATGCGAGTACAGATGGAGAACCAAGTTTCAAGTCGCTCTTTGTCTCTGTGTCCAGCATGCAGTCTTTCTCTCTGGGGGATACTGAGCCAATGTGTAGCACTGTCTCCAGTCGGGGTTGTGAGGCAAGAGGGCTGCTAGACTCCCTGCACAGGTCTTCTGTTTTATCCACTTCTGCAGTGTTGATAATGGGAATTTTGCTCTCACTTAGAACCGACTGAAGCACACTGCTACTGGACCCTTGACTCTCGCTGCTTTCCTCTTCGTCTTCTCCTTCCTCATTTTCCTCTTTGGGTGGTTCACAGGAGCTGCGCTCCACCTCAATGTCCGTGTATGTGCTGCTCTGCAGGCTGTTGTCGGAAGGGTAGTTGCTGTCTTCGGCCTCATTCTGCTGACTGTTGGCCCCTTGGGACAGGTAATCCCCGCTAGGTTTATGGACGGTGACTAGGACATAGTCCGACTCCTCCACCTCCCCTTTCCTGAGGGAAGTGGTAATAAGGGAGCCTGGCATGACAATGGCCTCGTCCTCAGCACTGTCCAGCATGTGGGTCTCCAGCAGCTCTGAGCAGCGGATGAAATAGGTGAGGACGTAGAGGAGTCTCTGGACCAGCTCCTGTCGACGGCCAACTACCACCGTCCTGGACAGCCGGACAGGTGAGCCGATGGCTCCGTATAGGTCCCCTACAAATAGTGACAGAGGACAAAACAACGTCAGCCAGGACTTTTGAGGTATTGATAACATTAATGTTAACCTGTAACATGTTAAAAATCTGAATGTGTTCACACTTTTTAACAGTATTTCATTGTCATGTTGATAATTTTTTTGCAACACAATTAACAAAGAAAATAATAAAAACCAAGAAATTAGAAAAAGGCCTCATCTGTTTGGACACATTTGGCTTTTCTGGAGATGCCACTGATCAAAAAACTAAAATGAAGTGTAAACACAACATGAAAAACGGTTTCAGTGACCAAAGCTCAATGCCACCAACCGTTTAAACACCCGCTACATGGTCACATTACTAAATAAGAAAACTCTATGGCTCAATGACAGATGACAGGCAGTCGCCCCCAACTCACTACGTAGTTCACTTAGTGTGGTCGCCACTCTGTGGTGCTGTTCAAATATTTCTTGAGGTCTTTTTTTTTTTTTTTTAATCTTACTTTGTTTTTACATTAAACTAAAGTCTGCCTACTATCACCTTAAGAATATATCAAGGATAAAAAAAATCTGATGTCTCAGCAAGACCTGAAAAAAACGAGTCCAGAAATTAAAAAAAAATAAATAAATAAAATCAGACAACTGCAGCCCATTAACTCTGCTGCTCGAGTTCTAACATAAAAAAAGTGGTCCACGTCAGTCCAGGTCTGAGGACTTTACACTGGCTGCCTGTCCAACGGAGGATAGACTTTAAAGTTTTGTTGCTGGTCTATGAAGCTCTGAATGGTTGTGAACCTTTTCACTTCAGGAAATTTATGATTTGGTTTCAATTGACATAATATATAAAACTATATAAAACATTAGATTTGAATTCATATTTCCCAGCCGTAATGTGCATTGTGAACATTAGGTGTCCCCACTGACACTTAAAAAAGACATTAACTTTCTATATGAATCCATGAAGTCAACTGCATCTTATCACATCAACAAAACGTTTTCACAGAAACAGAATGATGGACTCCAGTACAGGTCTGTCCACAGCAAAACAATGTTCCTATGACTTCTTATAACTTATCACAGTAATGCCTACTTTAAAAAGTTAAAAGTTGCCCCTGTTCAGACACACACAAACGCACACATCAATATAGACAGACTAGAAAGACTTTTTTAATGTTACATATTATAACGGCATTCTCCTGTAATGAAGAACACATGTCATGTACATGTGTCCTTTTTCTGTATCCACTTCAATCCTATTCAGGGTCACGGGGGTCTGCTGGAGACCATCTCTGTTGTCACCTCGTGAAAGGCAACCAAACCCTGGCCAGACCATCAGTCCATCCCAGGGCCACACAGACAAGCAACCATGCACACTCACTTCCAAGGTAAATTTACAATCACAGGCCAAACATGTATGCGTTTGGACTGTTTAAGAAAGTCTGAATGCCTGGAGAAAACCCATGAAAGGACAGGGAGAACATGCCAACTCTACATGGTGAGGATACAACTGGGATTTCAACCAGAGCCTTCACACTGTAAGCCAACAGTGCCGACCAGATGCCATGTTTTAGACAAAATACTGTTTTTAGTTAGCTGTTACACAAAAAGCTACAACTGTATGTCTATGTTAGGTCTGGGATATGGACAAAAAAAAATACCAGCCCGGTATATTTCGGCTTGGTTACGATATGCCTTTTATATCCCTGTATTTTTCTGTACGCCATGTTCACTTTAATTCAAAGTAAAGGGTATATGTAATATTGTTAGAATGTTCATGAACACATATTTTAAACTGAGACATGTTTTTCTTGTTTTAAATCTATGAGTGAAGTAAATGACAAGTTACAATTATGCAAATAAAAGAAAAAATAAATTAGCTTTATAAATGGCTTAACAGCTCCTTTAATGCAATGAAAAAAAACATAACTAGAAAAATAAATATGAATAAGAATAAAAAGCAAAAATATAACTGCCAGTATGATGATCAGAAATAAAATCTGTACAAAATAAATGACCTCTTTGAAAGAGAAATAAAATAAAGGATGGAACCTTCTTATTACATAAATAACAAACCTCACTAGAAGTGTGTTGTTCAGATATTAATAAGCTTTATCCTGATTCATACCTCTATCTAGCAGCTTCAGACATAGCCTATGCACAGCCTCTACACGTCTCTGGCGTTTATACTTATGCATCGTAGGCATCATTCTGTAATTACACCACCTACCACAAGGTGGCAGTGTAGGTTATTTTTTCTGGAGCAATGTAGTTCAGACATGGTAACGGAGCAAAAAAAAAAAAAAAGAAGTAAATTTTACATTTGTTGAAGCTGATAAATATTGAGCATCAGTTGTTTTTATAAACACTGCAGCAAACTATCAGTTCTACCCAACTGAAAACCAACCAAGAGGAAACAGCCATAGGAACTTTGAAAATGAAGAGGAACAAATCTCCCAATCAAAATACAAGCAGGGTATTATATAATCCTACATTAAGTGAAAAAATATATCAATAGAAATTAATACACCCATTTATCGCCCACCCCTACTCAGGGCATTTGTGTTCGACATTCTCACCTAACTGTGCCCAGAGTGGGTTGTAGGGATGTGTCTTTGCCAGCATGTCAACGCTCTGAGAGGAGTGTTTCTCGAGGAAGATCTTGATTGGAGGCTGCCCGTTGGGCATGACGGTGGGCACCCAAGCCAGATGATTGGTCAGGATGGCTGTCAATAGTGCTGAGAGGAATCTAGATTAAATATTGGGAAAATATTCGTCACAAGAAGATAATTAACACCCAATTTCAGCTTGTTTGGTGAGATAACATGTACTCACTACAAAGAAAACTTTAGATCACTGCAAAACAAATTCAGTATTTTTAAACACACACACACACACACATTCACACACGCACACACACACACACATTCACACACGCACACAGAAACTGGAGACAAACTCATTCACACACATTATTAACATGATTCACTTCTCGGTTTAAACCACAAGTGTCTGCTTCCCTTCCTGTCTCATGACTCAAAACAGTCATGGAAGTTGAGTTTCACCACGTGCCAGAACAGAGTAGTGAAAGCAGCAGCATCAGTCACGGGAACAGAGATGAGATATCTTGGAAAAGACAGGACATGATATAGAAACAGCTGACTGTTCCCATGGAAACATGATGCCTTACTGAGTCAACACCACTCGTTAGTAGAAGTACATCATCCTAACCGGTATTTTTTTTTTTTTTTTGTTTTTTACACTTTAAGAAATTATGATGTAAGGAAGGACAAATGGTTACCTAGGACACGGTTCTATTCCCAGCATACAACTGCTGAGCACAAAGGGATTCAGAGAACATGAGGGCTTTCGATATGCAGGGACTCTCACTGGATCATTTAGTAGAGTAGAAATGTTTTTATGAAAAAGACCATGTTGCTTATTCAAAGATGTAGCTGGAGTTTGAATTTCCACTCCCTTTAAACCTCCAGGAATCTCGTCTTGAAATGGAAAAGATATTCACGTACTGCAATTGTTGGATCTAAGTGAAGAGATCTTTAAGGTTAAACGTGGATTTTAATCCTTGTTTTCTGGTTTCATTTCAATCAGTTTTATTCAGAGCTTTAATGCAGTTTTTTAAGCCACAATATACTTACAAAACTGATTTTTTTTTTTTTTTTTTTGGGGGGGGGGGGGGGGGGGGGGGGGGGGTTATTTCCATTAATTATCTCAACGTCATAAAAAAAAAAAAAAAAAAAAAAAAAACCTAAGTTAAACAAAAATTAAAACTTATTTTGGTTTCAAAGCCATTTTCAGACAGAACAAGTGGGATGTAAATACAAATTTATCACTTGAACTTGAACTGGACTTTAGGAATGAAAACTTAGTTCCCACTTTAATATTTGTGAGTGAATGGGGGAAAGAAAGAAAGAAAAAGAAAAAAAAAAAAAAAAAAAAAAAAAAAAAAAAAGCATATCCTGTACAACCTCTTACTTTTTAAGGTCAATTTGGTGCAATAATTCAGTCCCGTGTAGTGAATACTACTTAAATCAACTGTAGTGAGTACAAATGCCAGGTTCAATGAAGCCAATTATACCAATTCATGTACTGCAGATACAATTAACTGCGGTTTGTGTGTTTATAATGGCAACAATAAGCAGTTAGACTGGCAGGGATCTTCTCATTCACAGCTCATTTTGAGGCACACAAATAAATGAAAGAAAGTGAAGCAGTCACTGTGTGATTGAGAGCGTTACCAAGTGTAAGGACGATGTTTGTTACGCAGAGAGAGAATAGTATGTGTCAATCTGAATGTTTCTTTTCTGATGAGATTCTCATTAAAGTACGATTAGGAAATCATGTACATGTGGAAAATTTCTAAATGTGCTAATTTTTCTCTCTTTGTGCCTGTGCGCCTGTTTGCTTCATCCCTTTTCTTAACCTTATTTTGCCTTAAGAAAAATCATAGGGCATGAACGGTTTGTGCTGTTAGTGGGTTTGACTCGGTCGCAGTACAGGAAGCATTCTTTGATTCCAGTCTGAGATACCACGTTTAAAAGCCGTGACGTTTTGCCAGTATTTTTGGAAACCGATAGGGAATCTGGTATGAATTTAAGCAGCTACTCAACTGGTTCTTGGAGGCCTGCTCCATTAGCAGAGAGAGTTCTCTCATAAATTGACCACAGAGCTGGTTCTTCTCTGATGCTCCAGACATCATAGTGAGCCAGACTGGCTCGGCCACGCGGGGCATTGTGTAGAGGTCACAGATGGTCATCCTGCAGATGAGGTATGGCAAGGGAGGGAGGGATGAAAGTGGGAGAGGGAATGAAGGGGAAAAAAATAAAAGGGAATGAGGGAGGGAAAAGAGAAAACAGACAGGGAAAACAGACACATTATTGTCTTTAAGGGAAAACAAAGGAGATCTCAGTTCACAGAGCTTCACTGTCTACACTGAAGCCATGGGAGACCCTCGTTGTGTGTGTGTGTGTTTGTAACAGCCAGGCAAACTTGCATGCTCTGACACACAGACAACCCCGTCTCTTGGTATGTACAGAGTGTGTGTGTGCGTGCATGTATATCAGTCTGTAGCTGAGGCATTTGTTCATTGACAAGGACCGGAGTTTCCATGGAACGTGGTGTGGTGGTGAGCATGTCTCGGCCACTTGCCAGGCTTTCACACAGGGCCAGTGGGCAACTTCTGCAGCCTGAATAATGTGGAGAATCTCTAAAATGTATAATGTACCCAGTGGCTTTGAGATTTTGAAGCTCTACAATTATCAAAATTCAATCTTGAAATCTCATTAATCAGCCAGGATAACTGCAGCAGACTTAACCAGCTGCTATCAACCCTGGTGATCAGTCACAAGACATCCAGGTCCTGCTGATAAGGATCGAAAACCATGTGCTGATCAATCTTCTCATGCTGTAAACAAAGTTAACTTACCACCTCTGACCTATAAAGAAGCCGGTGCAATGACACATACAGAGGGAAAACACAGGTGTCGCATAAAGTAACACTTGCCGCAAGTGCAGAATTAAAAACCTTTGAGCTCTTTTTAGCTTATATATTATAATTAGTATAATACAGTACAAACTCTCAAAAAAAAAAACAAAAAAAAACACAAGCCTCTAGAGCCTTGCAAGTTGTTTTTGTAGAAGCAAACGATCTACTGATGCAACCTTTAGTATTTATTTAAAATGTGACATTTAAAAAAGTGGCCACATTGTACTGTTACAGTTTTGACACAAAGTTCTGTGACTGTCTGTCCTGCAAAAACTACTCATGTTTAGAAAAAATATATCTAAATGTTACTTTAGATTTATCAAAGCCTATCATTAGTTTGATTAATGGTGGCCTGTGTCTTAGTATAGACAAACATACATTAATCAATTTTTACATAATAGATTGTAATGCTATAACACTTTGTACAGTTAATATCATAATGATACCGGCATTAGATGAGAACTGAAGGCTCACAGATCTAATTCTTTAGCATGAATTATTTATCAGGGAAACACAGCAAAGAGTTGCCACAACAGGAACTGAGATGCAACTCATCACAACTAATTCATGTATCTCTCCTTGCGTCAGCAAGACCGCAAAGACGATCCGACTTTGGAGTACAGCATCAAATGACCTAATAATGCGTCAATCATTCCTGCATTATGAACGGGTTGACTTGTCTGAGGCTTTTTTAGCAACCCCCCTTGACTTCGCCATTTCTGCTGTACATTCGTGCACCAAGAGCCTGCCGTTGTGCAAAGGTCCCGGCATATAAGCAGCGAAACCCTCAGCATCTCTGCAGCAGCTGTTCAGGTGAACTTTAAACTGCCCCTCTGTGATGTGAAATTAAAATGATGTGTCAAGCTGACAGGCCAAATTTAAATGATCCAACCATGGGGGGCAGCACTTCTGACCTCATTTACGGTGTTTGGTTTTACTACGTGCCGTTTTACAGGCCAGTTTTAAGAACCTTTATAAAAAGATTCCAAGTTATGACAGACAGCTATTTGTTGTTAAAATGATTCTACTACACTATTAAGTAGTACTATCCATCCCAGCAGCCAGTGTACTAAAATGGGTGGATATTCTAATGAAACAGACACTGAAGCATGTTAAATTGTGCTTTATTACAGTTCAGTATATGTCAGTACCAGCAACTGAGCTCCAGTTTATGATGGCTGCTTCACTTACAAAGCTGTTATTTGTCCTGCACCTTACTTTTGTACATGTGTGGACACAGGATGATTTAACTTGAACCCTGGTGTCTCCAAGTGTTTGCTCAGAAATCTAACCCGGTCCTAACATAACCCCAAAGTCGCCTGGTGTGACTTTTATGCGTAGATGCCACTGCTAAGTGCACCGCTTATCTTTGGCAGCATGTGTGCACGAACCGCCCTCCAATGACGTCAAAGCCACATAAGCATCAAGCAAAGAAATTTCTTCCAGTTTACTTCTGTAATGTTCCATTAAGTCAAAACCTCTTTAAGGCAAAGGTAGCTTTGTGTAAATTTAGCTGCTGTCTGGGAGGTGAGACCTTACAGATATTTTCTAAGTCCAGGGCACTAGTGTTCGTCCTGCTGGCACACACATTGTGTTTACTATTCTGGTGCTTGCTTGTGACCAGCGTCTGAGGCAGATAGGGTTGCTACTCTGGAGGCTTGGGTTGCTGCGACCAGGTGTCAACAGGCATATGACTGAAGCCATGCAGAGAACTCAAAACGGGGGACTGCTTGCCAGCGCGTACGTAGCAAGTGAAAGTTGCAGTGCAGACAGGCATGTTCCAACACTTGCACAGGTTTCTGTGCTTTATTGGCACCAGCCGTGCAACATTGGCAAACACATCGGTTGCCTGCAAACATTTTATTCATGCAACCTATCTAGAATAAACTAATGACTATAATTCATATCTTTACAAATAAAGAGCAAATCCTTCTTGGAACCGATGCTTCTGAAAAGTCTAAATAAAAACACCCTTTATAACGCCGCCAAAGCTCTAAAGAAAGGTCCAGAATGCACCATCGTTAAAACGGTTATTTCTTTTACTTGACATGTAGCAGCATTAGTTATTAGACTTCATATGCATATTGTTAATTGTAATAATTACCCAACAGAAAAAAATAACACATCCCATTTTCAGTTTCTTTTTACAAAGGGGAGCAAAGCCGTCTTTGGTGGACCTAATTTGCTAATAAATATGCAGTAAAATAAAGTGAACATTGTGTAAGAGTAAGAAATTGTGCTTGGCAAATTCTTCCTGCACTATGTAAGAGCCTGACAGCAAGAGGAATGAGGGGGGGGTGTTAAATCAATTCAAAATGATTTCTCTGACAGTGTGCGTGAATAAGAATTGCTGCCCAACCTGAACTCGTTGAGTCCATCCACCATCCGGCTGTAAGCCAAAGCTCTCTGGCTGGCATCAGCTGACCGTCGACTCATCTTCATGGCCTTGAAAGTAGAACAGCACACATGGACTTTTAGATATTTGGCACTGAAGCTGTCAAAGTGAGGGAGAAGACTGGGAGGGATGGAAAGCAGGATTGAGGACAAAATCGCAAGTCATCCAGAGCTGCACAGTGCCAGCAACAGACACCAGTAAACAAAACCTCAGAAATACGAGCTATTACAATTGACTGGTCAAGCTGACAGCAACTCTTCCCATGACAACAGCAAAGGATTTAATGTTTGCATGTGTACTCATCAACGCTATGGTGTCTGGATTGACAGAAAATACAGTTTTATATCAAAGTACCTGCTCGATGGCACACTTGAGTTTGTTCATGTGGCTTTCAAAGAGAGGGAAGTGGGAGAAGAAGAACTCTTGGAAGCGGCTGTTCTCCTCAGGGTTGGGGGACAGTGTGAAGATGACTCCAATGGCAATCTTTTTCTTCCGTGCAACGCCAAGACTTGGACCCCCGCTTTCACCAGACATGTTGAAGCTCTCCTCCGCTGACCTAATCAGAACAGAGCAGCGACAAAGGCAGAAACATGGGTGCAACAACCCTGATAAGAAAATCTGAATCCTGGAGATTTGGCTAATAAAAACAAACAAGAAAACAGGTCTATGCTTATCTTTCATGAAACCCAAGTAAATTTATTGTACTTTTGCTGCAGGTTAATAATTAATATTTAAGTTTAGGTTAATACTTTAAAGTATTTTGCCTCTTTTGCTGTTGCAGGTAGTAAACAAGATGCTCTGGGGTTGCTGAACTGGAAGACTGGCACGCGCTGAGGCTGACAGTTGAAGTTATACTAACAGGACAACACAGCATCCGTTCTAGTCACAGCACTGTGCGTTTGCAAACGCACTTATAGCACATAGCAGTAGTGTGCGTCAGTTTCCCAACTGCCTGCAGGATTCTGAGGAAGTCCTTGGAGGATAAACTTTATAAAAGCCAGACGGAGGCCCTGAACAGGGAAGGGTCTCTGGTAACTGGGACAGAGTTACAACAAGATCGTTGAGGAAGTTGTTTGTTTCCCTCTGATTAATGTTTTAAGTGTGACATTTTACATGTGCTTCACAGTCGAATAATAAATTCATTAAAATAAGCACAAAAAAAAAAAAAAAAAAAAAAAAAAAAAGAGGATGGTTTCTTCTTACAATTTTTGTATAAAAAAAGCACTGGGTTTAAAAGTCAAATTTCGGCCAATATGACCAATTTTTATTATTTTACTATGACTCCAGTCCTTTTCCATAGGTAGGCCATGAATGTATTTTTCAGGTGATTTTTTTTTTCTAAAAGCTATATATATGAAAACAAAGTTAAGTTAAGGTTTTCAAATAACTCAATAATTAAAATAATTATTGCTTGTGCTTGACTATTTGACCAGGTACGGTTTAAGATTATTCTTAGTTTCCTTACATTTGTGTGCATTTTAATTTGAATTAAATGATCTCACAGCATTTTTTTATGATAAATGATTACATGCGCCTCACCATCGAGGGAAGACGCCATTCTCAAGGCTGGTGGTTTGACTGCGGAGCCATCGGCGCTGGTAGCTGGACGCACAGCTGCTGGTCAAGGAGGAGCCCGGGGACGGGAAGGGAGTGATCAACAGGCTGCTTAGAGAGGCTAAAAGGAGAACAGAGGAGAGGAGAGATGCGTAAAGACAACTCAAAAAAGCACAGAGGGAGGAGGACCACAGAGGGGGAACAGGGAACAGAAGGAGGGAATGGTGAGTGACAAAAGAGCAAAAGGACAAGTGTGAATCAGACAGCAAGTTTGTAGGATTACTCATTCTCAATGACACGTCGGTCACGTAGAGTTAAACAGAAAAGATAATAAGTGTTCTTCATGAAACAGAAAAAAACACTAACGAGAGCAAAACACATATTTTCCCTAAAAAAAAAAAAAAAAAAAAAAAAAAAAAGCTCTTATTGCTAAACAGCTTTCACGTAAGAATTCATATTAGTGACCCTGATATTAGTAACATGCTACATTTATTAAGCAATCAATCCCCTAATCACAGGAATATTTACAACCCAGGCAAAATGCACTGATCAATGGTCACATGAACCATGTAGATGGAGTGTGATCTTGTGACTGTGTGCAGAGTTTAAGAGCTAATCTCACGAGGTGGATAAATGTCAACGCATGTGATGTGTGGGAAAAAAAAAAACTAACTAGACAGGAGGGAGGTACAGGTATGCGTGGATATGCACGTCAGACCAAAAACAAAACAAACAAAAAAACTCCCCTGTCAAAACACAGGGAGTGACTGGAAGAAAATGGAGAAGAGGGGACGAAGCTTAAATTAGAAGTTCATTTACCAGTCGGGGGTTCAGAGAGTTGCTATATTTAATCCTCTGTATGTGACCTATGTTTAAGCAGAAAGTGCAATACCAGTTGTGCCAAGGAGGTGTGATGATGTTTGTGGAAGGAGGGGGGGCAGTTGCCACAGGACAAGGTTTCCCAGTCTCTAGAGGATGTGTAAACATCTCAATGCCATATTATACTGAGCATCAGTTTCTTTCTGCCTGCTTTCGTGTCCAAATAATCCAGATATATAAAACTGAAGTGCTAAAAGTACTAAGAATTTAAGAGAAAAAGAACTATTATCAAGCATTTCCCATGTCTATCATTTAGAAATGTATGCATAAACTTAGTTTTCCTTCCATAAAAGTGTGTAGCATGTTAGTATAACTACAACCCTATCACCACTGACTGAAGTAAATGATGGTTTGACCTTGAATAGGGAAGTCAAAGCTGGTCAACCATACTGACACAGGAAGTGGTTGTGAAAGAAAGAGACATTCAGTTGTAACATGCATCTTCTGCAACCATGAGTCCACACCATGGAAATGAGAGCTTGAAAATGCTGCGAAGAACCCGTGGTGTTTGACTCGGAAACAAGAGGGGTACGAACACATTTGCACATGTTCTCTGTTCCACTGACTCGTTCTTCTCGACGAGAATAAAAAGTCTAAGCACCATTTAAAGCTTAGCTGCAGCACTGAGTGTAGGTCAATCCAGGCTTTTGCTTCTAGTCTCATTAACATACCTGATCTGGCGATGCCACTGTCCCTTTCATCGTACAGACCTCGGCCTGGCATGTCCATGGGATGACTGTGGCCTGAAGGAAACGAAGGGGAAGAGGAGGTGGAAGAGAAAAAGTGAAGGATTGGGTCAGATGATAAGAAAATGGAAAGGAAAATTACATGGAGAGAGTGATAATAGACAGACAAAAAAAAGAAAAAAACCTGTGAGAACCAGATAAGTGTGATAAAAAAAAAAAAAAAATACTATAGATGCTCCAGCAAGCCGGAGGGATTTTTTTGGTATCTCACACATCTTTAGCATCCCCTGTCAGAGCTACTGCAAGTGCTAATTCTACTGTGAAATGACAGTAAGTGATTGATGCCAAGCTGTTAGTGGACCCTTTGTTTTAAAATGCAAACACGAAGAAGTGATATAAGGCAAGGAAAACAGGATGAAAAGCACTAGTTATGATAAGCTGTTGCTCAACAGCTCACTCACAGTCATCAACATCAGCTGCCATCAATTTTAAATTGATCGTTCCACAACAGACCACACTTGCTTGTTCTCTTATCAAACTTATAAAGTAAAACAGAAAGAACAGTCGTGTTTTTGAAACAATAGAGATGTGTTGAAACCACAAATGCAGCATATGATTGTGTCATTTTGGATTTATGGCCATTCCAACGTTGGAAGATCCATTTGGAAGTGTTCCAACATAAGCATGTTTACCGTGCGGGGGGTAGAAAGAGATGAAAGAGGGAGGCAAGAATAACCACTAATACCTGAGGTTAACTAGCTCTCAATCAAAGTAAACAAAATGTGCTGCGGTAGAGTTGTAAGCGCTTTACAAGTGTTGATTCTGATCCAACTGCAGGACGTACCATCACAGGGTTGTCTGATCAGCTCCTAGATTCATTCAGCAGTATGACAACAACCCAAAACATACTGTTAAGAGCTTGCTACAGATAGCATGGCCTAAATAGAGCCACTTTGACATAAATCTGAAATTACAGAGACCAAGGCAACAGATCTCCACAGAAGAATAGACTGTTGCTCTACAACATTTTGCTGGCTAAATATATTTGATGGTTATGCAGCTGAACTTGCTTGAAGTTGCTGACAGTGAAACTACAATAAATAAAATGTATTTTCTTCAAAAAGTGACAACCTACCTACCCACTTTATTAAAAGGACCTAATAGGAGAAAATTAGGTTCATTCCTTTACAATGATGATATAATAATCATAATATAAAATTACAACCAGACATGGGTTGGCTGTTGGAAGTATGCAGCAAGTGTTTTCATTATGGGTAGGAAAATAATTCAATCTAACCCTATAGGCTTTATGCAGCCAGAAACCAGCATCCCAATAATGAGTTTGCCAGTATTAAAGGTTTGAGCTCTCATTGTATCTGCTTTACCGGACAGTTATCAGGAAATGGGATTGTTCCTTAAAAGCAGTAGTAGTTTACAACATTAACAAGTTCAAAACAATACTAGTGGTATTTATCTATGAACATTATTATTATTTATTTTCTACCCTTTGAGTGACAAATAATTATATAGGCATTTATCAATTCCCTACTTTGGAGGATCTCTATGTGCAGCTGCATGGATGTGACAAACAATATCTCTTCATGCACATTTCGACAAATCTTAATTGCTTCTTAAAAAGGAAAAGAAGAAAAACTTTAAATGCAACAGCCCACTGCTTACAAAGCCTTAGAGCATTACTTAAATATTACAGGCACAAAGACATGTTGGTCATAGTAAGTGAGAAGATAACCCAAAAAGAAAAGATAATACTACAGTAGCTGACACCACTGAACCCTCATGCATTTTATCCACATGCAATAAACCTGGGTCAAATTATACTGGCGGGTATACTTATAATTTCTTTAAAAAAAAAAAAATTGTTATGAAAAATGTTGTTGTATTGGCACTGCTTTAATAAAAATAAAGGAAAGGAAAGTGTGTGAAACTATGTGACAGTTTAGAGTTTAACTGCAAACTGTAGGTGAATTTTATGTGTATGTGTTTTCAATCCAGTGGCTTGCGTATGTACACTCTTAATACATGGGACAGAAACCACATCTTTTTTTTCCAGCCCTGATTATATGACCCAGGTTATTTGCAGACATGATGTACTATTGCATGCTTTAACCACTTCCATTATTTCTAGTGCACCATTCACTACACAGGCATGCACCCACTGAGCCACGTCCCGAGCGGCCGCTAGTGTTCAGCCTACAGCCTCTATGCACACAAGCAACTGGCACACAGCAATTGCAGCCAGTTTGAAGCGCCAACCTGAAAAGAAAGATGCACTCTTGATGAGCCGCAGTGGGCCCTGTTCAGAGAAGGCCCGTCGAGGGCTGCAGAGCTGAGAAAATCCTGCGCAGCACAAAACAAAAACATGGAAAAGAAAAAAAAAAAAAAAAAAAAAGAAGAGGGAAAAGAAAACAACAAAAACATGAACCATGATTAGTGCAAGGGTAAGAAGGAAAGGCTGGCTGCATCCTGTTGTCTGACCCTCTCGTTAGTTACAGTAGCTTTTTAGTCTGGAAAGAAACTGATTATATATAGTTGCATCACTCACAGAAAACACAACTAATCAAAAGCAACATTATCAATACTATTACACATTTATAAAAACAGGGTTTCAGCTCTGATATGCAGAACTAAACATTTTCTGTGAGGATATGACAATTCTATGCATTCTTCTTTAAAAACATAAGTATATCTCATATGATTTTATCTTTAATTTAATTAAATGCGTTTTATTCTTCAATCCCGGTTCCACGCCTGCTTTTAAAGACGCACTATACTTTAATAGCAATAATGAGCAGTCATGAAGTTCACACAAACACAAAAGTGTCAGCACTGTTTGATGGAAGAGTTGACTCAGCTGATTTACTTAGAAATCATGTGTCTTTGAAAGCTTTGTGAAAGTTTCCGAATGTTTACGAGTTTAGTAGAGCAGCAAAAGAGAGACCTTGGCAGAGGCTTTCCAACATGGTTTGCATTTAAACAAGGATGCTGAAAGGTATTGGAAGCAAGAAACAACATCTGCTACAAACGAAGCACATCAGCTCTGTAATAAACTAAACACAAACTCTCATGCATGTTAGATTATTTTGCTAGAAATACTTGTCTATTGAAACATGAACTACTCAGTTAATCAGTTTTCTTCTAATTATTTAAGGACAAACAGGACAAAGAACAACTATCATTCGTTTATCAGGGGGGTTTGGTATAATACTGGGTTGCTATGGTTACCTATGTTCCCTAGAAGACTGTTGGCCCCAGTGTTTTGTTCCGGCCTTAAGGTGTTGCTGTCGTGCCCAATGAACTCCAGGCTGTCCTGTAACCTGTGGGAGGACGACACATAAAGCCAATAATAATTAGTAGGAGGTTGTGGAGCTTTTTTAAATTTATTTATTTAAATAATAACCTCATTTTTAAATAACCTCCAACATGATTATGCCACATAACAGTTTCTCTTACTGCCAAAGATTACTTTATATTTAGACTTAGGGACTTGGAAGGACAAGTGCATAAATGCGGAGAAACTAAGAAAGTTTCCTAAACTGACAAAAACACAAAAGGAAAAGAAGACACGTGAGAGTGGAAGATGAGAGCATTTTTTTGTTTTTGTTTTTTTTTTTTTTTTTGCTTAAAAGACAGACAAGAATCAGAGCGAGATCTGCGTGAGTGTTTGTACTTACGTGTTGAGGCTGCCATAAACACTGCCTCCTGTTCTGGCAGTAAAGACCTTACTCAGCATCAGCTGAGGTGGAGATCTGACATGGAGACAGCGCAGGGTCAAGGGTTATCAGCATGTAAGCTTACTTCATATGCATCATCATTTGCCGTTATACTGTATACTATTTATTGTACATGCCTACCAATTTTCTTCTACCTTGTCTGTAGTTTTCTCACCTGATCTGGTGAATTTTTAGTGTGGAGCCTTTGTAGCTCATGGCCACAGACCCAAACATCATCTCCCCCAGCATTACAACATCAGATGAACACCTCGAACCCTAGAGAGGAAAACAATCTTTTACTGCTGTTACCATTACAACAACAAGAATCAACTGACTATACCCACACATTAATCTAAAGGGCTGCACATCTACAGACTATACGTGCAATTGTGTTTGCTGCTCATATAACCGTAAGGCAATGATAAATCAAAAGCTTACCGTTATTCATTTTTATTTTTGAAAAAAAAAAAAAAAAAAAAAAACTGCAAGTTGTGCAGAGGGGGCTGTGGGCATTACCTGGAAGCGGAGACCCTGCTCCTTGTTTTCCTTTGTTTCAGATGTGCAGGAGGATGAGCTGTCCAGGGAACTGCTGCTGCCTCCTGTAGGTCGGAGCTGGCAGCATTTCCCAAACATCTTGACCTGGCCATCAGTGCTCTGTAGGTTCAAAAACAAAAATTTCACATGCAAGCTGCAATCAGCACATATTCATTTGTCTTTAAAGGCTGCACATAGATTATGCTTTAAAAGAAAATTTCTTCTTTGTGAAACACTATCCACTACTGCTTAATTTGCACCCATAAACACTGGAAAAAAACAAAACAAAACAACCCCCCCCCCCCCCCGTAGCCTCCCCGCCTGCCTTTCCCCACCTTCTCTTTTGCAAAACGGGAAGCAACCCTTTAAAGTAACCACATTTATAAACCTTGTGCTTATTTCTTTTTTTTAGGGGGGGGGGGGGGGTTACCTCTTATTTTTGTAACTAACAAAATTATTTAAAACATTAATGCAAACACAAATAAACTAAATCAAAAAAAGAAGTCACTGGTGGAAAGGTTAACTTTTTCACAGGAAAATATAAATGAAGTCACTCTGTGGGTTAAAAAAAAAAAAAAAAAAAAAAAAAAAAACCTACAGAAACCAAATCCAGAGGCATTTGGCAAAACGGCTAAATAACAGCAATGTGAGCTCAATCAGCCTGAGTCATGTGCCTTCTTAACTTGGCAAGCTATTCAGGCGGAAAGCATTTGGGAGGGTGGATAAGGGCGGGAGAGTGAGTGAGTGTGTGCGTGCGTTTGAGAGCTCGGCTCTAATGGCTCACTTGACACTAGAGTTGCAGCCAATGCAACGGCAGGAAGAATGAGAGAAGAACAGGAAAACAAGCACATAGCAAGAAAGATAAATGTTGCTTCACTGTGATGTACAGATAACGGTCAACTTATGTTCAAGTTATTGTGTACTTTTTCTATTTTCTCATTTGCACAAATGACCTACGTGCAAATAGACACGTATGCAGTCATAAAGCCACTGTGACTGAGTGAGTGTATGTTTGAGTATGCACATGGGTGTGTGACTAAGTCTGCTGCAGTGCAGTGTGAGGTATGTACACAGTCTAGCAGCATGTGACTGCTAGTCATATGACTCTTGGTGAACTCGTGACTGAGCAGCGCTGCAATGACTCCCTCCCTCCTCTCTGCCCTCCATCCAACACTCCAACTGCATCCCTTTCTTGTTCCTGCAGCTTTCTCCTTGTCTTATAATGCATTTTGTTTTTCTTCTGTTTGTTTTCTTTTTAATTTTCCAACTGTTCCTTACAATTTATACTTGCACCACTCTTCCTTATGTATTCTCTTTATTCCCCATCGGATACAACTCTAGTCCTTGCTTGATTATTGTTTTTCTAAGTCATTCTGCTATGCATGTTCAAGCTGTTGATCTATTTAAAATTATTTTAAACAAGCTGGGAAAAACAGAAGTCGTGTGATATAACTGAAAGTATCTGGCCACACTCAACATTGCAGAATGCACCAAAAATATTGGCACTGGCTCAAGCACGCATAGTAAAACACTAAAGCACACATACTGCACTGAATCTTCTCAGGAAATGTTTTTGTGGACCATCTACATTTTTTAAGTCTTAATCTTGCAATAAAAGCAGAACATGTCTGATGTTTTATTTAACACCAGACCAACTGCAATCTGGTGCTTCATTACATTTTAGGGAACAACCTGAGAAAGTTCAGCAACCATACAATCTTTATTTTAATGCCATTTAAGTAGAGACACGGATGAGAAAAGGTGTACCAATAAGGATGATATGGAAAGCACCTGATTAACAGATAAAAATACAGATCAAATGAGGAACAGAAAAACCTGAACACATACACACAGGATGGAGGCATAAAGACAAAAACTTATCAGAGGAACAGTAAAACGTGAGTTGTTAAATTCTACAGAAAAATGGGACTTAATAGAAATGGGGGTGAGAGGAGAAAAATCCAGTCATGTAAAAGAGGTATGTAGGAAGAAGAAGTGGTAGAGAAAATCAAACGTTTACGTGGACAAAAGCTATACTTTTATAGAGGATTAACATAGTAATATAGAAAAGCGAAACAGATTTATTAGGCATTAAAAAAAATAAATTAAGAAAATGAGATGATAAACAGAAAGAAAATACAGAATGATTTTAAAGGATGAGAGTAGAACAGAGAGATAAGGAGAGAGACAAGAGAGAAGGGGAAAAAAAGGCAGACAGTGAGTGACAGGCCTGTCATGTGAGGTTGAAAGAATGCTGTTTACACGCAAATTGTCAGCTGAGACTATTATTGGAGAAAAGAGCACCAGGACAAACCGGTCAGGGTACAACACCAGCCCATAGCAGCATTATGAAAATATTAACCACATTATTCATATTTAAAACAAAGGGCCAAGTACAATGACATTTTGTGAAGGAGGGCCAAGAAAAAAAATTACTGATGAATTTTAAATATATGCCAATATGGCCTCTTTATTATTCATTTTATGTTTATTTATTTTTATATGTTTAATTCAAAGACTTTTTCCATTTTAACTGGCTGGTGTGGAGTTTCAGACTTAGATCGTAGGTGGGACATTCCTACTTTGTGATAAAAGTCACATGTGAGTCACTGACCGGCCCACCCATCCTGGGTCATTAGGGCTATTGTCAACTGTATGATGTATAACTGTCCAAAATGTAAAATATTTTAGTTCCAGGACTCAACGTGTGCACCTATGATGGTAAAGGGAGTGGGACAGAGGTCTTAAGCCAACATTTGTGGGATTGGACATGTGATGCTAGAGGCTTGCTTTTATAATCACTGGTCTTCCTCGTCTACAACTACATTAACAGTGGAGGTGGCCCCAGGTTAGAGCTACATCTACACATTCGAGGCTGGTTTCCTCCAAGATAGTGTCACACCAGTTCATATATTGTTTCACATGACCAAACAACTCACATGTTGATCAGTCAGGAGTACAGCTTATAGGTTACAATGACCCTTATGACCCACAAAAGTGAGTTAGTGGGTCAGTGAGCACCAGGTCAAACTGAAGAAACCTTTCAGGTGAGAAATTAAACACCTTAACTATCAAAACAAAGAAAGTCCACTTGTGTTGTGTTTAAGTGCACATTCGGGAGGCCCGTTCACTGTCCACTTTTAAAACCAGTTTTATTCCATTTTTATTCTTTGGCTTTCAAAACCGTCTTCAGAAACCAATGGGTCACATGACCAAATGCTTCGTTCATTGTTATATGCAGTCTATGGATGCAACACCATGGCGACTGGCAGCAAAGTGCTTTAAAAGATGTATTTTTCGATGAAGTGTCCTTCTTTCTTGGCTTTTATTTTTAATTGGCACGTCATTTAAACAACCTCATGCAAAATTTAAAAAACTGAGAGCTAAATGAGAGCCATTTAATCATTTCATAATCCGTCTTTCTAATCGGAATCATAATCCGATTAGTCAACCAATCGTTTCAATAGTGAAAGACTGACAAATGTTAGTTGCAGCCCTGAGCTGAAGGGACCTGCTCTACACTGACTTGCTTGTATTTCCAATGTTTTTCAGGAAGTGCCTTAAAAACTAATCGCAGATTTTAAAATGATAGAAATAAATAAAACTAGTCACTCAGTTGTTTTTTGTGAGTGGAACAGTTTTTTAAATCTTTCAAACCCTTTCAAATGGGCCTAAAGTAGGAAACAACAGTTTATCTGACTGACAAAAATATAATTTGGTTTGATTGCAACAGTAACCGAGACAAGGATTGGCTTCCTAAACACAATACACTCATACAGATGTGCACAAAACAAACAAGTGACTCACGGTAATGGGGGCTTCCTCTGTGCCCTTCTTCTTGGCATTGGAGTCAAAGAGGACATTTCTGCCACGCCTCTCGCAGTCCTGGTACACTATCAGCCTGATCTGACTGGGCTCCAGATGGGGAAGTGGCCAGCTAAATGAAGCGAATGGTGGAAAGTAGGATCAAAAGGGAGACAAGAAGATAAATAAAAAGGGGTGTTGTAGAGTTAAAAAGGAAAGAAGGAATTAGGGGAAGGAAGGTGAAAAGGAAAAGATATTTCATTAAATTAGTACAAATAAACTGATGAAGCTGTGAAGACCAGGGATAAAACACTTCAAAAACTACTGGTGAGCTTCCCTTCATTTGTAATCTGAGTGGAGGTAGTACACTATTCACTTTCTCATGTTAAGGTCCCTTTTTTTTTTTTGTTGTGCTATTGTTTTGTATTATCCATCAAATTTGGCCTTTTAAACCCACTTTTTAGCCCAACAAGACCGAATCTAATCAGACCACAAAAGCTGCAGGTACAGAAACAAGAAATGCTTTCCTCAGAAGTTGGTATTCCCTTTTCAGCAAGTGCAATCCAGCATGAGGTACCTGCACATTGTCTACAGAAGGTATTTTTAATGCAAAGAATTTCCTTAAAGATACAGACTCGTAAAGTGTACAAAATTGGTAAATGCTATTTCATTTTAAGTTTCTAACATATTAATAGGTAGATTAAGCTTTTTGGTGACATCTGAAACAGTTTAAGAACTTTTAGCTATTGAAACTGCCTTTGTCAAGTACTTAAACATGCCATAACCTGGATGACTGAGACTTTTCAGACGCTAAGCATGAGTGGAAATGTAAATATGATGTACTTACAAGCTTGTAATAAACACTGTTACAGCTGTCACCCACCCCATTTGGCATGGTAGGGCCCATTAAGGCCATGCCACAGCTGCCATTCATCCAACTCATACCGCAAACAGTGGGGAGCCACAAAGCGAGCCATTAAACATACTGCTCGCCTACCACCAGAGATCTACATCGTACCCACATAACAAACAGCAACTCAAAACAGTTTAAAAAAAAAAAAAAATTTTATTTATATATATATATATATATATATATATATATATATATATATATATATATATATATATATATATATATATATATATATATATATATATATATATATATATATATATATATATATATATATATATATATATATATAAAAATTATATAATATAATATCCTGGAGAGATAATTGTGGAGATAAATATTTTCCGCTTTACATGCAGTCACACATTTGAGGAGAAACTGGCGTAACCAGCCTACATTTCCACTGAATGAGCTGAGTAAGAATACATCAGCACAGCTTAATGTTTCATTATTTTCTAACATTCTCTCTTGCATTACCCATCAAATTTGACCATTTAACAAACATTTTAGCCACAAACGGTCTATACAAAGGGCAATAGAGGTTGCCAAATGTATGGTGGGTCAAGGTTTTCTGTCTATCCAAAAGACAGATGCGTCTTTCTGAGGTAGACAGGGCTCAGCCTAAATATAGTCTTTTACTGGGGACAGAGAGCATCTCTAAACACAGTTGCTAATAGTAAATGGGTGGGGGTAAAAAGGAACAGTTAAGTCCACTTGACTTGCCAACAAAATAGCAGACACACAAGCCCACATTCAAAAACAGCATTTCTGTCGATGGTCAGCGAGCACCGACAGGCCAGGGGAACACCAGCTGATGCTTAGCTACGTGTGTTTGAGACAGATGATCCATGCACATCATTCCTGTGTTTGTGAGATGCTATCTATCAAATTCTGGTGTCAAGTATGACCCACATTTTTTTTTGGAGGGAAATATATTCTGACATGCACAGAGGAGCAAAAGGAGTCGTCGTCGTCGTAAAAAAAAAGTATGACATCGCTTTCAGACATGTTCCATTAATTGGGCAGCAACTGAATGTGACATTGTAATGTCCAAATGACCCCCTCTAGGGCTTTTCCGTAGCATTTTGCAAAGACAATCTGGTTTTGTCAGACCTACATGCATCACTTTCAAAACATCCCAAGTCTAAAATGCTGCAGTCACATTAATAGCCGTGTTACAACTGACAGTATTATTCAATAAGTATCAGCACTGTCCAAATGTCATGATGTAAAAAACCTGTGATTCTGAGGAATTTAATGATGATTCACTATCCAATCATGTACAAATTGTCTCAGTAATTTTTGTCTGAAAGCAGTTTTAAAATATTACGAATACCCTATTTTAAAAATGTCTTAACTCAGCTTAAGCAGTGATCCAACATTTAAGGCCTTCTATAAAAAACGGACTAAAAATACAACAGACATCTTTTACAGATACACATTCAGAAATATATCCCCCCCCATACCTTCTACATCTAGAAAGTTCTGATGCTGGTCTATAAGGGTCTGAATGGTTTAGGACCAAAATACATTAGTGACCTCCTGACACAATATGAACCTTCCAGACCAACTCAGGTCATCTGGATCCATTTTTTTTTTTTTTTTTAAGTCAGTTCCCAGAGTCAGAACCAGACATGGAGATGCTTCCTTCAGCTTCTATGCTTCACATGTCTGAAACAAACTCCCAGAAAGCCTCAGATCAGCTGAAACACTCAGTTTATTTAAACCCAGGATGAAGACTCACCTGTTCTCAGCTGCATTTGAATAAAGACACAAATCCACACAGTTTTACTTTTAAGCTTAAGTTTCAAAACATGAGTACATTTTAACCACTGATTGTATCTATTGTTCTCTTTCTTTCTTTCGTTTACATTGTAAATCATGCTATTTATTTATGTGATGTTTTAATGTCTCTGTAAAGGATTTTAAAATCACCTTGTTGTTCAATTGTGCTATATAAATAAACTTGCCTTGCCTAGAAAAGCAGCCTCCTTTTATTTAAGAGGCTCAAAATTGTGGATGTAGCTAAAGTACTGCTCACCCCTAAATCAAGATTAAAGAAAAAAAAGTGAATTTCTACTGACTTTAAACAGAATTTAAGCTTGAAATTCTCCCTATCCTGCTAGACGCTCTCACAAATGAAGGAAAACATACTTCTGACTTTAAATAAAAGTCTGGCTAAGAGGTTTATATAAAAATTATCTGTCCAGATCTTGACATTAATCTTGTACTATCTGAATCTCAATAAATGAGTATGTGTCTTTGTGTTTGCGTTTGCAACTCTCATGTGGAGAACAAGCAGGAGTTGCTGAAAGTTAATGCCAGTCAGCTAATGTGACGAGGCAATAAACAGAAAAATAAATTATGCTAATATGAAGAAAAACGGTCAATGAAAGCAAAAACCTGCAATAAAGACAGAAAACATCAGAAACAGAGGCAAGGCGGAAAGAGAGCGGAGGAGGAAGTATCCATCAGTGAGCGTGTGACAGTCACAGTACTGAGAGCAGAGAGGGGAGTCATTCATAAAAGTAGCACATGACTTCATGACTGTTACATACTTGTACCGCTCGGATCTCGACAGTCTTTGGCAGCGGTTACTTAACATTTCTCAGAAACGCAGGTGTAAAAGGTATCAGTTCTCATTAACAACCTGTTGATCTTAAACTATATTAAACAACCCACAGTTAGTTTCTTCATTTTAAAACTTCAACGAGGAATAAAAGCAGGACTCTGATTTAATGCAATGACACATCATCTTCTTTAGCAAAGACTTAAGGTTTGATTGGAACAACCTTTAAACTAAAGGCTCCTAGAACTCAGTTTTTACCCCAACATGTATTTTCCAAAAACAAAAGGAATCTTTCAGTGCAGTTCCAGTAACCCACATTACTGCAACTGATCGAATCAATCCTGTTCACCATCCTGCAGCTGAAGACAAAAACTACAGCTCTGCAACTTTAAACTGCATGTACACTGACAAGTTGGAATGCAGAAGCTGCCTACAGTCGTGCAAAAAAGAAAACATAAATAGCTCAAGTATTATCCATAAACCTTTCATTTGCATCAACATTCCCTCTCCAATGCACGCAAGTCAGGATAACTATCACCAGCTCCTACCTGAGCATCATTGCGAGTCTCCCAGTCTTTCCTCAGCACTCTCCCTCTTTCTATTCCTCTCTCCTCCTCTGCCAGCCAAAGAAGGGTCTAAGAATAGCGGTGAACTAAATTCACACAACAACATGAGACTATCAGGTGATCCCAGAAACACTGTGTGTGCTGGACACTACAGAGGCAGCACCAGTGGCGAGGCTGGACTGCTGACAGTCAAAAAGTGCTGTGATAAGAGAGCGACAGAGGGGATTTGTTTATGTGTCATTTCTTAATCCCCTCTCTTTTTGCCCCTCTGTCACTCGTTTTCCATTTTTCTTTGTCCAATAATTGTAAATGTACAATTCTTCCTCTAAACAAAGAAGTGTTAGAAGACAAAGGGAAACAAAGAGCTTAAAGATGCCAGACGCTTGAAGGGAAAGCTTCAGATATCCATTTCATCTGTAAAAAGAAAAACCTTTTGCTTTTAAATGAAAGTATTAGCTTACTTACAGATGTAGGAAAGTAGAAGTAAGCAGGAGGGGTCAGTGGGTGGAGCACTGAAACATAAGATTTTACATACTATTTGTCCCCATTAGTCAGCTTAACCTTAGTCTTATTGGGTTTTCTTGTACATATAAGTAAAGTTTGGTCACCACCTAAAAGTATATCATTTCAATGGCTTAAAACGTAAAATTGCAGATTAAACTTTCTGATTCATTATCCTCCATGAGAATTTTTGCATATTTAAGATTTTTCTATAAACATGTAGCTAAGCTCGATCACTCTTGGCTTGATACCCAAAAGACAATCCCTAGTATAAAAACATATTACAAGGTACCAACTGTCACGCAATGGCTCATCAATTAAAAGAAAATACCTAACAGATAATATACAGTTTTCAAAAACATCATGCATATCAATAAACACCACAATCCATCTGGAGAAGGATTTAAATTTAGGTTGGGGGATTTAAAAGCACACTTCTATTAATTGATTCTAACTTTTAAAAGCATGGTAGCATAAAACCATGGTATCATCATCATCATCATCATCGTAGCTAAAAGGACCCACAGCAGCTCCAGACTAGGGTGTAATAGTCATGGACAAAACTATCGTACATAAAAAAAAATATTTTAAAACACAGTACAGTATTTATAATATGTTGTTCTTCATTTAACAGCTATTAAAAAGTTGTTTACCATTCATTTAGCATTACCTTGGTTTTTTTTTTAAGTATTGATAAGCCTGGGTTTTCTTCATAAGAAAAATAAACGCGGAACCAATAATCAGTATCTCCAAGAGTACTTGTACTGCTTCAATGTAAACACCACCATCCCTGGTAAAAACAATGCAGTCTAGTTTCTTAGACTGTTGTGAGTCTGACATCAGCCTACACTGACCTCAAAGAGCCATGGCTCCCTCTCCACCGCCACTGAAACATCTGTGCATGCATGTGTCGGTCAGAGACATAGGGGCAGTTGCATAAACATCCCCTGAGTCAAAGCAGTGTGACGTTCTTCCGGCTGTGTGCTGCAAACCATTCTGTGCTCCCTTTTTTTAAATTCCCCCTGCCTCCGCCCCTAGGGACAATTAAAGTTTTTTTTTTAATTTTTCTATTTTTTTTTTTTTTAAGCTTTCTGTAAAATTATTGATACAAAAAAAAGTCCAAAGCTGTCATAAAACATTATACAATAATATCATTTTAATTTGGGAATCTTATGCAAGTTTGAGGTCATTAGGATTTCAATGCATTTGGCTAAAATTGAGAGTGAAAATTATGTTCCTAAAAATGCATAATCATACATAAACCACATTTCGCACATGCGTCAGTCTAAAGTCAAATCCCACTTTCAATTAGAAAAGTGAAATATATAAACTTCAGTCAAACTGCTAAAGTGACTTTGTTAATGTTTTTTGAAAGCACCTGATGTTACTACCTATATATTATGTAGGATCAGGAATATCTGCATTCCACCAATCACTTGACAATATTTATATGAAGACGCTTAAAGAGGCTACTGCACTCAACATTACATGCAACATACATAAAACCAGTCTAGTTGCAGGGATTGTGACCAAAACAGCAAAACAAATGTTATTCCAGGTGATGAAATGTGAAATTTGGACTGGGATTTTTTTTAAATAATGTCAGAAATGACAGTGAACACAACATCAAAAAGCTACAATCTAAGAGTGAATCTGTCAAAAATGCATTCATATTTTAGAGAGAGCATTTTTATGATTAGGAACCCACATTGTGATAATCTCAACTGTACACCTTTCCTTGTTTGTTAGTTCTAACTATTTCCTGTTTTACAACTTCTGAATCAGCAGCTCATGACAGAAAAGGAATGATGGGAGTGCTGACTGTAATGAGTGCATGACTGTGTCTCACAGAGAATCACATGAACAAGCTCTTGAGTTGAATAGGAGTGGTAGAAACTATGCTGAAATCAGGTGATATGATCAATTCTGCAAGAGAAGGAAAGTGGAAAAAAAACATAAAAAGTAAAATTTTGCAATCTAAAAAAGGACACATCATATGACTGACATTTTTCAGCCTTAAAGCCAAGCCTTAAAACTGTCCAGCCACACAAGTCTGTAACTATGACAAAGTCAACCCTAACTGCCCCTGCTGTCATTTAATTCTCCCTTGTGCTCATCAAGAAACTGAAAATAGGCTAATTAACTACTTTTTAAAGCTGATTTTCATGCTCCCAACAGACAAGCTATTCACAGAAATAATTATCTATGATCATTCAGCGCCACATCACTATGTCTGCTCAGTCTTTTGTTTTTCTTAAATGGTATGTTACTAAATAGGGAATTGTCACTTGTGCTACTAAATACTGTAGACCATCAGTACAGAGTAGTGTACCCAACTCAAAACAAACAGAAGAGGCAGAAAGAACATAAGTAACATAAAAAGTGTATAACTTACGAAAATTTGGATTTGAAATGTTCAAATGATTCAACTTTTTAATAGACCTGACTTGCATATTTCAGTTTTAAGAATGCATCCAAATGTGATTTCTGCGCAAAATAATTTTACCATGACCTCTACAGTTCTGAGAACTGTCTAAATTTTCTTTAGTATGCTTTTGCACGGTAACTCATAATATGTATCATGAGGTTACACAGTCATATCTGCAGCCAGCCAGCATACAACAGGTTACAACAAAGTAATTGTACTAATCTCCAAGGAGAGTTAATACACTGTTAAAATCTGCAAACTATCAACAAATGGCTCTTGTCTTATCCAGCTCATGGCTTTGTACCAGTGACTGAGCATGCAGCAATGTGATCATTCCGTAAATGTGACAGGCCAAGATTGATGAAAGCCTCACATGACACACCACGTTATGAAAGCACGCAGTGGAGGAAGGATGCCATGCCAATCAGGAACCCGAGATGCTGCTTCTCCTGAACTATCAGGAAAGAAAAGATGACTATAAATAAAACGGATGCAGCATAAAATTAACTAAAGCAGTATGTCATGCATTTCCATTGTTTTTTTTTTGGGGGGGGGGGGGGTGCTGATATATAACCATTGATGGGTTATGATTACCATAAACTGAGTTTAGTTCAATTTTCTTACTCTACATTATACCATGGTTGCATTCACCACAGTGTTTATGCTTCTATGACCACTTCATAGACAACAAATAAATCAATAAATCATGGCCTCAATAATACACACTTTGCACAGCCAAGTCAAATACGTTTAAACTAACTAAAGCCTTTGAATGAGATTTGTTTGCAAAAGGTTTGTGTGAGGAAATATTTTTATGATTATAAGACTTTTGAAATTTGTGCCAGTTCGCTTACACCCACTCCGTCCTTTACACTTGTCAGTATAAACAGATTAATATAGACCTACATGGCCTAGATCAAGAAGGAAGTTTCCTCAGCAGGCTGCCAGGACAAGAAATCTAAGTTTGTGTGTGGAAGACAAAGCTACTAGCTAACAGTGTCTGACTGGGCCAAACGATGAGCCAAAAGCTCTCTGTGTAATGTACAGTATGCCGTCCCTGGTCAAGTGCTGCAGCTAGGGAAACAGGAGAAGCCTTTCAGGCTTTCCTCCGAGGGTGAGCCAACCTGCTGCCCTCTGTGGTATTCTGGAAGCTGTGGTGATGAGCTCTGACAGAGCTTTGGCTGGGGGATGCATTATGCAAGCCAACAAGATTGAGATTAAGAACTTAGATAAGAGAGTAGCTTTCAAAACAAACAAACAAACAAAATCTTTAGAAATAACGTTTTTTTTAATGACAACCCGCTAGAAGTCTTGAGCCTTCAAACAGACTTGTTCTTGACAGTTTCTACATATAATAGCAATGGAAAAATTTATATGCAAAACAGTCATTTTCTGAGGCTCAGAGAATTATCTAACAGCTCTGGAGGCCACTTGAATCTGTAGACTCTCGTAATGCCTCTTCTACAATGTCTCCACACAGATTTCCCCCCTCCAGAGCTGTTTCATGCTTGATGAATGGGTGAGCTTATGCCAAAGGTATGAAGAGCACAGCTGACCACTGAGTTAACAGAAACGCCTGCTGCCTGTCTGTTTGCTCTAGGACTGATGCCAGCTGCCCCCCCCCCCACAGCCCACACACACACACACACTAACAACATTTATATCACTGGCTGCAGGACACCTTTATGGCCGTGAAACGTGCTCCAGAGCAGACACAGGCCAAAGTTCAACCACCACAAGGAGGTGAGCTTTCATGCCCACTGGTAAATATATCCACTAGCAGCAACATTTTCCAATGAAAGGGTATTTACATCTAAAAAGGGAACTCGCTGGATTACCTGACCCGGACCCAGTATTATTAGTTTCCCTTTGGGACTCAAAGTATAATTTAGTTCCACCAACTAGCTCATTGATGCATTGCTCAATCAAGCTGAACGTCTCCTCAAAAGACATTTACATGGCATTGTGCTGATTTGTGATATTGCAGCACAGGTTTTGCTTTTGCTAAATAAATTAATAGTCTCCAGTCATAACCATTTAAACTTGTTTTCTACAAGCTTCATCTGTTAATGTACTCATTTATTCAGCTGCATAGAATCTGTACTTGGTGCTTGGAGCACACAATGATCACAGTTAATATGTCAGTACCGCTCAATGACTGGTTTACAAAGTGTCACTGTGACCCTGTGTGATGTCCGATTTGTCAAATTGTGTCCAATATGTCAAAATATTGGCATAGACGCAAGACAGAATAATGAAACTTACCGCGTGATTTCTTACATTAGGACAATAATTTTACGCATCATCTTTCTCATTTACGTTTAGACGGCCAAATCACATTATGTTTTAAGAAATAATTTGCATACTGAGCATCTGAACTGAATAATTCCAAGTTCTTTTCAGTCTTTGCCGACTTATTAGATAATAATAGGATTTTAGATTATACTGAAAGTAATAAACACAAAAAAGTCCTACAAACAATAATACTAATAATTAAGAGGATTACGTGTTTCCTAATATAGAAATCTAAGTAAAAGAGTATAATAGGACTTTTAAAAGAAAAAAAATAACATTAGGATTTATAATCATGAACTCTTCACTGTTATAACAAGACATTTTGCTATTAAGTGTTGTCTGAATTCACCTTTAAATATGCAAATGATTATGTCAGCAACTAAATTAGCTCCTAAGTATGCATTATGAATGGTCCCTTTAGACTAATATTAAAGAAGACATTCTTGAAACTAAATAAATAAAACAACCCATTTAAAAGCACTTAATTTAATTCCGAGATTTATTCTCATGGAACAAAACATTAATAAATAAAAACACAGGTATACTGTGAGCATCGACTTAAAACATCTGCAAAGAGTCGTGTATTTATTTACACGATTGCCATCTTGCATTCGCTGCAAGCATCATCGGTGTAAGTTAGTTGTATATGATGGTATTTTCCTCGTTAACACCAGCGCAGAGCCAAGTTTTACTTGCGCACCACGTTGTAAAATAATCATACGTGCAGTTTTTACAAGCATCCTATGATGGTGTATTGGTAGGTGCAGCACTCGTCTCTGAGACTCCAGCCAGGTCTGCGTCGAAGCCGCCACATGTTCGTGGACGGAGCACACCGTGTCCTCATCTGCCGTCTGACCGCACTGACGGAGGCTACAGCGGCACACGCCACGCCGAAGGAAGTCGCATGTACTTTGCTCCAAGTCAGATAAAGATAAGCTGCAAAGGGGGAGCGTCACTGCCTCGTTATTTCACTGTTGCCACGCATGCTGAAGAGGGGACACGAGGAGAAACAAAGGAGAGAGAGCTCCGCTGCATCTGCAACTTCTACGCTGCCACGAGCTGGACTGCAGTCACTTAAAAGAGACGGCGTTTGTTAACTCTGTTTTTTTAATCGAAAATAAATGCTTGTAAAAAATAAGTAACAAAAAAAAACAAACACTGAGGCGTGCGTGCAGCAGTCTCGCTAGTGACTAGCATTAGCATGGGAGCTAATTGTACGAACAGCCAAAACGAGTCTCGCGCGTCTCCAAACAGTTTCCTGCACTGGTGTCAAATATGCCAAAACGACACGCGGTCGCTTTTTAAAAGTGCCACCGAGCTAAAACAGACGAAAGCACTAAGTATAAATGTGACATTCTTCCAGACAACACAGATGTTCCACACACATACCGCAAACGCGCGCGCGCACACACACACACACACACAAAACAAAAAAAAGGTACCTGAAAGCTGGGTCCTCTTTACTACACCTCGGGGGCGGTGATGAAAACGCGTTTCTCTTGTTAAAAAGTTTTTGGAAAAGAGTCGGAGGCATTTTGTACCAAATCTGAATTCGGTACCGGTTCCCTTCGTGTCAAGTCCAACAGCCAAACGTGTTCCTTGTAACTGTCTCCATGGGTTTCAGTCATATGACAGGCATTAGTCACAGGAGCTGCTTGGTAACGCGCTGCATTTTTCCGATTGGTTGGCCAAACGCGCCGCTTGCAACGAATTACGCGATTGGCGGATATTTTCGGTCACGTACCACGTGGTAACCAGATTTGCTGTGTTGATGTTTTGTAGGAAACTGTTGGACACGAAGACGCGTAAAGATGTAGAGGACTTCAGAAACGGGCTAAAATACGATTTTAAAAGCATTCCGCTGCAGACGCACGCATGTCACCACTCTGTTCAATTTATTTAAGACGTTTACATTTTCATGTGTACATTTGCAGAATGACAGACAAAAAAAGACACCTGGTACACTTAAATAGATTTTAATTTTACTTATAGCTTTACATCAAACCCATGACGCTGAAAACAGTTTATATATTTTGCATTCAAACAGAAATGAAAAAACAATAACAAAGATACGAAAAATAATGAGACAGTACAAACATGCCACCTAGTGGTAAATTGTCAATACATGTTTCTTTTTGACGTCATACGTGCATTGAGTTTGACGAAAATACAGTGAGGGTAGTGATGATATTTAATGGCTTTTTGCATAAATAGGTGCTGATACTTACAGCAAAAGTGTGTATCTTAGGCAAAAGACACGTAAAACACACACTGAACCATAAATTGTATGAAATGTACATAAATGTCAGTAAAGTAAGAAAGTTAGATGGGCATTTAATATTTTTAAGTAACACAGTTCTAACTTTTTAGACTCAGAGTGGACACCCTACATCGAAGTACACAAAACTATTCTTTTTTTTTGTTTTTGAATGAGCACTTTGCTGTTAACACAAAAGTCAAATTCTCTCAGCTCTCTGGAAAAGAAATCCATCCACACACCCTGTAATCCCTAACCTACTACCCATCTGGTGAGCATTTTTTTTTTCAGTACCTTCTGGAATAGACTGATCATTGTAAAACTGTAGCTCAACTCCAATCCGTTTTCAGTGTTTCTAAAGTGATGGGAAATATAAAATTGCTTCTGAGTTTGGCACACCTTTCTCTCATCATCTGAAAATAAACATCTCTCTCATTGTCGCTGACAAAGTTAAAGAACTTGGCTTTTTCTGAACTAGTTTTCACAGACTTTTTTAGCGTCACCCTCAGAGGTAATGCTTCTTCTCTGGAGCTGAATTCATCCCTTATACATGTCTTTGGACTAGTCTTCATCGGCTCTGGAGGGCTGGAGGGCTGCGTGGTGGTGTGGATGGAGGATGGGTTGTGTTCTGCTTCAAGGATCTCAGTCGTGATGGGGCTTTTGAACCAAACCTTTTTCCTGAAAAGAATAAGCCTTCTCTTTGTGGGCTAGGGAGAAAGTTTGTATTTCCAACATGAGTTTAATCACTTTATTTTTGTTTGAAAAAATAAATACATTTTTTGAATCTGAGTATAAAAGCATCCAGGAGCTTTTCTTACTTCTGGTGAGGTTTTCTTTCCAAGAGACTTGTCTATAGATTTAGTGGTAGAAAAAAGGAAAGAAAAAAAACAGTTATAATTCACATTCAGCTAAAACAGAACCCATTTCCCATAGATACATACATATTGAGCAAGTTATGCATACCATTATATTACTTTTTTTTTTTTTTTTTTTTACCTGATTTCAATGAGTCTCTTTTTATCTTACTTTCAGATTCAGGGTTTTTGTGTTGGCTTTATTGAGAAGAAGAAAAAAGGTGATTTAAGCAGTTTCAGCCATTCACACTACAAGTGTTTATCCTAATATACCAGCACTCAATGTTTTCATGTCAAATTTATTAAAGAGGAATTTCATTTGCATACTCACCTGTTTTCACATTTCTTTTCAGCAAGAATCGTAGAGGCATCTAGAGAGAGAAAGGCGTTTGTGACTGGATGGATGCCAACAGTTTAACAACCTTCACAGCACATTGACACCAAACTGCAACGACACCAAAGACTTTTGTTTGCTCTGTTAATTTTAATATTTTTAAAAAAAAGTAAAAAATATTGCATTTTTATCTTACTATCACCTATGATAGTAGAAAGGTTGGGTTGATGATGAATGTGGATGTTCTCAGCGTGGCTAACATCCAGCAAGGTGGAGTTTTTTATGTGAAGATAGGAATCTAGCAACTCTTCCTTACTAGGAAAAGTCGGCATTTCCACTGCGAAAAACAAGGCACGATTTATAAAAAAAAAAAAAAAAAAACAGATGTAAAACTACTATAGGATACACAGATACATGCACACGTACCAGTGTTTTCCGTCCTGAAGATCTCTGGGGAGGGGAAACTGCTCAGAGTTGTTGAGGCAGAGGAATAACAATTGTCATCATCTTCCCCCGAGTTGAAAGTTAAGTTTGGCTCCGTGCTGTAAGGGTCAACCCTTCCTGGAGTATCCTCACCTTTTAAAGTGTCCAGCGTGGGTGTTACCTGAACTGATGGATGGCCTGCTTGTAACCCATTTTGCCTCTGCGATTCTTTATTAACTTGTGTAAGGGCTGAGGTACTTCGGTTTGTGGGGTAAACGCAGGGTCTCTAAAACAGGACACAGATTTGCCTGTTTTACAATAGGCCGGTACAGAGCTAACCTGCAAGTGCAGAGGGCCACCGCTGAAAGAAAGGAGGTCTTACAGCACCACAGCAGCTTTTCACTGGCAAAATTAGAGTCATGGTAAAACTAAATGGCCATTTAGCTGCAGCATACGGCCTTACTGCAACCCATGTAGTAATTGTGAGTAAAATATCTACACCAATGCGTTATCCATATTCACAAGAAAAAAAAAGTGACACCTGCACCTCAGTCAACCAACTTACCAACAGGCTTGTAGGTTTGACAGACGGATCACTCGTGTCATCCACTTCAGGTTCCTCTTGTAATGTCTCATACAGACTGCCGGGAAGAAGAAGTTTCCTTTTCTCTAGAAGCAGGAATGTCAAAAAGCTAAACGTTTACTGTTGCTAAAAAAAAAAACAAAAAAACCCCAACTCATTTTAAAGCAGAATCTGCGTTGTTTAGATGTCAATTTCTTACTTTGTTGCGTCCTCAGAGCTGGTTTCACCGGCGTATCTCGTTGGTAAGGAACCCCATCCCGACGGAGGCGATCCCTTCGTTTATATCGATTCATTTTCATCCAAGCTAATTCCCAAGGAAACTCTTAATTTATCGCCCTATTATTCTTACTTGTAAATACGTCGCTGGTTGCTAAAGGTGTTGATTTTAACTTCCTCTGCTCGGTGCGCTGCTTAGCAACCAGGCGCACCTGGAGAGGAGGATCGTCGGATTACCTGACCCGGTGACAAACGACACTTTCCAACAAGACATAAATACAATTTAAATTATAAAATGTAAAATTTTACTGTGTACGTAAAGATCGACAGTGCAAAATTTGGAAACTATATCATTTTTTTTAACCAAGTTTGTCAACTTGTATATAGGCTTACATTTAAAGTGTCGAACTATTTTATACACTATTATTTCACATTTGCGGTCAGTATTAAGTAGGCTATATTTATCAAGTCATTTTATTTGACACCATTTAGCTATTTACTATCAACCAGCCAGTGGACCCTCTTTTGCAGCCCAGTTGTAGCTCATATGAGGCTCAAATATATTTGCCACCGACAAGTGGGCTGCAAAATGGGTCTAAGTTGGTTTGTCCACAGGTTCTAATGAGGTCATACTATGCGTTTGCTCATATCTGGGGTGCGAAATTCCGGTCCCGCTGCTTTGACACACCCTACTACAAGCGACTGTCATTAACAGACTTGTGCAGACTTTGATGATAAGCTGGTGACGAATATTAATTTTGATCAGATGTGTTGATGCAAAGAAACATCTACAACATGCATGTAGGCTCTTCCTCCTGGATTTGGGGGCCCGATTTATTATGTGGGGGATTTGTTACCGAAACTTTATAGGTCCCAACTCATGGTCATTTAGAACAGTTGTTTACCTTCTGGGGCCCAAAATACTGAAACCATAAAGGTTCTGTTTACCGTTTTAATGGCCAAGCCCACTCTGTATCCGCCTGCAATCTACCTTCCAGACTGATGCCAATGTGGAAGAAAAAAAAAGTTGCAGTTCATCAACGGGCCACTGGAGGTTGGCTTAGAAAGTGAGTAACTCTCAATTGACTCCAATATTAAAATGTCCACCTTTTGCAACTAAAAAAACGTATTTACAGCCTGGTAAAAAAAAAAAAAAAAAAAAAAAAAAAAAAAAAGAAAGAAATAAAAGAAAATAACATTTTGGGTTTGGTCTTTTTTTGTACCACATCAGGGAAAATCATATGCTCTTTTATCTTCTTTGTAAAGCTACTTACTTAATGTCATATTCTTGAGACCTTTTGCACCCGTGGTTTATCTGTAAACAAATCTACCTACCCATCATAGGTTAAAATTTAATGAATGGACCAATTTATTAATTTAATATATACAATATATGTCAGTCATATGTCATATAGTCAATGACATTCAGCTTGTTGTGCTTTTGTTTTTTTAAACAAACTGATAACTTTTCTTTGTTTGCAAAGCAGTTTGATCAGATTTCATGTCAGCATCAGTAGACACTAGAAACACTTGTTGTGAAAACAAAATAGTAAAAAAAAAAACCATAAAACACACATGGCACAAGTTTAAAATCATTCCAGAATAGTTTATTCTTTTATTTCACATCCCCTTGTCCTATGCCTCGCCCTCCCTCATCCCTTTTTGCTGCACTCAGTCATTACAAGGATATGGTGCTGATTCCATTTTACAGCCAAAAAGATAGATAAATAAATAACTACGATTCATCATACTACACGCAAAAAAAAAGAAAAAAAAAAAGAAAAAAAAAAAAGGAAAAGAACCATTAAATGGGTCATTTTGTAAATATCTAATTGTCCTCATTTATGTACATCTGCACTGTTTATCCTTTTGGACTGTAATCAACTTTAAAAGTGTACCTTACTTCTTAGTGTAAACCCCTTCAACAACATCAAAAAAGAAAAATGTTTCCATTAAAAGTTTGTTTAAGTGTGGAATTCATCATCGGCTTGGCCTAAGTTACACAGTCCTGAACTTGCAGCTGTGGCTCTGAGTAGCTGCAAACCGCCTCCTTTTAATGACCAAAAGGAGTTTCTTTTTTTTTCCTTCTTTTTTTTTTTTTTTAAACCACCAAGTTAAATGCCAGCGGTCCCAGCATTGCAGGACAAACTGCATGCATTGCCCTGAGCCCTGGTTTTGCATTTGTTCTTTGTTTTTTTTTTAACCTGACATCTCTTTGTGCAGAGATGGGGAAAAGGAAAGCTGTGACTACACCAGCTGTCGAGAGACTGTTACTTTAGGCCAGTCTTTTACATGAACAAACTACATGCATGCTGAATGTCTGACTACAGCCATGTAGCAATGACTTACTGCAATGAATGCATTAATGTCATGACAGGGTGATTTTTTTATTTTTTTTATTTTTTATTTTTTGTTAAATGTAGCTCTGACACTGTGATGCTCCTTATTTAACAGTGCAAATAGAACTGATTTGAAAGGCAGAAGCTACTATTCTGATCTCCAACGGCAGGATGTACATTTCTTTTGTCTCAGTGCATAATGTCAGGGCTATACCTAACTTTAGGTAGTTCTGCCCACTTGCACCGCTTTGAACTTGCTTTTTATTGAATGAAAATCTGCTGTTTTAACACCAGGGATGATGTCCGTTACAGTCCTACAAAAAGGTGCACACTTAGATATCTCCTGGAGCTACTCTATACACAAGGACATCACTCTTCCTGATATATGACTCGGTTACTAGTTTACACTTGTTTATTGGCTGGACGGTTTAAACTGATGCAAGAGAGAAGAGAGAGATGGGTGGGGGCTGGGCTGGTAATTGATCTAGTGTGACATTTTTTTTTTTTCTGCTTCTGGTACTTAAGCTGCGATTTGTCTGGATGAATAGAAGGTAAGAGTGTAGGGCAGATTTACCATGCCTAAATAAAAACAAACAAATGGTATGCATACCTGTAAATATAAAATATTTCCTTCGTGTATACATTTACTGTGTCAGTTAAGATAATAAAAAAAAAATCTGTTAAAAAGGACAACGTATTTAAGTGACTCAATTATTGGTGATTGGGAAGTTCATTGTTGCTCATTTTGGCATTGATGACGTGTCAAAAAGCAAAGAGATTACTTGCACCTCGTGAAAACAAGAGAAAGCCCTCGTCATTAGAAACATGCAGCTTTATGCTGCCCTCTACTGGACAACAATGAAATTCCATACGTCAAGTTGCTTTTAGTTTTCTGAAAACGTCGGATTTGGTTTTAATGTGGCACGCAAAGACATGTCACAAAGTAAATTACTAATTCACTAATTAAAGGCTTAAATGAGTGTCCTTTTAACATATTTCATCTATTTATGACAGTAAATGCATAAATAAGATGGAAATGGGTATGACGATGTACATTGTTTGTCACCATTTCTTCCATTAATTTGTTATTTTTAATAGTCATTTTAAATCTTCCACGGTTTGGTTAGTTTTGGTTTACTTCCCCAAAGATTGATCACCCTCATGAGGCACATCTTTGTCCCACTGCAGGTCACTGGTCAAAGCGCATCTTTGTCTCAAGGATGTTTGAAGAAAAATTACACCAGCCAGCCTTCACATGGAGATGCTGCTGTAGAGCTCATCAATCTTTGCCTTGAAGAACTCCTTCAGTTCTGGTCTCTTGGCCTTCAGCGTCGGAGTCAGGAGGCCGTTCCCGATGGAAAACAACTCATTGTGGATGTAGATGTTCTTCACCTTCAAGACAGTGGTAAAAGAATTTTAAAAGAAATAAAAGGTGGGGGTTATACAAGGTGATTTTTTTTTTGTGCAACAGGTAAAAAGGCTTAGATTTCACCCTCTCAAATATGTAAAATAATCACTTTGTATAAATCAGAGCACTAAATTGCCACTTTCTGTATGTAACATGTGTATTCATTGTCATCTTTTGTTTTATTGATTCATTCCAGACATGCCAAAACTATTGCGTAAAGCATAACAACGTTAACACTAGTATGAATCTATAAATATACATATACACACACACATGAACATACAGAACCCTTTGAAAATAAGTCTATATAAACAAATGGATACATGGAAATGCCTGCCTGTTAATATGGCTCCAGGATGTGTTCTGACATGTTTATGAAAGAATAGTCAGGAAACAGTTTTGCCTTATTAAAAGTTATACGATGGGAATTCATAGTCTCTGAACAATGCATTAGCAGCTGGCTATTCATTTCTTTCTGATCATATGAGCAAAGCAATAAAATAGGAAAAACAGTATTTTATGGCTGTTCAATCAACTGTTACAACTCAGACTTTTATAATCCTGTGCTAGACTACTATATTGTTTTATTTTGTCTGAACATAGTCCAAGGTATAATTATGCTGTAGCTGAACCAGACCGTGACAGACGTGGACTGTTAACACCAAGACCAGAGAAGAGGCAGGTGTTGTTTTCCAGGTGTTATGTCAGGTCAGGCCTCTCTTCAACACAAAGCTTTAGACCGGTTCCTCTGGATTCTACTTTGATTTCTAGCGGGGACAGTACCAGCAGGTGCAGAAGAAGCTGCCTCTGGCACCACTGGATAGACATCATGGTTGTTTTGGATTGAAGAGGGCACCACACCCTTCAGGAAAGTGAAGGGGTATGTCTGGGCAAGCTACATTTACATATTATTTGCAAGTCTTTAGATTTAACAAACGAGCAATGGTTTGCAGAAACCTTTAGTGCCATACAAACTCCTAAAATTAAATATTACAAGTCATTTTGATGAAAAACTGATTGAATACTGTCCCCTTACCTGCTCAAAAGAGTGGAGGCCACTGGCTTTGCCCAGACGGACCAAATCTTCAAGGATTGCCTTCTTTAATTCCTTTAAAAAAAAAAAAGAGATAACTTTCATTGTTAAAATAAAGTGACTCCCATTTTCCTTTAGTGTTAACTGAAGTATAAACGTTCGGTAGGGATGGTTCACCTACCGTGTTTTTACAGAGGTCCTTGTAAGTCCCCAGGATGCCCTTCTTTTTCGCCCATTCAGGCATAACTTCCTGGTCAGGAACCACAATTCCTACCAAGCAAGACTGAAAAAGCAGAGAAAACATAACCCCAGGAAGCCACAAACGAGACCAAGAATATGCTCCCCTCCATATTCAGATTTGTGTGACATCACAACACATTTTCTGCTCGGCGCATCTGCGTCCCCACCTGCAGACTATCTCCATGTACGTAGAGCTGCGCCACAGGCTGACTCCTAATGTAGATGTTCTCAATCTTCTCAGGGGAGATGTATTCCCCCTGTGCCAACTTGAATATGTGCTTTTTCCTGTCAATAATCTTCAACGTGCCGTTCTGCAGGAGATGAATTTCAATATGACGAGAAAAGAAAAGCAAACGTGTTGAAAACTCCAAACGTCTCGTTACAAGCACTCTGAACATTGTATAATATGTGACGAGTCTGACGTGAGCGGCGAACGCACAGGCAACCATTTGCCAATGTCTCCAGTGTGGAGCCAGCCGTCCACATCCAGAGTCTCGGCTGTTCTCTCCGGGTCTTTGAGGTAGCCTTTGAACACATTTGGTCCCTTCACACAAACCTGAACCACAGATTTAAAAAAAAGAAAAAAGAACGGAACATACATAAGTCATCTAAATGCATAATTGCAAACCATGTTTTCCCATCTAGATACTCATTTTACTCACCTCTCCTTCTCCCTTGGAGGCAAAATAGTTCTTCTCAGGAACATCTACCAGTTTGATGAGGTTACATGGTAGCGGAGCCCCGACGTGACCTGTTGGTCAAAAACTCTTAGTACTTTGTTTTTAAAATCTGAACAAATCTGTTTCTGCTCATTTTTCTTCGGGGTAAGAAGGCAGTTTCAATTTTTTCACAGAACACCTGTATTTGATAAAATTATAGCAAATAATAAAAAACTAATTCACCTTATTACACGCGTATCTACCAGAACTGAGCAGCAGGGGGCAGTACTAGGCTACGTTTCAACGTCCCTCCGCACAGCCGGTGAATAACAGTCGCCAACTTACTTCCTTCACAACTGGTTGAGGAACATATTTTATACATTTCTGTGATACTTTGCGGTATTTTTTTTTGTTTTGCATTGATACAATGCGTGTCGTGCCAGTCTAATTAATTGTCTTTATTTCAAGTTTCCCCACCCTTAAAAAAATATGTGACACAAAAGGAAACATCCCTACTTCCTTGGCAGCCTTTCACTTTTCTGTATTTGACAAAGTCTCTATCAGATGACTGAGGAGAGGATTTTTTTTTTTTTTTAACAGAAGTTCAGTTAGGGATCGATTTAAAAAAAAAAAAAAAAAAAAAAAAAAGTGTGACATTTACTTACATTAAGTATCCCTGTTAGTGATTATCTAAATAAGTAATTACAATTAAAGACTTCATCTTCTACTTCATTTTTTTTAAACCACAAAGCAATACTATGGCTTTGACTTACTATAAAAGCTACCAGGCCTGTAAAAGATTACAAGCACAAGCCATAGTGTTTACTCATGAAATACCTTAACAAGATACCAGCAGAACCAGTGGATATCAAATAACACTGTTTAACAACAGCTAAGAAAGTTAGGTTGTACGAAAGTTAATGAACGCAAGTATTTTTGGAATGACTACACCCTTCACTCATCGCCTTAACCTGCACCTTCCTTTCACCGAATTAAGTGGATTTAGTTTGGACTTTAAGATAGATCAAGTTATTTGCTGTGAATTACCTACTAAGCCCTTTTAAACTTTACCAAAGCATTTAGTTTAGCCCAAAGCTCCAAGGTATGTTTAGGCAAAGAATGTGGAACCTTCTCATTGGATGTTTTAGTGGAACGAAAAAGGCACCACCTTTGAACGACAATATCGCTGTTAAATGGACCAGTTCTGTTGTGCATGGCCCTTTTCAAGATCTTCCTTTTTAGAAACATCCAGTCATCAGTCCTGGCCAGCGAAGTGCTTCATTCTATCAAAATAACACTCGCACTCAATGAATACATCTTTGGCAGTGTGCAGTCAAAAGGGTTCAGTGTTTCACACGGACACACTTTGAGATGGGGACTGGGGCGAAACAGGAAAAAAAAAAAAAATCTGTCGTCCAGCAGTTAAACCGACTCTCCTCAGAGAGGCAGTCCTAGCAGCCTAGTCCATCCTCTATCCCTGCATCTGCTTTTGATAAACCCCATTAGTACCGCACAATCATTACAATAAGAATTGGGTTAACTTGGAGTATTGCAAAACATCCAGGACAGCGCGCACACACACACACACACACACACACACACACACACACACACACACACACACACACACACACACACACACACACACACACACACACACACACACACACACACACACACACACACACACACACGCACACACACACACACACACACGCACACGCACGCACGCACGCACGCACGCACGCACGCACGCGCGCTTCGACTCACGGGCATGTTCATTAGCACAATGACCTAGTTAATCCCAAAAGCTATGCCTAGTGGTTACAGTGGTGGGCTTGGGCGTGGAGGACCCAGGTTCAAGCCCAGGGCTGCCCACAATGGTAAATCACTGGGGGCTCCTGAGCATGGCCCTTAACTCCCAATTGCTCCCCGGCGCTGGTTCTAGCAGCCCCACTGCTCACTAGTAAAACTAGTTGATGTGTTAAAAGCAGAGGTCCAATTTCGGTGTGCATCGTACATACGTGGTGTGCACAATGTCCAAACTGACAAGAAAGGTAATGGAAAAAAAACAAAAAAAACAACCTTTAGACCTTTGAGCGGAGTCAAGTCGAGGAAATAAGTTCAGTGATCCCAGCTGTGATATCTCACGTGTAAACAGACACTGACCTGGGGTCCAGTCTCCAGGTGTGGTGAAGGTGCAGCCGGCGGTGCACTCTGTCTGGCCATACGCTTCGTAGACCTAAACACAGACAAACACGAAGCATAAAGGGCTTTGTGTGCAGAATCGTACCGCCTTGATGAACTCCATAGATCAGGATGACTGCGTCTGTGGACGCTCTATTATTCGGTGGTGCATAATGTGTGTGTTTTAGACCTTGAGATTGAGGAATTTTAATTCTTTTAGCACTTTTTAGATGTTATTGTTTAATCAGTCCTTTAATAAGTGAATTATCTTTCTGTCCATCTGCTGTGCTGAGACTGAGAATGACACACGCAGAGCAATTTGACGGACAGTCACTTTCATGTGGTAGCTTGATACTTCGAGAAAGGGTTAATACACACAGATGCAGTGTGTGTGTGTGTGTGTGTGTGTGTGTGTGTCTGACCTGACATCCCAGTGCTGCTCTGAGAAAGCCCAGGACAGTGGGTGAGGTAGGAGCTGCTCCTGTTATAATCATCCTCAGTCTTCCTCCCAAGCTGGCCTACGCAAAGTGGAAACCCATTATTAATCAAAGATGCATTACTTTATTATTTTACAAAGTTTCCTGAAATCTTGATGAAATTACTGCGAGATGATTCAGTCAAAATACCACAAGGATTCAGTGCAAAAGCTCCCTATTCAACCATGTTTGTTTTAGTGTTGTTCATAGGAGCCGTTTTTAGGGGGTGGAGTCAGCCACTGGCCTCCACTCGGCCCTACTCCACCCCCCCAACCCTGAAGATGCGCACCTTTACTCTGCCCCTTTCTAACGTAAAGCAAAAGCAACAAGGTGTGATGCTGAGATGGCTGGATAACTACACTGATCTCAGCCCGGGATGATGCATTTTTAGACGTAAATCACGCCAAAACAAACAAATGTGATGGGGTTGACAGAGGAATATTTATTTGAAAATGAGAAAAAAAGAAAAAAAATTAGGTTTTGGTACTCAAAAAAAAAAAAAAAAGGATGTTTTTTTTTTTGGTAATTGACTTTTCTCATGTATATTAAACGTTGTAATACCTGGTATTCATCATTCCTTCCAAGATTACAAAAACTACAATGAGATTTAAAATAAGAAATAACCAATCTACTGGCAGCCTTAATATCTGCTTCTCCATTTCACATTTACTAATCTTTTGTGTGAATATAGAAGAACAAACAGATGTGGCTGGTTTTGTCCGTGAGAATTTGGTTCTAATCCAGGAATTTGATTTTTCTGTCTTTCAATTTCATTATTACTCACCGTCTGGGTAAGTTTGGGCGTAAGTTGGAAGTGAGGACGGGATCTGGCATGGAGACATTACCTACCTGAATCTTACTGAAGAAGATCTTGTCCCAGATACTGTCGCAGCGAATGATTCCGCTGCTGACTTCGGCACCTTTTCTCTTGGCAGCAAAGTTGAGTAACCAACGTTTCAACGGGGTGTTCGCCTGGCTGAAAATCTGCGGAGGAGACAATGACAACACATTCAATCTTCAGATGGGGCCGTCCCCTCTTTTTTCCAACTCCAGCCGCCCGTATTTGCACATCTCACCTTGTCGTACATGCGGTTGAGCAGTCGAGGCACCACGGGGAAAATGGTCGGCCGCAGGGCCTTCATGTCATCTGGCAGGAGGCGGATGTCGCCCTGATAGAAGCCGATCCGTCCTCCGTGGCAGTAGACCACGGACTACAGAGACAGACGCAAACACACAAATACTATTAACCTTCTTTGCAACACAGCAAAGGGCCCTAATTTTACACACACTTGTATTCATTATACTCTACCTGTGATTTTTGTGGAACTTTTTAGGAACATTTCATTGATTAAAAAAAAACACAAAAAAAACCTGTTTACTAATAAATGTACCGATTTTAAAATAAACCCTTTCATTAATGAACCGATGCACCCATTCATATACATACGTGCACACACATCATCAGACTTGTCGTAAGTCTGCGTCATTCCCAAACTCACAGGTTTCACGTCATGTAGAAAAAGAGGAACTTTACAATTACATTCAGTGTTTCGGTAATGTCTTTTCCCACAGAAAAGAATTTCCCACGTTAAAAAAAAAACAAAACAAAAAAAAACTTATAACACACAAGTATTAAAATAATAATAAAGAAAAGAAGAAAGTGCAATGATTCCCACTGTAATGTGGTAATTTGGAAGTTTAAAGCACAAATAAAATGGGTTAAATCATAAATGTGATCCTAGCCACTGTCACGAGAAGGTGCTCGACAAAAAAGGGCTTTGAAGTTATTGTTCTTCTTTAAAAAGGCATTGCAGACATGTTTGGCTTGACTTGTCATGTTACATTCATGCAGTTCATTTGAGCAACTCTGCCAGGTGGTTAACTCAAATATGCAGCAGATAAAGTGACTCAGTGAAGCAAAGTCATCTTTGAAGTTTTGTGTCTGATATGCAACTCGGGATCTTGTGCCAAACAGGGAGAACATGCATGAAGTTGTGCTGCTAAAAGGCATTTTAGACGTTAGTCGACTTTACTTCAATTTACTGTGAATTAAGTTGGATTTTTTTTCACCATGACACCCTCCCACTTTTATAGATCCTGACACACAACAAACAAAAACTAAAGTTGCTTTGTTTCATATTTTTTTAGTCTCTGAACAATAAACTACAGGGCTTCCTATCAGATATCACAGACTTGGGGATGTGTGCCAGTGTGAGACTACTGAGCCTGTTGTGTGCTGCAGTCTGGGGAAGTTGGGTGGTTTCCTGTGTCTGAGTCTCATGCTTCTTACAACACTGCCACGCTCTGCATACAAACAAACCCGGCTGGCCCAACCTGACACTACTGCAATTGACATGCACAGGTGAAGCGCGGGAACAGTTGTTGTCATGGAGCAATGCAAAACGGGCACATCTGGGAGCTGGGAGCGTTTAATGTTTGAAGTGAGGTTCTATATATCGCAATGCTGCATTGAGTGATGACTTCTTACACTTTATCCAAGGGAATCGGTTTCTTTAAAGAGGTTCTGATTATTTAATATTCTTTCAGTGCATGTGCACCACTAAAAAACAGCTCCAGGCAAAACAGAGTGGATGGAAAGTCTTGCAGGGGTGGCATTTCCTTTAACCATAAAAATGGAGCCAGAACTCTGACCAAAAGTGAAACTTACCACTCCTCCCTCCCCACCCATTTCAACTGAATGGAGCAGGAGTTGTAAGCCTATAAAAACTAGCAGTGAATCATCCTCTTTCTAAATCCCCTTACAGTCTAAAAATATACCCAAACAATTCCTCTGGGAATTGTTCAGCATGAATAAGCTCAGATAGGGAAAAAATAGAGAGAAAGATGTTTTACACCTAATCACATAATATCAGTAAACCCCCCCCCCCCCCCCCCATTTGAAAGTGCACATTCATTGCATGCCTACTAAACACCTGTAAACTACAGGCATGGCATTCCTCCCAAGTTGTGGAAAGTGAAACAACCTATGAAAGGAGAGGAACAGCGAGGATCGAGCCTCTCCTCCTCCAACCCACGCACTCAACAGTTAACACCTGCTTACAATGTCATGCTTCAGACTAGAATTCTTCCTCTGCCCACACATCCCGAAACTCTTAAAAACACAAATATTGCATTCCTCTGGTGTCAGATTTCAGATCAGTTCATTTACCTCAATGAGCCTCTCAAACATGTGCGCCAGCGGGAGGAAAGAAATGAGGCAATCGTCCTGGTTAGGGAAAATGACTTTCTGCAGGACACACAGGGCAGGAAACAATTAGGTGACACAGTAACTTCAAATCAAAGCTGCATCTAAAAACAAGCATGTCAGACTGACATCACTCAGCAGAAAACGTGCAGGTTTATTAAATGGAGGTAGCTTCAGTAAAAGGGAATAGGAGAGACTCACATCCGTCACTTTGAGGAAGCCTGAGAAATCTGCCACCACGTTTCCATGGGTGAGCATGACTCCTTTCGGGTTTCCTGTGGGAAGCAGACACAAAAACACTTAGCAAGATCACACAGGTGAGCTAACCTCAATGGCCAGAGGAGCACACGGCTCCTCTGAAGACTGAACCCGACCCGACTGACAAAACCGTGCTTGTTCAGCAGTCTCGGTGAAATTTTTACTCACACTTCATGTGTTGAAACGTGAGACTGTTTCTTGTAACACGTTTCTGGCTCCGCACAGTGAACTGTATTAGGTGGGTAATCAAAGGGGTAATAATCAAAAGCAGAAGCTTGCAATAAATGTATACAAGTACTTTTTCTCAATGGAAAAAAGATTAAATATTTTCCATTCCATTCAAGTTTCCACAGCACCAGGACAACTCAACCTATTGCTCCACAAAGAGACAGACGGGCCTCTTGTGAGAGTTTATCATTTCTTAATCTGGATACAACAAAGGCAGTAATGTTTTATAGCTCTGTCCCACTGACTATCTCAAATTCACAGGCATACATTGTAGTTCATATGAAGCAATAACTCTTGAGATAAGGTGCTCCTCCTTTGAGAGCAGTCCCACATAGCTGCGGGCAATGCAGTAAGCCAAGACCTGAATAGATTTTGTAACCAAGACAGATGGCTTTCTCAAGCAATGCAGAGTGACGTATTCCATGGAAAACGAAACAGCGGCCCCAGTGCCATCTCGTTGCCAGTAGGTGGTGTCATTTTCAACAGATCCTGCACAGGGGCTGCTGCTGCTGCTGCTGCTCGCTTGTAAAATGACACCAGTGAGTCCCTAAATGACCCTTTGCTTTTTTTAAATCGCTTATCTTCAGCAGTTGTTGTGGGTCCTAAAAGGCAGCGCTACCTCTTCCTCTTTGACTGTTCTCTCGTGACATGACAGAACACGCTGGGGAATCCAGGGAAGGCATTTGTTTGGTGAAGAGGAGGCAAAATGACCTCATATTTTTTCCTGTAACGTGCAACCAGACCAAACTCCCCCAGACAAGACTTAAACTTTTTCAAAGAAATTCTGCCATGAACGTACATAAAAAACGTCTAAAGATACAACATAGGGCAACATAAGTGGCATTCTGAACAGCGAAAGGCTCATTTTACAGTCAATCATTAAATAAATGTTTATTCGACAACGAACTGTGAGGGATTTTATTTTCAGCATGGGGGCAATTGGTCTGCAAGAGTTGCAGACTTCCACGGTAGAGGCATGCCGTTTCCAGTAAGTCACAGAGTGTCAAGTGTATAAAACAAAGGGCAGCTGCTTTGTGTTTGAGCCAACTTCCTGCTCGCAGACATGCGGCATTATGCAATAAGTAACAGAGTTCCCAGCTATTTTGGCCTTCTCTTGCTCACTTTTACACTAGTGTGTGTGTGTGTGTGTGTGTGTGTTCTGCTTTTGCAGCATTTGTGGGAACGTTAATGAAAGCTGTATAAATGGAGGTGTGTGTGCCAACTCATAAGTAACGTGGTATTTCAAAGTTCTATTATCTGCCCTACAAACGCATCATCGGCATGGAGCACATGCCTAATTACCGAAAGCTTAAATTTTTTTTTTTTTTTTTTTTTTATTTACGTTTGAGTAAGGTATAATTTCCTCTACTTGTGCACAGGAGCTCTCTCCACACTCCGAACAGAAGCTTCCTTTAAGAAAGAGCTGCGTATGAGTCAGATTTCACTTCCTGTTGGACTGAGTTCACCTGACTTCTGTCTTCAAAGTGTTTTCATCCGTATGCAGCACATCTAGACATCATTTTAGGACTTCATTAACGCCCAAAAAGGTAGCATTTGAAAGCTCTGCTACGTGGCGGATGGAGGCAGGTGATAAGATCGTTTTCCTGTTTGTGGGTCTCACAGCGTTGTGTGAACATGAATTTTGGGTTGCAAGCTTTTGCTGTTTTCCGGCTAATTTTGGTGGTTGTTCAGCTGGATGTTCGGCTGGATTCCTCTGAAAAGCCGATCATGTGCCAAATTCAGACGCAAGCCTGCACGTGCGCGTCTGTGCAGCAGTTCAGCCTTGTTTGTACCATGTTTGTGATTATATGTATAACCGTAGTTAGATTGTAATTTATGTTATATGTGTGTATATACCTGCATGAACTACCTTACATTGTACTGGGTGGTTTCTAAGTACATTTTTATTTTGAATCTCTATTAATCACAGAGGTTTTAACAGAAAACATCATATGCATGGAAATTTGTGGACTCAGTAGCACTTAGAACAATTAAGAAACAAGATATTAAAATTAAAAAAGGGCAAAAAAAAAAAAAAAAAAGTGTGGGACAGTGTTGGAAAAGATGATCAGCTTAAAAAGGTTTGACAGTTTTCTTCTTTTTTTTGTGCTTTTTCAACTTCTTCCTCTTTCACTCCTGCTCTTATTCACAGTTGGCCGTATTCCCCGCATCCCTGAGTGAGGTAACTTCCAGTACCAAGTCAAAATGTGCGTGACACTTCAGTATTACCTGTGGTTCCACTGGTGAAGCACACAATGGACAGGTCATCTGGCGCTGGTGGCTGTGGAGACAAAGTGACACGGGTCAGAAGACATTCAGATTAATCCGAGAAGGAAAACTTGCTCCCTTTTTATCTGCACAATATAAATGTTTTAAATTCCTAATCGGTGCAGCAACCCGGCTCCGGCTCTTCTGTCCCTCTCAGCAGTAGCAGAGTTTCTGGCCTTTTAATACCCAGCGTGTCCTCGGTTAAACTGTCACAATGCAGATCCATGTAACAACTTCCAAAAGGCACCAGATGCTCCTTGGCTTTTGTGCTCCTACCTTAAATCTATTGACAAGCTCCATTTGAGTTTAGTTGCTAAATCAGTGGAGCTGATATTTGCCCTCACAAGAAACCAAGCATCATCTTGATGTCTGATCAGACCAAGACGGCAGTCTTTAGATACTGCATGTAAACTGGAGTTTGTTTGTCAAGTCAAGTTGCAGCGTTGTTGGATTTTCCTTTCCACACTTCTCAAGATATCGTCGCTATCCAGATGAAAACAGATCTTCTCTGCTAGTTGACTTCTGTCCAGGCAAAGTTTGATACAAATGTGCAGAGACCAATATGCCAAGTGGAGAGAATTAGCTCCAATCAGAGCAATGAAACGTCGTCAATTAAAAATGCTCATGGAGTTACATGTAAGCAAGGCTGCTGGGAAGATGCTGTGCAGTGATTAGAGCACGCGAGCAAGCAGCCTGACCGCGGTACACACTTCTTCTTAAATGTGAGAAAGGGACACTGCGAAAGGGAATACAGTCCCTTTTTTTTTAACGTCTTAAATTCTTAAAAAATCGAATTCATTTATTCTGCTAGAATGACTACAGTTGTTGTGCAGCTGTTGCAGCGTGTCGTACTTACTATGGGCTTCCTGTGGTGATCTCTGCCCAGAGCCTGTAACACAACGTCATGAAAAATGTTTTAAATCACTGTGGCATCAGGTGCGCATAAATAAGATTGCAATGATGTCAAACAAAGCTTTTTTTTTGCGATTTCCTGTGGAACATTTAATTATAGCACATTCACGCCCTCTGATTTCTGTAAATGTCGTACATTATGAACATACTGGTTTTGATTAGACACTTCTGTCTTCATTTGGTAGTTCAAGACTAGAAATGTATGGTTTCTGGGGGAAAAAAAAAAAAAAAAAAGAACATATGGGCCTAAAGTCTATCCCTTCCTGTTTTTGTTTTTTATAAAATTTTATTTAGTCACAGGGATCTGCTGGAGCTTATCTCAGCTTTCTTCAGGCAGAAGGCGGGGGCGCACCCTGGACTGGTCATCAGTTCATCACAGATAAGACAACCATTCACACTCACGCTTATTTTAAAATCGCCATTCAACCTCACATACTTGACCCATGCTGGGGGTCCAACCTTCCTGCTGTGAGGCAACAGGAACAAACCACTGAGCCACCCAGTCATTTCTAAAAATGTAAAAGTTATCAACGCATTTCTTATCTTGCGTCTTAAATCTCTGAATGTGGCTCAGAGTTCCACCTGTACTTTTATCTCTAATACTTGGCATGCTCAACGACAATGTGGGGAAATTGCAGACAGAAGCATATATGTCAACTACGTGCGTGACCGAAATCTTCCCTCCCTGCAACAAACGCCATTATCCACTAGATGACTTTCATTTACCTCCCTGTTGTAAGAGAACAAATGAAATCTTATCACTTACAGTAACAAACAGAGCAGGCAAATTACTGTAAAAGAGCAAAGACGCAAAGGCAGATAAACATCTGACCCAGCGTGAACGCAGCCTGTGTGTGCATGTCTACCAAGCCTACAGACAACGTCAGTTTGTTGTGACTGGATGCACAGGGCCTGTTATTGTAGTCAAAGTTGAGAATGTTAATTGTTCCTAGTCTACATGAGGAGGACATAGTTGCAGCAATTAGTGTGCAACATACATTTACAGTGAACTAATTACATTTATAACCGGTAAAACACCCACCGGGGTAGATACCTCTGATGTAAAACCCAGAGTAAAAACAGACTGAAGCAGTAGAGTCAGTGTCAAGTTTGCCCCCTTGATTTAAGGTTTCAGGTTGCTAAGCAACATAATCAGGTAACCTTTTTTTTTTGTTTGTTTTTTTGGCATGTATATTGAATTTGCAGGTAAGTAACGTCACCTATTCCCAGAAATGTTTAGATTAAAGAGCTGGCACTCATCAAAATATACAATTATGCTGCTACAAAGGGAAAGCGCTCCAGATTGTGTGGGGATTTAAAATCTGATTTTTGGTTATTAGTACAAATCTGGGAAAAACAGATGACTTTTTCTTTACTAGCATGTGTTAACGGTCAACCTGATTGTAATCCCTTTTATTCATTAAAATATGTTTTGCATCAGCTGCAAAAAAGCCGTTTCCTGAGATGCGTCTAGAAATGCGTTTAGAAAGTTCGGGAGGGTTTTTTTTTTTTTCCTTCCTGTATGCTGCACCTCGACTTCCTGTATGCTCTGCACGTGGACGCCGCAGCTCTTTCCGAGCTCCACCAGAGCGGACTCAAAGGCGTCCATCAGGATGATTCTTCGCAGGCCGGGGGTCTCCTTCCGTTCCACGTTCTCCAAAAGCACCTGAGCTTTCTCGACTTTGTCGCAGATGACCGTCGAGATGTCGGCTGAAGTGAAACAAGCGCACAAGTGCACACACACACTCTTGTGTGAATATCAGCAAAATAATAATAGTAATAACAATAAAAAGAACAAAAACAAACATGGAGTGGAGATTTAGTTGAAATTTGAACGGATTTTTTAAGCATGACGTCCAAAGAAACAATAAAATCTGTTTTCTACATTTTTTTTGAACAAGATTCAAATTTTTTAAAACTACAGTAAACAGTTAATTGGTTATAATATTAACCAGACATGGCAGATGATTCTGTTTGAGGCTTTATGAACTGGATTAAATTGGAACACAGCTGGATAATAATCAGGTGTGAAAGTGGATTTAATGTCTTGATAAAAATGCCAAAAACAGTTAAAAAAAAAAACAAAAAAAACCTTTAATGTTGTGCGTTTGCTGTCGTTTATTCTCAGGCAGTCTGCTGATAATCTTCTCCAGGAACGCCAGCCGCGACCATTCTGGCGGACTTTCAGCCCTGATTATAACGACATCTACATAACTAGGCTTCTACTGAATTTCTCACTTGAGGAGAGTTTTTTTTATCAAAACGCCTTCTAAGAAAAAATTAACTGAATGGAAGTTAATAATTTGTGTTCATTTTTTCTTAACTTCATTGATACATTCAGTCTATTTCCTATAAACACATCCAGTAGCCACTTGATTACAATCAAACTGCCCCTTTGAGACCGTTTCCATGGCATCTGCACCAGTGAGCGGAGGTCTTCAAGTGCTTGAGTCAGTCACACACTTGGACTCCTGAAGGTTAGTAGCTGATATTTTCTCCTCTTAATACTGTGGTGTGTTGCGTTTACAGGGCAATGAGCCGCTTTGTCGGTACGTGCGCCTACCGGTGTTGATGATGAACCGTATAGCATCTGCGCCTAGAGTGTCATAAAGTGGGACCACCACCATGGAGTAGGTGTAGCACGCCAACTCTGAGATGATCCACTGGAACATTAGCAAAGGCAAAAGGGTTTAAGTGCATCTTCTTCACGCCCACCAACGCAGAGCAGTGACGCAGTGACAAGACACAAATATTGTGAGAAGTTCAAAGAGCGGCAGTCACCTCCGGTCGGTTCTGAGCAAACACTCCTATGAACTGGTTGGGGTTGGGCAGGCAGCCCTGGTGCAGAAGGCCCGAACCCAGATGCTCCGCCCGGGCCGTCACCTGTGAAACGAGAAGATCCAACAGCTGATTGAAGCGAGGAGAACAAAACCAAACACATGCTACCCAGGCTGCCCAAGAGGTCAGAAGAGTGTCACTGTCATTCAGTTCTCTTGGAGAATACGTGGCAGGACTCAGGAATGTTTCTTCACGGGTTTTGGGACAATTGCAATGGGCAATCTGGGTGATTACGATGATGCTGCCTCCAAAATTAGGAAAAAGAGGACACCCGTGTTTATTTTTCCACAATTCTTTCACAATAAAAAGCAGAAAAAGATCACGCGCCTAATTTTAGACTCTCTTTGGTAACATCCACAGTTTTTTCCCCTGAGGAGAAACGCAAAGATAATCCATCTGTTACGTAAACCGCTGAGCTGCCAAAAGTGACCATGATTGTGAAAGGCATAAAAGAAAGCATGACTGACGTTCCGGTTCTTAGACTGCAGAGATGACTAGTTTCCTGTTTCACCAACAGTCTCAAGACTTACTTTTTCCCATCTTAGATTAATTGTGGATTCAGAAAAAATTCTCACTAAAGGTGAGAGCAAGCCCAGATTTGTCAAGCTACTTTGGAAATTGGGTGGGAGGAGGGAAAAAAAAAAACAGTCGAGGATGACATAATTTCCGACTTCTGCACAACCTTTACAAAAAAGCTTTCCCCCAGGCATCAGCGCCACTCAAATTGACTTCCTAAAACATGATCTTTTGTGTTCATAGATGCTGGAACCTGAAACTTGTGTCAAGAGATGTAGGAAGTTTTCAGACAATCTGAGAATTAAATGACAGATTATATTAAAGAAAAACCCTTAAAACACAGTGGCTGGACTGGAGACACGTCCTCCTGGACACAGGATGATCCGTCACCTGAAATAAAGGTTTAGGCGACCTGTAGCCCTTCAGGTGATAATAGTGCACCTGTGTTCAGTTAGTCATGACTCCCTTTCTTCCTTTGTGCCTGCGACCAGCTCTGTTTTTCTGAGGCGGTGGCTGTCTGGCTGGACTTCCCGCTCCACAGAGCATCTGTAAGCTTATTACGTTGTCTTTTTTTGTTCCTCTACCAGCACGCCTACCGCGTGTCTGCCTTTGGCTCCTCCACGTACTCATAATGACAGCATCCAGCATCTTATCCAAAGACGCGCCGATCAGTGAAACTGAGGATCAGCCGCTGAATTACTACGATAAACAAAGATCTTTAAGAGACCCACGTCTTGCTTCATTACCACATGAGAAGCATCTTTGTCTGCGGGAACCACTAGAGCATCTCGTTGCATGCATTTTATTTTCCCAGCTACGACTTCAGCTCATCAAATACAGAGATTCGAATGTCCCCTGCATGTCTGAATGGCACCTACCTCTTTGTAGGACATCCATTTGTAGGGTTGGTTGGGCAGTCGCGAGCCTAAGCAGGGTCCATCACCTGTTGAACACACAGGGAGCTAAAACCAGGAACTTTTTCCTTTTCTGTTTTCCCAACCAAAGCAATATCAAATGTTACTCTGTAACCAATAACTTAAGAAATTTCCACCATGCTGGCTAAAACAACCAAGTCTGATACAACTAGAAAGGATCAAATAAATAGTCTCAAACACATCTAAGACTCATTACAGTGTGGTTTGTGAACTGTTTTGTGCTTTTAGCAGGCCCTCTAAGAACAAAAAAACAAAAATAAAAAAAAAATGAATCATCTGCATGATCATTTCACATTCAGATTCTGCCACAAACTACTCTTATCTTTAAAAGGCTTATAAATAAACACAAGAGTCATGTATAATGGAGCCGGTGCAGCTGGAAGCCTGGCTGCTGAATCAATCGCTCGATTTTAGATTCCTCGGCTGTGAGCTGTGACACAAAGATGACCATCACCGTGGAAACCAGAAGAGCTATTGTATCTCCAGCAGCAGAGATATAATTGGTGGTTTCACAGCGAGCATCCGACTCTGTCAGACCGTGTTCACCTCCTGTCTGCAGGGGTTTAGATTACGACTTGTGGGTGGAGTACCAGCTAAATCTGTACTGAAGGGCACAACAATGAGTTTAGAAAAGTCAGTATTTTTTTTTTTTTTTTTTTTATTCGTACTGTATACAAACTGATGCTTGATTCTTAACTACTCTGCCCATCTCTTAAGACGTTTTTTACTGGTGTAAGGAAAGTGGACAGAAATGTTGTGCTTTATGTATTTATACAGGAAACGTTTTACGTAAACGTTTTACATTTTTTTAATCTCCTCCTTACATCCAACCCACCAGATATGTGGAGGCCTCTCTGGAACACCTCGTACATCGTCCTGGCATCGTCATGGTAATGAGTCAGAAGTTTGGAGGGGTCACCCATCATGGACCGTCGCCCGCCATCTTCATGCTGACAAAAACAGGAGTAGAAAGACAAAATATGAGAAAATATCTTTTTATGTTAACTTTGAATCTAATTCTTCTGGATCAGAAACAGTACAGACATAGACAGACAGGCTGATGAGCCATCTCCTTTGTCTTTACTTAAATACCTCTAAATATATCCCAGCTGAGCTGAGCTAAAGTTTTCCCCCTGGTTGTATACTGCTGATGGATGCTGGGTGAGAATCCTGTCAGTAAAGTCTGTGGTGTAAAGAAGGTATTTTTTGGTTTTGGGGTTTGGGGATGATGGCTGGTTAAAGTAAACCAGGTAGGTCTTATGATGCTCAACTTCACACACATTTTGCAGCGTTTGCAAGGTTGTGAAACACTGATCATGTCTGCAGGTGTCCAAATTGCAGGTTTTGTTTCAAGCCCAGTGCACTCTTTCCTCCTCCCAAATGAAGCTTACTGCTCTGAGTCAAGAACAGACACGCTTTTTTTGTGAGTGTGCATTAAAATCATCAGCATGATGCACGTGAGTCTCACCAGCACTTCCTCAGACTGGTGCAGCAGGCTGCAGGGCGGCTTGATGGGGCGGGGTCTGGTGGCAAACCAGTATGCCAACACGGCAGTCAAAGCGCCGATGCCCACAAGTGTGGACGTCGGAAGGGATCGGAAGAACTGGCTGAGCTCATCCATCTCTGGTATCCTCAGGCTGCTCATTATCTCCTGGGCCTGCATCTTCTCCATCAGAGTCGAACTCAGCTCTGCAGGGCAAAGGACACCAAGTCATTGACAATTTCCATAATCAAACCCCTTCTTTAAAAAAAAAAAAAAAAAAAGAATGCAAAGGTCGAAGATATTCAGTTGATGGCATCAACAAAAATAATTTTATACATGTACTTTGGTTACGTGTCTGTGCAAATTTACACAACATTTCCTTGTATGACTCACCAAATCAGTACTCTTTTGGACAGAGCCATGTGACCTGGTGGACTTATAAAAGATTCTTACAAGGTTTGAAAAATGCTGCCTCTAGATTATAAAGGAAATTAGAACACAACAGGAAACTGTCCAAAGTTTAAAGTCTCTGAGCTGATATAAAAATACAAAACAAACTTTAACAAGTCAGTTTTTTTTTTTTCCCCTCATCTGCATGTTTATGCAGCGTAGCAGGAAACCCACGACTTCTACAGACGAGCAGACGATCATGGTTTCTCCTGACAATGTACAAACTTAAGAGCCAAAGTTAAAAAAAAACAAAACAAAAAAACCCAAAAGAAGTAGATGAGGGACTGAAACAACCTACACCCCTGTCTGGCAGGTGACAGTGAACTGCAGCCATCAGCATAAAAATAACGATGTGAAAATGGAAGAAACTCTGCACAGTAAAAAAACAAAAAAAAACAAAAGATGCATACAACCACAGTTCATCCTGCCACCCTTCCATTAAGGCCAGTATGAGAGTGGTCAACCTGTTCCCCCACGGCGCATGAATCTATCTTTACTACCTTTTACCAATACACCGACTCCAATTATCCTACAACCGTACGTTTACTCGTTTAGCCATTAACCAAAGTGGCTTACAACTCAAGAGTACGCTCAAGTTGCAGTGTGAAAGGAGGCCTTGTAGAGGTCGCAAAGTGCCAAGTCAGCACCTTTGACTGCAAGCAGAAGGTGTAAAAATGTGCAAATCCAATTAAATAATGTCATAATGATACATGAACTGGTGCAAGAGTCAAAAGCAGCAACATCACTCAGATCTGACGGCACATGGCCCGGAAGTGGTGAAGGAACCTTTTCTTTTTTTTTCTTTTTTTTTTTTTAATATTTTTAGCAGAAGCGAACGGACTTGCCTACCACATGTGCAAAACTACACCCGTCTGCAAGTTTCTCAGACTTGTATATCAGCTTGTTTGGCTCACTTGTGTTTATGACCTTTCAATTCTTCTACCACAATTTAAAATCTGAAACCAGGTCAAGTGAGGACTCTTCACCCAACATTCCTACTGTTACTGTAGAAGCAGAACAGACTAGGTCATCTGTAGAAGCACTGAGAACTGGTAGGACCGCATATGGTGCTCATTAACGTTCTGTCTCACACACACACACACACAAACCAAAAACATTGCAACATGCATAATCTAACTGAGGGGGAGGCAGGCTGCACTGCTGGTTGGAGGGTTTCCTTCCCTCCCTTTGAAAATGAGTCACCTAAACCGGACGAATAACGGCCAGACACTGCCGCGGTTCAAGACCAATCACATTCGCTTCCTCTTCTCCCACACACGCGCACATACGCTCCGCCTTAAACATGACGAGACAGTCAAAGAGAAAAGTATAAATAATTTGAGGCTGTGAGAACACCGGCTCGCTCACTTCAACCTTTATTTTCAGTCACCACGTTCTCTCTTTGCTTCACCGAGGAGCAGCTGAATTTATTTCAACTTGCACCGTAACGTCAGCAGGAAGCCTAATATGTGACTTTAAAAATGTAGGTCATGGTCATTTTTAAGAGGAAAATAAACAAGCATATCCACCTAAGGAGACGGTGTTTAAGTGCCTTGTGCAGAGTTAAAGGTCATGAAAATAAACCGCTAAAAAGTAAGTCTTTTAAAAAAGACTAAGCCGAAGAGCTAAAGGCAGCTTCCTTTGCCTTTATCTCTTTAAGGCACCAAAATTCCTCACTGCCACCACACGTCACTACCAAGAGCACAATTTGCAAAACCAGTGGAAAGACTATAAACTATGAGATCTGTCTGTTTTCATGGGAGGTCATCCAAGAGTTTGAGAGGCCACATACCAAGTTTTTTCAAGCCTGTGCTCTGTCAAGCATGTTGTAAGCCAAATGAGGAATCTCTGCATCCATTTTAATGTAGTGCATTTTAGAAAGTAATTGCCAACATAATCTTTGCATATTAAACTTTATGAAAAAATGTTTTGATAGTCAAGTTGTTCTATGACACAAGTGACTCCCATATGCAAGCAAGCTTGTGCAAAAAAAAAAACAAACCAGTCATCCCTGCATTTTCATTTGTAAAGCAGAACCGACACGTCACAACCCACTGTCAAACCATACAACTCCATAGCTGTAAGCTCATCGCCTCCACAGAATGACGCCCGGTGCTCCCCAGTGAATTCCCTGACACTCATTCCCTAAAACAAGTACCCGGACGTGAATCATCGGTTGAGTTTCTGCTGCAATAGAAACCATCACCTGTGCCCAGAGAACCACAGCGTCCCTGCGATGTGTATGAAAACAGTACGCTACTGTGCCTTTAACTCTGCAGGATTCCCCTTTTGTTTGCAACTGTAATGTTGGTCAGATATTTCCTCTTTTTTTTTTGTGTCCATTTTTGAACATGCCAGCAGTTCCAGGAATGACAATTGGGGAATTGAAGCTATTGGACAGCTGGTAAATCACAAGAACGTAAGTTAGTGAGGGAAAACACAGCAGCCTCGTCATGTTTGTCCCCCCTCCCTGTGTACGACTGTATCCTGAGTAAATAAGCCACTCCCCAGTGGCATTTAAGATGTCTCTATTGCACACAAGTGTCATTATTCAGAAGGAATTGGTTGCAATATGCTGAAATACACATGATGATGTTTCTGAGGTGAGTTTCTCTTAGGCGCAACTAGGACACCCCCCCCCCCCCCCCCCCCCCCCCCTCCTTTTTTTCAACATTAGAAACACTTCTGCAAATGCTTCCAACCATAAGTGACATGAAACAACAAAAAAATAAAAAACACTTCCTATTTACTGTAACATTTTTGATATTCTGGGAACCACAATTCTTCTGCAACAGAGCTGAGAGTGCAGATGAGTTAATGCTTCTGAGCTTGACTTACAGACAATTGCTTAATTAAGTCAGAATAACATGGTTATATACAGTGTAAACCAAAATTCACCGATAATTCATCAACCCACCACTTCGTTAAACAATATATCACGTACTTGACTAGCCCAAACCAGTCTCCGAACAATGACCATTTTTAAAACCATATGGTTTGAAATGCTCCATATACAATGAGGTTGTGTTTAATAAACACTCAATTCAGTAGCTAAAAAGGTAGGTGATCAATAGTTCACATTGTTATTTATATTCCAATCTTATGTTATATTGCTCCAAATTACAGTGGAGGTGATGCATGAGAAGATGTTTCGATGGGATTAATAAGAACGCTAGACACCCACATAATATTTTTTTCGGATATTAGATAAAAGTTTGACTTTTTGATTTTTAAAGATTAACTGTCAGCTTTGAGGAGTCTGAAAGGGAGTGAAGGATGATGCGAAGGACTCACCACAGTAGACGATATGTTGATTTTTTTTATGTGTAACTGTTAAAATCCAGATTTTCTCCACATATTTTAAACGCGTCACTGTACAAATATGTAAATTAAATGGTGGTGTCTGGATGCCAGGATCGTTTTGTGTCGTCTCCAGTGATTACTTTGTTAAGCTGCAGTGATGACAAAAAAAAAAAAAAAAAAGAGACAAAAAAACGAGAGAGACGGAGAAAGAAGCAGAATAGGGCAAATAGCAGTGGACCGGCTCTAAATAAAAGACTCAGTGACCCACCAGGCAGAGAGCTGGGAAAAAAAACAAAGCAAAGAAAGAACGAGCGTGTAGCTGCTTTATGGAAGCATACCTCTGCACAAACACACGCCCCACATCAATCTGGAGACGGTGAAGAGGAGTGGATGAATGCCGTTTAATTAGAGGGAGTGGTAGCAGTAATACTAACAATACTGGTTTTAGTGCGACTGAAACAACATTTGATCCCTTACTGAATTTAGACCGAGTTGAAAAGTGATAGTTTTGCAGTCTTTTTGTTTCATTACATTGCTGGTACAACTCAAAATACATTGTACTATAGTGGAACATATCATAGTGGATCAAATATTACTGATAATGAATTGCGTTACTTAATAAATTACTATGTCCTGCGTTTGCGTTAAAAAAAACCCAATAAAACAAAAGAAAAATCATCTGATCAGTCAGGCAAGGCAAGTTTATTTGTAAAAAGACAATTCAAAGTGCCTTACATATAAAGATTTTTTTTAATGCATTAAAAAGTAAAAGAGTTTAAAACCAGAATAATAAAAAGGGTCGTAGTGCATATAATACAACCTGAAACAAAGAACAACATTTGTTCACTGTGCCACTATTTATTCAATTAAAAAAAGAGAATTCTGAAACTTTAACTCCAGATTGTTTGAAAATGGTTTTCTAATCTTTTCCACACTGAACTGTGTCAGCAATTGCTTTTCTAAGGCCATTACTCACGCGTTTCCTTCTTGGCACTGCGCTGGTGACACACCAGACCAGCCAACTGCCAAAACGTTTGCTTTTGTAGGAGGTCCGAACACTCGGTTCACAAAAGACTGATGACCGGCTGCAACTTACCATCATTAATCCTGGGGAAGCAAAAGGGGTTTACTTAGTATTGCCCAAGTTTTTCTTTTTGTTAAATCTTTTTTTTTTTTTTTTTTAATGGCATAGTGAAAATCTTTTGTTCATCTGAGGTTGTATTTGACTAAAACTAAGATCCATAATGATCAGATTATTTTTATTAAGCTTTAAGAGAGTGTTACATACTTTCACAAATGCCTGCATCTATTCTATAAACTATTTAACCGCGTCACCTGCACCTTACCCATCATGGGCATTTGTGTTCTTTTTTTTTCCCGCTTCAAACCTATGGGTGCTACTCATTTCAGGTTAGCCCACACATCACTGTTGTTAAAGCACTTCTTGTCAGATTTTGTATAATCCACTACATTTTAGCTTTGAGGCCCCCCATCCTCAAATGTCTGCGATGTTATGATGTTAACGTGTGACTGTGTTTGTTTTAAACGTGCGAAATCAGTGACCGGACCAGATGTACTGTGTGAGAAGTTAGTCAATTAAGGGAAGAAAACCCTTAACTGATAGCAGCGCAGTATCGCACTCAAAGAAAACTTAAAAAAACCAACACATAATTGCAAAAATGGCAAAAGTAGTGTGAGATTTTGAAGGTTAACAGAGTTTACACTATAATTTGTGTTTGGAAAAATAAAAAAAAAAAAAAAAAAAAAAAAAAAAAAAAACAGCTAACCTCAGCTTTTGTGGGCTGAAGAAAGATTACACATTGAATCACCCACATCTGCTGTGACTTCTGAACACCCACTCTTTGCACTTGTTTGTCAAGGTCCAAGCTCTCATGCAGAACTAGCAGGCTTCAACAAACTTACGGACCTTTGAGTATAAGACATGGCAGCGAAAATTTTACTGCCCCGAAAAAAACTCTAAAACACCAAACTATGGACGCACAGCCTACCCAGACCCCGAACTGGGTTCCAAGATCGATGCAGACCTGTCCATCATTTTCCCTGCCTCTCTTTGTTTTACACTTGATGGATACTCTTGGCTGACCACCTTAAAAAAAAAAAAAAAAAAAAAAAAACATCCGTGTTTGCCTCAGAATGGAAAATGACTAAAAGACAGGTAAAATCAGGTGCTTCCTCTAAGATGTGTCAGTAAGTGTTCTTTCACTTATTATTCCCTCTCATATGAAAAGAAGGTGCGAACCCTGCACGAGGGCCGTACCCATAAAATGTAGGTCTTTCCCCCGACTCGCACGATGAATTTCCACTGCCTTGAGAGGGATGGGAAATTTGATTTGGAACAGATTTCTTTCAGGAGCCAGGGATGAGGCTGCGTGCATACATTTGCATGCTTACTTTGCATAAACGGTGTTATCTGTCAACAAAAGTCTCCAGCTCTCTGTCCTGTAGTAACCTCAGTAGTGAACTGCTGGGAGGCACACAAATCCAAACAAGCACATACAAGGTTTAAAGTTGTCCCTACTGCCCTCTGCAAGGACTGTTGCTTCAGCTGGAATGAAAAAAAAAAAAAAAAAAAAAAAAAAAAAAAAAAAAAAAAAGGGGGAGCCGCAGGCCAACGGCCTCCTCTCCAACGATGGCACTTCATCAGCATGAGAACTCAAAGACCTTCGTGTTTATTAACTTGTGAAATCAAACACATCATGCCATGAATAGCTATGGATGTTATCTTCAGTGTCCTGTAAACTTTACTGCGTTTACCACTCTGACCTTTCGCTGATGAACTTAAATTTGGCGGTAGGGTTGAGGTTATAGACGCTCTCAGTCACTGGATTATATGTGTACCAGTTTCTCTCACTGAGATTTTCTGGGTGGAGACTGAAGTTAATCCGGGGGCGTTGAAAGCTCAGCCAAGGCATGTCCACGCTCCAGGTGCTCCGTTCACAAACAGACGTCGTACATTAACTTTCCTCCCCGCAGACTCAATCTCCTCTTTGTCTTTCCATGTGACTGGGGAGCTGCTTCCTTGTTGACTGTGGTCACTGCCAATGACTATAGTCAACAAGGAAGCAGCTCTCCAGTGAAGCATGTAAAAGCAAGGAATGATAATACTACAATAATGCTTAACCATATAAATGAATCTTCACATACCATATAAGACAATGAAAAGCATGTTTATCTTAATAATAGAGGGCATAAAGGTTAGATGACAGGGGTTTTGCTTAACTCAGCAAGTCTTTGCACAAACAGACCTATAGCCTTTCTAATGCAACATCAGCACTTAAACTTCAAATTACGTAAAGAACAGAAGCATGACAGAGCATGCAAAAAAAAAACAAAAAAAAAAATCATAGATACATGCTGCTACTATAATATGCATTGAAGTATTATCGCCACTTTCATGTTTCACACCAACTGGTGTGAGACGGGGAAACTTCATGCAACTACACCATGATTACCAGATTTTATTTTTTGCTTTTAACCTTTTTTATGCTTTCTAGTGATGAGTTAAAAATGTTCCTTGCGTACAAAGTCTGCGTTTGTCTTACAAATTCAACAGCAGCACACAGATCTCATGTTATTTCATCAATGGACGAAGACTGATCTGCTCTACCAGTTGTTGCCATTTAACAAGATATAACGGCTCCCTCTGGCAAACAAACTCAAGTGTCACTCTGTCTCATTCTGTTCAGTACAACCTGATGTTTGATACTGATTTAGATTAACGTCTGCGAAGGAAATATTAGTCTTAGCAATTCTGTGACCTTTCTTATGGTACAGTTTGTGCAGACACATATTTTGTCTTTGAGACTTTCCTGCCCTGCTGACACACGCCTTCAATGATTTGTTATGAGAAGGATTTAGTGTTTAGTCTTCATTATTCTGTGGTGTTCAAATTACGATGCACAGTGAAACTTTTTGTCACTCCTGCATCGAGACGCCTGATGTATGTTTTGACCAACTTGCATGCGACTGTCGTATTAAATCTATTAACTTGGATCATCGCTCCCGTCTTCATTCATGATTATCTAATGAACTCAGTTTCAGTCCAGATTGTCACCTAGTGGTTTAAACATATTATACAGAGGGGTTACTATGTTCTTCCACAACATTTTCCATTTAAGAGGCTTGAGATGGGACTGATGAGACTTGTTTCAGGGACCAATTCTGATGCAATTCGCCTGTGAAAAATCAACAGAAGCTCAACTACTCAACATCCAATCATTTATCTTAAGTATCACTTTATCCTGCAATTGTGTGTGAGAGAGAGAGTCATAGTCTAAAATCATTACTCCGCAATGAATGCATCTAACACTCTGTACAAGTTGTGATTGACAGTTTAGACTACAATCAGGATCCTCAATAAGATCTCCATTCAGACCATCTGTCACTTGTCATTTTCTGAGGAGACAGGATCATATCAGCTAACCTTCATATTTAATCTAAAAATCCATTCTATGAGGTTTCAAAGATACTGAATACAAAACAACACCGTCTGAGAAACTGGTAAAAAAAAGCAGCATCTGAAAGCCGGCCGTTGCACAGATCGGAGAAAGTTTATTACACGTATGCGCGGTGTATACTTGGCTGGAAATGCAGACAGATGTGCAGAGTCAAACAGTTCGGAGGGAACATAAAACTGGCTAAATCATAACTATTACAAAACATTTACTGCACATACTGTGCATGAACAGCTGGGTAAAAAAAAATAAATAAACATTTGAGCTTTTAGTGGCTATAGGAGTGGAAGTCAGCAGTGAACAGGCATTTTCTAGGGCCAGGATAAGGGTTTATGTATAAGTATGCATGTTTACAGCTCTTCGTGTGCACCCAAAGGTCAGAATTACCCGAGGAATATCATGGACTCTATTCTAATCTGTGAATTAAGATTCAAAAGGTGAAATATGCACTTAAAAGGGGTTCAAAACGTCTGCCAAACAACTGAGCTTAATCATAATTTCATGGAAGTGTTGTCCCCTCATAATAAACTACATATATCCAAACTACATTTCAGAAATGACACCCTTCATACACATCTTAGAATCATTTCAACAAATGTTTTTCTGTACAGAGCTGCCAGTGGTTACTTCCCCTCAAGGCCAAAGGAACATGTCACCATAAAGGCGAACCGAGTCACCGCCTGTACAATTACACAACTGCAGGATAGATTTGATCCGTGAAAGCTTTATTAACCCATTATGACCTGATCCGTCATGCTACAGGTGTGTTTTTAACTTTCAAACTGGCTTCAAATAACTTGAATTGTGTTTAAGGCACAAAAGCAATCCATTTTTTTAAAACATGATGATGATGGTGATGAAATCAATCACAACAGCTGAAGGTTTTGACTCATTTTTTTTCATGTTTTGAGTTTTTAAGAAGGGATTTTTTTTAACTAAGGTCTTAGAGTGGGTTAAAGGCAAGCGCGAGTATTTTATCGTGGCACCTGGATGTTTTTCTTCCTCTTCCAGGAAGAATCCACTTAGCAAAGACTTTGCTCCAGCATGAGTATAATGGAAGCTCTGCAGTGGCGAGGGCTTGTGAATGGGCCAGACACACTTCCTGTGTCCTCTGAGGCTTAAGGTAGAGGAAACTCAACCTTTCGTCCTTAAGTCCCGCCCCATCAGCCCATCCGAGGGCCGTCACCAATGATTAGAGTCCAGCGTGGCCAGATTACAGCCTATTAGCTCAAAAGACAGATGACCAGTAGTAACCTCACTACAGCACTCTATTTATATATTATTTATCACAAAGACTATCCGCTCACCTTTCCGTTCTTCTTTGAATTATTTTCTTCTTCTTTAAAAAAAAAAAAAAAAAAACATGGCAGATTACAAAGCTGTTTTTAAAAACAACCTCCTTTATCTCTCATGGCCATTTCTTAACTTAAACCAGTCTCCTTGATTGAAACCACAACTTTTCCTGTCACTGCCTCTACAAGATAACTGCTGAGACACACCACAAGAGACAACTGCAGACATCACTCATGTAGTTCAAACAGCAACAGAAGCAAGATGCGGAAGAACAAATAATGGATATTTTGAGGAACGTTAAGGAGACTTAATGAGCAAACAAACTAAAAAGGAGCAAACCAAGCAGGAGATCTAAACTGCAACTGCAGTGCAGGATCATTAAAGCAGCTGTGGTATAGGCACTTACAAAGGCGTCCGGCAGCCGGTGAGGTGTGATGTGTGTCTGTGCAGGTGCTTGTGTGTATGCGCGTGCTGTGTGTCGGGGGGGGCATCAGGCAGATATTACATCTCCCTGTGCAAACTAGTGATTACCTTCTTGTTGGCACTGGTCAGATTAAGCTGAGGCAAGCAAGAGGAGGGCAATGAGATGTGTTCTGGCCTAGTTTGAGCCTCGCTGGCTTCCGTATCACACCACCCTGAGCTCAACAGACGCTGCACACTCACCACACCCAGTCCTCCCTCCCTCCACCCCTCTCTGTCTCCGTCACTAAACGCGCAGGCTCACTGTTTTTCACTACATGGAAGTGATACAGAGAGAGAGAGAGAGAGCAAGACAGAGAGCAGCATCCAATGACAAAAAAATACACATCCATGTGCAATCACATATATGCAAATGGGCTCTTTCACTCACACAGTTGATGCTTAATTTATTAAGTTTAAACAAATGATGGAGAGCTACATAAAAACTAAAGCAATACTGAGTTTAATTTGTCTTAACAAAGTGCAATAAAAGATTGTTTTAATAATCTAAACCCTCAATGGGTCTAGATACACGTTTTGGCTGTAATACAAAAAATATTTATTAATTTCCTGTGTAAGTTCAAATGAACAAAACGACTCATTTAGATGACAATTCATCCTGAAAAGGGAAAAATATATTTTCAAACAACATGCTTGGTGTTATGGGATGACAACCATCACATTTTTGAGCCATCAAATATTGACAACCTCTTTAACTGAATTTGTTCTTTCTACACTTTTGCCATATTTAAGGAAGCATTGCTTGGTTTCCACTGACAGTTGAATTTTTTAAATCACAAAGATAAAAAGTAAAAGGCCTTAATTCATAAGGAAAAGGTTTGCACATTCAGTGCAGACGTTTAGGGGGAGCTTACCATAAAGAAATGCTGAAATGGCAGGACCGTTCTCAGAAGAAAAACTGCCACATAGCTCCTTTGGCACCATGACTGGACAATAAAACTAACTGATTGGATTATTTTATACATATGTGCATGCATGTACATTTAAGCCATTTTGTCTTTGCTTGACACAGCTGCATCACTAGATCCAGCGGACATTTATGAAACAGGAAGCGAAGCTGCTTCCAAATGTCAGACAAGCCATCTTTAATTTTCAGGGTCAAAATTTTAACAACTTACTTTCCTACTTCTTGTTTCCGTTTCCATTCCATTAAAACAACAATCCAAAAAACACTGACAAAATGAGAAAAGGGGTACATGTTAGTTACAAGTCAGTTTTCTTTTGGTGGGCATGAAGGAAACCATGAAACCAGTTCCAATTAAATATTGAGGCAGGAAAAAGAATAGGTTTACATGCTATGTGGTGCTACACAAGATGGAGATCACAATAAATTATTTATACTGAAAAGCAGCAGGGTGTTAGGATGTGCTGACAAGTGAGATATGTCATGAAACCTCCCCAGAGGTCCCTCTAAGCGTCTCTTTGTTAACTAAACAAATAAATTGTAGACTCATTTTGGTCCCTTAGCCTGACTGGCTGCTTCCGTCTTTAAATACCATCCGTTACACCTCTGCAACGGTTAGTTTTAATATTAATGCACCAGGTAAACTGCCAACTGTTACTGGATGTTGGTCACTAAGCAACCACGCAGTGGGGTTGCTGTTAAAAATCAACATTGTAATGATGATATGCTTTTAAAGCTGGCACACAACCAACCACCTTGATGCATTCTGGTGGTGCAAAATAAATGTCTGCAGTTTATTTAAAGACCGGAATAACCTCCTGGGCGTGTGCTATATCGTTTCTCCAATAATAACAACTACAATAAAAGGAGTGTTGTTTGTAAAAAGGATCTCTTCAGCCATGTTAAATTCAAATACCCTGTCCCAGCTCTGCTCAGCTTCAATACCCGTAAATACTGTTCTAAATAAACCGGGGTGGGGGTGGTATCGGTAAAAGCAGGAGCATGCTCTCCAGTTTGCCGGTAGGCCGCAGAATTTCAGCACCAATCGCTCCTGGACAGCTCCGTCCAATCAGCTGCGCACTTCTGAAGCGCGTCATCCTCCCTCATCCTCCTCATCCTCCCTCCATCAGCGAGATATGGCGGAGGACATTCTCAGACAAAATGCTGACTTTCACAGCCGGCTTGCCGGCGAATTGACATATTTTCTCATACGTATAACAAGGAGTGGTGGACGCCTGCTGCTTCGCTTAGGTGGAAACGCTTCTGTTGCGAGCGAGTTTTCAAAAGAGATTTGGGTTTTAAATGACGTGTGTCCGGTTTCTACGCACAATGTCACACGACCTTAGCAGCTGGGAGGCCTTGAATACACACGTTTTCCCCGACTGCCTCACCATAAGATGAATCCTAACGTCCAAGGCTGGTTTTCATTATAAAAAGGAAAAAAAAAAAAACAACACCTTTGACATGAAAGATCTTAATACCTGTTTACAGGATGCCCGCATTAATGCAACCGCATGGCAACCTGGCTTTGAAGCAATACCTGATTCGACCCAAATCACGCCTAAAATCACCTCTAGACTCCCGACTCAGAGAACTGTGGAGATCGTTTTGAAGTAAACATAATAAAGGAGGCAAGCCTGATACGTTGAGTCGTACATGGATGCGGTGTCAGTAGCCTATACACGTGTTGTCTGAGAACAATTCAAAATGTCACCGGCGTCATTAATTCGCAGGAGAGACTCCAGCCGCAGATAAATATCACACATTAACTCAAACCAGTCGAATCGGTACACGCAGAAATGTGCAAAGGGACGAAAGCCGGAACGGCAGCAATGAATGACTCACAATGCGCTTGAGCCGAAGCCAAAAGGCAGGTGCGTCGCCTTTAGCTCCCGCCCGGCTAAGCTACGGCCAAACAATGAATGAAAAACACAAACAAAAGGGAAAAAGCACGTCCGGACTCACCTAATATAATCCAGAGCGACCCAGAGACCAGAACGAATGCGAGCATGTCTTTCTCATTGAGTCGGGTGGCCCTGGTGCAGGAGCGGCTCAGAACTGCAGCATCGACTGCAGCAAGTCGCCGGCAATCTGGGAGATTAAGGAGGCGGGGGTGTGTTGGGAGTTGGGGTGGGGGGAGCTACAGCACATCTGAGACAGACCTCAGTGGGGTATCGGGACAGGGGATGGCGATGTCCAGCAGGTCTCACTGTGCGGCTCTCGCCTGACAAAACTGCACGTGCTGGCAGAATAAACAGAGCAAGGCAGCCTATTAAAGCATCCTTCCTCCTTTGCTGAGCCGGCTGCTGTGCAGTGACAGGCTTCCCCTCCCTGCTGCAATTACATGGTTTGTATAGGGCCGGGTGGATGATTTGATCAAGGCCAATATTATTGAGAGTTTAAACGTCTGTTCTCAACGTTACTTTATAAATCATGAACTTGCATTGTGAGTCATTAGCTGCCTTAAAATAACCAAAATGCAGCAGTATGAGGAGCCATAATAGGCTTGATTTTGCAAAATCAAGCCTATTATTATAATTTGCCTTAAAAAAAAATCCTTTCAAGGGGATATTTGGCACATCACGCCATCCTTGCAGCTGAGTACACTGTGACATGGAGTAACTTTGCATCAGAGTCACGTGGTACAGTAAGACACTCCCATTGAACTAAAGTAACCTTGAGAAAGGCTGACATAGAAACACAGAGCGTTGACAGCATAAGACACAGATAAAGGGTAAGAAATGGGAACTATACAGAAAAAAATAGATGTAGCTGTAGTGTAAAAACATTAATATGTGAAAGCCCCGGAAATCCTGGTGTGAGGACTTTTGTCTATTTTTCCCTATTTCACAATTTTGGAAAACAAGGTCAAAAAAAAAAAAAGAAAAAAGAATTCAATGTAAGTGTCTTCTGGGTGAACAGCATGTCTGCTGTCTTATTGTGCTGCTATCATGCCACTGACCCTATTAAATACATTAAATACATTACAAGTAAGACCCGGTAATCCCTGCCTTTTACCAGAAAAAACCCCCTACAGGCAAATAAAAAAAAACAACATCAGACAAGTTAACAGATGAAATAAAAAGCTAAGCTGTTCATTAGGGTGAGGGGGGAAAGAAATCTAACAGAGTGGCCGCTGAGACTATAGTTATAGTTAATAATGTCCATTTAGCTAAATGAAATTTGAAAGCGTAAGTTACCTGGGATCTGTCAGCAGGACTCAAAGCGAGTGAATGCAGCTGAGGTGATGGCATTAAATTTCATTGGTTAGTTTATTTACTTTGCAGTGAGATCAAAGTGCACACAATGAAAAAAAAGATAAGTTTAACAAAACTTATTTAGTGGCATAAACATGACACAACAACATTTTTAAATGTTACAATGTGGAGGAATATCATATAGGCCAATATTATTAGTCATACGGAAGATTGTGATTGATGTAATTTGACAAAAAACAAAATAATCAAGGACAAAAGCAGATATTTACCAACTGCATGTACAACTCTGGGAGCCAGCACACATTTCTCTTACTGTCAATAGAAAAAGGAAAACAATCTGAAATGTTTGGGTTCCCTAAGTGATTTAGGCACTCACATAGAGTCATGGAAAAGACTAATGTCTTAAGCAATCCTTAAATGTTGTATATCAGGAAATAATACAGAATCATCTGGTCCTTACCGAATCTTACAGACACTCTGATACATGCCCAGATGTGCAACAGAACAGCATCCATTACAATATGTCATTATTTGATACAAAATAAGACAAAATGCAGATCAGTGTGTGAAAAAAACTAAAAACAAGCCATTAATAAATAGCTTGCAGAACCAAATTATAAACGGTTTGCACATATGTAATATTTTTTTTATCTTGGTTTTACAAAGCAAGTGTTTAAAATTCACTCAAACAGCATTTCTGTTCTATATGGTCTCTATGTGGCGTAGTATTTCTTTCTTTCTCCTGTCATCTCCCAAATGAGCTTATTGTGGAGCCATGTGGGGTTCAGTTTTCTCCCCAAGGACTCTTTGACTCTGGTAGGACTTAAAGAAAAACCTATTCAACCCACCGAACCATGAGCTCCTCACATCAGGCAATGAAGAAATGTTTCCCCCGGTCATCTTCACAATTTTATAATTTATTTAGATTTTCAGGCATTAGATTGCGTATGACTTTCTTAAGGTCTTACCACGTCATTCTAATCCAGTTTAGGTCTTAGGACTGGGAATGCCTTGATTATTTTCTTTTTCAGACATTTTATTCTAGGTTGCTGGTGTGGCTGGGATCATAGTCCTGTCGTATGATCTCTTGTTGATCACCATCCTATTGCAGGGGATTTGATGAAAGATTCCCTGGAAGGCTGCTTGTGTTATTGGTGGTGCTGTCTTTCAAAGTTACAATGGTTTCCAATCAGCCAAAGGATTAAATGCATCATAGTGGAAAATTCTGCATGATGTCACAGGCTCTCAACAAAGTATTCTGTAACAATAAAAAAAAAATAAAATAAAATCCAGCAAATAACTATTTAGATTATTTAGAGTTATGTTACAATAACTGTATGGATTGACAATGAACAAAACTGACTTGAAACAGACGCTTATTCAGTTTCCTGTCCTAGTTTTGACGCTGTTTATTACACAACTTGGTAAAACAGTCCATTAACAGAGCGATACCGCGTTGGCCTGGTAGACTTCTCCCACGAGGTTAACTAAAATGTTTTATTGCCATCCCAATTATCATTTTTACTTTAGAGGGCCAACTTTGAGATCTACACCAGCAGTCTTAACTCGTTTTTAGACAGACACCTGTTTTTAGAAATCTGCTTTGATTAAATCACAAACTTCAATGGCTTCTAATCTAGTACACCTGCTTAGATTAAAATGAACTGATTGCCAGACTGAACGATTGGACTCAGACCTTTGGGTCAAAGTCTTGTATGTAGTTTATATTTCTTAAGGACGGAAGGTTATGGTGGACAGACCAGGGTTAAGAAGGAGAGATGTATTTATTTAGTGGTGGTATGACAGGATATGGAAGACTAATGTTTTCTAACCATTTCTAACCTAGCAACAATTTGTTTATTTAACTTGTTTTCTTTCCTTCTCCAGCCAATAGTCACAATGGTCTTAAACATATGTCAGAACTGTCATGCATGTTTTTATTCAATATTCGCTTTCACGAACAGGTTTTCTGAGGGGGAAACAAACGAGTGATGTAATCCACAGCTTTGTTGCAGCTCTCAGACACAGTACACAGACTTGGACGAGGGGGGGCGCTAAACTCGTGAAACACTGCACCACCAGGCCTGGTCAGCTGAAAACCAAACAGTCTTGGCACCTTTGCGTCTTTCATGTCACACCAGTACAATTGTGTCTCAATGAATATTAACCACATTCTCTTGTACTTATATGTATATATTTACTGAGGCACTTTGTCACATTTATCTGGATTATTTCCTCTTCCTCCTCACATTCCATTGTCTCCAATAACAAAAAAAAAAAGTTTAGACAATGTCCAATGAGTCATTTCTAATACAGACGCAAACACAATTGTTAGGATGATACACAACATTTCTAGAATACAACAACACTGCCACCAAACTGAGCATTTTGCCTAATAAAATGTTTGCCCTCTTTGTCCTCTCGCGCCTGTATGAGGTCTCGCTGTTTTTATGTGGCATGAGACGATACCAGAGCTTTGACTTGATCCAATGTCTTGGAGCTGTCAAAGCAGATGGTCCAGGGGGATATTGGATGCTCAAGCAGATTGTCTCATGCCAAAGCTTCAGTTACTGTTTGATCCTTTCAGGTGGCCTAAATAACCAGATTCACCGCTAAGGCATGCAACAAATCCAAGGATTTGTTTTCTTCATGTGCACCATAGTGCAGGTTTACGTCACAGCTTTGTGTCGAAAACTGGAAATGAAAAGCAAGTCAGTTATGAATGTGGAGTGCATGATTGAAAAAAACAAACAAAAAAAAACAAGTAATGTTTACTTGCTAAATGCCACATGCAGCACTTATATTACTTGGTGTTACTAATGAAGAGTAATGGAATGCTTGGAAAAGCTCGTGGTGTACAAGGGTCCATGTTTTTATTGACTTTGCAAGAGGAATGTCAGCGCAGGTGTGACATCACAGTTCTGAAGTCTGACTTCTGAGATAAATAGATTATCAGTCTCATGTAGGGAAACCACTTCCCAATTGTGTTGAAGTCATTGACCTGTCAAATAATGGCAGAATATAATGTGTTAAACATTTTTTTTTATTTGTTAGTGCTCTCATCTTATTCTTACCAATAAACACAAATTGTATCATCTGATCTTTATAAAATAAGCAAACTATTCCTAACTAAGCATATACTACTTCTATATTACTACTACTACAACTACTACTAATGTGCATGTGTTGCCCCAGCTCCAGTGATGTGCAATTCCTGTAATTCCTTTAGTTTCCCTTCACTTTAGCTGCCGGAGTGCTGTTAGATTACCAGGCCAATTATGTAAAGCAATAAGCAGCTTGGAAAATCGGGATGATTTTCCCCTTGGAATCCAGATTTCTACCTGCTCTAATGTGGGAAATTCCGAAGAATTACTGCCGTGTAAACTCCGCAGGAAAACTCCCTGCACTCTCCTTCCAGAGCCGCGCGCGCTCTGGCTGCACTGCAGGCATGCGTCGTGCATGCGCGACGCACCAGGCGGGAAGCCCCACCACTGTCACCGGGACTGTGTGCGGCAGGGGGGCCGCGGGGTTTCCCAAATTCTCCCTGTATTCGCTCACACGTTTAAATAACCGTCAGTTATCAGCCACTGAGAGCAGGACAGTTAAATTTAAAAAAGAAGAAAAAAAAAAAGGAAGTATAAGCTGAAAAACAGATAAAACAAAAGATCACTATGAGTCATTTAAATTCTTTCTTTTGCAATTGTGTTAACAGAGAAACCACTTTGTTTCAATTTCCCCTTAATTTTGTGTGTGTGTGTTTTTATTTATTATTATTTTACTGATTTAACCTTACACTGTCCGCGCGCGAGCCCTCTCACCCCGCCTCCGCTGACGCGCCTGCTTCCTCCCCACCATAGACTGTACTCAGCACACGTCTTCCCTACACTGCTCCCAGCGGCGGCAGATAATCACTACACCATTTCTCGTAAATGCTCCATTTCTCAGACTGGCTGCTGTATACACTAACGCTCCGGTCTCGTGTGCATGTCGATCATGCCAGTTGCGGTGAACTTTGACACGTGAAGAACGTGCTTGTGCGGGTGTGCGACCTTCTTTCACTTTTATGACTATCCTTAAAAAAATCTTCGGTCTACTTTGTACTGTAATAAACATTAGTTACTATTATAATTAAATATAACCGTGTATGCTATTTGCAGTACACCATATGAGAATATAGTCATACGAATTATGACTAAGTCCATTTGTGCTTCATACTTTGTAGACACGTATGCAAGCAGCATAATAAAACACCTGTAACTACCGCGTTATGCATAAAACAATGTATAATAATGAACTCTATCCGTTGAAAATAACCTGCCTCTTTTAGCTTTGTACTTTATACAGGTCGATATATCAAAAAGTACAATAAACATCACCTTTTATCTCGTCTAATCTAATCTAATACAACACATAATAATGAAATATACGCTCCTGCAGACATCTAAATGTTTGCAAAAAAAAAAAACATGCCACTTACAAAGTGTGCACGGTGGATTAATACATGTAAATATCTGGCCCAGGTCATTCGGTGTCACTGTTTTGTTTTGGGCTAAATGCTGCAACACACTACAAGCCATTTCTGCCTCTTGCACTCTAACGGCGTGATTTCTCGGAAATAGGTCCGCGGCAGAACGAGAGCGTCCACGCGCGCATGCGTTTCACACTGTAAAAAGTGACGATGCTGCCCCAACTAAATTCCTATGTTTGAATATGTAGCACGTCTTTAAATGACTGTTTCTCTCGTTAAAGTGCCACATATATGTGCACATACATATACACCATAATACGTTTGCAGTGCAACGTACTTAGGCTTAAAGAAGCGTCTTTTTTTTTACCAGATGAAACAGCCTTCTTTTCAACTCCTGAACTTATATGCTTTTCTTCCTTTCTTTAAAGTAATCAAAGATCTTTTGAAAAGTAAAACTGCTACACGGCACAGAGATAAACCTGCTCTCATAAAAATCTACAAAGCCGTCGTGAAAAATGTATTTTTATTGCAACTCTTTTTCTGAATCTGTTGCTTGCGCCAGACATGGATTTTTGAAGGCGTGGACTTTTTTTGCAGCATTTGAAACGGGGAATACCCGCGTTACTTTGTATATAAAGCCGTCACTGGCTGTGCGCTGTCAGACCTGTGCAGAGGTGTCCAAGAGGCGTAATCAAGAGTAAGAAGAAGCTACTCTGGAAGCACAACTTACAACATTTGGACTATTTTTTCGCACATATTTTTCTTCATACACAAAGTGAAGTCTGTAAGTAACCTCATATGATCTGATCATTTTACTTAAATGACAGTAATCATTTTTGGTGATTACGTTTTCTGACAATAATTTTCTTGCTGGCTTTCTAGAACACATACCCTAACGGTTGTCGGCGAAAATGTTGCGTTGAATTATTATACATTTTTTTGTTTTGTTTTTTCTTTTCCATGATGGAAATCTGCTAATTCCACGTTGACTTTGCTTTGAACCTTTTCATCGATAGTAGCTGATTAGGTGAAGGATGCCGTGCATCCTCCTCATGCATGGCAGGAGAAGGTGCTGGGACCTTTATCTCCCTGTGCATAAAGTTAGCGACTCTAGTTTTATAAAAGTATATTGATAAAAATGAGCGCACTTGGAAACCTTTTTTTTTTTTTTTTTTTTTTTGTTTTTTTTTTTTTTTTGACCGGTCGAAACGCGTTAAACTTTGCGCTACATGGGCCATTTATCAAGTTATATCCATTCATACACTGGGTTTGGGCCGGTTGGACACTTTCGGGAGGGTTGACTCCCACGCATAAATGCCGCCTCTGCGCCCCGGTTCGGCGGAGCGCCGCCTGCTGAACTCCCCCTCACCCCTCTGAGCTGTCAGCCGGCAGTAGTAAATTTACTCTGATAGAGGCGGATGCTCTCACTAGACCACTGTATTTCTACGAAACCGTTGCTCTCTTTGCACTCACTTCCTTTGTTGCCTCGCGTTTTAGGCCAACATGCCCGTGTCAAGGATGAGGATGAGGCCATGGCTGGAGAAGATGATCGAGTCCAACGCCATCGCCGGTCTGACATGGATAGATAAGGTAAGAGCCCAGCAGCACGCCAGTTCATGTCCATCTGTAGCCAGTGTAATAAAGTAATAACAATTGTGCACACAGAATATGAATGTTACCCGAGGTAACATTTAGTTTGTACACAGGGGTACATAATTGGCAACTTTGGCAAACCCAAAGGATTGGTTATAAATGAGAGTTTCTACTTTGACAATAACATATTCTGCTCTGTTAAAAAAAAAAATCCAAACATAACATAGTGAGGTTGAAAGGGTATGTTTGTTGTGTGGTTTTTATTTTCGGCACTAGTATTTTACGTAAGTGGAGGACGTACAAGTGAAAACTCTGAGCTGCTTCCTATAACATGAACGACAGCATCCTTTTATGCTTTAGATTTCAAATTTATCTTATGGTTAATGTGCACCTGCTCCTCTCCTTTCAACTTAATGTTTCCTTAACATTTCCTCTCTTTGTTACAGGAGAAAACAATGTTCTCAATTCCCTGGAAACATGCAGCTCGACATGGCTGGGAAATGGACAAAGATGCGTGTCTGTTCAGAGAATGGGCCATTCACACTGGTGAGCAAGCGTGAATACTCACATAAACAGTGTAAATATTCATATTTCTATGATAAAATAGGTTACAAACCATCGTGTTTGACTGCTTTCTGCAGGGAAATACCTTGAGGGTCAGACTTGTGATCCCAAGACATGGAAAGCCAACTTTCGCTGTGCAATGAACTCACTGCCTGACATCAAGGAAGTCAAAGATAAGAGCATAAACAAAGGTCACGCTGCAATGAGGGTCTTCAAGATGCTGCCTGCTGCTTCCAAATGTAAAGGTAAGAAACTGACTGAAGTTGATGTAGCATCATTATTATGTCATATAACATCTGCTGACTGTTGATATTCTTTTACTCATGAAATCAGTTTGTTTGTACAGTATTACTCTGAGAGGTTTAAGTTCTAAAGTGATGTCTTCTCTGCACAGATAAACGGAGCAAAGTGAGAGAGTCAAAGTCAAGGAAGAAGGTAAATACTGTGCTGTAGCTTCAATGGCCTATTCAAATGATGTCACCAGCCTAGATGATGTTATGTAAATAGCGTCTGTGCAGGAAAAGAAAGTGATGTGCAACCAGTATGTCTTACGCTTTGCTTCCTAAGTCTCACTGAATCTGTTTTTCTTTTTTGTCTCTGCAGTCTGCACTACTCAAGACAGAGGAAGACACAGACTACAGTGACACTCAGTCTCCCATTAGCCTGCCAGAGGATACCATGTCCCCTCAGGAAAACACAATCGACAGCACAGTGCAGATGGAGCAGGAAGGTGAGCAATATTGTAACAGATTTTTTTTTGCCTTCATGAGATATTTTAGGAGCAAAAACAAAAAGACATATTTGGAGTGACGTGCACCTAATGCTGTGGTTGTTGCACTGTTGCAGTTTACCCTTTTGTGACACCATCGGAAGTTCCCGACTGGTCTTTGTCAGTGGAGATCGGGCCGGACGCCTTCTCATGCAGCTTTCCCCACAGATTTGAGGTTTCCCCCGAACACAGCTCTGGTAAGACGAGAACTAATGTTTCAAATAGAAAAATCAATAAATAAGGACCACTAGTATGGGTGGCTTAATGTTGCAGCACCATGCTCATTGTGTCCCCTTCTTCTCTCCCTCTCTTTCTTGGCTGTGATCTTCCAGACTACGAATATTCAGCAGACATTGTTGAAGTAAGTATGAATTTCTAGTCCCACTTTTACCTGCATGCCTTTTTCATTGACAGGAACACCCATGTTTGTCTTGCTCTGCCTGTTTGATTTCTGTAGTCATACCCAAAAACTACAAACTTTATTATTAAAAGACTACTTGTGGAAAAATCTCCAGTTGGGCAAAATAACTCAGACTGGTGTTGCTCTTACAGATTTGCAACCAACTGGAGAAAGAACCCCAATGGCGGTGCAGTTCAGACCTCAATGGGTTCCTGAGCAATGAAGCATGCACAAGTCCAGGAAGCCAGTGGAGTGAATCTTCATCAGGTAAATAGTGCTGGCTGATTTATAAAAACAAAATGATGAGTGAATTCAGTTACAAAAACACCCAAAAAACTTCACTGCCTCCCAGCATGTGAAACTAAAAACACACAGTCAGGTTTTTCTTGTAGCTGTGGATAAACTAGTGTTAATCAAAGAAAGGGAATATTTGCTAATTCATGCTTTTTCTCGCTTTCACTAACCGTGGATGTCTGTGCTTGTTTTGCAGCCGAAGAACTAGACGACACACCGCAGTACACAACTCTGAACTCAAACGCCTCAGATCCCACAGAAGACATCTGGTTGAACCTTTTTCAGCCGTTCCCAACACTTTTGTGAGGTCTTCACAGCGCTGGTTTGGACTGTGCTTTGAGACATTGGACTTGTAAAGAGCTCTTCCTAACCACCATCTTCCTACATCTAAGACAAAACCCCTCAGTCCAATCACCTTCCCACCGCACGTTAAGCTAAATCAGCAGCCAGCACTTCCCATTGTGCTTGTTGTTGGAAGCCAGTTGGAGAGGCATTCACATCCCTGTTGACCATCATGTTAAGGACACTGCCGTGTTTGAAGAAGATATATGCTGTTCACTGCTTTATGTTTTTGACTGGTTCAAAGCATTGTTTTGGTGTTCATTGTGTTGTGTAATCATCTGTAACGGGAGAGAATCTGCTTGGATCATTCATCGCATTAGACCATAATAACTGAATAATTAGGAGGAGTTCCTACCTCAGTTGCAACTAGGGTAGAACTCCATGCTGTTAGCATTCGGCATGTAATTAATGTGCATTGCTTAACAATTATCATATACACTCTTTTTTTCCGTTATTTGTACAACTTAACTTTTGTTAGTGGGGAAATGAGACATTTTTACTTTTGCCTCTCTTAACACATACATCTTCTTCTGGAGAAAGTACTTCTTTAATGTTTGCTTCAAGTTTTGTAAAATGTTTTGTAAATAGTTGTTTGTTTTTTTTATAAAATAATAAAAAAATTCTTTGTGAATATGTGAATGAATGCCGTCTCTTGGTGTAATCATATTCAGATTCAGACTTCCGTTTTGATGGGTTCTAGCAGATGTTTACACCTCGGTTTAGTAAAGATTAGCGTTGCTCTGAAGATGCAACAAATGGTGCATAAATGATGAGAATTGTTTTGGTCAAAATCAGAAGTCATCCATATGATTAGCAGTTAATTGTTAATAAATCCCAGACAAGCAATTAAAATCACAGTTCCAATTCTTTTAAAAAAAAAAAAAAATTATTGGTATGTACGCTTTTAAAAAGATACAAAGCAAATAACTGCACCATGTCTTTTTCTTCCTCGTCTGGGATTCCCCTATAATCCCCAATGGTTTTAAGGGCAAAGTGGCCTTTTATATGACACTGATACGTGTAGGAGTGTAAAGAATTACATCTCAGTGGATAGATTTGAGTTATAAATATGTGGATATTTACGGCTCTTTTATGGCGAACATGGGCTCTAAAGAAGATAATGTTGTTTTCACTCATCTTAGGAGCCTTGTCAGGTTTGTCCAAGTGTTTGTTGGTGACTGCCAGTTGCATGCAGAGGCTTTTACTTCAAACGTACTTCACTTCACTTCGTGTGGATTTTCAGCCACCTTGACCATGTTGACTTTAAGTGTTTGACTTGTAGACAACAGGCTTTGCAGCTCTTGAAAAATCATAATAGCTTTTGCTCAGAGAATATGCGAAGAAGCATGCCGCCCGAACAAAGAAAACATTAGAGAGCTTGGACTAGGTACTGGGAAAACACGCTTTACAGAAAATCATGTGACTTCATGGTTGCCCTCTGTTGAAGCCTGCTGATGGGAAATTAACACATTTCATGTAAACTGCCAGATTAGAAGTAAAATGTGCGGCTCCAGTTTGCAGATATTTGTAGTAAAAATAATTATTTTTGTGCTAATATTTGTAATTAACTTAAAACGTAATTGAAATGGTTTCTTTAGTTTAAGATAAGCATGCAATGATTGATATGATGATTGATAATGAATGATTGATAGTATATCTATATTCTATGTTATTGAGATGGTTGAGCTGGGGTCTCTTAAGAAGTTTGTGTGTTGATCCTGCATCCATGTCAGTTTTTTCTGGATACTCTGGATTAATCCAACCCTGGTCTCTGGATAAATATTTTAGTGTTTGGTGAATGTTTCCAAACTATCTTTTGAAATGCCACTGGTGAGCAATTACGAGCCAAGTATTCATTTCTTCAGTTCTGTCAACTTCCACTCATCTGTTTTTATTTTCTGTCTGCTTTTTCTTGTTCAGCGTCCTGGAGAAAGTTGGATCCAATCCCAGCTGTCATCTTAGGAGAGGTGGGGTGTAATTAGTCTGAGTTTTGAAAATATTTTCCATCACAATTCAGATCATGTGCAAGCCAAAAAAAAAAAAAAAAAGAAAAAAAAAGAATGAATATTAATTCGCTTATGAGGCAGTTTGTGAACATCACAACTGCACCAGTTGAGGCTTGTTTGATCCATTCAGTTTAAATTAAGGTGAAAGTAAAGCTGCTAATATTTATCACAGAACCGTTGACTGGTCACGGTCCTTGGGCGACAGTGAAGATACATTTCCTCTTTCCCGCGTCCCAGAAATCACCAGCAACTACAGATTTTGCATCTTAAATGTTTCTTTTTATTTACCTTTTCTTTTTACACATGAGGCACTTTTTGCCTCCATTAAATAACAAACAAGAGCAAAATCAAGATGAACAAGCCATTTTCTGTAATCCTACTAGTGTAACTACTACATTCAGTTATAGTTTGAAATTCTTCAATATAAATACAAATGAATTTAACAAAGAAACTGAGAAAAGAAACCACTTGTTGTATTGAAAGTACATATTACGGCTAAGGCTAAAGAGAAATTTGGAATGTGGGACTAAAACATTGCTTTTTACCGTGTTGCATGAGCATAGTTAAGCTGCTGACTTCCTAAAGACAAACGATATGAGGGTATTGATACTGTATTTTTGCCTCCAGCAAACATCCGTGACCCTGTATAGGATTAACTGCGTATAGAAAGTGAATGAATGATACTGTAGTTTGTATTTAAGAGACTGTTTAAAGATGCGTTGCGATTTACTTAGCTCATCTTGTTTGTTGAGGAGGGGATTAGAAATACTGAAAGCAGCTCAACACCTGTGTAAATAACCTAACGCTACAACTGTCTTTAATGATAGTGAGCATACGGTAAAGTATGGCAAACATTCAAACCAGTTACATTAAAAAAAATAAAAAATAAAAAAACATTTACATGTTAAACAAGTTTAACATGAATTAACCAGGTAACCAGGGTTACGTGGACTTATGACATGCTTACTGAACGACGAAGACGTTGATTTAGATGTTGATGAACAGTAAGACAACTTTACGGTCCGATGATCATGACCTTACATGCCAGAGGTTGTTACATATTTCCCAAAAATATGCCTGTTGAGCAAGTATATAGGCTATAATTGCATTAATCATTAACTAAAGAAGTCAGATTGATAATACAAAACATTTGACATGATCAGTTTATGATCACTCAAATGGTGATTTTTCCCATTGAGGGTAAAGTCCCGAGGTGACTGGTGGTTGTTAAATACACTGTTTAACTCCTGCAGCGTTGCTCTCATTCATGAATATATTTCTTCAAGGCAGAAAACATCACACGTCTTCGTCTTTCTTCATTGCTGACACAGAGGTGACGAGCAGCCGAAGAGCCGTGATCCTTAGATCCATTGTATATTGTTGTCCTTAAGAAAGAGAACAAATAAAAAGATTTATTTTTGAATACATGCCTCATCACACACGATTTTGCACATCGTCAAAACCGCGTATACACAAATAAGAGTATTTTTTGTTTGTTTTTTATACCAATCGCTGCAGTTGGTGAATCATAACAGCCACACAAAGAACATAATGGCACAAACTTTATGCCAAAACAAACTCTTTTGTCTAAACAAAAAAAAAACAAAAAAACAAAAAAAAAACAAGGTCAACATGTTGGTGATAAAATTATGAAGGAAAAGAAGAAATGCATTATAATATAACTACATTAGGTGCATGTTTCACTGCTATAATACGGCTACAGAGCAGTGTTTGCAGCATTTTCTCAGGGCCACTGTTTTTTTTTTTTTTAACTAAAATAACTGACATAAGCAGAGAACAAGAAAGCAATCACACTGTTCAGTCAAACTGACGAGCTGGAAGGTTGAATTGCTTTTGTAGCCGGCTAACATTTATCTGAATAAATTGCTACCATTCACACTTGAACCAGTTTCGCCAGGCCGCTCAAAGTTTCTCCGCCGTCACTTCCTCGTTCCCATCAGGGCTATAACCGCAGTAGTTGTTAAGCTGCATTGTTGAAACTTATATGACCTCAGTTTCATCCATGTGCTGGTGTTTATTTTTAAAGTAAAGATATAGCAGATGAAATGGATGGATACAGGAAAAGAAAACTAAAGATACAATTATGGTCCATGTTTCAGCAACGTATTATGTTTCCTTAAGTATATTCAGTTTCAATCAATTTGCGAAGTAATTCATGTAAATTAATTAAGTCATTTAAATATAATCAGTTGTAAAGATTAACCAAAAATTAAGTTATTGCAGAATTTAGAACATCAAGCAACTTGGAAAATTACTATAATGTTTCTTTTCCCTTTTTTTGGTGGTGGTTAAATAAAAGATTATGTGGATTATTGCACTGAACAACTGTAGTCGGATATCTACTTACTGAGCTTTAAAAACAATATGCAGATTCCGCATATTTAAACATCTTTTAATATAAGAAACCCAACTGTTTGGACTTTTGCAATTGAAATGATAACAAATCATCATTGAAAACATAAAAGATTAAAGATCGGACGTATTGCAGCATCCCGGACCTTTTGGTAACGGCTTCATCAAACAGTATGTGGAGGTAATTCCTTTCTAGAATAACAGCAGAAAAAGAGCGTCAGAAAATCCAGTGGATTTGTTCACGAGATGAAAAGTCTGATAAAAGAAAGTGCAGGATGGAAATTGAATCTCTAACTTTCAACAAGCTCTTAGCCTCTCTGACAGCACAAAAACATTAGAGCTTCAACGAGAGCTCCACTTAAATCCATCTGCTGAGTGTCTGGCCTACTCGGCTATCATCAGCAATGCTTTACCCCTTTATTACCCGTTACGTATACGCTGGCAAACTAAACCAAACATCCAATGTACTATCACAACAGCGCACACGTTTCTGACAGGTCAGACAGGTTAGTGTGAAAATGCAGTGTGATCTGTGCCTAGATACGGACCAACATCAGCAGCTATCGTTTCTAAACTGGCCATGCCCCTCCTCTGCTTCATTTTTCATGCAAATCTTTTCATAACTTGAATCAGTAATCTTGCATACAGACAAAGAAGCCATACAAACCACTGACTTCCTTGAGCGTGCTCAACAGTTAAAAAGGTAAAGCCGATGTGTTTTAATGATGTTTTTAACTGTATTAAAGAAAGACAAGGACCATGCAACCAGCTCCGTCCTGTAGGTTGTAGCTACAGAAGAGCTACAGGATGTCCTCGTCCATCACTACCATGCACCTATACAGCACTCGCATTGAAAAACAGTAGGTCCCTGAAGAGACCAGTTTGCGGTGAAAAACACCTTACCACAAGAAAGGGTTGTTGAGGGGAGTGGGTATAAGCGGGAGGGAGTGTGTGATTGTGTCAGGAGAGGTGTTGACAACACCAACAAACGATATCTCTGGTGCTTTCCACTTGGAAACTAACTTCACTCAGCTTTTACTATTTTTTAAGACTTTCTGAGGCCCTCAGCATTGCTTTTTATTAGTTGTGAAAGACTCATACATGTGAGGTTACTTCCTCTGCAGCTTACACACCAACCGGCGGGGTAAAAGTCAAGCCGAATTGGTATTTCCCTAGGTTTTTGACTCTTGTGACACTGACTGCTTTTCCTAAGTGGGTAAAGCTGTTGCTCATGAGTTCATATTTCAACTACTTCTGTCATTTTAGTTTAGGTAACAGCAGGTGATTTTACATTTCACCCCATGATTACACTTAATAAAAACAGATATGACAGTTTCTGAAACCTGAAATTTAAAGTTTTTCCCAAGGGCATTCCAAAATATTAAAAAAGCAAATAAATAAATAAATCTGTAATCCTTATAAGGTGCCACAAATTGTTTTACATTGAGCTGTTCTAGGTTCTGTTTAAAGTAGCATATAATACTTTTTATGTTAAAATATCAATTTTGACTTAATTTGAAGTATAAACTGGGAGACCAATCAATTTCATATAAGAACACCATGAACGTGGTGCACTATGTTTTATCCTTGTTTGAGAAATACAAATAAATGTGGGCGTCGCCGATTCCAAAGGCTAAATGTTGAAATTGTGCTGTATGACTCTGAAGTAAGTTTTGAGATTTGGGGTCAAATTGCTTTACGCAGGCTCTGCATCGATGTGACGCCGAAGCAGATAAAAACAACTGAATTGGCTGATTTGTAGGCACGCAACAACAAATAGGTGACTTTGTTTTGTTCATTGGTTTATAATAGTCAATTATACCTCTAAATGACTAATAATTATATAACAGGTATTGTGAGATTTTTTTATGACACTTCATAGTTGTAATGGCTGTTAATGGTAATCATCACGCTTGTTCTACAATGTTTTTTTTCATTTTAAATTTTAATAAAAGTACATTTAAATGAAGTACATTTAAACCACCATACTGCATCTGATATTCTACAAGAAATACATGTTCAGTTAAAAATTTTTTATAAACTTTTGCCATGAGCATATTTAGGGTGTATAAAACGGAGAGTTTGCAAATTTGCCATAAACACTGCAGCCTGCCATGCCAGTTTCTGCGCCGCTCGCCTTCACCGCCTGTTTACACAGCTTTCAAATCGCTGATTCAACACACAAATTTATTTGACTTTATTCTTGTCTATACTGAAAACACTGGAAAAGTTCGTCTTTGGGGACAAGGGAGTTTCATTCACATGCTCCGTGTGTTTTAAATCGTTTCTGTGTCTTCATAAAGAGTTTACTCTTACTTTTACATGTCTGCAAAGCCTGTAATGTGAAAACATTATCTCTATTAATTTACCTAATCATTCATATATGTGCTGCTGTGTGTCTCCTCCCAGCTCAAACTAACCCATCAAATTCAACCTGCTTTTTTAGTAGAATGGAAGGAATGCTTTTATGTAAAAGTATTTTTTTGTTTCACTGGTTCCTGGTTTTCTAGCGTGCAAGCTTCCCTTAGTTGTTCACTTACCCACACCATATATCACCTCTTATCATTTTGTTTCCAAACACATCTGAGCATGCTTGTCTTGGTATTACAAAAATCCACATGATAGCTACAGCAGCAGAAGTGAAATATAATTCTAAATGTCTGTGCATCCATCCATTTTCTATACCTGCTTAGTCCTGTACAGGGTCACGGGGGTTTGCTGGAGCCCATCCCAGCTCATTACAGACAAACGGGAGCGGTACACCCTGGATAGGTCACCAGTCTGTCGCAGGGACACGTATATAGACAAACAACCACACACACTCACATCTACGGGCAATTCAGAATCATCAATCAACCTAACGTACATGTTTTTGGACTTGAAAGACTCCCGTCGGCCCAGGAGTTGAACCTGGAGCCAAACTAGAAGCCTGCTTCCTGTGAGACGGCGGTGGTAACCACTAAGCCTCTGTACTCTGAACAGGGAACAGTATCTATTTTTCTTTGCATAAAAGCGAAGGTTATTTTTGTGCTTCTAAATACAATGCTGTGTCTGTGTGTGTGTGTGCGCTTGTGTATATTTATAAATAACTTTATGTAAAATTGCATGCAGTAAAAAGAAAATGCAACCAAATTTGATGCGTTATCTTTTTATTACAAACAAAGAATTCCAAGGATCGCAGAATATACAACTGTAGCCATAACAAGGTATGAAATGCATTTTCAGACTGTAGAGATTCTTGGTAAGCGATTTCTGAATGACATTACGACCGTTAGATCCTCCCTTCCGTTCCCTTGCCACATCACAACAAAACTTCTTTCAACCTTCTCCTCAAATTCATGTGCATGATGAGCAAGGACCTTTGCACACCATTGTGAGGGGGGGGGGGGGGGGGGGCACCTCCTCCCAAACAGTTTTCTAGCACATCAAATATTCAGACATTAGGTGACTCCATTATCAGCAGAGATGCAGCCAATGAGAGAAAAAGGCATGGAGTTAGGTTCATGACACAGGGATACCTATGGGTGCCATGCTACATAAAAAACAAAGAAACAAGAATGACGTTGTGGTCAGAGGTGCGAGGGCCCGATTTTTGTCACTTGCAATATTTACATGTGCGCCATTTACATTTGTTTTGTTAATATAACTTGGTCTTTATGCCAGAAAGAGTCTCTGGGGGACTGAATTGTTGTCAGATCATGTAATGTGTGACCGGCTGTCACTAATAACTCACATAGTGTGAAAACCATAATGGCTACTAGACACCTAATAAAAAGAGAGCAAACATTGTGGTCGGCAGAGCAAAGCAACTAACCGGCAGAGAAAGTTGTGCATTCTGAAACCGGCTTTAGATCTTGTGGACTTTCCCATTTTCATACAGTTCACTGAAAAAATTAAGCAAATTGCTGAACCTTAAAGTCATAGTAGTGATGACCTTTAGCCTAGGGAGCAATGTTTGAAAATTAAAAAGAAAAAAAAAACAGTTTGAAAAGTTGAATAAACTTAATGTATTTTTTTAGTTTGTGTTGGATGAGCTGACTCGTTCACATAGATATATTTCTTACATAATTTCAGTCTGAGCAATGTGGAGGCATTATGGAACCATCTACATACCACAGCATATGGTTTGTATAATGGATCACCGCTGGTTTTGACCACAGCGTGAAGTACTGCGCTCTCTGCTGCGGCTGCTTAGGCAGGTCATGTCTGCAGCTCTGGAGTGAGATGGACGAGCAAAGGGGGCTGCAACGTATCACGACTGGACCGGGCCAATATTGGACAAACTAAGGATGAGAAAAAAGGTAGTATCTCATTTTGTTGTACCAAATCCCATTTTAAATGTTGATTTATTCATGTGCTCAATACATTTTGGTAAAAAAAGCTAAAAGCAACAATGAAAGAAATAAAAAAAAAAACAAACATACTGTAAAACACAGAACTGCTATATGGTAAATATTTTGTCCAGTTGGAGTACACCAACAAGCTACGCCAAAAACACATGGGTGTAAACCATTCTTGCCATGCCGGGTCGACGTGCTTAATGTTCCCGGGTTAACTGATAAAAACTCTCTGAATGAACGTCAGTGCCAAATAAAACATTACTTTTCAGGTTTGGCAATACAGGTTTGCTTGAATAAATGTAGCTGTTCAGCTATAATGTCTGTTACTAAACACATAAACAGCATTTTATCTGACTAAAGACATGAGTGAAAGCAGTGATCACAGCTGGCCTGATGAGTAACTAAACCGTCAGGAGTTTCAGAGAAACATCTAACCTGTTTATACTTCAGTCTCTTGCTACTTTGTGCAGATTGATCTACATCTTTAGATATGAATTCTTTATTTGCATTAACTACAAAAAACCATGAATTTGTGGGCATCCAGTTGAGGAACAGGAAAGCCTCTAACACTTAAAAAATTCTGCAATATGTGTTTGATCACAGAGGTTTACTGGGTGGACAGAAAAAATGATTATTGCAGCAACTAATTAAAACAAAACAAAAAGACAATTATGTAAAGTTTGATAGTGTACGGTCATAAAGCTTTAGTGAAAGGTCAGATTCCAATCAATGAACACACTTCGGATGTCTGAGTATCTGATAGATCCTCAGGGAGATAAAAAAGAATCTGCCAAACAACAAGTCAGCAGCAGTTATTAGTTTCATGATGACTCAAACTAAAAACAACAATGGCTCACGGGAGTACACTCATAGTGACACATGGCTATAAAACAATGTCACCTGGGGCCAGATACATAAAACTCAAGTTTCATGTTCTACACACAGTGGCAGAAATGTGCTTTTTTTTCCCCACCAGTTTTTTTTTAGAGGTTTGCATACATATTTTTCTCTTTTCAGGATCCAGTCATCTGGAGCCTCAGTTTGCCTCCAGTTTTTAGCCATGAATGGATACAGATCTTCCTGGTTCATCAGTTGCATATAAATGAATGCCAGTATTGGGATATTCACTTCTGATACCATGACATATTTACAAACAAAATCCTAATTTTTCTATCTTGTTTTAAAAGACAGCACAAGAAGTCAGAAAGACTTGACGACCTAAAGCAGAAAACTTCATAGTTTATTTTTCCAAAACAAGATAAATTTCACCAAGAAAGCTAGAAAGCCACAGAAACAATGAACAAACTGTAAAATTGATTGTCCTGATGACAGTCTTTTAACCATCAGCTTGATAAAGGACGTTTAACACCCAATATGTTATATGTCAATATATAAATGCCTTTTTACTTCAAATATTTGTGCTTTAAATTAATAATATTTAAATCCTGGATTTCTTCATATTCTTTATTTGGCATTAATTGAAGAAAAACAGGCCTCAGTATTGGCCAACAGCCAGAGAGCAGGTATAGGGAAGAAAAAAAATGCTATTTGAACAAATCTAATATAAAGAGGTGAAGTTTAACTAAACACGAGACACGAGACTGAAGGAAGAGGAAAAAGAATAAGTGTCATTTTATCAAATATGAAGGTGTAGCACTTATAGTTGTCTCACATGTGAAATCATGATCACACATTTAACAGCGGATAGAAAATAAATAAGTAAGAAAGTAAATAAATGAATAAATAAAGTAGATCAGACAGTTAAGCAAAAAGAAGAGAGGAAAATATATAGTTTGACCACAAATTAGCATTTACAAGGGGTCATACAGCCTTTCTGATTCGGAGGGAGGGACAAGGCCGACTGATTTTTTTCAAACAAGTCTTTTGTTGACACAAAATCGAGAGCAATCCCCAAGCCTCTGATCTCATTTTAAAACTGTATTGTTAAGGTTTTCCAACACCCACATGGAGGCACACAAATGTTCAGTGCAACTGTTGTTATTTCTAGCACATATAATCATTTATCCACTCATTTTTAAACCTGCATCATTCTCTTTAGGATCGTGGGAGCGGTGGAGCACCGCGGTGGATCCCAGCTGTCACCGCGTAAGAGGAAGTGTACACCTTTGGAGAAGCTGCCAGTCCATCAAACGGTCACACACAGTATAGACAAAAAAGGCAAAACAGGCATATCACTCACACCAACTTTTAATCGATAATTTTGACTCAGAAATGAGTGTAATATTCGTGTTTCTGAACTGCGGGAAGATGTTGGAGTAGCTGTGGAAAACCTAACATAGACAAACAAAATGAATAAAGCCGTTTTGTCCTTCTGATATCCATTTCACAATACCAGCTAAAAGTGCTCCAAGAACATTTGTACCTTATCTATAAAATTGGGTCTGGAGAAAAAAAATTCTTAGTGGGTGTTTTAATTCTGATCATAAAATTCAGTTCAGATAGGATGTCTGACTTTGCTTATCATGAGTTAATAGCATTTCCTTCACGGAAGGCGTAATTTTATAAAATATGTGCAGTAAATATAAATGTATTTCTTAAATTTCACAATTTTGGATGAATAAAGTCTACCTGTCTAGGTAGGTATCTCAACGGCAGAGTGAAGAGACCACAGTTCTTTACTATCTGAAGTCAACACTATGAAGACATTGCAAAGTGTCGAATATAAGTTTTTTTTATTTGCAGCCAGTGTCATATCACTGTATCACATGCGCTCTTTGTGCAAAACTGACATCCAAAGTTGGTCTCATAAACAGATCCTTCACAAATGACTTTTTAAAGCATTTTTGGCACATTTAAAACCTACAACAGAGCGATTGATTTTCACTTGTTGTTTATTTAAGTTCCACAGCATCAGGCCGGGGGCATCGTCGTACAGTGTTTGTAGACCAATATTGGCATCTTACGCAAGATTAAACAAATCCAATTTGTACAGTGTGAGATGTGATGATCTTATAAAAACATGTATTGTGCAAAAGCCTTTATATTATGAGACATAATTCCACCAAAATCAAGCCGTGCACCATTTCCGAACACCTGATTACACTGATTTCTACAGTCTTTTCAGTTCCCCTGTTCAGTTTATACATGCAGCCCTTGGGAATATTATCCAGAAACAAGGCATTTATTTTCATTGCTATTTCACCTTTTCCATCTTCGTAATTTCACATAGATTAGGAGCATCCTCTCCCAAAGTGATGCTTAAAAATGAATTCACGCATGTGTAACTTCAAGACTAGATTACTGTAATGTATTATTAGCAGGATGTCCAAGTATTTGAATATCCTCCAGCTGATCCAAAATGCAGCAGGGCGAATGTTGACAGGAATCAACAAGAGACCACGTCTCTCCTGTGTTAGCCTCCCTTCATTTTAGCCTCCCTTCAGTGGCTCCCTGTAAAACTCAGAATCCAATTCAAGATTTTGTCCAAAATGGCCTAGTGCCATAATATTTGCAAGACCTAATAATACCATGTTCCTAATAGAGTTCTCTGTTCTCAGAATGCAGGTTTACTCGTAGTTCCTAGAAGATCCGAAGGTATATAATATATATGTATATATATGTATATATAGTCGTCTCTGTAGTCCACCAACTAACCATGAATCATTTATATAGTCATTTATACGTGGAAGTCTTAGTTCTGCTGCTGACTGATAGTTATACTGATGTATATTGTCTTTTGTACTATGAGGGAATATAAATTTATAGTTTTCTTAAGTTGTCTTTTATTATTCTCTGTTAGCTGTTCATTGTGTATTCAGTACTTTTTCACTCTGTCTGGTTTCTCATCTTTCATACCTGTGGTAACCCATTTGGAGGATGTTCCCCACAGACGTAATCATAAGTCTCCAGCAGTTGCTGGAGATAAGCAGTAAGGAGGGAACTACTCTGGCAGGAAGAGAACAATTCCCTGTTTGTGTACAAAAACATGCAAGTGTATAAGAACTGTGTGTAAGAAAATCAAAGTGTACTCACTCAGCTGACTGTGTTCAACTCTGTGATTCTTAGCTGTACAGCTTGATATACTATATTAAACGGAGTTCTCCTGTATTTATTTAACAGAGATCACTTCCACAACAGTACCTTTGACGGCGTGTCTGTGTCTCTCCTCTCTCTCTACTTCCTGATCAACCCGGCTGGTATCAGCAGGAGGGTCCTGATCCAGGTTTCTTCCCTCTTAAAGGGGAGTTTTTCTTGCCACTGTTTGGCTTAAGGGTTTTTCTCCCACGAGGGGTGTTTTTACCTGCTGTTTATCTAATAATTGTTCAGGGGTCATGTTTTGGGTCATGTTCTGGGTCTCTGGAAAGTGCCTTGAGAGAACTTATGTTGTAATAGACACTATATAAATAAAACTGAATTAAATCTTTTCTTATAGGAAAGTAATCATTAGCTCAAATGAGGAGCCACAGAATCTCCTATTACACAGTTTATCCAGTCCAGAGGTCTGCATACCAATGCTATTACATTTTTTACATTAAAAGTGGGCCCGATCCTCGCATGGCTAGTTCCAATAATATATGACTGTGTGATGTCATTGCTTAAAGTTGTGAGGCTAAGAAAATCCAGAATATTATGGTTAAAAATGTAATTAACCGTTAGCACTACATAAACTGATAGCAACATGAAAAACATATAGACCATCGTTTCTTGATGAAATGACCTGATTAAGACCACACTTTGGTACTCAGTCCATGATCTACTGATACTGATAGTTAATCTGTTCGTGTCCGTGAATGTTTTTGGTTGTGCGCACTACAGGGAGGGAGGGGGGAGAGTGAGAAACAGAGACTGCGCATGTCAGAGGAACATAGAAAAGGGAAACAGACAGCATTTCCAGTAAGTCAGCAGATTAATATTAACACATGCTTGTGATTGTTAACGCAAGAGAGACTTGCTGTGAACCTGTAGGATGCCACATCCTGTAGAAAAACAAACTATGCTGTAAGATTTCTGCATGTTTAATCTCGGCATAAAAGTAAGCTGAATCCCCTAACCATTTAAACTATAGTGGATGTAAAACAGTGGACAGGAGAAAAGTTTGTTTGTTGTTTGTGGAGTCTTTTCAATAATAAAAAAAAAAATTCAGTAAGTGCCGTTCATAATGCACTTGTTGGCTGTCCACAGGTACTGCACACCAAAGCAATATTCAAACGCCATTGCGCTTATTTCTTAATGCATTTTGAGTCCCTGGCCACTTTATTAGCTACTTTTGTTTTAAACTCTAAATATCTAATCAGCAATCAGCAATCACATGGAAGCAGCCCCCTGGAGTTAGGCAACAGACATGTAATTCAAATGGTGCATCAGAATAGGGTATGAAGGCGATTTAGGTGGGTTTTTTTTTGTTGGTGTCAGCTGGCTGGACTGTATTACAGAATCTGTTGACTACTGAGATTTTTTTGTTTCTTTTTCACAACATCATGTCTTTGGTTTACAGATAATGGGCCACAAAAAGGGAAATGATCCAGCGGGTGTCAGTTCTCTGAGTCAAAACGGCATGTTTATATCAGAACTCAGAGGAATATGGCCAGACTGACATAAAATAATGCAGAGGCAAAAAAAACAACAACAAAAAACATAACTATTATTACAACAAAAGTAGACAGAGGACCACCTGTGAATTCACAACAAAACTTAACTCAAAGCAAATGGGCTACAGCAGTGGAGGAGTAGAGGAGCACACTGGCTGCAATTCCTTTCAGCTAGGAATACAAAATATGTCTAAATTTGGCAAAGAGTCACCAAACTGGACAGGAGAAGATTGAAGAAACTTCCTGTTGTGGTGAATCTCAATTTAAGCTGCAAGATTTTGATGATAAGTTCAGAATTTGGAGTAAACAACATATTAGCACTTGCAATGAACTGGTGACCTGTATCAAGTAGTGTATGGATCAATATGAATCAATGACTTTTTAAACATTAATGCAGGAGTCATGATGCCTCAGGACGACAGATCAGAGAGGGGCTGGCAGGAGTGAACAAGAGCAATTTTTCGCCCATTTTGAGATATCAGCAACTCCACGAGATAAATGCTATTTAATGTCACGTTGTTGACCTACATTTAAAAATAGCCGTTTGTATAAGGTATAGTGTGTGTGTAGGAGACTCAGTGCAGTGTGTGAGACTGAAAAGCCTCTACGTAATGAGCTGCCAGGTGCTGCTGTGAAGCTTCCCGTTCCAGCTGTATGGTTATATTTCGAGCGCAGTCACGTTGGTTTGATGCTGTGTGTAAAGACTTTACACATGGGAAATGACAGGTGGTAGATGTGTTCTCGCCTTAAACAAGCCACTGCTCTGAATAACAAGCCCCAAAAAACCCAGGTATCTGCGATTTTTGATATCTTAGAATAACATCACTAAAAAAAAATAATATTTAAAAAAAAATCCCACAACAAAAACAACAATGTGTTCAAATGTTGGACATTTGAACACATTGAAGTCAATTGAGACAGACTCGCTTTTGGAGCCAGCCTCTAGTGGCCAGTCAAAGAACTGCAGCAAACGTAGCTCTGCGTGAGCCTCAATCCGGAAGTTAGTTGGTTGGTGCTTGTGTCTAACCCATGATATAGGTGTACTGTAGCAGGGAACCAGACCAGACCCGGCCTAATGGTGTACTACTAGAGCGCCACAAACAACAACAGACAATTATAAACACCAACTAAAACGTAGGTCCTACGTAGGTATGTAGGGAATGTGTGTAGTCTTATGCAGAATCATAACTCATACTTAAGTATGAAAGGATTCTCTTTGCAGTGCAATTGTGTTTTCCTAAAATGTGCTTTGTTGTTCTACATAGTAACTACGCATATATAGGACAAACATCATAGTTAGAGGTGCGCGTCAGGCCACAGCATAGGTTATGAAGTAGAGTGCCTCCTACGGTGTTCAAAATAACACAAAAGTCCCTATAAATTCGCCTCTGTGTTTTTAACTAAGTTATGTTTTCCGTAGTAATTTGGGGAAAATAGTGAGTGAGATTTATGCGATTTCTTTCTTATTGTTATCATACACATTTAACAGTGATAGTCTGTTAAGATTAGTTATCTTGCTGAGAAAAAAAGATGAAGTATGATTATATTTATTTGTCGAACGAGGTTGGCAATGAGGAGGAGATAACACACTGCAAGTGGATGGAAAAGATAAAGACAAAATGTAGGGTAAATAAGACAGATCAAGTGCTTCAGTGTCTGCTTACTTTCTGTTATCAACAAAGACTAGGTGCTGATAACTTTGTGGCATGAACTTGCATGTGTGTGATTCCTAAAATGTGGTCTGTGTGTATTAAAAATTACACTAACAGGCATTTGTGAGTTTTTCAAGTTGTATTTTGGGTGTAATGTGTAACCAGATGTGTCAAAAGGTTTTCTTCTCCACTCCAAGAAGACCTAAAAAACCTTTAACTGACAGTCTTTAACACGGTTTACACTTAACAGCCAATATATACAGTGTGTCACAGTGTATGTGGACACATTTGTGTCATAATTTATGTGTCATGAGGTTATCTGAGGACGCAGATTCCTGTGCACACTATGCACAGCAAAGTGCTCCTTTTAACAGCACTCAAGAAATGAGCTACAGCAATTCCCCACAAAGTAGTCTGTTATTAATCAGAGTTGACAGACGCCTTGTTTCGCAAGACCAGACATGTCATTACACCCACCCGTGTAACTATTTAAATCCACACTGTACATGTTAACGTTGGTTGCACCACTTTACACCATCGGCCCCTATACTCATGACCTAAAACTCTATGCAGATAGCTGAGTCGACATGGTTGCCGGTCCAGACCTCTTTGACTTGTATCGTTTAAAACCACTCATGTTTTCAGTTTGCAAAGTGGCCTTTTAGATTTTCAGTAAGATACGTGTTTTTCATATTGAATTTACAGTTGTTGTTCTCGTCAGAGGCTGTGTTCAAGTCCAGATGCCGGTATGCCATTTGTGGAATGCGTGTCACCTGCTCTGCCATCTGCGGAGGGTGTGGCCACAGGTGAGGTTTAACTCCATGGCAACAAGTAAGAGAAGAAAACAAATAAGGGTGGGAATAAACATAGAGGTGACCAGAATTAAGGAAAAAAAACAAACTTTAAAAGGAAGTTTGAAGTTGGATACTCCAAACAATCGTGGTTCTCATTAACTCTCTTTTTTTTTTTTAATTCTGAGGTACTAATGTGAAAAGTCTGAAAATCCACAGTTGTCAAGCCAAAAACAAGTATCATTCTTTTTTAACAGAAGAACTTCATGTGACTGTTTCTAAATCGGCATACAATTACAAAAACCCCAATAAAAAGGCATCTAACTAAAATATCCCCCGGCATAATGACACTGCTGGCAGATGCTTAAGTCACATGATGATTTAACCAGAAGTCCCCCAGTTCTGATAAAGAAGCAACTTGAAACTCCTGGGCTGACAGATGAATTAATCACATGTACATGTGCTCTTCGTGCAACTCCTCTGTTTAGAGATATAACAACTGACATAACTGAAGAAGAAAAAAAAAAAAGCTGACTCAGAGCATTTGCAGTCCCTGTAAGGCTCTGTGCCAAAGTATGACTTGGTACAGACTGAGGCTCGATTTCCTATAAACCACATGACTTCAGAGAAGGCACATGTGCTAGTTTTCAACCAGAAGGTGGTGCTATTGAGAAGTAAACGTTGGGCCTTTCAAAGAAATGCCTTGACAGTTAGGAAATCCTGTGTCCTTACACAAACGCTGAGATTTGGGCGCAATCCAGCTTTTGCTGGTTTTCTAGCAGGAGATTTCTAGAAGCTGTAGCAACCCTAGTATATGTTAAGTATTCCCACAATCATTTAATTTAGGAGTATTTCCTCCTTTTCCTTTGTTTGCCTTTCTGAGTGCCAAAGTGGGTTTAATTTTGACTTGTATCTATGGGGTGGGATTTAGGTTTTTAGTAATGCAAAAATTACAGAAAGGAGCAAGAATTACACATATGTGTTTAGTGTTTGGCTAACAAAGAGGTATAGTAAGAGTCAGTCTTTGCAATTGCAGAAGAAACTGATTTACTGGTTTACTAGCTTATCTTTTTTGGGCAAATAAATACAACATAGGCTTAGTGGTTGGTATTGTTGCCTCACAGCAAGAAGGTCCTTGGTTCGATTCCCCAGCTTGGCAGAAGACTTTTTGTGTGGGGTTTGCATGTTCTCCTCGTGCTTTTGTGGGTTCCCTCCAGGTACTCACCCACAGACCAAAAACAAGCATACTAAGTTGACTGATAATTCTAAATTGATGCAGGTGTGAGCGTGTGCATGCATGGTTGTTTGTGTCTATATGTGTCCTTGTGATAGACTGGCGACCTGTGCAGGGTGTACCCTGCCTCTCATCTGTAATGAGTCAGAATAGGCTCTGGCAGACCCCCGTGACCCTGCAAAAGATAAAGCGGGTACAGAAAATGGATGGATGGATGGAAATACAACATACTCATTACTCTAGGTCTTCTAACCTTATATGTTGAGAAAAAGTGACATAAAATTGGTATTTTATTCATTCTAAATTTAATTTTTGTGTCTTTAATGTCTTATTTGGAGGTTGATGCAACTTATGTGAGTTGCATCTCAGTCATTTGTGTTGTAGCAAGTTATCATGTTACTGGAAAACCCTCAGCACAACAGACAGGCATTGCATTAAACAGAGGTGATGTGTCTTCTTGTTTAAAAAGTCACATTAAATGACCGGAGTTAGTATTCTTGACAGCCTGAACCTTAGTTGTGCTGAAGGACAGTTTTACAATTTACCTCAAACACAGATGGCACCACTGCATTTGATGGTAACTGATAAAAGAAGAATGCGGGTGTAAAAGAAATTCAGAGTAAACAAGACAAAGGCATATTTCAGTGTCATGCGTCTGTGTTCTGGGCCCGCACACATGGCCCACTTGATAAAAGCTGTTATGCAACATTAAGAGTCGTTTACTGATGACTGTCTTTTGGGGATGCCTCTCAAGGTTGAAGTTAAGACAGGCGATATCGTGAGGACTTTTGAAAAATGATTCCCTTTATGACATGCAAATATTATTGGAACTTTGTTGTGTAAATACCCAGCAAGGCTTGTCAGTTTGAAAATAGCTCTTGTGTCACTCCCTCACTTTATGCAGTTTACTTCCTGCTTTGCCTGTTTGACTCTCTTTAAAACTTGGTTTAGATACATGTCCAAACATCAGACAAAACTGCTTCTTTGATGAACTATTGTGTCAAATGCTCGTTTACACACAAGCAAGTAATACAAATTTGGTGAGCAACAGATAAGTCAGTAACACCAAGGCTGAAATTCTTAATTTTACTTCAAAGAAAATAAGCACAAAGCACAAGTTTAACACGTAAAGGGTTTTTGCGCCATCTCGTGATAACTTTTCAACACACAGTCTCTCTTAATTTTGACCAATGGCGTCATCTAGTGTTCATTATTGAGACTATAGAAGGAAATAACCATTACAGCATTGTGTAAAATATACGATTATGATTTATAATTGTTTAGCTTTGTAATAGTCTATCATATAACTTGCTGATGATAACATAAAGTCAGTTGTTCACTGTTATTTCAAAATAAATTATGTTTTTACATTTTTATGCTTTTGTTTCAATTATTTATTTGAAGGCAGTTCATTAAGTCATCAAATAAATCAGTAAAAATGAGACAGATTGACTTTAAGTCCCAGAAAAAGAAATAATTAGAAATCAACATTAAAACTGTGAATTATAGTGACAGTAGGGAGCAGGAGGAAGAAAACCCGGAGAGGTCGAGATTTGTGTTAGAGAGAAGAAGACTAGTGGTCTTAGAAGGAGCCTGTGAGTGTGTAGAAGTGTGTAAATAAAAATAAAAATTAAAAAAAAGAAAAAAAGTAAGAATGGTGAAGATATGAGGAGTAGATGTGAGTCTGGTACTCTTCTATCTCCTACAAGAGAGGGTTTACAAGACGACAGTGAGACCAACACTTCCACATGGCTTGCAGAGGGCAGCACTGACCAATAGACAGGCAGTAGAGCTGACAATCTTAAGATTTTCTTTAAGAATGAGTAGGATAGATATGCTTAAGTCACATCAGTAGAACAGCCAGGGTCGAACATCTTGAAAATCAGAGGGGATTGATTAAGATAGTCTGGTACATAAAGAGGAGGGATAGTGAATCCATTAGTCAAATGATGCTTTAGATGAAGGCACCAGGGAGGAAAAAAAGAGAAGCAACTCTTACAGGAAATAGAAAAAAAAATGACCAAACATTAAAATAAAAATAGCTTGAAAATCAATCATAGCGCAACACTCGAACACGCATTTGGGGACCCCTAGCGACCATTCAGTACGCCACGTTTACATAAGGCATCTTTGGAGCAACGGGACACCAAACCACGTGACATAAGTGCAGCTTTTTACATAACGTTATTTATATAGAATGATCTATTTAAAACCAACCAAAACGTGCTGCTTTTGAAATTATAAATACATTATTGGACTGTGTGATTATACATTTCTTCAGCTATCCAAGTTAGGGGAAATGCCAGAATAGGCCACGTAGGAGACATTTTACCCTTTTATCCTTTAAAACTCGAAAATAAACACCACTATTCAAATATGCTAACAAAAACTTAACAAACGGTAAAATGTGATTATATTAAAAAGTGCGCAATCACAAAAATAGGATTTTATTTTAAATATACTGATATTTTGTCTCAGATCTTCTCAGATCTTCTAATTAATGAAGGAGGCCTAATAATAACAATGATAAATTAAATTAAAAAAAAACCTATCTTAATTCATTAATATGGGAAAACGTTTCGTTATGTCTGTAAAGCAACATCACACCCATTTCGAAATAATTTAAGCAACATCACTGAGGGCAAAATTACCGTCAACAATCGAGAGAAAACTCACCTCAAGTCTTGCGTTCATCACATTCTTCCTTTTTAAAGAAAAACTGGTTAAAATCCATCCACATAAGCCTTTTTGGTTTCACAAATTGAACAAAGCCCCAAACGCTTGACTCTGAAATTTGGTTTCACTTTTGCTTTAATCTACCCTCGCCTGACAGGAACTCAAATCCTCAGCTGCTACCCACGGGTTGCTTTCTCTTTTCTAGATACGTTTGTACGCTAAAATAATATTCGTAAACCTATTTTGCCTTAAGCGCTACTGCTATGAATATTAATGCATGATATTAAAAATAACTTAAAAAAGAGCCATTTATAAATATCCTGCAAGTAAAGCTGCATGTCAGATCTAAACTGAAAGATTCTTCACGGAAACAGATGACGCCTTCCTGCTCAACGCATACAAGCCGACCGCTGCCAACCCGGCGTTTCTCACGTTTCAATTTTAACACAAAATGGAAAGAAGGAGACTAAAACTGAAAGCAAAGAAAAAATTCATGTCATTTATATTAACTTGCCCACATGTCGAGGGTAGTAACTTTTTCAAGAAATTATTTACTGCCCTTTCAGGTCATTAGAAGACAAAAAAGTCCTGACCTAAATACTTATATAAAACATTACAGATAATCAAATCTATCAGTCATGGAGCTATTTTGTTCAGTTACATATATAACAAAAGAAGATACGCCAAGATCATTTAACACAAATGTCAATAGCCAAAAAAGAAATGAGCTGCAGCTCACTCCTTACTGTATAAAGTCCAAAGAAAAAGACAAGAACAAACCCAACAAATCAGAAATACATAAATCATATCAGTCAATTCACATTGTAAGCTATAATTATTTAACTCTTCAAGCTTTTTCTGAACTTTGAAATGACAAGGTCCTTTTCTTAGTTGAAAGAATGTCAACATTAGTCCTTATCAAAACTACCCAATATTGAATTGGTTTGATTATACAATATATATAACGCTTTGATAACACGGCATCACTATTATCACTAATGTAAATGTATCCCTCTTGTGGGAATACTACTACTACTACTAATAATAATAATAATGATAATAATGACTGTAATATATAAAGTGGAAGGAGCAATGTTTTACCAGTCTACCACCGTTTCTCTCTTTTTCTGTCATCTCAACACCAACACAGTAACAGCACAATGAAACTATAACGCCATCTAGGGAACACACTGAATAATGGATTTTGTATATTCCAATAATTATACATTATATTTATAAGTGTCTTTCATGAAACCCAGGGACACTTTACAACAGACAAATAAAACAACAACAACAAAAAGTCAGTACCGGTACATGAAAGAAGGACAGTGTAGTCGGGCTTAGAGTGAGTAGGCAATCTTAAACAGGTGAGTCTTGAGTCTGGATTTGAAGATGGGAGGAGAGTCAATATTTTGGATGTCTGATGGTGAGAAGTTCCAGAGTTTGGGAGCAGAGCGTCAGAAAGCTCTGCTGCCCAGGGTGCTAAGGTGGGCAGAGTGGCCAGTAAGGGTGGACGGAGGAGGAGGATCTGAGGGAGCGGGCTGGAGTGGTGATCTGGAGGAGCTCAGACAGATTAGCTGGGGCGAGGTTGAACAGGAGAACAGGAGGAGGCTGTAATTAAACCTTTGGCAGACTGGGAGTCAGTGGGGCTGCTGCAGGATGGGGGGTTATGTGATTGAATGGAGAGTGATAGAGTTATGGATCAGTTGGAGCTTATGAAGGAACGTCTGGGGGAGACCAAAGAGGAGGAAGTTGCAGTTATTGATGTGGGAAAAGACCAGACAGTGGACAAGGATGGAGGCAGTGTGGACAGTGAGAGAGGCAATTTTACACAACTGCAATTTTACACAACCTGAAGATCTCATAAAGCACCTCATTGTGCAGCTTGATGAATTTATGTTCATACATGTTCATACCAACTGCCAGGATAGTTAGTTGCGCCCAATGGCCCCTTTTTGGATTAGCTGGGGTTTGGAGGTGTCATCTCCTAAGCAGATGGTTTTGTGCATCTATGTTCTCTCTTTAACCAGACATCCTAGTCATGGTTTGTTTAAAGATTATATGTGTATACATGATATCCCAGAAGCTATTCAAAGCAAACAGGTCCAGCAATCTGAAACTGAGATAGCTTGAAAAATGTCTCGTCTTTAAAGGATTAAGAAAATGCGCTTCACATTTTATGGGTCAATGAGAAGGTGTAGTTGAATGCTTTAATTGGACTCTCATTGGTAAGTTTGACAAATTGTTGATTGCCTGTGTTTGTCAATGATATGATTATTTCAAGTGGCTTCCACTGATGATAGTTCTGTCAATGCCTGCAGTTAAATTTATGGACTGGATTAGAAAGCCATGTTTACTGCTACTTAACTCTGACTTGTGGCTATCTGCTGTAGGGAATCTCTAATGGCTGCAGGAAGAATTATATTTTGCCCTTACAGGGCCTACCGGGTCCTCTTTGTGTTGGACTCTAGAGGGAACTTCCATCCATCCATTATCTATACCCGCCTTATCCGTTTCCGGGTCACGGGGGTCTGTCGGAGCCTATCCCGACGCATATCAGGCGAAAGGCAGGGGTACACCCTGGACAGGTCGCCAGTCTATCCAGGGCCACATACAAACAACCAATCACGCTCACATTCACACCTAGGGAGAATTTAGAAAGATCAATTAACTTACATGCATGTTTTTGGACTGTGGGAGGAAGCCGGAGTACCCGGAGGGAACCCGTGCAAGCACGGGGAGAACATGCAAACTCCGCACAGAAAGACCCACCGGGCCGGGAATCGAACCAGGAACCTTCTTGCTGTGAGGCAACAGTGCTAACCACTAAGCCACCGTGCTGCCCTAGAGGGAACTTGCATTATCATATTTGTGACCCTCTAATCATGCAGTACTGTTAATGATGACTGTCTGATGGAAATCTTACACATTGCAAGTGCTTGCTGCTTGCTCTGGAGAGGATGGAACTGAAGGGTCTTTGGTCGCAAAGAGGCTCATGTGTTTTTCTACAGGGTATTCTATGTGGTTTGGTTCAATATCCAGTTGCAATCACAGGGTTTTTAAAAGTGCAATAGAATGTTGTTTAAGGGTGAGGAAGTGATAATGACTAGCCATTGGCTGAGGCGACTGTCCATCAGTCATATTAGAAATACATTTTATGGTTTATGTAAACTCTCCTGGTATGATAAATAAAACAAAAACAAATATAGACTTTATATTTATATGGATCAATTCATACAATGTAATTTAGATTTGTAACATCTGGAAAAAAAAAAAAAATTCATAATTCTGAAGGCAAGATGGCTCCTTTCTTGGCGTGGCGGTGAGCCATGATCATTTACGTGCAGCGGAAACCCTGCATTTAATTCTGAGCAAACTTGGGTTGTAGGCAGCTGCACAAAAATGAGAGGCTAACTTTTCCCACCTCTGTAAGGATGACATCAAAATGATGGTCACTTTGCTATAATTATCTAGAAAGGTAAACACCAATCTACTACTGAACTTGTGCAAACATTAGTTACAAGTTAATCACCGATTAATGTATGAATAAATTAGGAACAGTGAAAAACTGAGTCTACTCACAAAATAATAATACCGATCTCATGCTGATTTCAAAAGCTGATTGACAACAAATTTCTGTTTAGTTAAATATGAATAAACATACAGTAAAAATCAACCTAAGGAAGATTCTGTGAGACAGTCACCACATTTTCATAAAGATATTTCATACAAAGAAAGAGCCAACCAAAAGGAGGCCAACACAAACAGAAGACACAACTATAACTTTGTTTCTTTGGGCTGGCAAATGGACATTTTCTCGCCAAGTTCAGCGCTCTTTTTTCCTCGTTTCCTGTTTAACACAAAAAAGACATTAAGCAACAGTGGAAAAACTAAACGGTTGCGTCAAAGCACACTGGTAAAACATGACAGCTGTCCTGCTGGTAAACATCAGTCTCAGTTGCAGTTGCAGTCAAGGTCCCAACAGCTTTAATAGAGTCAAATGAAAAACTGAGCAGCTAGATGCTTTAGCAGAAACTCACCCGCATATCCTCTGCATTTCTGACAAGGACTCTGGCAAGGGTTTCCCAAAGGTTTCTGGCAGCGTGAAGCAGATGGCAGCACCACAGAGAGCCATGACGCCCATTACTATGTACGGCAACGCCTTGTAGTACTTTCCTTCAAAAATAAAGGACATAAACATGTCATGATTGATGCAGAAAATGCATAATAACCATAATGGAAATGCAAATTCATGACTGCTGAATGCAAGAAAAAGATAAATGATATGATCTTACCTAAATAAATGATAAAAGGGGCGATGATGGTCCCGATACGTGCAGCCATGGCACAACAGCCCATCGCTGTATTTCTGATAACAGTGGGGAAGAGTTCTGACGTGACCGAATACACCACGCAAAATGTAGCGGTTATTCCAAACTTTCCCATCATCTCGAGAAACACAGCCACACCAGGTAAATCTAGGGAAGTACGGGAATGAAAGCAGTTTATGACAATACAGGAAATGCTAAAGACATCAAATGAGAGACAGAAAAGTCAAATGCCACAAAAACACCAAACAGCAGGGAGTGTTTTTTTTTTATTTTAATATATATTATAAGCGCTTCAAAAACCTTAAGACCCAGAACGTACTGGGAATTATTTCATATTGTCAAGCATTAAAGTTTACAGAGAAAGTTTTGAGCATTACCTTCGGGAATGAGGCGAACGCAGAGGATCATAGCACCTCCAAGGAAAAGTGTAGAAGACTGACAGAGGTGCCTAGAGCAGTATTGCAGCAGCAACAAGGCTATTATATATGCTGGAACCTCCGTCACAGCAGACAGGAAGCAGTTAAAGTAGGGATCCCCGTGCAGGTTGGAGGTGTTGAGAATTAAAGCATAGTAACTGATGGTGATGATCATCCTGGCAAGATTTTCAGGAAAAAAACAAGCAAACATAAATGCACTGAGAACTAAATTAATACAAACAAAAGCCAAACAATTATGGATATGACTGTAATAATTATGCATAATAAACAACTTGAGAATGGGTGTTGGATTAAGGTGTGAGCATTAACAAAAGAGAAAGAAGGAAATGAAGACGTACCAAAGACTTGAACACAACAATGTAATAGATAAACTGTTGCCGCTTTTCACAATGTCCATGATACTGACTTTCTTTTCCTTCATAGCCAAAGCATTTTCAATCTGCGTAAACAAGGGAAGAGATGATAGTCACAGTAATTACATTTTGACAGCTAAAGATAAAGAAAATGTAAAAATGTATAAGATACAGGAGTTCTGAAACATGTGGTCTAGTCAAAATTAGTCAGAACAGATGACTGAAGAGAAACAATAACTAGAAATGCAAAAGTGACACAAGTTTCTGTTCATTACAAAGATCTAAGGCGTGATGGACCGTGGTGAGGTGGGGTATGTTTTCTGCTCTGCTGCAGAGAGAGGTTGGGCAGAGGTTCAGGGAATGGCAACAATGAGACAGAACCAGCTGCTCCTGTTCAGTTCATCAGCTGTCTTTACTGTTAACGCAGCCGCTCAATAGGGCCGAGAGGGAACACCTGTTGCAGGGGCTGCTGCAAAAACGCAAATCTTGCTCTTCATTGTGTGTCTGTGCTCCTGCTGGAGAGGGACCCTGAGTGGTACAGATTAGGATGATACGGTTTGTGCTGGTAAACTTAGAGTACCTCAGCTGGGGTGAAAATATGCTGTGGAATTTCTACTTTGTTCCTCTTTGCAGCCGCTTTTAGGATGGCCTCAGCTTCCTCTATCCTCCCCTGAGAAAGTAGCCAGCGAGGGGACTCTGTGAGAAACCTGGACAGACAAACGTCATCTGTTGATGAACTCAGTAAGAAATAAGACACCCAAACCAAATGGCATATAAGCAATGCTGACATTAGACATGCCTGCTGTGATAGCAGGGATCTGTTTTTGAAATATAAAACCACAGTCGTCTAACACTTTTAGTCTTTTGTGGTTTAGTTGGGGGGAATACAAACGTTTAATAACCTGGAATTGAAGGGAAATTGTAGGTCAGCAGAAGACATCCACAGTCAGTGGTTGATACACTCCTTTTTTCAAAACTGGGGGATTTAGATTTGCACATAAGGGGATTTATACATCTTGGACGAATACTGTTTGATCCCAGTTACAGATCTCAGTTGCAGAAGATTTACATAACAATTATTCTGGACACTGAAGTTTCTGTCAACATGCATTTCTTATGTCCTTCCTCTGTCAGCGGTGTAAACAAGGGGAAAGCGGGACCTGACATAGGATGTTTGTATGGTGCACAAAGTGCGTCACAAAGGGCAGATAAAAAATAGTAACATAGTTAAGGAGTATGTGATAAATAAATGCTTTTTAATAACTGTTCTCACCACCACAGAGGGATGTAAATGAAGCTTGAGGCAGCCATCGCAATCAGGAGTGTTTGCCAGTCACGGAGGAAGTATGCAACTGCAGGCATTACCATGTACCCTATGGCTGAGGGCATAAAGACTCCAAGGGAACAGAAAAACACCCTGGTTTTTGGACCGAGAATTTCTGAACCTGTAGGAGTCACAAAAAAGAAATTGTCAAAATAAAACTGCAGTTCAGCTTTCAGGTTAAATTATACTCATTGAGAAACTCATATGTAAATGAATTAATCCTTATAGGAGCCATATATATATATAGCCAACTTTTCTTGTGTACCCAGCGGGAAACAATAAGGTTGCTTGTTTATTGATATGACAAAGATATCAGCAAGCACCACCCAAAGCACCCAAAGAGTCCAGCTTTTGAGCGGGAAATGAAGGGTGCCTCTTTCTGGCCATGTTTTGTGCATAGGCAACAGCTAAAAATACCAGGTCACACATACACTACCTAAATATATTAGTATATTGCTTACTGGACAAAAACATACCTAACACAAATGCAATGGTATAGTTGGAGTATCCACCAGCACCCACAAGACAGAAAATGAAGGTGAAGATTTCCCAGCTTGGTGAGAAGATCTGCGCTGTGATGGCCAACGTCTGAAGGGCCATCATGAGAAAGAGTACCGGCTTCCTTCCAATCCTGTGGACAAAATGCTTTTGAGCCAGCTGCCTCATTTTCATTTACCGCAAGCCAGACAGTTAAGCTGTTTGTCAGCATTTCAAGAACTGTTATGGTCATTACATACTTGTCAGACAGCTGGCCTGATATGAGGTTTCCCACCAGCACGCCAATATAATGAGCAGAAGTGCTCAGAGGAGTCTTGTATGCGTTCTCACATACCAAGTCCCACTGCAAAATTGACACATTTCATTATTCGCTTTAATCATCAATATATTCATCAACATGATCGCAGGTTAGCAAAAGAGCAGCAATTTAAATGCCAGTTTAAAAATGCAACATAGATGCTCTATGTGTTATATAGAGAAGTTAATGGCAGTGAATTTAGGGAAATATTTGCTTATCCCGTTTTTTCAGTGGTTTCTTCTTTCTGTTTGTATAATACTAAAACTATGAATAAATGACTATGGCTGGACTTGGGTGGTTTTGGTGTCAGAGTGCAGCATGGTGGGATTGGGTGGGGGTCTGGGTGCTCTCAGGGTGCACTGTGTGTGTGGGTGTGAATATGTAGTATATAGTGTAGTATATGTAGTATGTAGTGTAGTATATGTAGTGTAGAGTGTGAATGTGTATATGAGTATCAATGTGTAGTTAGATGTGAATGTCTATGTTGATGTGAATTTACAACGCTAAACTTTAGTCTTTAAATAATGTTAAATTACTTTCTGCATTACTTTATATGTATATGTCTATCTATCTATCTATCTATCTATCTATCTATCTATCTATCTATCTATCTATCTATCTATCTATCTATCTATCTATCTATCTATCTATCTATCTATCTATCTATCTATCTATCTATCTATCTATCTATCTATCTATCTATCTATCTATCTATCTATCTATCTATCTATCTATCTATCTATCTATCTGATGTGTTGGTTTATTGGTTGTTTTCTTTTTCATAAATTTATAAGATTCTGAAAAGTGGATGAATGTAAAGTGTGATTATAGAATATTAGAGGGGTAGAATTAAATAAATTTGACTTCTTCCTGCCCCTTTTCAGACATGTTAAACAGGATATATATGCTATGTGTGTGCATATATTTATTTGTGTATAGATTTATTTTATAGATTTGTTCATTTTGTTTACATAAATTGATAACATTAATTTATTTATATAGATTTATTAAAAATGTTTCACTATTTAATATAAAATTTACTATATGCTCAAATGTGTGTGTATGCACGTGTGTATATGTATATTTATATATACATAGATTACTAGTTTTAACGTTGTTATGTATATACAATAGTTTTGACATGTCTGGAATGAATCAATAAAAATGGAAATGGATTTCAAACAACTGCCTGCAATGATTCTTACATCTAATTTGATTTTTTTTTTCTGTGAAGGCATAATTCTATTGGTAAATATAGATTAACTCCTGAAGTAAAAACTTGCAACACATTCAAAAAAGGTTACGACTGCAGAGGTTTTAGTACTTTGTAATGTTGCCCTTTTTTTTTTTTCTTTATTTACTACACCTACGAGGTTAGAAAATCAAGCAATGATGTGTTTTAGTTGTAATTTGGCCCCATTGTTTCAGCAAACTCATCTTAAAGGGCAAATACCAGGTTGCCTCATTGTTTTGGACAGCTTTGCTGACTGGGAGATTGTACAGATTGTTGTCACTCATTAAATTAACAATGCGAAAATCAAAGTGCAACCCAGAAGTGGAGCTTTCAAACAGATAAGGATTCTAGACACACTGAGAAATCCACAGAGGAATGTTTAAAAAATAGATAAATTGGTTGGAGGTGGAGCCCATTAAATTATGTAAGTAAATTCACAAAAAACAGTTAACGTACAGGATGAGAATGTCCAAATATCTAATAATTATTGGTGTTTTGTATGGAAGAGAAGTTACGAAGTTTAGAGCTTTTACGGTTAACGCCATAAGAGTTCTGCAGAATAATAAAACACACACACACACACACACACAAAGGAAAAAAGGAAAATTAACTGACTGATGGCTCATTGCTCACCTCTGTAACAATAGTCGAATGGTAAATTTCTTTGCTGTATGTCCACCCATCCTGACACTTCTCCCAGGGAATCTCACTCACATTCACGTCAACATGTGGGATGATATTTCCTTTGGAATAGTTTCTGACAGCCTCCAGGTTTAGCCTTCTGCAGGAGCTGCGCTTTGCAACGCCATCAACTGTTTCCACAGGGATTGTCACATTTCTCCACATTTCGCTGATGTTGTAGATTTCAGGGACATAGCATTCATGTGGTGGGGTATCACCAACGAATATGATATAGATGCCAGTAAAACCGTTCGGGAAGATGCTGATGGCCAGTGTAAAAAATATTGTGCGTTGGAAGGGTCCCCAAGATCCAAGGAAAGATGTGATGGAGTCATAGTCTCTGATTGTTTCTTTGCCCATTTCCTCACTGAAATCCTGGGTTTTTAAAAAAGAAAAAAATTAGATAATAATAATAATAATAAAAAAACAGAACAAAAGAACAAATACAAAGGATTTGTGAGCGCTAAAATACAAAAGATCGGGTCTACTCCATTGCTGCGTGATAAGTGACAAGTGCGTGTGATCAGGTCGAGCTGAGATCACCTTTTTTTTCTCTCTGTAGTTTATCTAAATGTGAGAAGTTACACAGTTACTAGGCATGCCGTCAGCATGTTTGTAACCCTTTAATCTTTGGCACAATGTAATAGTGGTGGAAAGACATACTTTGACATATGAGACTTGGATACACACATTTTAATCATTATGCATTAGGTAAAGAAACGAGAGTTATTCAATGATTACAGGAAACAGTTAATATTTTTTAAGAAGTAGTAAAACAGTAATGAAGCTCATCACAGTAGGTCTCCTGAAGCTTAGGTTGTGCATTACATGAGAGCAATTATAGATAAAGAAATTGTGACATTTCTGTCTAAGTTCTCAGCTACAGTTATTCATAAACTATTATAGGGGATCAAAGTCCCAAAGGGCCAGCGATGCAGGAGAGATTTTTCTTAGTATTCCTTATATCCCAAACAAAGCTAATGATAGAATGAATTTGGTTTGTTAACTTACAGCTGTTTAAGTAAAAAAAATGACTGTGATGACATTATGCACTAAATGCAAGTTTTTAATTGAACTCTATTTAACATGAAGTCACCTCCTTTTCTTCTGGGCACAATCTGAAACGAGGTGGCCACATTGCTGTGAAATGTCACATTGTCTCTTTTCAAAGTCTCTGGGATTGAGGTGACCTAACCCCTTTTTGCCGAACATTATTCTCTGTTCACAGCGTTCAGTCCGGGGATATCTACTCTATTGAATGATTCATATCAAGCAACTTCTTTAAGCTTTCGGTGGTACGTGATGTTCAGAGGGCTTCTCCTTACGAGATGGTTTCTATTTCTCCTGTTCCTGATTGGGTTTCTGACTTAGGAGTGCATTAAGGGAGCCATCTTTCAGTTGTATGGTTGATCTGATGGCTTTACACTTTCTTGCGATATTTGCACGTCTCTGAGCATTACATGGGTTGACCTTAACGTAAATTTACTAGGATGTCCACTGGCAGCTGGTTTGAATGCTTTTCACTTGTGAATAATCTTTCTAACTGCAGAATGTTGAACTCCTAAATATTAAGAATTGGTTTATACTTATTTCTGGATAAAATGCATCAACAATTGCTTCTCTGAGACCATTGTTTAAGTCTTTCCCTCTTGGCTTTATGTGAGCACACACCTGAATACTTGAGACTAGCAAATTACCAAACCAACTGCTCTAATCATTGAGTAATGCTGTGAGGTGAGTTTTCTTTTCTTTGTCTTTTTTTTTTTTAACCCTCAGTCAACTTTTTTCAAGTACTTCAAGTCCAAACGCTACCAACTGCTGTCTTTAACCTTATATTTACTGTGTAGGCATGTGAGTAATATCCTTCTTGTCTTACCTCACAGAAAAACATGCAATTGATCCTTTTTCGCTGACAGCAACAACAAAAACACTTATTTTCTCTTAAAATGTGGTTGGAACCCCCCCAAAAAAACGTAAGTTCCGTTTGAGAGGATTTATGTGTTACTTTTTTAATCATAGGTATCATATGACAAATAAAATCAGTGGGAAATCATTTACATGTATTTCAATTTTGTACAAAAAAAATAAAAGGTATTAATTTTTCTCTTTGCATCTAGAAAACATCTTGAATTAACAAATATCAGCTAAGGAGAGACAATAACATAAAGAGTAATGATACTTATAAGTGGGTTTTATGACTTCCCATAAGCATTTTGTAAAATTTAAGATTTCAGTAAATAACCTTCATTTAGGGAACGTTTTTTTTTTTTTTTTTGTGTTAAAGAATGTGATCAAATAAACTAATAAGTGAGAGCCTGTGTCTCAGATTTGACCACAGGTAGAGTGGATGAGTTGCGGGTTGCTCCGTTTTGAATATATTTCTTCCTTTTGGAACCACCACATAACCTGAAATAAAGACAAAGATGTTACATATGATAAATTAACACATTAGTTATATAAGTGCAGGAAACGGCTGAAAGGAAAAGAAGAAGTTAGAGCAGTTAGTTAAAGTACAGCGCTGAATTGACTTATTTAGGGCATTTCTCTCATCAAATGAAACGTGAGCTCAAGCATAATGGACATACCCTCGATATTCTTGCATCTGCTCAACTGTTTCTGGAAGATCCTTGTGAAGGGTCTCCGGAAGGAAGAAGTTCACCGTTGAAGCGGCAATTGTGAGACTTCCCATTAAAATATATGGTAGAACTTTGTTATATGTACCTTCAAATAACAAAAAAACAAAAATGTATATTACAAGATGGCATACTTTTCTTTACATTTGAACAAAATCTTTATTATATTTGGAACATTATCTGACGTAGATGTTTTTTCTGTTTATGATACCACTACAGTGAACATGCAGTATCTTTTCAAGAGACATAGCATTCCAGTACCTAAATAGATGACATAAGGAGCTGTAATGCTGCCAATGCGAGCGGCTGAGGAGCACATTCCCATGCCGACATTCCTGAGTACAGTAGGGTAGATCTCAGCGGTGTAGATGTACACAATGCTGAAGGCCATGGTGAAGCCAAACTTCCCAGTCATTTCCAGCGTCAGAGCGACATAATGAAGACCTGAAGAGAAAAGTGGGAATAATTCAGTATTTAATGTCATTAGTTGTGGCAAGACAGAAAGTTCTGAATTCAAATGTAATCAAAATAAAAGGTGTTTTCATTCTGCTTTGCAATATTTAGAAATACAAATAGGAGCTGTCAGGTGATTAAAAAATTGACTGCATTGGCTGTTTTTAGTTGATTCTGGATAATCACAAGTAAATCAACCTTCTTAAATGTAAATATGGTTCATTTTGCTGCCCATTCAAAAGGTTGCATTGTGGGGTTTTTTTTAATTTTTTATTTGTTTTGAGAAGCAAGACAGCAGGATAATTGTGGCGACAGATTCCATAAACATTTCAGTGAATGTAGTTCCCCATTTTTAGTGTTTCAGAAATGGTAATAAAGGTAGGATTGATCCCAGACATAAAAGATATGATTGATGCCAGAGATACCATTAATTGGAGTGAAGGTTTTTCTTTCTTTTTTTTTTTTTTAATGAGGACAAGTGTCCTTGTGAGGTTCATCTTGGCTGGCATTCTTGGCTGCATGTAATCAGGTGAAACTGAGTTTAATGGTCCTGAGAGTGAGGAGTGGTTTCTCCTTCCTGATTTGTTTGATGTAGAACATCACTGAGGTGCTTTTAACTCGTTAACTTTACAACACTAACACAAACCATTCAGTTTCATGTTAGTGTAGATGTTTCTTTTTAATGGTACCGCTCCTTGGATATCAATGTCATAGCTGATACAGATACAAAAGAGAGTGCTCTTACAGAAAGATTTGACAGTTTTTATGTTGTTGGTGTCTGTCGTTATCTCGTATACTGCCAAGGACTGATTTGGAAGTCAGCGCGATTTGTCATTTGATTTACAATTGGCCACACGTATGCATAGCGATTATGTAACCATGCAGTTTTTGTGCATAAACATGATGCACCTATTGCAAAACTGAAACTCTAGTACCCCTTGACCTGAAGTACATAGCAAATTCCAATTATACAGTTTATTTTGTGTCAGTCCACAGATACAATGTAAATGTAATCAGTATCTGAACAGTGTCTAAATCATAGACTTTGCAAAGCGTTCGTGCTCTAGAAATTAGCAAGACAGATAGTTATGCAAAGTAAAACATTTAGAAATGTATATAAATATGCAAATTGTTATCTATACTGCTAATTGTGTAAAGAAAGTAAAACATAAAGTAATAGAAAAATCTCTTTTGAAGATGGGAAAGAGTCAAACCAGCCAAATAAATACAAACTTAGTCAATCAAATTAGTACCAATAGTCATGTCAGTGCATATGATTTTTATTCTTAGCTTGCCCATCAGTACTCAGAGTGCGATTATCATATAGTTAACAAATTATAGTCACCACTCTTTATTGTTCATTCAGCAGTACAGATAAGAATTTGCATAGTGATGCACAACGTCTCTCTGCTTTACCTTACATAACTATTAGTCTTGTACATTTGCAGACCTAACTTTTAAGGTAAGAGTCTTGTTTAGTCTGTTTAGATGCTTAAAACCACTATACAGTGTTTTAATTCATAATATTTTAATTCTTTTTTCTTTCTTCCATTTGTTGATACTTACCCCTTCTATTCCACAAATTAAGAGCAAATCTACCTTTTAATATCACTTAATTTATCCTTTTGATGCAAGACATAAACACGTATACTTAGATAATAAACTATCTAGCAGTTAATATGAAGGTTATTTACATCAATTATCCTAATATTAAAAGAAGATAATAAAAAAAAAAAAACATTATGAAGTGTGCCGTTATATATGTGTCTGAACACTGGACGAGGCTTAGAAGGCTATTGAAAGGGTTTTTAAGCTTTGCCTTAAATAATGAAATTTATGCAAAAACAAAACTGGCCCCATGAATGAATGAATGTGTATGAATTCTGGAGTCTTACTGTCAGGGATGAATTGGATGAGCAGAAGAACTCCTCCTCCGAGGATGAGGAATGTTGACAGAAGTACTCTTCTTGGGCATTTCCTCAGAAGCCAAGTAGAAACAATATAGGCAGGAACTTCAGTAATAGCTGACAAAAAACAGTTCATAAAGGAGTTGCCACTCAAGTTAGATGTATTTAGGGATAAACCAAAATATCCAATGTTGATTGCCATCCTGAAAACAGAAAGAGAGCTCACGGTTAGTATGAAGGGCGCAGGAACGTTTTTTTTTTTTTTTTTACATGGAGTATGCATTCATATAATACATATTTAGTTGTTCATCTGCATTTGAATGAGCCAGGTTGTATCATCTCTATCATCGCTGAGTCACGACTGTGATTGACATATTTTATTTAATTTCAGCCCCACTCACCACAAAAGGAGACACATGAGTGTGATGCATCTGATGTTCTTGGATTTTAGTATATCAATCATGGTGTATGCCCTGCTCGGAGGTATATCCTGTACCCAAAACCACAGCAGAGAGGGAAAAGGTATTCACTATTTATACACATATCTCAAATATATTTTAAGTAACAGTTTTGTTTGTGGGACAGTTGATGCAGACAATTTCTTTTATGGATGGGATTGTACATTTTAATTTTTGAATTATGCTCAATGCTCAGTTTTTGATTCAAGCTGTTTGGGGCCAATTACTTTATGAGTAAAACTATGTACATCCCCATGAAATCCCATTCAAAGTTTAAGTGATATTAAATTGTATGTCTTGCTTTGTATGTAGTATGTAGGGGCATTTCTTTCTTTCTTTCTTTTTAAAAAAAATTGAAATAGATGTTTGTGAGTGAAATAAGCTTTTTTTTTTTAAATTTTTTTTAACCATAACTAAATTATAAAACAACAACAACAAAAATGCATCGAAACCTCAGTTAGGGAAATATTATCCACTTGTCTTTGCAGTCTAATTTTTACATTTGGTTGTCTTGAGCTATGTAAGTCTAACTCTAGTATTATGAAAAGATTAAGATACCATGTTTGTGTTCTCATATTTTGAAAAATACTAATTGCCTTATATGTTACTAGACTTAAAGGTTGAAATGGACGTCACAGTTTAACGAACATACTTTTACAGAACAAAGAACAGTGACAGGACATCACGCTCACCTCAGATTCCTTAAAGATTACCGACGGTGCCTGAGCTTTATTTTTCCTTGCAGCATCTCTCACAATGACCTCTGCCTCCGCCACTCTTCCCTGAGTGATCAGCCACCGGGGCGACTCTGGGATGAACCTGCACGGTCAAAGTTTTTGGGTGCTTTGAAAGAAGTGCTTTGACAATGAAAACATTACAAGAATGTTACTTAAGAAATCCCATATGGGATTAACGGACACATACCACCACAGTGGGATGTAAACCACAGATGTTGCAGACAGAACAGCAAGCAGAGTCCTCCATTCTCTGATGCTGTATGCAATCCATGGCAGTGTCATGTAACCGATGCAATAAAAAAGGAAGGCACCGAGGGTTGTAAAGAGAACTCGCATGGTTTTACTCAACACCTCTGTACCTGTTCGGGATAAAATCATAAATAATCACTGCAGACCATATGACTGAAACACATACAAAACATCATTTCTGACTATGAAATAGATATGACAATATCATCAGGTATTATAAATATTCATCATTCCTACCTAGAACAAATGCAGAAATGTAAATGGAAATCTGTGAGGCTCCAACGAAGAGGAACATGATGCAGAACATCCTCCATGAATGAGAGAATGACTGAAGCAAGACTGAGACGCACTGGGCCACGAGAGACATGAAAACAACCTTTTTCCTTCCAAACCTGAAGTATTACAAAAAAAAACAAAAAACAAAATCATAATTTATGGACCCTCACACATGCTGTACAATAAGAAAATATAACAAGATACTAATTTCTTTTGCTTAGGATAACATTACAGCTAGTATGAGCTCACATTCTGAGGCAAAGACTTTAAAAAAAAAAAAAAATAAACAGTCAAGATACAACACATGTAATATGAGCAGGGCACATTGAACAATTTACAGTAACATCTTCCGATGATTTAACAGTAGATGGCGCTGTTGTCTTTAATGGGAGCTTATGAGATCCTGGCAGCAACATTCACCACACTTTGTTCAGCTGTTAGTCTTTTCTCTGTTCCCAAAAAGCAGCTATTAAAAATGACCAGCGGACAGACAGAATAAAAGACCTATAACATGTAATTAATGCTGTGATGCAATAATGTATTCAGAATAATTTCATTTATACATTTAGTCACAATCAGGGATGAAATACCTGTCAGAAAGCTGTCCTGAGATTAGGGACCCTAGAAGGTATCCCACAAAGAGAGTTGAGGATGCAAATGGAACTTTCCACTGGTTGTCACAAACAAGATCCCACTGAGAAAGATTGAAACGGAGGATTATGAATAAAAACCACTGGGAGCTTGCAGAACTGACACAGATGTACCTCCATACTGACCTCAGTGACTATAGTGGACTGGTAGATATCTTTGCTGTAGTGCCATCCATCTAAACAGCCTTCTTGAGGCAGATTAGTGAGATTAACATCCCTTCCAGGAACATATCCTTCAGCAGACAGATTTCTAACCACATCTAGTTTATATCTGCTGCAGTGGCTCTGAACTAGTTCACCGTCCACTTTTGCAATGGGGATGATTGCATTTCTCCACTCCTCTGTGAGGTTGACATCTGGAATGAGACAGTGGTGTTTCGGAGCTGCTCCAGCAAAGATAATATAAAGTCCGTTGAAGCCGGTTGATACAAAAACTGTATTTAAGAGAAAGAACGTGGCCCAGAAGTATGGACCTGTTTGTCCGAGAAATGCGGTGTCTTCATCATAGTCTCCCATTCTGTATTAAAAAAAAGAAAAAAAAGAAAAAGAAAATATTCCCTGCTTTTCAGAGTGTGAGATGTGGCGTTCCTCTTTAAGTCTTCAAAGAAGTGGGGTTGAGCTCTCTGTAGGGTAGAATGAGCTGGTCCGCTCGGTGGGACGGAGTCACAATTAAAACTTTTCCATTTCCAGGCCTGAGAGAGTATTAAACTTCCTTCCAAAAGCACAACTTTTCACTACAAATTGAAATCTCCTGGAGGCTAGACAGTAGACAGTAATTAAATTATCTTAGATTAAATCACAAAATCCCCTTGACTCACTGATTTCATTTACAGAACGTAAAATAATTATAAGCTCCTGAATGGCCAATCTACTTTAGGCACCCAACCCCCCCCCACTAAAGTTTTCTCCAAACAACATTCCACACTTTTAAATACTCCAAAGAAGTCCTCGTGCCTGTACTCTAAATGTTGCTAAGTAGCATTAGAGCTCCTGTTGGACTATTTCTAGGCACACTGCAGAGGCAAGCCTTAATGGAAAATTCAGCAGAAACTTTATCAATACCACATGTTTGCTTTACTATCTTAAAGATAGACTACTGAAACACCCAAACCATGAAAAGCTACACGTAGTTTTACATTACAACATCTTCAGCTGAACTTTTTAAAGGAAGAGGTTTCACAGAGGAGGTGTTTTCATTATGATTAGTGTCTATCTTGCTCACCATGAATTTTCTTATAAAGAGAAAAAGATCAAAATAAAGGCAGCAGTATTCCTGCAATCAGCATTTGAGCTGGATTTGTGCATCCTGCTGCAGCAGTGGACTAATCTATGTGTTAAGATTTCTAAATGCAAAAACACAGTGGCAGCACTTCAAAAAATTAAATCTTGGGAATACATCAAATATTAAATGCACCAAACGTTTTCAGTAATTGCAGTATTTCCTTGACTGCCACACCAGCGGTGACACTGTTAATCTGTTGTGAAGATGCTTTAACACTGGGGGGAAAAAATAGTTTGTTTTTTTTGCATTAAACAGATATTTGTGTGTTATTTTCTTAGTATAAATTTACAGACCGAGTTATTAGAGAAACTGATACTGTGTTTTTTGATATGCAAACATGTTGTTTCAATTTACATGACCAAGATTTAAACACATCACAAGATCTTTTACATATCATTAACATTGAAATGAACTATATCTATCAAACAATGGTGCTTATATCCTCTGTTTGTGTTTAAAGCGGTCTTATTTGATCATTAATTAAGATACGTGAGGTTGCGCATGATGAAAAGCGTCATTGTCTGCTGTCCTCATTTCCTTCTTAAACAGAAACACCATGTGGCAATCCGTGTAATCATTAACCTGTGCTTTGACACTAGATTTGACTGGTCTTTTAACACATGTTTACAATCAGAACCTCTAGGGGTGACTATTTATTGCTGGCTTATTTAGGAGAATATTTTAAATGGTTTAGCTTTAACTGCATTTATAAATGTTTTTCAGTCCAGGTAACACAATATATGTTCTCGAAGTGGCCATATGATTGTAATAAAACAAAAAGAAGGGGAAAATAGCTTATTTTAGACTGTTAAAGGGTTTTTCTTATGAAAATCAAAGTGTGCATTACATCAAAGTTTTGACTAGCAGTCTGATTACTGCATGGAGTTGTGACTTGAAAAGGCTAAGAAACTGTTTTACTTGGAACATATACTTCTATCATATTACACCATTTTTATAAAGTAAAAAGGCAAAAAAAAAAAAAAAGATTTAAATCACTTAACCAGTTGTGTATTCTTCAGATATTCAGGTCTTGGACTGAAACTGTTTGAATTACAGGCACCCTGCTGTCACTCCATACCAGTTCCAGGGGTGACAAGAGTACACAGATGTTTCACACCATGTGATCCACTCAGTCACACTGCTGAGTGACTATAAAACTCCGTAATATAAAACCCAGCAAAGACGGAATAATAATTTAAAGAGCTGCATTTGAAAGTTTGGTTGGATTCCTTATGGCTTTTATTTTGAAAGTGCCAGAGCTCATATCTAACAATATAACCATAAACATTTATGAGGCATGGAACATAATCAGTGCAGTGTGCAGAGCTCACAGAGGGTGAGAAAATAGGGCTGAAAAAGAAGAATTTCAGTTTAGCAACATTCAAGCCAGCATCAAGGTAAATGCCAAAAACTACTCAATTTTTACATAAAATGTTAAGTTTATTTTGCATATTTTTATTCATAATGTGATTGCCCTTGTTAACTTTGATTTAGGAGGCGGTAGGGGGTTTGATATATAAGTATAGTGTTCAGTTTCCACTTTATTCCCACTGGAATTAATATAATATTGTGTTTAACATTTTAAGTCAGGGTTTGCTTTCTTCAGATGTGCCATATCACCTGAATTGCTTTCTCTTTGGTAAACAATAATTAACTTCTAGGAACTAAAAACCTAGTTTCTTTTGCAACAATGAAACTTCATTAACTTCCTGTATATCATTTTTTTTTCTTTTACAGACTAAACAAATTAAAATATGTTAGTATACTCAAGGATCTTTATAGGTGCTGTCGGGGATTTTTGTCCTGCAGTTTTTATAGTTACCCCACTTTCCCATCCAGTCCACCACTATATTACATCTCTACAATGAAAAAGTGGTAAACTCATTTCCTCTATGGAGAAGTGTTTTATCATATAACCAGGTGTTCAGGAATTGACAACTGCCAGAGATTTCCTCTTATCTGATATTTAAGTGTGAGGTTGAGAGGCGCTGGACCAGGCAATAAAGAATGTAATTCTGGAAATCAGAAAAAGAAAGATCTTGTTATCTGGCGAGAAAGTTGATTTGTCACAATAGATATGGTAATAGGGAGTAGTGTGATATCTCTCAGTTAGATAAAAATTGAGGAAAAAACTCCACATCTACTCAACCACAAATGCCCACATTAAAGTATTTATTTTATTTTATTTTCTCAGTTGAAAGATAATTCCACATGATATAATACTCACAGATATTAGGTACATAGGATTTTTTTTAACTCAAGTAGAATGAACCATATATGAAAATAAACCACCGTAGTTCACTTTTCACAGAATCTGACCCTCTTTCTGAAGGTGACTTTTCAGAAAGTAGGTCAGTTTTTTTTCTCTTTTACAATTTCAGTTTATTAACCAACAAGGCTACATAGAAATGTTGTGTATTTAACACTTTGTTTATGGGAACATGCGCTGTGTGATGAATAGTATTGGGTGTCTTTAACCACCAGCACATCCATCCCAGTTAAACATTCACAGAAGTAAACAACTTAATTAGTGTTAATGCTGCTTTAAGTTTAAATATTGTGGTTTTTATCCTGGGCCTGCTCTAAAGCCTCATTGCTCTAAAATGCAGCAGAAAGCTGGTTCAGTCTGAATCAGAAACTATCTTCAGCATGGAGGTTGTTTGAGCCCTTCTCTGCTTGGGGATTTGCCGTGGCTCTGTGGGGCCTCGGTTGTCGGTCTGTGCCTCTGCTGTGGGCCCTACCCTGTGGCGGGGTCCGTCCTGGGCTTGTGCTCGGCTGGTCTGCCCTTGCCCCTGGACTGAGGGTATCTCTTGGTTGCGGTGGGGTGGTGGCCTGTTCCCTGGTGGTGTCCCCCTGGTGTTGGGGTGTGTGGTGGTCCTTGGGCCGGCAGTTGTCCCTTCTTGTTCGTCGCCGCCATTGGGCTGCATGTGGGTGGTGGCTGCCTTGGCCTATCTGGTTCTGGCTGAATGCATATTATTATGATAATATGATGGTGAATTTAAGACCTAGTTTTTGCTGAATAAAGGGACTGTTGTAGGGAGCGAACGAAACAAACAAACAAAAATCCTCTTGCACCAGCATGGCAGGACCTGTGTCCAACTGGACTCTCAGCAGTCTGACCAGCACTTCCATGCTGTAACCTCCTATTTGATTTCTTGCTTTTGTTGTTCTCTCAGATGTGAGTCGCTTTGGAAAAAAGCAATCTGCTAAATGACAGTAGTAGTGACTACCATTGTTACTATAAATATCATTATAATCAGTGTAGTTTTTACCAGTATTTTTGTTGTTATTGTTTGTTTTATGTATGTGTGCTCCCTAAGTATATGTATTTCCATCTGTACATGCACGCCTATACGTATTTCAACTTGTATTTGTAATGTTCCCCTCCAACTTAAGACACAGATCTTCTTGATAGTGACTGATCAAAAGACTTGTGTGGGCATGTCAGGTTATATAAAAAATGTGTTACTGTGAAGATGATACTTAAGATTCTGAATGTTCAGTCTATGGGAAATTATATGGGAGTTTATCCAACCAGGACTAAGTATTACCATCCCCCACTAAGTAGTTTCTTTTAAGGCTACGCTGAAGTATCTAGTCCAAGGTAGGGACTTGTCTTGGTCCCAAAGAAGTCGCTGTAACTTGCCAAATTTGCCAATTGTGGAGGTTCTGTGAAACTACTGCTAATGGAAACGCTGCCACTGCTGACCACCATATCATAAACTGCCCCAGCCTCATAACAGCAGAAAGGAAAACTTTTTGGACTTATCTAACAGTAACCTATAAGCATATTGTCAACATCTGGGACACTGGGACATCTGGTACAGCTGAGCAGGGATGGCACTATTGATCTGAACTTCACAGAGAAAGGTCCCAGTTGTGAAGGAACTGTGTAAACCACCTAACCACAATGCTTTGTAGCACATGATGCAATATGATGCAAGACAAGAGGATAAGAGGTATAGTATAGTATAGTATAGTATAGTATAGTATAGTATAGTATAGTATAGTATAGTATTGTAAAGGATAGGATAGACATGTAATAGACGGGGTGTACCTGACCTGTTGCCAGTGTCTTCAGCTTTTGTGACCCTAAGCAACATGAAGCAGGTGGTTAACATAAGATAAGACTGATAGAAAATCAACTATTAAAATCTAAACTTTACAGCTGTATTTAAACTTTAGGATAATTAAGTAGTAAAACACTTACATGTGTCTGTCTGCGGTTAATCATTTGAGGATTTTACAGTTAAGGACTGTGGAACAGTAGGACTACAGACTGTCCCTTTAACTTAAAAAGAATTATTACAGTGGGTGGCATGTGGGATGGTTTTGTAGCTGAAACAAAACCACTGCTTCAGAAAAGGCCAATGTGGACTCATTCGTTGGTGCTTCTTGACTCTCCTCCAGCATGCCTGCTGAGCCTCCATCCATCACCAAAACGATCGACTATGAGGCTGCGACCTCGTTCGTCGGAGAATGGGGAAGTTTCCAGCAGCAGGTGTTTTTACTGCTCTGCCTCAGCACCCTTCCCAACGGACTCACCGCCCTGTCCATCGTGTTTCTCGCGGACACGCCATCCCACCGGTGCCTCGTACCGGCGCGCCTCAACCTGACCGCTGCGTGGAGGAATAGCAGCATCCCGCTGGAAGAGGATGGGAGCCGCCGCGGCGCTCTGGTACCCAGCAGGTGCTCCAGATACAAAGTAGAGGATTTAGTCAGCTTCTCAGAGAGAGGCTTGCTGCCCGGCGTTGACGTTAATCTTTCTATTGTGCCGAAAGAAAGCTGCGTGGACGGATGGGCGTATGATGACAGTGTCTACATTTCTACAATAGTCTCAGAGGTGCCTGTCTTTTTCAAGCAGCAAATCATGAGCAACTGTGCAAACCCCGTTTATATCTCATCTTAAATATACATTACAGCTGTATAAAACAGCTGTAATATATATATATATATATACACGTGTGTGTGTCTGTGTTAATTTTTCAGTCAAATGGTTTTCATTATTGTCTTTATTTTTGCTGAGGAAACAAACAACAACAGCTCAGTATTTTAACACATTTCTATTCTTCAGCTCTCCTTATGTGACCTGTTTTACAGTGGGACCTGGTGTGTGATGAGAGCTGGAAGAAGCCTTTGACTTCATCTTTCTTCTTCTGCGGCGTTCTCACTGGCTCATTTGTTTTTGGACAGCTCTCTGACAGGTAAAGTGTTTTAAGAAAAACACAAAACAACAAATAAACACAAGCAACACACCTTGTACCCATAGTGGTGCTTTATCAAAAGAGAGGCAATGTTTACTGCAAGCTAATCATTGTCGCTCCAAGTCAGGAACACCTTAACCCTTCACCCAGTTTCCTGTCTGAGCTCCACATGTCTACCCACTGTCAATCAATCACTACGTCTTTCAGTTATTTACTTTTTTGAAAAAAATGCTCAACATATGTGTTGGAAATTATACACACATCATAATGATTGTGAAGTAACAGTTTTACTGCACGGGGAGAAACATGTTAAAATCAAATAATAATGTGCAATGCTCTTAAATATTCAGTCCACAATATAATGCAATCTAATAAACTGCTGAGAAACCGAGTCAGATCAATAATATGCCATTTAGAGTTGGCAGCCAGTATTTTTATTTGTTTTTTGTTTGTTTGCTTGTTTGCTGGTTTAGCATATATTAGGAAAATTTACAAAACACAGGTTTTGTCCTTGATTATGACATTTTGGGCGTACTTTATCACACATCACAACACATTCACCCTCTTTGAAATAGACCTTTTGTTTCCTGCATATCTCTACCCACTCCTGAGAAAAAAATGTTTGTTTGTTTTATTTTATTTTATTTTTTTTTTGTCAATTTCAGATATGGGAGAAAATTAGTGATGTTTGTCACCATAGCACTCCAAACTGTTGCCACATTCATCCAGGTTTTCTCTCCAAGCTGGACCGTGTTCTGTGCTGTGTTTTTTGTTGTTGGAATGGGACAGATTTCCAATTATGTGGCTGCATTTGTGTTAGGTACACTTGTAAATCTCAAATTATCAAATTATTTGCCATGATACAAAAAGAGTGTGCCACAATCTATGACTGAACTTATGTTTTAAGGCACCGAGATACTTGGTCCGCGGGTTCGAACAATTTTCTCCACTGCTGGAGTGTGTGTATTCTTCGCTGTGGGCTACATGCTTCTGCCGCTGCTCGCTTTCTTCATCAGAGACTGGAGGATGCTTCTCCTCAGTCTGGTGCTGCCAGGCTGCCTCTGTATGCCTTTTTGGTGGTAGGTACGTGTGTGTTTGTGTGTCTTTTTTTTTTTTTTTTTTTCCTAATTACTGAATCTGCATGCTTTGTCATGCTTAAGGCTTTTTCTATGATTAAGATGTGTGTAAAGGCCATTTTGTGCCAGTTGTAGTCATCAAGTGTGTTGACAGATTGCATCATAAGGTGTGAAGACTTCTTTTTTTGATTTGCCTTTTAATACAATATGTAAAACACATTAAGCCTTATCAGTGTCATTGTTGTCATTGTTGCCATTACAGTAGAAACAAACACAGTCCACTCAACTAATCACAACACAACAAGTAAATTAAGTCCATGCATGTGGTTAATAATTAGCCACTCAAATCATACTGGAATAGATATCTGGATATTTCATTTCAAATAAACATGTGTAATGTTAATCTTTTTCTTTTTTTTTTTCTTTCTTTTCACTCTAAGGGTTCTAGATTTTTGTATTTAGAAGTATAAAAATGTTAAGATGATTTCTTAATTGTTTTAATTTTCTTTTAAAGCTGGATTTCCCAAATGTTTTGACCCTGTGCAAATGTTAATACTTATGGCAATAGGGTGCATGGATTTCTAAACTATTTGGCACTCATCTCCAGTCATTAAAAACTTACCTAAACACTAAATCGTTTTGATCTTTTGGGCCAAGAAGCAGAAACACAGCAGCCAAATGTGATGGAGACCCGTAGCAATCCTGATGTGTATATTGGTTGTCAGATCTGGGTTTTTAGCCAGACGTGGAAACGCAGCTGATATAGGCTGTAGTATAACCCTGTCTCAAAGATTAAGACATGCAAGTATAAGTACAACGGCTGTTACAGTGAATAAATTGAATCTGGCAAAGTGGAAAACTGCTGAGGGTTCTGACCAGAGTGAAACTATCCACCTTGGTTTCAGCAGAGTTCAAATGCCAGTATCCTTGGTGAAAACAGGCTACAACAGTGAACAAGACAGGAATGACTTATGCATCTATGAAGGGACTGTTGATGCTGAATGATAGAAAGACACTTTATGGCAAACAAATCAACATTTTTTTAAGGAGCATTCTTAAAGAGAAAAGAAAAGGTGGCAATCCCAGTCTAATTATTTAACTCCATGAAGGTGTGATGAAGATGAGCATGTGTCGTTTGGTTTTTACTTTTGTTGTCCACTGATGATAATCAGAGTAAAGCAAAAGACAAACCTCAACATAACTTGTCCTGTAGATATGTTTCACTTCCGGGGAATTTAACCTCCGTATTCACTCTTTGTTGAATCTGTTGTGTTTAATGAGACAGGTTCATCCCAGAGTCGCCTCGTTGGTTACTCTCTCAAGGAAGAGTGGAAGAAGCCGAGACAGTAATCCGAAATGCAGCTAAGAAGAACAAAATTGAGCCTCCACCAGTCATCTTTAGATCTTTGGAGGTGAGTGCATCCCAGCTGCTTTAAAAAATATATTTCAAATTTATCAACACAATTAATTTTGTCATTGCAACATCTGTATCTCTAACACAATTCTTTATCTATAACTTTTGTTACATGAGATATGCAAAACAATACAGTTTTATATATATATATATATATATATATATATATATATATATATATATATATATATAGTATATTTTCACTATTTTCATTAATTTATCAGGAAAGCACAACATTGAATAAACAATAATGACACAATGTTACATCAATGAAAAATAAAAACCTATAAAAAATTGTTTTCTGTCTTAGAAAAAATGTCTGTGGCTGAGGAAGCCCTGCAGTTCAAGAAAACATGCAAATACCATGACACAAACAAACTCAGAAAGCAGTGTCAGCAGTGTGAAGTGATTTTTGTGACACTGCAGCATGTAAAATTGTAGTGTTGTAAGTTTTTCTTATCTTGACGTTGTATTTTGTAGATCATTAAAACACACAGGTCTCACATCCAACTGCACGTACACATCAGCATTATTTGTCCAGGTTGAAGAAAGTCTCCTTTTGACAAAAATTAAAGCTGTAATTTATGGTCTACTTTATTGCAATTAACATGATTTATTTTCACTTGATTTTATTTTTTGAGTGAGGTGTTAGTATGATTTTTAATTACTGATCCTAAAACTTAAACACATTTGTTAATTTTGGCAAAGTGACAAAAAAACCCCATCTAAAACACTGACCAACTAATGTGACACAGCTCATTTTCAGCTTTTTAACCATAGAAACAGCTTTAGACAGGTTCGTCAACCTTTGCCCACCCCATCAATAGAAAAACTGTCAGAGTTCACTGCTTGCAGTAATCCTTTACTGTCTTTTGCACATAAATGCACGTTCATCTGAATCCCACTTGGCAGACATGTCAAGACTAATGCAACACTTTCTCTTGACTGGAAATCTTGTTAGGCATGAGTTATAGTTTTCAACATTTAAAGCAAGATTAATATGTTAGTTTTATTTTGTTAATTTCTAGAATAAAAAAGCATTATCCAAAGGTTGGTGTTTTCATATTTGTGAGGCTTTAGATAAATTAACTGAGGCATTACCCATTACGACTGTCATGAACACAGTCTTCATTACAAAAAGCCAATTACGGTAAAGTACCATTTACATTTTCTTTGAAAAGAAAAGAGAAAAGAAAAAAGGGTGCTCCAAGTTTGTTTTAATGATCACCAGCGCCTGGTTACTTCTTAAGCAGCTTTATTAGACTCAGTGGTGATGCTGCGCTCAGACATCACAATCATGAAATTTTAGGAAGAACCTTCACATGACTTTTTTCTAGAACCATGTTAAAATAGAAGTTATGGTACATGTATAGAAAAAGAAAAGAAAACTGGTGCAGAATGAACCTGCGATAGGATTTACACATATGTTCCTCTTTTAAAGCGGAAATTAGGAGTTAAGGAGAAAAGTGTGAGCTGCAAAGAAAGGAAAGGATTTTGATTAACTGTTATGCTCCTCCTTCCTGATGGCCTCTGTGTCATAAGACCCGACAAGTGAACTTTTCTCCAGAAACCAAACTGCCACAAACCATGACCTTTACTCTTTACAAACCAGTTGTCCTGCATTTCCTCGTTATAAATAAGGGACCATCAGCAGGGGTCGGGAAGTGTTGCTTGTGCAATTTTTTCATGCATGGGCAGCTTTTCTGTTCTATGCGTGCATGTTACAACTAATTCTGGATTGCTGCATGGGAACATTTTAAATAAAGAAAGAGGTATATAAGCATTTTAACTTTTTGTATACTTTTTGTTTAAAATGGGAAAAATATATGTTTTTGCATGATTGCATGATGCATGAAAATCCATCAGTAGTAGCAGTTAACATCTTTGTCATAAAATAAATGGAATCTTAATTGTTGCAAACCTTTAACTCCCTTAGTTCAATTACAGTTCTAGCAACACTGAACTTTAACCTTCTTAAAAACTGTACATTCCATGTGTGCATACGTGAACATGTGTTCACCCAGCAGGTGGCCACAGATTCAAACGCACCCCTGTTGTTACATTATTTCTAGATCGCTTGCTCTGGCTGTTAAATGTTTGTTGTTCCTCATGCTCTGCCTCCCCGCAGAATGAAGTCAAGTCTGACAAGAGGAGGAACCACAACATCTGTGACCTGCTTCGTACTCGAAACATCCGCTGGATCTCTATTACGCTGTGGCTGGTCTGGTGAGTTCCTGCTGTCCCAGCTGACCCCCACATTCCATACACTGACCATGCACACACACACAGCTACACACAACCAAGCACTCACAAACACACAAAGACACTGAGTTTAAACACACTGTTGCTTGATATGCACACACAGGTTGTCGCTGTTCATGCACCGTCTCAACCACATGTCAGACGGTTGGACTAACAATAAATAATGACCTGTCAGGTGCTGTGAAGCCCGCAGCTAAGATCAAAATGAAGTTTTCTGTAATTGCACAGTATGCGCCTATACTTTCCTTGTGCTTGCCGCGACTTAAAACAGATGGAGCTGGATTTACGTTTGAAAGAAGATAATCAAGGAGAGTCACCACATTCTTTTACCGAGCCCAAAGAACGTTGGGGGAGAAGTGGAAAGCTGTTATGTAGTCTGATTAACAAAAGCATTTAATGTTAATTAGGAAATCTTGGACAGAAAAAGAAAAGAGGGTGACAAGCCGGTTGAACATTTGTGAAGACAGCACTAATGCAAAATATTATGTACCATCTCTGAGGGATCTAAGACCGTTTCTGTCTTATTTTGCCAGATGCAACAGACCTCCTTTGCTCTTGAATTAACAATGATGAAAAACATATCAAACCATTGAGTCAAATTTATTGCAAACGTCTGCTAAATACCTTACCTCACCAAACCTATAATCGTGCTTCATAGTACCAGCTCCAGGGGTTAACTACATCTCCGTGCAATAGACTCTCAGTCATCCAGGTCACGGTAACTATAAAAGAATGAACTCAACTTTACTTCACTTTGGGTTTTTTTTGCTCTTGAAGACATTTCACCTTCTACCCGGAAGGCTACACCTTCAGTCAGTTTTCAGTTTCTGACCAATGTCATGCATTTGAGATGCACGGAAAAACTTTTTATAATTTTCTGTTTGTACTCCATATTTCCCCTGCAGGAACAGCCTTGCCATCGCCTACTTCGCTCTTTCCCTGAACACGGCAAACCTCCATGGGAATTCGTACTTTAACTGTTTCCTGTCAGCAGTGGTGGAGATCCCAGCCTACATTTTGTCGTGGGTTATGTTTCGCTGGTGTTCCAGACGACTGAGTCTCTTTTCAACTCTGTTGACGGGAGGGTTGTTGCTTCTCCTCATGCAGCTCATACCAGGACGTATGACGCCACATCTGGCAGTGTTTTCACACCGATTTAATCGTTTGATCATTTGACACTGAACCAGTAACTAACATCTAACCTTTAACAATTTCATATCCTGTTCCCTGCAGATTTGATTTATCTAGCCATCACGATTGAAATGATGGGGAAGTTTGCAGTGACGCTAGCCTATTCCATAGTGTACGCTTACTCGGCAGAACTCTACCCGACTGTCCTGAGGAATACCGCTGTTGGTGCCTGCTCAATGGCCGCCAGAGTCGGCAGCATCATTTCTCCGTTCTTCATTTACTTACGTAGGAATGCTTTTCTGTTTCTGTTACACGTGCAGTCACGACTGATGTCATAAACCATCATTATCAGTACTTATGAACTTTCGTCTGATTTCCATGTACTCCCATTTGTCAAATTTACGTATAACCTGCCTCTATTTAAGGAATGTTATGATTTGCTTTTTTAAAATGCAGTATAATTTTATGTATGATCTTCTAATCCGTTATCTAAACAGGTGATTCTCTCCAGGTTTGTGCAGGACCATGTGCTTTGCTCTGACATTCATAATTTCAGTTTAGATTTACTTGATCTAAACTCCGCGTCTTTGTGCTCTTAGAGGAAACCACACATACAACTTAGAAAAGCCAAAACATAAAAGCAGGCTTGATTAGCAATCAGAACAGACACCACACCCCTCTGTAAATCCATGAAGCCCTCATTTGAATCCTTTTCTAGAGAGCAAACTCCGCTTAGGTCTTTTTGTTTGCAGATGGTCTTTAGTACGGCCATAGACGAGGTTGTTTTTCACTTCCTCACACCCCCTTTCAATCTTTTGCTACAGGAAGCTATTCCGTTTCACTGCCTTACATCCTGATGGGAAGCCTCACAGCTCTGACAGGGTTGCTGAGCCTCCTGCTGCCTGAGAGCCATGGAATGCCTCTCCCTGACACAATTGCTCACATGCAGCACTTCCCTGGGTAAAACTACACTTCCTTCACCTCCGTCATGTAGAACAACATTATCATGGTTTGTGGTGTGTTTATTAGCTGGCATATTTTGTCACATGTGTCATTTTCAAATAGTAACAAGAGCTATTTGCTCTTTTATGTAGCCTTGTTTATTTTACAAATGTAGAAACAGAAAAGATCAGATTAAACTACCTCCCCAGTCTTTTACACGTGTCAGGCTTTTAAATCGTTTACCTGGAACTGTTTTACACACAAGGAACATAGGAACCAGTATCGAGAAGGGAGAGGCACTACACAAGAAAGACAGTGTTCATGATATTAAATGATCCAGGACAATCTTAAACTGAGATAAGAGAGAGAGAGGGTGAAGATGCTCAGTGCACAATGGGACTCCCTCCAGCATCCTAGCCCCTGTAGCAGCATAACCAAGAGATGGTCTAAGGCTTTATCATAGAGGAAGGTCTTAAGCTTAAACTCATGTGTTGACAGGGACCTGCCTCCTAGAACAAAGCTAGAAGTTGATTTCATAATAGAGAAGCCTGATAGCAAAAAGTTCTGCCACTCTTTGTAGATCTATGGACTCTTGAAACAGCATGTAAACCTGCATTTAGGGAGCAGAGGGTTCTGCTTGGACAGTAATGGAACTATGGAATTTTTAGGTATGAGATATGTTGGCGCTTAAGACAATAAAGCTTTGCATCTAAGAAGTAATATTTTGAATTAAATTCTAGATTCAACAGCGAGCCAGTGTAGATGTGATCTCTGTTCCCAGTTCTAGTTAATACTCCTGCTGCAGCATTATGGACCAAGTGAGGGTTTGTAACGCAAATGTTTGTACAGCAAGAAAGAAATAAATTATGATATTTAAGCCTCGGAGGTATCGAAGGCATGAATTCATTTTTCTGCATCCTCTTGCTTCAGGATGCTTATAATTTTGCTAATATGACATAAATTAAAGAAAGATAACTTTGTAACCTGTTTTATACCAGAGTTAGAATTTCTTTCTTTTGTTATTATTATTTCTATCTTTCTTGTAAGAAAGATGTTTCAAGAATATTAGAAGACTATATCACACTATTTGGCTAGTTTTAGATTCTAGTCAATAAACTTTTTCTTACCCAAGAAGTAAAACAATTTTGCTTAAGATAAAAACAATTTTGACTAGATTTATGGAACATGGGGCTTATTTTTAGACCGGCTGTTCTCGCAGTGAGTGGTGGCCACAGAAGATCGTTTTTCTTTCTCTGTCTCCTGCATTTTCTCTGTCATACCACTACATAACTTCTTTCACCTCAAAAAAGAGCTTTGCCTCTTTTTTCTTCTGCCTGTAGCTCCATCCCTAGCCACCCTCTTCACATTCTCAAAGCCATCTCAATCAAGCCCCTCTTACTTTAAATCCCAGACTTCTAATCCTCGTGGTTTCTTTTGATGTGCTTGTTTTTAATCCTATCCATCCCTATCACTCACAAACTGGTCACTCATCTTCAGCTCTGCTGTCTGCCTCTTGGTCAGTTGTGCTGTTTCCAAGGTGCAGTGAAGGGATAATATCACTACAGTTTTGTAAATCTTCTCCTTCAGTCTCGCTGCCACTTTTCTATCACAGATAACAACAGACACCCATCTACATTTAGTCCACTGTCTCACTCACTTGTTTACCTCTTTTCCACACTCCTTATTGCTCTCAACAGTTGAGAGCGAGTATATAAACTGCTGCATCCTCTTCACCTCTACTCCTCGCATTCTCACCGCTTTCCTTTCATTTACATGTGTTCTGTCCTGCTTCAACTCACCTTCACTCGTCTTCTCGCTTGTATCTCTATCTATCAAGGTTCTCTTCCTCCTGCTCCCTACTCACTAGATCACAAGGTCATCTGCAAACATCAGAGTTCATAGAAACTCCTGTCTGAGCTCATCTGTCAACCTATTCATCACCATAACAACACGGAGGTTCAGGACAGATGCTTGATGCAGTCTCTTTTCCACTTGAGACCCATCTGTCACTGCTACTACACTCCTCCTATTTTAGTCTATTTTACTCTACTCTTCTGCCACTCCAGCCTCCTTCATGCAAATCCACAGTTTATCCTTCTCTTGTAGGCTTTTTCTAAATCTACTAAAGCGTTTGTACCTTCACTGGAATGTCATCAGGACCAACTGCCTTTCTATTCTTTGTTCTCTCCAAAGCTGCTCCCACATCAGCCTTATTGATCTTGCAGTTAGTCTGTGTTTAACTGGTAACTGTTTGGTTGTAGAAATAAGGCTGGTACCTGTCAAATAATCCTTTTTACTCAACAAATCCAGCAAAATACATTGTAGGAAAAAAACGGTGGTGATGGTGCCATTCCCTGGGACTCACTGACTGCTAATGGCACATGTGGAAGAAACAACAAAAAAGAGAGACTATGTCAGAATATACAGCAAAGGCTGCTGATGTCTGTCAAAAGGCGCTGGAAGAGTGGCAAAGCAGCGACGTTTGTACTGTATGTTGTTGAACAGACAATGCTTTGAGAACACTTGAAAGAAAGCAAAACTTTGCTCTGAATTCTGTGAGATATTAGTGGTAACGGATCAATGGATAATGTATTTTTTTTTGTTTGTTTCTCAAGATGCTGTCGGAAAACACCTTATACTTTCACACACAGTGAGGAGGAGGAAAACGCTGCTGAAGGAAAAACCCTGAGCGCAAGAGTCAGTGCACAAGCCTGACCTGAAGCAACTGGCAGGCCAGATGATCTCTGCAAACATTTCAGTTAAATGAAACTGCAAATATCTGAATATAAATATACTGAAATGACTAAACAAATTGTTACAATACGACTGGATATGTGGAGATCATGTGTCTACAACAAGACAGTGGGAATATTAATTTATAAATGTTTGAACAAATACAGTTTTTTTCTGCCACACATTCAAAATACTGTGAAAAACAGGATATTTAAAACATTCTGTATGCTGCACTTTAGTATTTTTTTTGTGTGTGTTGACACACTATACAGGTCACATATGAAGCACTAGCCTTTTGCTCCAAGGATTTGTACACTTTCATAGATCACTTTATTTCACGTTTGTGATTTAAAAACGCACACAAGGTGACCTGAAATCTAAAAATCCTGTACACACAATCTTCTAATAAACTCCTTAATAAAAATAATAAAACAAACTTTTAAAAAAATCTTAAAAGTGTGTGTGTGTGTGTGTTTTAAAACAAATCCAGATTGCTGCTTTGTAAAGTCATTTATAAATCTGTTACAATTTTTATTCTACAATGACAAAAAGGCATGAAAAAAAAACCAATTACAAAAAAGTTCTAGGTGCTGTGGGAATCCTAATGGAATATGGAGGTGGCAGAAAAATCACACAGACATACTCCAGGTGACAGGGAGGTCTTTGGGGAGAGGCAAACATACAAAACAATAATTGCCCTTGACAGCCAGACTTAACAAGAACTCTCTAGCCTAAAACGTGATCAGAGACTTGGCCTGAGCTGTACCACTTAAAGTAAGGCAACAATCCAGGAACAGGAAAACAGGAGAGAAGCGCTTAAGTAGCTTCCAGGCAGGAGTCCACCACAGGTGAGAGGAATGAACAATCAGCACCACCCTTCCCAACAGGCCTGTCAAAATAAAAGCACAGCCACCAGACCCTGACAGATACATTCAATTCCCACACACTTGTTAGCTTTAAATTACACCGAGGGGTTTATGGGGTTACTGGCTTTCCCAGAGGTACTGGGGTAATAGATTGTACCCATGTGCAACTTGTTTCCCCCTCAGACAGAGAGTTTGTTTACAGCAACCGAAAACACACACATTCTTTAAATGTGCATGTTCTCTGCGACTGGCAGAGAACATGCGTCAGTACCCGATTTCTTCATCCTTTCAACAGTGTTATTTTCTTCAAAGTTGAGAGATGACGACTGTGGAAGTGGTTGGCTTTTGGATAAGTTAATCACATAATTTTTGCTTTGTAAAAATCATTACTCCCATTATTGACAAATGTAATGGTGATTCATATTCTATTTTAAGGGGTTTGTGCATACCCCCCTTTGCCCCTTCCCATTGGCACCTGTACTCAACCCGACCATTCTAGGTGAACACTGATAAGTGGCCCACATACATGAGAAAAACATACAAGAAACATCATGGAAGGCAACTTCAGCATCCCAAAAAAAACTGGTTTCGGCCTGGGAGGCACAAGGTGGCCCAGATCATTGTTGTTTGCTGCATGTTGCACAACATTAGGATAGGACATGACGCCGTGAAGATGGAAGAAGAATAAGATAAAGGGGGGCAACAGCCCAGCGCTGCAGGACTGCCGACGCGCATCACTCTGATTCAAAATATTTTCTCATGAGGGGTGAGGGCAACGCTTTTATTTTTTTTATTATTTCATTAAATAACAATAAACACAGAATATGATTTAACGTAAGTTTATTCCAGACAAACAAAACAGAACATTCACAGCCAATGTAACTTAATGGTAATTAAAGCTAACATTACTTATGTCTTTTTATTTTCCCCATTTTGCCAATGTCACATTTTTAATTTTATTTTTCTTTTGCGCAGGTTACGCACATAGTGTGCTCCACTCCTCCAGCGTGTGGCGCCAGTGGTGCTCTGAGGGAAGCGGAGGAGCTATTACAACATGCAGACATCATTGTGGGCATGGTGACTCAGAGGAGGTTGGCCTGGGAGTCATCACCCGAGCAAGTTGAAAGGAGTCAAAGGCAATGGACTGGAGAGGGATGGTGCAGAAAGAGATTCGGGCAGTGGAGGAAGGGGGCTGACAAGTCAGGGCGGTAACTATGAAGTAGGAGGGCAGTTGGACCCAGTGGGACAGTGTCTGGAAAAGATCCCCCAGATGGAAGGACATCTGGAATATGGAGGGGCATTGGATAAAGTTCCTCCTAAGCTCTATCTATGATGTATTCCCAACCCCAACAAACCTCCAAAGATGGAGATTAACAGTGGATCCCTGCAAGCATGACTGAGAGGAGGCTCAAGTGGCAACATGAACAGGTGCTGGCACAACTGGACATTGAACTAGAGAAGGAGAAGAAGCAAAAACAAAGCCCCCTGCTTCGTTGGCTTTCTCAGGCCTGGGGACAAGGCAGGCAAGAAGGATGTTGTGCAGGGATTCTTGGTACCACCAGGAAAATGCATTGTGTGCCAGATGGCCAGTCCATGCTGGTGAAGAGGCTGAAATCTACCAGTGAAGGTCGGTTGTAGGGACTTGCCAGGACAGTCATTCTGGACAGCCCTGGGGCTGCTCAGGGATAGAGGCCAACCCATAAGAACCTGGTCAATGACATGTCAAAGCAGGCAGAGACAGAATCCAGATGGCTGTTGCTACAGAGAAATGAGTGGTGGCCAAACCGGGCTGGCAGAGGAGATGGGGGTCAGAGCTGAATAAGAAAGACAAGAAGGGCCTAGGGGCAGTCCCAGGACACTGGTTCTGCTGTCAAGCACCATCATGGTAGCTTTGGGTAGTTGACAGAAAACCACTAAAGTTAGGGGTGCCCACCACAGACTGTATATAACAATAGACGGAGCATTCGGTCACGTGACCAACTGGTTTCGAATACACTATATTGTTAAAAGTATTCGCTTCAACTGTCAGCTGTATTATAAGAACATGGAAGTGTTTGAGAACGGCAGCAACTCCGCCACGAAGTGGAAGGACACGTGAACTGATGGAGCGGGGTCAGCTTGCTTGGGCGCATTGTACAAAGAGCTTGCAACTTTCTGCAAAGTCAGTTGTTACAGACCTCCAAACTTCATGGAATGGGTTTCCACGGCCAAGAAGCTGCATCCAAGCTATACATCACCAAGTGCGATGCAAAGCGTCAGATGCATTGGTGTTAAGCACACCCCCACTGCACTCTAGAGCAGTGGAGACTTGAGAGCCTGGCCTTCTCGTCCAACATCAGTGTGACCTCACAAATGCGCTTCTGGCAAAATGGTCAAAAATTCCTATAAACACACTCCTAGACCTTGTGGACACCGTTCCCAGAAGAGTTAAAGCTGTTAGGTTTATATGCGAGTCGAGGCAGGTGAGCGAATAGTGAAATAGTGAAAAGTGAGATGGTTGGCACTTGGTGCCCACTCGAAAACAATGACGTCTAAAGATCTGAATCATACCACTCTGCCCCCAGATTAACGTCACCAGAATGAAGATACTTCTATGCCAGCCAGCCCACATAAGGAGCAGGAGACAGCTTCTCCCAAGGAGGTGGTTGCAATATTTATTGGTTTAAAGACTTACATACATACATACACAACAATACTATTAATTTATGATTAAGTATAGAAATAAAACTACTTCTAAACCCTAGGTTCAAACACATACAGGTACAAGCATAAACTGCCAAAAGTTTGAACACGCTTGATTGTTAAATTTAATGAGCAGGTTTGTCCAACTCTAAGGGATGTGTCTAACTGCTTTATTTTTTTTTCTTTTCTAAGAGAAAAAAAAAAACATCAACCCTTTAAACCTGTGGCTGCTTCCAAGGTTATGAACTGCAAAACAAATATAGATATTTGGTGTGTTAACGCCTTTTTGTATAGATAATAATAATAAAATAAAACGGTTGCAATGAGAAAGATAAAACCGTGACTCTCTTGGCATCAGAATCGATTTTCAATAGTTAGGGTTTGGATGTTCACAGTTCTCTGGTGTTTTTTTCTTAATCTGAATGGACACTGCACACTGTTAAGACAAAAGACAAAACAAAACATTGTTTGTGAGCTGCAGAACATTAAACAACAACAACAAAAGCTGCAATCTGGGAATATTCCCTCCACTCCCACTCTTGATATCAACATTACATTGTTTTGATCTAAATGCGGTGAGTAAAGTGCTTTAGGGGTCATTTTATTTTATCTTTTTTTTGCTGTTTTCTTGTGTTAACATAATAAAAAGATGAATTTTTTTCAACATATTTAAAATGGAACAGTTTTTCTTTATGCCATGGGGTAGTAACTCATACAAAGACTGCATTAGCTGGAGGAAATGTATTTGCACTAGTTTTCTTTCATGGAAATCATGTTTCACTAAGTTTAACACCATATTAAAAAAAACAGAAATATCTGATTTTTGTTTAGGATGTACCATCTAGCTCTTGTAGTTTTCTGTCTTTATGATTCAACTTCAAATAATCTAACACTTTCATCCCAGTTCCTTCTAGCAACAACTGCATATGTGTTAAACTCATTTTTAAAGACTTGTGCCCTTTCATTGGCATTGCGCTCATTACAAGAGCATCAGCGGGTCTTTCCCTCCACATGATCTAAATCTAGACTGTTTTCCAATTGAGGCAGAGGTGAGTAAGAGACAGAAGAAAGAGTGACCAAATAAGATTAAATCTGGAGCAGTGTCATAAAAGCGACTTAACCTCATTGTCTAAAGGGGAACCTGGGATACTTATTACCTATGCAGCATACACCTTGGATAGCTATTCTCCTAGCCATTAATTAATAACTTTAATTACAGTCAACAACAGAAAGGGACACCCTCTGAACCACAAAACATATTGTAGTAACCTTTTAACCTTTCATGTGGCTGCAACACATCATGAATGAAGAGGGGGTTTGTGGCTACTGACTGCAAGTGAAAAAAATGATGTCCTTTTTGAACAAAAACAATTAATTTTTATAAGACTGGCTTAGAACAATGTTTTGAACACCTCACCTTTCTCTCTGATGCATCTGATGAATCGTTTGAGGCAGAGGGCGACCAAACGTTTCTGGCAGGAAGAGAGCGGCAAATGCAGACACAATTGCCAGACTCCCTAGAGTTATATGTGGTAAGAACTTAAAGTAAACACCTGCAAAGATAAAGCGAGAAGCAGTACAGAGTCTGGTGTAGATATAATGTATATATTTTGTGCTAGGCAGAACTTAATCCACATTTTAAAATTTGGAGTAATTGTTCTCTGATGCCAGTTTACTCACTCAGGTGTAACAGAAACGGTGCGATGCAGCTTCCCACTCTGGACACACAGGTGCAGATCCCTGCTGCCGTGTTTCTTAGCACGGTTGGGTAGAGCTCAGCTGTGTACGCGAACATCAGGGCTGTGCCCGTCGTAACTCCAAATTTGCCCAGCATCTCCAGAGCAATAGACAGATTTGATAAACCTGGGAGAGAAGAAATAATTTTGTCCAAGAACTAAATTCTGTAGTACACAAACATAGTGTGTACGATTTCATCTGCAGCAGACAAACCGGATATGATTGAAAAATTCATGCCTTTTACTTCTGTTTTAAATGAATACAGACAGACAATGTCTCCTTTTTATTTCATTGAGAACTGAGTGCATGCAAATGGTCATAGGTGTTTTTTTTTCTTGTTTGCTTACTTTCGGGAACCACTTGTATAGTAAACAGCAACACTCCTACAAGGAGCAAAACACACATAGCAATTTGTCGTCGTGGGAGGCTGCGCAGAGCTAGCCAGCTGGAAATATACGCTGGGACCTCTACAGCTGCTGAGATGAGACAGCTGATATAGGGATTAGAGTGAAGACTAGGCGTGTTGAGGGACAGGCCATGATAGCCCGTGCACATACTGAACCTGGAGACAGCATATAAGAGGGAGAGCTTGTTTTAAGAATGGTAGAAAGAACCAAAGTGAGAGGATAAATATAAAAACATACACACACACACACACACACACACACACACACACACACACACATATATATATATATATATATATATATATATATATATATATATATATATATATATATATATATATATATATATATATATGTATATATATATATATATGTATATATATATATATATATATATATATATATATATATATATATATATATATATATATATATATATATACATATACATATACATATACATAGATATATAGGACTCGAAACTCACCACAAGAGGCACAGAGTGGCAGTAGTGCTTGGGATGTTTTTGGTCCTTAGCAGTTTGAAAATACCATAACTCTCCTTAGCTTGTTGCTCACCTGCCTGTAAGATAAAAAAAACAAAAACAACTCATTTGATCAAATATGATCCTGTACTTTAATGTGTCTATTGGATCTCAACTTGGATCCATACATCTATCCAACCATCTATCCATCCATCTTCTACCACGTATCCAGGGTTGCTAGTCATGAAGGCAGTAGCCTAATCAAGGAACCCAGACTTCCTTCTCCCTGGCCACTTCCACCAGCTCATCTAGAAGGATCCCAAGGCATTTTCAGGCCAAATGAGAGACAGCTTGTCCTGGGTCTCTCCTCCCAGTGGAACGTGCCCATAAAACCTCACCGGGGAGGTGTCCAGCAGGCATCGTAACCAGATGCTTGGGCTGCCTGTTTTTGGCTCTTCTTGATGTGAAGGAGAAGTGGCTCTACTGTGAAACAGATGACTCCTCTTCTCACCATATCTCTAAGGGAGAGGTCAGACACCCTGCAGAGAAAACTAATTTCGACCGCTTGCATCCACAATTTCATCCTTTCAGTAACTACCCACAGCTCCTGACTATAGGTGAGGGGGAGAACCTACACTGGTTAATCATGAGCTTCACCTTTTGGAGTGCCCTCACTGTAGTGTGCCTTGCTACAAAGAGACCTTCTCAACCACCATGGTGACCTCAGTGCCAGAGAAAGGAGAAGCCACCCTGAGTACCAGGGCCCTGGTTCCTTGTAGGACAGTGTGTTGGTGGGACTGAGGAGGTCTTCAAAGGTCTTCCCTTCCATTGACTTCCCCAGTTGGGGCATTCTCCAGGACCCTATCCAAAAACCTCCCAAAGGGTAGGTACTCTGAGCTCCTGTTTGGTGCATAAGCACAAATTCCAGTCAGGAAATATTCCCCCACCACAAGAAAAGGGAAGCTACCCTCTCGACCCTGAGAGAACAGCCACCAAGGAGACTCTGGGACTCTGGGACTCTGTCACGGGATTCAACACCAAAATAACCCATCGTAAAGTAAATGTATCAAGGCAGGTGGCAATAAGTATGCCAGAGGTAAGAGGGAACTCATAATCAACTCATAATCAAAACAGACGTACACAAACATACAGTGTTGTTGCCAAAGATGACGTCTGGAGCCTCAACCTTGTTCTTTCTAGCAGCTTTTCGTAGTATGGCTTCTGCCTCTTCCACTCGACCCTGAGAGAGCAGCCACCGTGGAGACTCTGGGATGAACCTGCCACGAGATTCAACACCAAGATGAAAAGCTTCAGTTTGGACCAGAAAGGCTTAAACACATAAGTTGAAAAGAAATTCTAGTATTTCTTAAAAGAGGAACATAATATCGGAGATGGTTCAGATGCTAAGTAAGACAAAATTATAATGAACACATTCTACTTTGACAACTACAACTCACCACCAAAGGGGAAGGAAGAGTAAACCAGACAAAGACAAAACTAACAAGAGAGATTTCCAGTCCCTTAAAAAGTAAGCAAAGAGAGGAAGCAACATGTAGCCAAAGGCAAAGCTCAGGCATACACCCATAGATGAGAACAGGACCTGCACACTACCACTCATGATTTCAGTGCCTGCAAAAAAAGAGGAGAAAATACAAAGAAAACAATTACGTAGTTGAATTGGATTAAAATATCTATGCAATTATTTTTCAGTTCAGCTCTATTCACATCTATCCAATTATAGTTGATTAATCTAAACGTATAAATAATTAGGAAAACACATTTATTATAGAAAGCCATTGTTGACAGCAGGATTGATTTCCTGTATTGTTTCGTACTGCAGTGAACATGAAAATGCTTTATTACTATGCTCAATCACAATGTTTTAAAGAGGATGAGCAGCAAAAATGATTTTCAGTTAATGTTTACCTAGCACAAACGCAGATACATAGTTGGAGATTTGTCCCAAACCACTGATGAAAAGGAGGATGACAAATATTATCCAGGATGGTGAGAAAATTTCGGCAAACGTAAAAACTGCTTGAATTACCATGGTCCCAAACAGTACAGACTTTCTTCCAAATCTAGAGTAAGAAATAATGACATAAAAATACATAATATTAGGAAAATAAAATCAGGTATAATTACTAGGGTCTGTAGTGGTTTTAGTCAGATGTAAAACAAGATATCCAGTATACACTGTAGATGTACAACTACATCAAGGCAACAGAAACATTTAAAAATGTGATCTTTACTTGTCTGAGAGGAGTCCTGAAAAGAATGATCCAATTAAAACTCCCAGGAAGTAAATTGTGGATGTTAATGGATGCTTCCACTGCTCACTGCACACCAGGTCAAACTGCAAAATATGCATGCACGAACCATTAGACAATTAAATGCATGTGCCACATGATGCTGACCCACTGACTAAAGCTCAGGTAATTAAGTTTTCCTAATTATTAGAAGGATCATTTAAAGTCAAGTGTAATAGTTCTTGTAGCAAGGATTTTTTTAAAAATATTTAGAAAGGAAATTGTATTAAAATTTAGTAAATTGTATGCTATATATATATATATATTTTTTTTTTTTTTTTTTTTTTTTGCAATTATTTGAGTGATAAAGGATGATATAAAAGTGTTAAATTTCTTAGTATAGCCCTTCAATTCTGCAGATTTATTGCATGTCTAATGAGTAGAAGTGAAAATGATAGTAAGGTATTGATTTTATTTTTTTTAGCATTGAGTATACTTGTTGTAACAGCATTTTAAGCATGTGTTTAACTTAAAGAAAAAAAACAGATTTTGGTTTGATGGTTTAACATGACATAACACAAGAACCTTGTAGTAATATTTATTATTTATCAGCAGACTAGAAACTATTCTCACCTCTAAAGCCCTAGTGAGTGTCGTATCATCTGAAACTAATTTTGTTGGAGGTTATTAATAAGATTCACAAATGGTTATTTACAGCATTACCTTTGTGGCTGATTCTACTTTCCAGCAACGGCTTTTCTGCAATCTGCAAACATTTGTATGCACAACCTCCCACTCACCTCAGTGACTATGGTGGACTGGTAGATGGTCTTGCTGTAGCTCCAGCCGTCCACGCAGCCCTCCTCTTCCAGGCTGGTGAGGTTAATGTCCCTGCCAGGAATGTAACCCTGAGCAGAGAGATTTTTGACCACATCCAGTCTGTATCTGGAGCATTTGCTCAGCTCCTCTTTCCCATTCACCACCTCAGAAACAGAAAAAAAGGAAGAAAGAGAGAGACTCACACTCACACTTTATAAATGTTATTGCCAGTGTTTTTTCCAAACCTTCTCAGTTAGCATATTATTGTACTTGATGCAACTAGGGTATTTATAACCACCTACCTAACAACAACACTCTCCTGTTTTTGCAGTTTGAAATGTATAACCTTCTAATTAACAAGGCTTAAATGGCATGAAAAATTGGAATAACCACAAAGTAATTCATTGCTTTTAGCAACAAATAATGTAGTTCTGACTTACATCATTACCTTGCTGTATAAATCAACCTCTTATCTATATCTTAAATTGTCACTTTCAACCTTGCAACAACAGTTATCCTTTCAAATTCCTCCTCTTTTTCATTTCCTCTTGACCATTCTCCAAAATAGCTCTGGCTTAAGTTAAGTTAAGTTAAGTTAAGTTAAGTTAAGTTAAGTTAAGTTAAGTTAAGTTAACTTTTTGTTTGTTTGCTTTTTTGATGACGATGATAATGACATTACAGGTTTTCTTTTGCTGACTTTTCAACTGAAATCTCTTTTGCACATCGCTGCAGAAACAAACTCACCACTGTGCCAACTGAACCTTTGGAGAGATGAGGTTCTTGCATATTCAGAAGTTCATGGTTGTCAAATATTACAAGTGCTGTAGCATCTTAGAGCTTTTTAAGGTGTGGATTTTTTGTCAGCTATTTTTGATGGCCATTTTTGTTAACCTATATTCTACATGAATTAATAAACTGACTAAACCAATGCTCAAATTACTGAAGGTCTTTATTTTCAAGATTTAATACATTTCACAGTTACAACACTGATATTCTGATAGTGTGAAATAAGGCTGTGAGTTGTTATTTATTATTTGATTTATTTTATTTTCTGGCATAGCTGTACTGTTTTAAAACTACTAATGAAATAAAGATGGGAAAAAGGCACTCAGATTGCTCCACTATGGCCTATGTTCCATTTTACAATATTAAAGATAAAGGTAATTACCTCTACCGGGATGGCAGCTTTGTGCCATTCTTGGGTCAAGTTGTTCTCTGGAACCGTGCAGTGGTGAGGGGGAATATCAGTCAGGAAGACAAGCGAAAAAGTATTCAATCCATTTGGCAAGATGGTAGCACAGAGCATGAAGAAGACACTCTGCTGGAAATGTCCCCATGAGCCCAGAAATGCTGTGCTGTCTTCATAAGCCTGCATAGTTGGAATTGCCGCTATCCTCTCCTGTTTTTATCTTGTAAACAGCAACTTTATCTAGGGGCAGAAAGCCCCCAAGCCCCCCCCCACACACACACACACACACACAAATAAAAAAACAACAAAAGAACAACCCCCCCCCCCAACAAGACCAAAGGTCTGTCAGTTTATAAAAACGTAGAAGCTGAATGCAGAGATGCTTTTGTGTCAGACCCTTTCCTTAAGTTCTCGTTTGGCAAAACCAAATTCTATTTTATTGCCATCATTGGGTTAATGATCACAACGGTAATAAAAAGTTTTAGTAGATATCACAGCGTAATTGTTGTAGATTTTAACCCCTAGCAGATACCCGTTGAGTGGTCAATGTGTTAGGCGTCTAACAAATAGGCAACCCTTGATAATAGTCCTTGACTTTATGTAAATATTTACAGCCATGAAGTTCAGTTCAATTTAATTTGTCTATTACAATACAGGTTGTCTCTAGGAGCTTTCCAGAGACCCAGAATGTGACCCCTGAACAATTATTACATAAACAATGGCAGGTAAAAACTCCCCCAGTGGGAGAAAAACCTTAAGCCAAAGAGTGTCAATATTAAAAGTTGTAGTAGATGTAGTAAAGTAGGAAAAACTCCCCTTTAACCGGGCAGAAACCTTGAGCAGGCCCTCACTCATAAGGGGGGACCAGCCGGGCAGAGCAGGAAAAGGGAGATCAAAAGGGGAGAATGAAGAACAGAGAGAGGAAAGACACAGACACAAGTTTAAAAGATAAGATATATAAGTATTATTATCTGTCAGATAGCTGTCACAAGCATGTGTTAATATTAATATACATCAATATCCCCACCCGGTCTCTCAGATCTGCCTCGTCCATCATCCTCATCAGCCTTATCAGCCTCATTACTCCCTGGTGCCTTACAAATAAAATGTATTATTATTTATTATTAATGCTGATAACGTTACCACTGGGGCAGCAGGGTGGCTTAGTGGTTGGCACTGTTGCCTCACAGCAAGAAGATGGATGGAATTTTACCACAGAATTTATCCATAAGGTCATTAACTGAGGTTGAGTGGAGGAGGGGTGAGGAGGAGGAGGAGCACTTTAAATCATTGAGGTGTGCTATACAAATAAACTTGTCTTGCCCTACTCATATTACTATCAGACCCAACAGATGAAAAAAGGACCAAATAAAACAAAAGGTGGCATAAAACGCTTTCACTCTTTCGTAAATTGCCAAATGCTGAATAAAACTGTGGATCCAGGTTAGTGAAAGTGCAATCGGGTCCCTCAGGTTCCAAAAAGACCTAAAGTCTCTGCAATGCTCATATTGTGTTATAAGCAAAACTTTGACTCCATATAATAATAAATAGTTGCTTATAAATATGTAAAGAACATGATTTTCCATAGATTTGACCTTAGGCTTTGTCCCGGGAGCCAATTTTGGAAGAGTTTGTTAGACATCTGTTTTAACAAAGTACAACAGTTTGTGACAATACAGAGGTTCAAAACAACAATATGCTTTTTAATAATTTGTAAATGTATTTAAAATAGTGTAAAAAGGAGGAGAAGAGAAAAAAGTACTACTCTGTACTACTCCCCACACTACTCTACAATTTCTGGTGTTTTTTTTTTTTTTTACTTACCTTATATGTTCTACATAAATGAATAAAATCACTAGATGATTACTAGATGAAATTAACTAATTAAGTTAATTTAATCACTTTTTTTCATCAGATTTTTACAACACTGTTAAATCCTAAATTCCTAAATGGCTGGGATTTTTTGGCTGAACTGAAATGCTTATTGAAACTATCAATAACATACAAAAAAAAAGTTAGTTTTCATTGTGCATGCTCAATTAATGCCCCAATGGCATTAAAAACAATATAAACTCATAAAGGTAATTACCTCTATTGGTAAGCCTGATTTGTGCCATTTTAGGGTCAAATTGTCCTCCGGGACCATCCAGTGGTGAGTGGGAATATCAGTCAGGAAGACAAGCAAAAAAACACCCCATCCATTTGGCAAGATGCAGGCACAGAGCACATGAGCCCAAAAGGCTGTGCTGTATTCATGAGCCTGCATAGGTTTAGAAACATAACTATCCTCTTCCGTTTTTATCTTGTAAATTGCAGCTTTATCTATGAGCGGAAAAACAAAAACAAAGGTCTGCTTGGAGAACACTGTTCAATTCCTCTTTGTAATTCAGGATATCACATACATAAATGATTGTTGTAATTAAACTAGAGAAAAATGCGAATGAAAAACTCCTTCCACTTTAAAAACTTCGAAATAGCCTTGATAAAAGAAATATCTGTGCTCAGCAAGAACATTATCCCGATTCAACCACAATTCCACTTCCATCAGAGCGGCGATGAGAAATCTGCTGAAAAAAAAAAAAAAACGGAAAAGCTGTGTGGCCTGATAACAGCTTAGGCTCTGTACTAGAAGCACAAACTACTTAGATAGTTGTCGTTATTACTGACACTGGAGACATAATGGTCACCGCTGTTTCTGTACCTAAAGGTGCTTTCAGTTTTTAAAACCTCTGACTGAGGCACACACACCTTTTCTGCCATTTTTATACTGTGCTTTTAGAAGCTTGTTCCATAATACAGTGAAACCACACTACTCAGGCTGGGTCATATCACTTTACTTTCAGACACAACAGATCCAAAGAGGACAAAACTGGAAATCAAGATCATCACGGAGGTACGTGTGCAACTTTTTGTCTGGTTTGGTTGACAGAGCCAAGCTCCTAAGCAGACATGATGAGGCAGTCAAGTCAAGGTCAATGTCAAGGTCAACTTTATTTATATAGCACATTTACGATAAGACAAGCTGCCCCAAAGTGCTGAACATATAATAAATTATTAAATAAAATACTGACAATAATAATAATAATAATAATAATAATAAAACAACTTAAAATATCTAACAGCCAATAATAACAGCCAGAGTGAAGAAAAGTGTTTTAAGATGCGACGTGAAAGTCTCCACTGAAGTAACCAGTCTAATGTATAGTGGGAGGGAGTTCCACAGTTAGGGTTGGCGACCGCGAAGCTCTGTCTCATCTGGTTTTTATCCTGGAACTATAGCAATTTAACAGCAACTGGTCCAAATACCTTAGCGCTCTGCCTGGAGTCTACAAAATTTCAGATAGGTAGCAAGGTGCTAGATCATTAAGTGATATAAAAACATACAATAAAATCTTTAATTGAATTGTAAAAGCAATTGGCAGCCAGTGCAAAGAGGACAGTGCACAGGGAATATGGTCCCTGTAAGAAGACGTGCAGCCACATTTTGGACTACTTGCAGGCAGCAAATTAAGAACTGATCTAGACCATAATATGGGGAATTACAGTAGTCCAAGTGAGATGTTAACAATGCATGTACGACTTGTTTCATCTGGTTTGGAGGCAGGTAAGGTTTAACCTTATCTACAAGTCTAAGTTGAAAGAAGCTTCTCTTCACCACTGAATTTATTTGTTTATTCCATTTAAAAGCATTATCAACAAAAACACCAAGGTATTTTACAAAAGGGTGACAATAAGAAGAAAATATACTATAACCATTGTCAGACAGCCAGGCTCATCTAATGTTACAATTTCCTTTTTGTTTTGGTCATTTATGTTTTAGAAAGTCAATGCTATCCAGTCCTTTACTTCTTTGAGTCATTTCCACAATGTTACAAAGCAGTTGTTTTGGTGTTTAATGGTGGATACATTTGGATATCATCAGCAAAGTAATGAAAAGAGATGTTATATATTTTTTTTAATCAATCTCAAAGGCAAAAAAATATAATGAAAACAAGACTGGGCCTAAAATTGTGCCCTGGGGTACTCCACTCGCATGGCTGACTTTATCTGAATAAAATAAAATGCTGAGATTCACAGAAAATTATCTATCTGATAAGTATGACTAAAACCAATTTAACACAGTATTTTTAAAGCCTGTACATGTCTCTAGGCGGGTCAAAAGAATTTTGTGATCAGCAACGTCAAATGACTCTGTCTAATCTAAGAGCATGAGCACAGAAGAGTTGCCTGAATAAAAAATGTAAAAGTGCAGTTTTGTGCTGTGGCAAGTTTTAAAAAACGATTGAGATGTTTCACAAATATTATTAGAATTAAGATGTAATTGAAGTTTAGCTTAGACCGCCTTTTCTAATACTTTTGATAGGAATGGCAGCTTAGAAATTGGCTCACTCTCCAGTACAGCAACTCTCTTCCTTCTCCTTAATCATCAACACTGGGTGAGAAGCTGTGGGTGATGGGTGTCAACAGATTGGTGATCTCCTGGATGACTGACTACCTGACAGGCAGACCACAGTTTGTCCGTCTGGGCATTGTTCTGTCTGATGTGGTGGTTAGTGATACTGGAGCCCTTCAGGGGACTGTACTTTCTCTTCATCTTGTACACCACTGATTGTCAGTACAACACCGACATGCCACCTACAGACTGAACTGAACCACCTGAGGCTAAATGTCAACAAGAACAGAGATGGTGATCAATAGGAGGAAGAAGATGCCTGCAGAGCCTTTACAGATCAGGGGGGAGGAGTTGGTGGAGGACTAAAGATACCTCAATGTCATGATTGACAGCAGACTAGACTACGGATCACAGTCTTTGTACAGGAAAGGAATGAGCAGACTGTACTTTCTGAGGAAACTCAGATCTTTTAATGTATGCTACAAGATGTTTAAATAATTTATTAGTCTGTTTTCTCCAGCATCATCTTTTTTGCATCTGTCTGTTGGGGGAGCAGCATCAGAGCCTGTCACTATCAATTCCTTGTATGTTAGCTGTATGCTTTGCTCTTTTAGGCTGGGCCTGGCCACACCTGTGGGTAAAGACCCGTCCATCAAGTTCTCAACAATAGGCTCTTATCCAAAGATTGTACCTACAGTCCAAGCAAGGCATGATAGGGTATTTGATTCTTCTTCTTCTTATGTGTTCTGTTAAACTGGTCTTAGTCTGACCTGCAACCAAGGGTCACTCTACCAGGGGTAATACAACCTGTCAACATTTCTGTGGAACACACACCTGATCACCATGATTATGTAGTGACTCAAGAAAGAGAGAACTTCTCACGTGTAGAGAAAGGGTTAGAAGCCTTTTGAGCCAGACTCAGAATACAGCTGCTTCTCCACACCAAACGAGGCTGCTTGAGGTGGTTGGGTTATCTAGTCAGGTTGCCTTCTGGACACCTCCCTGATGAGGTGTTTTAGGCATGTCTAAAACCAGAGGACTCAAGGCAGACCTGGGACAAAATGTAGGGATTATGTTTCTTGGCTGGCCTGGGAAAATGTCTGTATTCCCCAGAATGGCTGGAAAAGTTAACCAGGGTGTAAGGAGGTGGAGCTTCTCTGTGTAGGGTGGTGTCGCTGAGACCCAAACAAAAATAAATGGTCATGAGTCATGAGTACCCCTGGGATCTGGTCATGTTTCCACACATTTGATAGCAGGTTGATTGACACAGGTGTTGATGTAATAAGCTTATTCTTCTTCTTCCTTCCCTTTCTTGGCAGTGTGCATCGTCACACGCTGTATGTACGATGCACACCGAAATTAGTCTCTGCTTTTAACACATCAACTAGTTTCACTAGTGAGCAGCGCCCCGGGGAGCAATTGGGAGTTAAGGGCCTTGCTCAGGGGCCCCCAGTGATTTACCATTGTGGGCAGCCCTGGGCTTGAACCTGGGTCCTCCACGCCCAAGCCCACCACTGTAACCACTAGGCCACCACTCCCTATAATTTAGTTCATTAATTTATGTTAATTTAATTTTTATTTAGTTTATTAAGTTTATGATATAATTAGTGTGACCACTGTCTCAGAATTAGATTGCTGTCATTAATTTTTTATCACAGTGTGTTTAAAGTAGGCATGATTTCTGTTAACTGTGGTAGTTTGTACACTAACCTTATCTTCACATTTTTACATATTGAAACAAGATTAACATTACCAAAAGCTGACATTGGCACTTTTCGCTCAGCATCTTTAGGTGGAACTGATGTGCCGTCATTGAGTCTCTGTCTTAAAGGAAAGAGGTGGAATCGTGGTTTAAAGTTGATGTGCTGTTGATGCGCTTTTGAGCCAGCAATGTAGGTGAGATGTATCCAAAACTGCACACGGGTGTACGAACATGTTGGCATCGCAGAACCCTTCACTTTTACTGAAGATGCCATCGCTAATTCCATGTTTCTGATTTATTGCATGTGAGCACACAGCAGTGTGCTGCTGAGCTGTGTCAGTGTTTGAAGCACTAAGGGGTCGTCGCACTGTTAGAGTTGCTGCTTCTTTTTTTAGTCATTATGCTGCGACTGTTGTATGGAATGAGCAAAAACACATCAAAATCAGATCATTCAGAAATACTGTAAGCTTATGTTTTCCACAAGTCTTTGTAAAACCTCTTAACTACACTGTAGCATTTTATGATTGAATTGTTTCATGACTGAGCAACAACAATTGACATTTTATTATGTAGCTAATGTACATTTATTAGCGTTTTCTTGCAGTCTTGCGACTATAATTGCATACACTTGGTGCCACCTGCACGTACATCCAGTAATCGTTGTCTGCAAGAAACCCAACAATAACAGTATTCCATTTGAAAAAAACAAAACAAAACAAAACAGATCATCAAAAAGGACCATCCAGTGGTACCACATGTCCTGAGCTCCTATTTCTACTGATGCATGATGGACATTTGATCCTGTAACAAAGAGAAAGGAAAAGTTGCAGTTTTCTGTTCTGAATACAGTGGTGGTCAGATAAGTATTGTTTTTACTGCTCTCAGATTCATTATCAGCTCAAGCAGGCAAGTTTGATTAAGTCAACTCATCTACATAGAGAATGTTTTGGACTATTGATGTTTTAGCCAAAAGACAGCCCAGTATCTGGTTGAACTCAGGACCTGAAACATCATGAGGCAATTCTGGAAAATTCCCAAAGACTTTGCTCTGTAGTAAAGAGTTTCAATGCATAACATTTAAGGGCGTTTTTTTTTTTTTTGCAGAAACACACAATAGTCTTTAGTATTATTGCACCATTTGTAAGAAATTGTCAACATTAGTCAGTTTTCACTTTTTTTAAAAAAAATCAAGTTTCAATAAATCTAAGATGTGAGGTGTTCCAGCAGGTGAGGTTTTTTGTTTTTAAAATTAATCTATTACAATTTTAAAATGTTATTTTTATTTAACAAAATGAAAACTTTTCCAGAGAAAAAGTTGGACCTTTAATACTTTGTTGAACTTTTTGTTTTAGCTATGATTAGGGCACACATTCGCAATGACATCGTTCCAATAAGCTTCTACAGGGTCATAATTATTTTTGTCCAGAGTTGCATTAATTTTTCAAAAAGAAAATTTGTATTGATGATGGGAGAGTTAGACTGCTGCACAGAGTCTTTGCAGCACATTCAAATTCTCAATGGGATTAAGGTCTGGATTCCTTGGTGGTCAGGCCACCAACAAATAAACAACTTCTCCAAGACTAAAGCATGGCTCTCATGACATAGTTGTTTAAGAAACAACAAGCTGTTTGCTGCACCAGTTAGGTTTAAATAACTTCTTGCCAGCTGAAACTTAATCATCCATGGAGTAATTATTCAATGGGAGGCTGTTACCTATTTGGTGACTTTTTTTGGCAGGCAGTACCTTTGGTTGCTTTATTACTGCCAAGTGCAGCTCTTTAGATAAATAGTCTATAGGAATTTACAGGTGTTAGATCAGAAACATCACATATATATATATATATAAACATATAGGATATTTTTCATGGTTTTCAGTCAAGTATCTTTGTTTTATGATAATTTTTAAGGATACCAACAATTGTTTCAGTAAGCTGTAAGGGTACCAAAAACGCTTGTCTACAGCTGTGAACACCTGAGTTAACACATTCACAAAAAATAATTTGTATACAAGACAAAAGTATTAAGTATACAAAAAAGCATTAATGCGTTCCAGATTTGTGCATAAAAATGCTTCAACAACTCATCCTTTGTTTACTATGATTTAAGTACCTCAAATATGAAGTTTAGAGCATTGCATGTAACGTTACTAGATCTTTAAGTTTTGAAAGATGTCTGAGGTCACAAAGCTTCATGAAAGAACAGAATACTCTTCAACCACCCACCTCTGTCTTTCTTGCATTTGCTGAACTGTCTCAGGTAGAGACTGTTTATAAGTCTCTGGGAGGAAAAGAGCAGCGAAAGCAGTCACGACAGCCAGAATCCCCAATGTGATATATGGCAAGAACTTAAAGTATGAGCCTAAAATGATCGAGGAGCTTCAGATGAGATACAAATTCTTCATAAACATTATGTTTCATAAATGAACGCGTGAATACATGCAAAACTTTAGTATCCACGTGTTAAAAAAAAGGTATTTAAAAATATATAAAGGCCTAGTACAAACAGCGGCTGATTAAGCATCCAAATAAACTGTTATTTGAACCCAATTTACTCACTTAGACTTAATAGGAAAGGTGTGATGCAACTTCCCATCCTGGAGACAGTGGTAGTCGTTCCTGTGGCTGTGTTCCTGAGCACTGTTGGGTAAAGCTCTGTGGTGTAGGCAAACATCAGGGAGGAACCGGTGGTAAGAGCATATTTGCTCACCATCTCCAGCGTAAGAGACAAACTGAATAGATCTAAATGTTTAAAAAAATAAAAAAAGGTGACATTTTCTAGCTGAATACCACAGAACAGAAACTTTAAACTCTCTGAACAAACCTTTGTTTATAACGAAATATAAGTGAATGTTTGAATATCCTCTTAGGGACGTATTAGATTCCTGCTGCTTGACATTAACAAACTCACAAACAAATGCACTGTGTGTGTTGTATCAGTCTTGACTGTTAAAAATCATCATTCTTTATCATTTTTGCACAAATAAGTAACTCTATGGATGATTACAAAAAAAAAACAACAAACAAAACTAAACAGTTTTGTGCTTACATTCTGGGACCAGTTGAATCAGGAACAGAAACACTGCTCCAAAGATCAATATACAAATGACAGATGGCCGCCGTGGAAAACATCGCAGTGATATCCAGCTGGAAATGTAAGCTGGGAGCTCTACTACTGCTGAGATGAAGCAGCTGAGGTAGGGGTCAGCATGGAGCTGGGCGGTATCAAAGGACAGGCTATAATAGCCGATAGTCATGGTGAATCTGCAAATGAGGAATATGAATTGTAAAAATGTCTGTCAGCTTACGTGGCCTATCACTTTGTGGCTGATTTGCTGTCTTTTCCAAACACTTCCATGTTCTTATAATACAACTGACAGTTGATTGTGGAATGAGGAAATTTCACGACTGGATTTGTTGCACAGGTGGCATCTTATCACAGTTTTACACTGAACTCCTGAGAGCGACACATTCTTTCACAAATAGCTGTAAAAACAGTCTGCATGTCTAGGTGCTTGATTTTATACACCTGTGGTCATGGAACTGATTGGATCACCTGATTCCGGGTATTTGGATGGGTTAGCGAGTAGTTTTGGCAATATCGTGTATATTCAATGTTGTGCTTATTAATATCTTTAAGCTAGTAAGCTTTAAGTTTACAAAATCACAATTTAGGAGGGAACGTTTTGATATTAGACATTACATAGTGGACAAGTGGAAGATGTCCATGTCATTCAGGAAATGCATTTGCATGTCTTCCCTTTGAACCGAGCCCGCTTCACTGCCTCAGTAAATCCTGCAGTCTCAGTGGAGGTCTACAGGGATTAAACACCGTTTACTCACGACACCAAGCAGAGGGTGAGCGTTGTGGTTCTGATGCTGCTCTGCCTCAACAGGTCTAAAGCACTGTAGTTTTCGTTTGGAGATTTTGTTGTCATGATCTGCAAGAGACAAAATGAATTAACTGATAAATGATTCATTTTGAGACTTCCACACTGAAAACATCCTGACATCCAATCAGTAACAGCTGCGGATCTGCAAAGCATTTAACACAGTTTTTTTCAGCAACAAGAATATATTCAATTATTGTGAAATACACTGACTTGCCTTATCCTTATTCACCTTTATTACTTGGCAAGAATGACAAAAATTCTTGTTTATGCATTTCCATCCAGAACTAAATAAACATAACTGAGTTTGGAATTGGTTTTTACATCCAAACTTTTCTTTTGCAAATGTATCTTGTTTTGTCTTTCAATAGTAATTTATGTGGGACTTTTATTGCAGTTTTTGATTATTGTATATTGACACGGGAGTTTAAATTAACATGTACTTACAGTGCAGTCATCAAAGATGACTGCTGGAGCTCGAACTTTGTTCCACTTAGCAGCTTTCCTCACTATGGCCTCAGCTTCTTCATTTCTGCCTTTAGAAAGTAACCACCGAGGAGACTCGGGAAGGACCCTGGCTCATTATTAAACACAGACATAAAGATGGCAGTTTAATTATACATAATGACCAAAATGGCTTTTTTCTCTTTACACATGAAGGTATGAAATCATTAGACCAAATATTACAAACCTTACAGCTTGATGTAATTTAATTGACAATCAATCCATTTACATGCTTTGGGATTATTGAAACTAAACACTGTAGGTTTGCTTTGAGTCGTGGATAAACATTACAGAACGCACACTGCTCCAAAGGGTTGTTTCTTCTTGGACGTGCCCCGGGAAACTTACCACCAGAGGGGAGTGTAAACCAGGCAAGGAACCGACAGAGCCAAGAGGAGAGATTTCCAGTCCCTTAAAAAGTAAGCGAAGATAGGTAGTATCATATAGCCTACAGCAAAGCCTAGACAGGTGCCCAGAGAGGAGTAAAGGACCCGGATGTTTCCAGTTAAGATCTCAGCTCCTGCAAAAAAAACAAGAAAGACAAACAGAGTGTCATGAGTCCAACTGATACACACACTGTGAACACTTTTTTTTTCTTTTTTTTGGACAAATGTATTGTATCTGGACTGGGCTATTATTCATGTAATGTCATTATAGTCAAATGTAGTCAAATATGTACCCAACACCAGAGCAGCCACAAAGTTAGATATCTGGCCCAGTCCATTGAAGAAGAGTAGGATGATAAACATAATCCATGATGTGGAGAAGACTTGAGCAAATGTAAAAACCGTCTGTGCTGCCATGGTTGCAAAGAGGACAGGTTTTCTTCCATATCTACAGGGAGAAGAGCACCCGTTCAATTAAAGAAGATCATCCTGGGAGAGGAGCATCGGAGACCGTTCATGATGGACATGATCAGTAGACTGGCTCAGTAAAACCGATGCATCCATAATTTTGTATGAGTATTGCACAATACGGAAGTTGTCATAAAAATGCCATTTTAACATGCTGAGGTATTTACAAATTACACATCTGACAATGTGAAAAAAATGTTTAAATGTCCCTGAATTACTGTAGGTGGCATTTGGATTATATAACTCTGAGCTGGTGTTTTCTTTACCTGTCTGAGAACTGTCCTGAGAAAAATGATCCAAACAGAACCCCCACGAAGAAGACTGTAGAGGTGAACGGCACCTTCCACTGCTCACTGCACACCAAGTCAAACTGGAAAAACGATGCTATAAAAGTCTGTATGTCATCATTAATAAACAAGATAAAAGCTAGTCACGTGTTTAAAATTATTTCCATGAAAATGTGATCAGTTTGAGGTACGTTTCAAATGTCTCGCCTCTCCTCATTTACAAAAGCTGCAACACTTTTCCTTTCATTCATGCTCCAATCATGCAGATGGTTTTATTGCAAAATCACTAAGTCCCAGGTGTTATTTTACTCAAGCAACTCTACCTACACCTTGCATTGCTAATTAAAAAAAAAAACAACAAAAAAATAAAAGGGACCAAACAGCAAGAGAGACTCAAAGTAGCTGAAATAAAATGAGTGCACAAATAGCTGCAAATTGTTTACAAACTAGTATTTTCCACTCTTCGCCTCTTTCTGTGGAAAGTGACGTTAACATCTGGATAAAACGTGTTTCAGTCTTTTGTGTTATCTAGCAGGTATTATGTGGTGAAAGCAGTAACAATGAGAGCTTTTCTTTTCTTGACAGAAGAGAAACAATGGGAAGCTTAAGCAAAATTCAATGGAAAAGAGAATAAGCCTCAAGTTCCTAGACTTGAGTGACAGATTGAATGACAAAAGAGAAGGCGTGTCTCTTCTTGCATGCTGTACTATCAATGAAACTTAAGAAGTCAGTAAATCACTTTTTGAGAACACGATGTCTTCATACCAACATACAGCAAACAAATTTCATGCATTTCCATGTAAGGTATTATAGACTTAACTGTCACTAGTCATTTGCAAAAGGAACTTTAATATGATATACTGACAGTCTAGTTTTCCTTCTTTATAATGTGAACTGAAGGTCTTAGACTCACAAAAACGCTGTGTGTATAAACCCACAGAGGAGGAGGAAAGAAAATGCAGGTGTGGGAGTGACGGAGGTGGAAAAATCTGCTACAGAGGCCAACGGAAAATCTGCAAGACAAATATACAGGTTGAATAAAGAGATGCAAAACAAAGTTTTGAAACTCACCTCAGTCACTATAGTTGATTGGTAGATGTCTTTGCTGTAGTTCCAACCATCCATGCAGCTTTCCTTCTCCAAGTCAGTGAGGTTAACGTCCCTACCTGGAATATATCCCTGAGCAGAGAAATTCCTGACCAAATCCAGTCTGTACCTGCTACACCTGCTCAGCTCCTCTTTCCCATTCACCACCTCACAATTGCGAGAATAAAAACTGCATTAGTGCAATCAGTAACATGATCCTTTTTAAACTGAGCTGTGCAGGTACAGGAAGCACGTGCATGAGCTACCAGAGACCCAGTCACATGTCACGATAGTCCCCGTGCTGCATCTTGTACCGAGTATCATCCTAGACATAAGTAGTTTGATGAGCAGACACTTTTTATGATCTGTGTTTGACACCTGGCAGAAATACATGAAACAATAATTCCTTGGTCTTCAGCCTTTCTGAGAGAGCATTTCCCCTTTTCTTTTCCATTAAACTTTTAATTAAAGGATAATTTTGGTAGCCTCATAAGAAAAACATGCAAGTATCACAGTATAGTACATATGAACTAGAAATAATGTTTTTGGAATAACATATTTGCGATAAACAGAAGTGCATAGAATAATGATTAATACATTGTTACTGATATTTCCTTCCCATAATGAAAAGGTAGTGAGTACCAGAGCTGATTATGTAGAATCCCTTAATCTTTTGTACGCTGAATAAAAAGAATATGTCTTGCGAAGCAATATGGACCTGACTTACGGTTATTGGTATGATGCTTTTCCGCCAGTCCTCTGTTAGGTTGATCCCAGGTACAAAGCAGTGGTGACTCGGTACGGCAGTCAAGAAAACAAGGTTGAAAGCACCAAATCCGTTTGGCAGGATGCTGGCACACAGCAAGAAAAACACAGTCTGCTGGAAACATCCCCACTTGCCCAGAAAAGAAATGGCATCAGCGTAATCCTTCATCGTCAAAAAGTGTTTTTCTTTCTAGGGAAGCTGCTCTGTTTCCTGTCTTCCCGAGCAGGTGCCCTGGAAAGTCAAACGTACCTCTATAGCATGATCATCATAACAAGAAGATGTTATGATGAGCGTCGTCCGCCCTACGGAGTGCTTTTATCTATGTTAATACCTGCCTGTGCACGTAACCACGTGAAAGGAAGTATTTCATAACTTTTAATGTGAGTGGGTTCCTCTGCGTCTACAAAAGCCAAATTTCACGCTGCGTAATCTTAACATGTTAACTCTTCTTTTTCAATTCGCTATGAAGACACCCTGATTATGTTCATATTTGTGATACAATATTATTATTAGTACAGATGAGAAACATCAGGAAAAGTTGGAAGAATTTGGGAAGTAGATATGGAATTAAAAAAAATAGATAGACCTTGATTTATACCTCATCTATTCATTCCATTTATTAATGTACATCCCATTTCTACTTTTCTGGATCTTTACCACTTTGTAATGTTGCCCGTATTTTTCAAAAATCTTAAAAGGCGGTGTTCTAACTCTGAAGATTAAAAAGGAATGAATCCATTCAGTTGTTAAGTTTGTCCTATTGTCGCTGCAAACGTATCAGGTTTGCAGCAGCTCTGCTTTCTGTTGTTGCATTTGTCATTCCAACATTCTCATATTTTCTTTTGAAAGCAGGCCAGAGAGACTTGGATTAGACTGGTAGAAAATGTTCGGCTCAAAGGAATTGACTTACTTTAGGATGCAATGTTAAAAAAAAAAAAAGATTGCTGCTCACATAACTATTCAGTCAGCCAACTACACAAGATTGGATTCTCATCTGTAATGCAAGTGGGTTTGTTTTTATGTACAGGAGTTTCCATATATACAGAATTCCAACCCCAAGTTCTAAAGGGAAACCAAACAGGGACATTAGAACAATATGCACAACACATTGATTGAAAGACATAGAAATTAGAGGAAGTGCCACTTAACTCACCATTACAGTTGTCCATGCTTCACTGATATTGTTAATCAACACCAGAAGATAGCACCTCCCTTTCTCTTTTCTTCTCCCTTTCTCATCTTTCTGTATCCCATTCTGTCTTGTTCTTTTCTTTCATTGTCTAAAACCCCTTTTTTCCCCTTAACTTTCTGAAGCCAAGACATCAGCTCGTCAAACTCAAGTAAGTTAAGTTAAGAGTTTTTTTCTTTTTTAAGTTCCCTCAGCAACTGTGTTCTTCCAGGAAGGGTAGCTGGGGACATTTTCCGGGAAAATGCTATCCTATCCTGTGGCCGGCCTCGTGGTGGGGATATTGGTGACAGTGTTAGTTCAGAGCTCTTCCACCTCTACCTCCATCATAGTCAGCCTTGTGTCCTCTGGCTGTAACATTGCAAACAATAAGAAGATCTGGTTAAGAACCTACCACACATTTCTTGCCTACCAGAGTGAAATCAATTTATCAGAAATATTATGTTTTATTGTGGTTTTCTGGGGCAGCACGGTGGCTTAGTGGTTAGCACTGTTGCCTCACAGCAAGGATGAACTCAGGCAGCTAAAAAACAATAGTTACAGTTACAATTCAGTTGTCAAGAGATGAGGAGTGCAAATGATCCTAATGCAGCAGGATGAGAAGTGGGAGGAGTAACAAAGTCCTTTGTTAAAAAGCACAGACAGGAAGACCAGAACCGAGACAAAACCAATGACTGTAAGGAAATCAAAGGCAAACTGTGAACTGGGATACAGGAAGATACAGGAATGGTGGACAGGCAGGAAAAAGGCAAAAGACAAGACAAAACTTATATTCACTTCACAGAAACCCTATACGACATCAGTTTGAATGTTAGTCACGTTTTCATAGAGAAGACTACTAAGCATCTCTCTTGTTTTCATTTTTGTGGAAAAATGTCATCTTTCTCACTGCGTGCTTGTCGCCACATGGCTCTCTGCTCAGGTGTGCATCTCTTCGTGGGCTGCTCTCTGTCAGACTTGGCTAACGGTCTGATCCTCGTGATTTGCTCCCTGCTGGTCCTGTGTAGTTGCTTGATCCTGCTGGTTGAACTGTTAAACTCGCTGCTGAAGGGCCAAGTGGCAAGTGCAATTAACAAAATTCTTAACACAGGTAATGTGACAAAAGCCAAAATGCTTCAATACGAAGTTCTGATCCCAATGCACTAAATTTTAAAGTTCTAAAAATCTAATGTGAATAACAAATACTGACACATACAATGATTTCTACAATATTCAGTCCTTTCTCATCTTGTCCTGCAGATTTTCCCCACCCATTTACTTGGCTCGCAGGTTATCTGGCTTTGTTGGTGGGTGCCGGCATGACCTTTTTTGGTTCAGAGCAGTTCTGTCTTTACATCTGCCATCACTCCGCTCGTGGGTAATACTCAAAAATATTTACTTCTATTTACTGTTCTACATACCTCTGAAAATCTCCAATGTGTATACTTTCACAATGCGTTTGTTCTCAGTCATTTACATACAATACATACGATCTAAACATGCAGCAACATTGACTTTTAATCGCATGGAACAGTTTTGGTTGGAAAAGCACAACATAAGTGTAAAAGGTCACATTTTCTGCAAAAATTTGTTTGTAAAAAAATTGTTTAGTTGAACACAATACATCAAATAGACTGCACCCATCAATACTAAGGTTTTACATATTCGGAAATATTACGAAAATTCATTCAGTCTTTACTCGGATTAAAAATAAACTAATTACAACTGCAGATGAACGAGAGGATGAAAGGAGTTGATAACAGGTTGTCATGCCAGGAAACTGCCCTGCGTTTATTTAACTCTTGTGCACAGAAAAACAACTGTAGACAGACCTCCAAATGTTTTAAGATATCACGGATAACCAAAGCAATAAATAGATTTCAGGTTGTCTCACATAATAAAACACACACGTTTCTGGAAACCAGGCACAAGTGTGAATTCAGAAGCGTTGAAACTGAACTTAGACAAATTTATTTCAATTTTAGACAAGCTTTAACAGTCAAGCAAATGGTTTAACATTTGACTCTATAATAGGATGAGCGTTACGGGTCAAGTCAATGAATGCCAGGCAGCAAAAAAAAAGCCCAAATACATCACTGTTTTTGCCACTGCATTAATGCTGCGTTTAGTTTCACGAAACGTGACACTGCTCGTTGAGGAAAGAACAGCTCCACGTTGGTCTCATGTTTCCAACAGACATCGCTCCAGACGTTTTGTGATGCGTTCAAGCTGTGCAACCACATTCTTTTTCTCTTGGCAAGTTTTTAACCCATACTTGTTCAGTTGTTTTAAAAAAATGTACTGTTCTGAACTTTAAGCTTATAACTGCAAACACAGGCTTACTTATAAGTATTATCTTGAACATATTATGGACTTGGAGAGAACATTTTGGGAGATTCCCTCCTAACAAGACTTACAGCTGTCTTCAATGTTTTCCAACTGCAGGAGCCTAAAGGTCATATCCAAATAATACTTTCCTGCAAGATTGATGAGCAGCAACCTTTGCAACTTAAATCCTTCCCCTGAGGTGTTTAAATAGACCAGAATTATTCAGACCAGTGAAGTGCCAAAACCTCTGCTTTAATAGATGTGGCCACTGGATTAGCTGGACCTGGTTGCTATTTCCACACTTTTTCTTTTTTACTGCATTTTGGCTTAGATATGATCAAATACACAGTGACAGTGTACATGTTATTGTAATAATGTTATTATATATTATTTATGAGATATCTAATTATGATGCTATGGCCCAACAGGGATCGGTGTGAACAGTATTGTCTATCGTTTAACCCTGGGGTCCAACCTTGGAACCACTACTACAGCTCTACACCACTGCAGCCCTGGCCAGTCCTGCAGATAAACTAGCAGCATCTACACAGGTGTGCAGACACAGACAATTAGACAGAAATATTAACAATCACACTCACACACACTTATGTGACTTCCATTATCGCATGGACATTCAGTGACATAATGCATATATATATATATATATATATATATATATATATATATATATATATATATATATATATATATATATATATATATATATATATATATATATATATATATATATATATATATTATATATATATATATATATATATATATATATCTATATATATATATATCTATATATATATATATATATATCTGATCACAGAGATCAGATATACAGGAACAATCCAGCACATAACTGCAGGGTGTAAGATGCTGGCAGGGAAAGCATACATGGAACGCCATAACCAAGTAGCGGGCATACTCTACAGAAACATCTGTGTGGAGTATGGGCTGGAAACCCCAAGGTCAAAATGGGAAACACCTCCCAAGGTGGTGGAAAATGACAGAGCAAAGCTCCTGTGGGACTTCCAGATACAGACAGACAGGATGGTGGTGGCAAACCAACCAGACATCGTGGTGGTAGACAAAGGGCAGAGGAAAGCCGTGGTGGTGGATGTGGCAATACCAAGTGATGGTAACATCAGGCGAAAGGAACACGAGAAGCTTGAGAAATACCAAGGGCTTAGAGAGGAGCTGGAGAAGGCCTGGAAGGTGAAGGTGACAGTAGTGCCCGTGGTGATCGGAGCACTCGGGGCAGTAACCCCCAAACTGGAAGAGTGGCTGCAGCAGATCCCCGGAACAACCTCAGACATCTCAATCCAGAAAAGTGCGGTGTTAGGAACAGCAAAGATACTGCGCAGAACCCTCAAGCTCCCTCTCCTCTGGTAGAGGACCCGAGCTTAGAAGGGACACCACCCACAGAGGGTGAGGAACGAGTTTTTTTTACACACACATTTCTTAAGAAGAATTGCAATAATACAATACGTCAATCAATTGAAATTCAAGTAGAAGACAAAACTACAAATATGAATGACTAGAACCTTTAATAATATAAAATATAAAGAGTACCTATTATGAGAGCTGTTGTTCCCAGAATTGTGATGATGATGTTGATCAGGATCATTGTCTGTAATCAAATTATCATGAATATCAAAAAAAGTATAGTCCTTACCTTAAAACTCTATTTTAGAATATCAAATTATATTGAAAAACACTTTTTGACATTCACTCATTTGAATTTATAAATTACATGTAGATCACCATCATACTGCAGATGAAAATCAATAACAGCAACTTTTAAAATGATAAATATAAGTCTACATTATTTAGGTCTATCTGTAATTTATGTAACAGCCATGGTGGTAGGAGATGGATATATTTATCTTCAATTATTTATTTAAAAAAAAAAAAAGTTGTTTCTATTGTGCACACATATATTTCAGACTTCCTGTCTTTCCGTCTGTTTTCTTATATGTTCAACTACGATGACAATAAAACAAAACAAAAAAGTACACATGGTGTGTTATCTTAGGTGGATAAATTGAATAATTTATCCATCAAAAATGAAATTATACATTTTTTGTTTTTTAAATAATCATTAATTTTGGTTGTTAGAGAAATAATAAAGTCACTCACCTCTAAAAAGCGATCTTCAGTTAGTGTGACTGAGAGTTACCAGAGTACCAGCTCTATGTGGCTCTGGTGTGAGCAGCAGTCAGGAAGCAATTCACTTAAAAACTACAGCCACGTTGCTATTAATAGTTGCAATGTCCGTTCTGGAGGTTCATCTGCTATTTTCTTGCGTGATCGGAGCACTCGGGGCAGTAACCCCCAAACTGGAAGAGTGGCTGCAGCAGATCCCCGGAACAACCTCAGACATCTCAGTCCAGAAAAGTGCAGTGTTAGGAACAGCAAAGATACTGCGCAGAACCCTCAAGCTCCCTGGCCTCTGGTAGAGGACCCGAGCTTAGAAGGGACACCACCCACAGGAGGGTGAGGAACGAGTTTTTTTTTATATATATATCCTCATATATGCTATGACCAAGACTTGTTGGATGAAATTACTTTTTAGTAACTTGCTACTAGTAGTTATGCAATTAAGCTGTAAGCTCATGAGTGATATATTGAATATCAAATATCTGAGGTATTGGCTTAGAAGGGAAAAAAACCCAAAACAGAACGTTATGAGTCATTAAACAATAGGCTGCAATGATCATTGTTGACCACACGGTGGAGACAAAAGCTTTGACACGTAACAAATTAGCAAGAGTGCAAAAATCTGCTGATCTCTGGTGAGCTTTTGTTAATATCCCACTTATTTAAAGGATGATTTTGTTTTTCTTTATGTCTTAAATCAAATATCTGTTCTGTTAAATAACATTTTCTGTAGTTTAACTAAGAGTCTGAATGTATTGATGAGTACTGAGACAGCGTGGACCCCTCGACAAATATCAACATGTAGCATGCTGATTTCTATAAGGCGGGGATACTTTCTGGTTGTTGACTGTTGTTTAGAAATAACTAATGGCAGGCTTTTGTTGCATACATATATTTACAGTTTTGTCACTCCCAAATATAAGAAGTCCATAAATATTAACAGTTGGCTCCAGTTTCATTATCACAGACTACTGAAGAACAAGTTTTTTTCTGTCATCATTTCTTGGTTTAGTTTCATTTTCTGTCATGTCAGAAAAATAAGATTATGCAGTTTTTTAACACCAGCTTAAAAATGTATTTCATTAGTAGCATTATAAAACCTGCTGAGTGTCATTGGATCTATGTTATTCTGAACAGAAAAACTCAGGGATGATGGTGGAGGGACAGGGAATAATGCATGAGGACTGTTAAAGGGGTTGTCATTGATAAATTTGCCACTGCAACAACATTTGAAATGGGATATACTGCTGCAAATGTTTGCTGGCAGCTCTGCAGCTCTCCCGGTGTGGGTTGACTAAAGGAGCTGGCATTATGTCATTGACATAAGGTGGGCCTGTTTCAGTCAGCTTCAAAGGCCTGTTTGTTCCATGCATGTACAACATGGTGCAGCAGATGACGAGTTTAAAAATAGGCTTCAAAACTGCTGTTCAGAAACTCTACGGGTGACATCACAGTCTACAATCTGAGTATTCTTGGAGCACTCATTTGACCACGTGGCCGACACATGGGCCAACCATCGACTATAAAAAAAAAATGGAGAAAGCATTGAGTCATGTGACCCAGTGGCTTCTGAAGAGTGGTTTTGAAGCCACTTTTTCTTCACACTGAGCACAGCCACGTTGCCATGGAAACGTTAGCTGGGGCCATCAGCTCCTTTAGCTGCAGATCGACATGAAATTATATTAGAAATACATTTATTTCTTTATATAAATTTAAATTAAAAAGTCCAGGTGAAAGTTATGTTATTTTCTGCTCTTAAAGTTGGACATTTTAACATGCAGCCACCTCTAGTGGTCAGTCGAGGAACTTCAACAAATTCTAGTTCTGATTGAGCCTCAACTCGGAAGTTAGGTGGTCGGCACTCTGGGTCAACCAGCAAATTCTTTTTCTACTAACTATTTACAAATCTTTTCTTCTACTTTGGCTTAACATTTTGTTTAGTGTTACATGCTTCACTCCAATAAGCATAATCCATTTTTAAATTAACAACAGAGATTTGGCATTTATAAACATATATCTCCAATGTGTTTTAACTTAATACAGTCTGGTTCCCAGCCTGGATTTAAAAGATGATTTTTTGCTGGAAAATTGTTGATATTTGGTTAGAACATCATATCATACCTGATTTCCTACAGATGAGCAGATGTTTCAATATTGACATTTTCATTTTGTAAATTTGTAGTTTTAATCTGACAGACATATTTCTTCAGAGCGAATGCATTGCCAGACCATGTGGAGGAGCAACAGTCTGCAAGCTACCAATATGGTCAAAAGGGAGATAATTAAAGTAGATGCCTGGTTATTCCACAAATCTCAGCCCAAGAAGTCTGCTGGTTAGGTGTGGAGCAGGAATAAAGGTGTGGATAGGTAGCAGGATCCCACACTACTGTCTCCTGGAGCACCGTGTTGAGAGAGGCTATCTGCTGGGACTGTCCAGAAGCTGTTCAGGAGAGAGCCCTTTCAGTCCTCAGAAAGCCATGTGATGTCCTCCTTAAGGTCAACGATCTTGCTGTGTGCTTTCTGAAACCAATAACAATGTGATTATATGAATTTTGTATGCAGACCTCATGCAATACCTCCATAAAAATGCACTACAAAATCAAATTAAAAAAATAAAGACTTTTTGAACCTTGAACACAAAGAGAATGATGATATGTAGGAATAAAAAGAGAATTAACAGTTTTTATATTAAGATTTACAATAAAATGAAGAAATCAACAGAAAGGTTTTGGGGAACATGTATCACGCAACAAAGAAAGACAGCACCTTTAACCAGACACATTCAACTATATACCGACTCGCTTGTTTTTTTGATTCTTCACCTCAATCTAAAAGCCTCACCGGGTCAACGCTTGCATGAATGCAAACAACCAGAGAGTCTTTTCACTCAGGAAGCAGACTGGTTTTAAGCTTGCAGCTATGAAGCAGCATAAAACCTCAACTCTCACACCTATGACAGCAGAACGGACTGTACTTGAAACAACTACACACACTCGAGATGGTGGAAAACAAGCAGCTACGATCGACTCATTTAAACAAGATGCAGAAGCCCATCTTTGAAAACTATTTGAACAAACTAGGTGGATATTTTGTAGAAACAATGTGAGATGGAAGCTATGCATTCTTTATAATGAAGTCCTTATCACACATTTGTTGCAGGTTTAAGGCAGCTGGCACTACTCAAATGTTTTCTAGCCACGTCCCCAAACTTGTTTTCTCTGTACCTCACTGAGTGTCAAACACTTTCTCAAGGTCTACAAAGACACAATGCAGCTCCGTCTGACCTCATCATCAACATCAAATACTGCACATGAAGTACTTTTTTTCAGTATGAAACCATATATACATATACACTCTTTGGCCTTTGTCACCTTTCGCTGCGTCTCCCTTTACTCCCGTTTCCTCTGTTCTCAGTGTCCCACTTCTTATGTACATACTCCTGCTAATTCCAACACCTAGTCACCTTTCCTCACAAATGATATACCATGTACTCTTACCCATCTGATCACATTTGTTTGTTGTCCAGTGGTGTGGAGGCACCTCCTGACCACTCAGAGCCTGTCTTAACCCCACAGCACCATTCCCTTTTCAGCTTCCACCACTTCATCCTCTGCTCTTCCTTTGTCCTTTTCATCCTTTTCAGTCACCACCATTTCTGTTACCCTGTGTTTCTGCCTCATCTGGAGAAAAAAAAACAAAACAAAAACAAACTACCACCATCTCTCCTTCTGTGTTCTTATCCTGGATGCCAAACCTGCCCATCAACTCCTCACCTCCTCTGCTGCCTCGTCCAACATGTCCATTAAAGTCTGCACTAATCACCACTCTTTCATCCCCAGGAACACTCTCCATCACTTCATCAACCTCACTCCAGATTTTCTCCTTAACCTCTAATTGACATCCCGCCTGTTGAGCATAACCACAAACAATACTGAACATCACACCATCAAGTTCGAGCTTCAAACTCATCATTATATCTAATATTGATCTGATTATATTTCTTTTCACCTCCACACAGCACATTCCTAATAATGCCTTCCTTCATGATAACTCGTTGCCACCTCTTTACTTGATCTCCTGAATGCACAGAATAACTACCTCCCTCCTCTGCGTCATCAAAGACCAGGTGTGTCTAGGTAATTACTTTCACCTGGTCCACTCTGGCTGGGCGGGGCAGACCCAGCAATTTGCAGCAATAACCACAAATTGGTCAAATTGACCAAAATTTTTAGCTTATTTTAATAATTTAAAAGTTGGCATTATTACACATTCTAGGTCCTTATGTGTAGTAATAATCAGGTTATGTAGAACATGAATAAAATTTGTTACTAATTACTAAAAATAAGAACACACACTCACACGCATTCATGCACAAACATCTGCTACAAGATTAAAATGTATATATATGTCACAGATAAAGGTTTATACAAAATCAAGGGACTAACCACTAATATATATATGCAGACAGATTTAAAAAAAAAAAAAAAGCTAGAAAACATAGACATAGTTGTTACTAGCAGAGTCTGTTTTTGCTGTGTGATTTGGACCCTGGCTAAACTCGATTTTCCAAGAAAAAACAAGTCTACATTTGCTCTAAACTGGCATCTATATATTTAGCTTTGGTTAGTTGCTGTTGGGATTCATCCTCTTGCATGTGAGCGACGTCTGAAGGATGGAAGATTAGCGAGGAGGACAAATACCTGCAAGAGTGGGACAATTTTGGGTCACAAGACGGAACCTTTCAAGCTTCATTGACATTTAAAACAGTGTAGTGGTAATAATGACCCACACTCACATTACTGTTTCTTATCTGCATATTTTATTTTAAAAAGTCATATCTATGTCCCATCCATCCATCCATCCATTATCTATACCCGCTTTATCCGTTTCCGGGTCACGGGGGTCTGTCGGAGCCTATCCCGACGCATATCAGGCGAAAGGCAGGGGTACACCCTGGACAGGTCGCCAGTCTATCCAGGGCCACATACAAACAACCAATCACACACACATTCACACCTAGGGAGAATTTATAAAGATCAATTAACCTACACTGCATGTTTTTTGGACTGTGGGAGGAAGCCGGAGTACCCGGAGGAAACCCACGCAAGCACGGGGAGAACATGCAAACTCCACACAGAAAGACTCACCGGGCCGGGAATTGAACCGGGAACCTTCTTGCTGTGAGGCAACAGTGCTAACCACTAAGCCACCGTGCTGCCATATCTATGTCCCTCAAACTAAAAAGCATTTCAGGGCTTCCTCCCTCACACCAAAGCTGCATTGTTATGTTCTTTTGCCACCATATGCTGCACTCAGGATCCCGGTCAGTTTGCAAGCGCAGATTTTGCGCACAAAGTGCAAGTGGGTTATCATTACAATTAAATAAATAATAATTTTTACACTCCAATAATAAATGATCAACCCAGGGTTTTGAGATTTATATTCACAACATCTGTTATGCTTACATTGGTCTTTCAGATTAATGGTGACACTTCATAGTAGCTTCTACAAAGAGTGTTAAATGTCACATTACAGCAGTATATGAAGAAACTGTAAATAAACGATAAATTTAAAACATTGTTTCCAATTACAGTGAAGCATTTTTTTTTATAATATGAACATAGGAATAATAAAACTGTATCACATAAACTATTTTATATACATTCTTTTTTTAAAACATAATTTACACTACTATCAGCTCCTTTTAAAGTACCACTAGACTACAGCAACTACAATGTTGTGTGTTTTCCTCCTAAGAACTGGTGCAATTTCTTTTTCTTGTGGCTTTGGGTTATCATCAATAAATTCAATATTATGATACAAACAACAAAATGTGTCCATGCCAGGTCTTATTAGCTTTGTAATTTGAATATATATACACTAAGGGAAGATGTATTAAGTACAATATGAGCACAAGGTTTTGCCATCATCTTAAAAAAATCTTCATGACAGTCTTTCTTAAGCTGTCTGGCTGCCTCAAATAAAAAAATAACATCCTAGTTCTGCATGTCAGACTACCAAAAAAATAGCAGATGAACCTCCAGAACTGACATTGCAACTATTAATAGCAACGTGGCTGTAGTTTTTAAGTGAATTGCTTCCTGACTGCTGCTCACACCAGAGCCACATAGAGCTGGTACTCTGGTAACTCTCAGTCACACTAACTGAAGATCGCTTTTTAGAGGTGAGTGACTTTATTATTTCTCTAACAACCAAAATTAATGATTATTTAAAAAACAAAAAATGTATAATTTCATTTTTGATGGATAAATTATTCAATTTATCCACCTAAGATAACACACCATGTGTACTTTTTTGTTTTGTTTTATTGTCATCGTAGTTGAACATATAAGAAAACAGACGGAAAGACTGCAGGAAGTCTGAAATATATATGTGTGCACAATAGAAACAACTTTTTTTTTTTAAATAAATAATTGAAGATAAATATATCCATCTCCTACCACCATGGCTGTTACATAAATTACAGATAGACCTAAATAATGTAGACTTATATTTATCATTTTAAAAGTTGCTGTTATTGATTTTCATCTGCAGTATGATGGTGATCTACATGTAATTTATAAATTCAAATGAGTGAATGTCAAAAAGTGTTTTTCAATATAATTTGATATTCTAAAATAGAGTTTTAAGGTAAGGACTATACTTTTTTTGATATTCATGATAATTTGATTACAGACAATGATCCTGATCAACATCATCATCACAATTCTGGGAACAACAGCTCTCATAATAGGTACTCTTTATATTTTATATTATTAAAGGTTCTAGTCATTCATATTTGTAGTTTTGTCTTCTACTTGAATTTCAATTGATTGACGTATTGTATTATTGCAATTCTTCTTAAGAAATGTGTGTGTAAAAAAAACTCGTTCCTCACCCTCTGTGGGTGGTGTCCCTTCTAAGCTCGGGTCCTCTACCAGAGGAGAGGGAGCTTGAGGGTTCTGCGCAGTATCTTTGCTGTTCCTAACACCGCACTTTTCTGGATTGAGATGTCTGAGGTTGTTCCGGGGATCTGCTGCAGCCACTCTTCCAGTTTGGGGGTTACTGCCCCGAGTGCTCCGATCACCACGGGCACTACTGTCACCTTCACCTTCCAGGCCTTCTCCAGCTCCTCTCTAAGCCCTTGGTATTTCTCAAGCTTCTCGTGTTCCTTTCGCCTGATGTTACCATCACTTGGTATTGCCACATCCACCACCACGGCTTTCCTCTGCCCTTTGTCTACCACCACGATGTCTGGTTGGTTTGCCATCACCATCCTGTCTGTCTGTATCTGGAAGTCCCACAGGAGCTTTGCTCTGTCATTTTCCACCACCTTGGGAGGTGTTTCCCATTTTGACCTTGGAGTTTCAAGCCCATACTCCACACAGATGTTTCTGTAGAGTATGCCCGCTACTTGGTTATGGCGAGAGAGAGAGAGAGAGAAAAGCTTTTTTAAATAAAAGGTCTGTTTTATATTTTGATAATAAAAGTATCCCATTTATTTCTTTAACAATGTCTAAATAATACACATATTTTATCATTACAATAGCTTCAGTAAATTTTATCTGTTTTAAATAATTTTTCTTTAAATTTTGACTTTATACATCAGTTTTATGTTATTTTATTTTATTTTTGAGGATGGGTCATCATGGTCAGAAATTAACATTAAATATCATAAATATTTATTGAAGGGCTATAGGTCTTGTATACCTGTTACGGAAAAATGTAATGTTTTAGTATTTTTTAATTTACTTTTTCTTGTTTCTCCAATCAGAATCAAAAGAATGCAACTTAACTGGACCTACTGCTTCTCGTCAGTGTTTTGGAGCACTTGGGAGGCCAATTATGTTTCTCCTGCCAACGAATAAAACTTTAATGATAACTTTAAAAAGAAATAACAGCACCATTTTGAAACACAATTTTAACACATATGACATGGATGACAAATACAGAAATATCTCATTCCTGGAAAATGGAACATTTAAAATAAACTTCTCAACAAAGGAAGACTCTGGAGACTACGAGTTGGAGCTACATTCAGCTACCAGTGGTAAACTTTTACAGAGAGTCAACGTACATCTAGAAATAATAGGTAGGAACTAAAAAATGTTACTGTTTTTTTCCATACACATCATTGGTTAAGGGGTTCTGTTTTGGGTCTCTGTACCAGAACTTGAAAGTCTATCCAGCCATTGTAAAGACCTCAAAGCTGGACTGATGTGGTCCACTCTTTTGGACTTAGTGAGGTCTCGAGCAGCAGAGTTTTGATAAAACAAGTGTGGAATTTCATCATGGGAACTTCTTCCTTCCAGAGATACCCAAAGATGTTTGTTTTTAAAATTCTTCTCCTCATTTACAAAACTCTTAGTTACCAAGCCTAATAATATTTTAAAGAGCTCATACATCCAATTTTCAAAGCACAGCACTTCGCTCTCACTGGTGGTTGTTCAGGATGGGAAATTGTATCAAAGAAAAATTTTAATACAGTCTTTTTATTTCCTCAGCAAAGCAATAACATTGTTATTTTATTGGCTTTGTATTAATTGGACTTATTTAGGAAAACTGAACTGTGTTTTTGAAGTGCCTTGAGATGACTTTAGTCATGATTTGGCAGTTAAATAAAAACAGCTGAATTGAATTGAACAGAAACGGAAAGTGCATTTATCTCTGCAGTTACATGCAACTTTTTATTTATTTATTTCAGAACCAGTTGTAGATCCAACTGTGTCTGAGACGTGTTTGTCACCAGAACAGATGGACATCAGCTGTTCAGCCAAAGGAGATGGAGTTAAGTTCAGCTTATCTCTGGATGATAACGTACTGATACAGACGACAGCGGAGAGCACAGAAAAACAAAATGTTCCCAATGTTAACATTATCTTACATGGTCAAGTGGTAGGAAAGCTGGTGTGTACGGCTTGGAACAATATCAGCAGTGAACAGAAAGTCGTCCAGCTTACAAGCTGTAAAGGTACTTCATTTTCAAAATTTCAACTCAGATTTGTTTATTTATATACTTAATTTAACTTGATTGCTCTATATTGCATTTTGAAGTTTAACAAACCGACTGTGGTTGATTCATTGACCGATAAACTATAAAGTATCTTTGTCAGTGTTAAATTTGTGATGTTTATATTTCCTAGGTGTGAGTTTCCCACTCAGCCTGGTGATCGTGGCTGCGGTAGCAGTTGTGCTTTCTGTGCCTCTGACTTTGGCTGTTTTTCTTTGTATCAAGCACTTCAAAAGAAAAACAAGCAAATGTAGAACTGTAAAAGATGGTAAGTTTGATTTTTGTCTTTTGTGTTACACAAGAACACAATACTAAAGAATGACTTTGCATTCACTTTGCAACTTAAACAATATTCCCGATTACTACAACATTCTCTTGCACATTGCAGTCTGTGCATGACATTTTCCCATTTTCAAGTTAGCAAATTACTGTTTTGACAACTTTTACTTCTTCCAGGCGATGCAGAAAATGATGTTGTGTACTCAGACGTCAGAGTGACGACCAGGCGGACGTAAAAATCCTCCGCTTGACGTTCGGCGACCAGGGCTGCAAGTCATTGAACTTTTGACTCCCTACAGTAAAACCAATCGAAGAAAAGTTTTTATTTTTTTATTTTGCAAACAGTACCTTTCATCAACACAACATTTTACTGATTTACATATTTGTATGTAAATTAGATGACATGGTAGCATGATTTGAAATATTGAAAATAAAACATTGGTGCAGCACTTGTCTTTGACACACATGGCTATCGTACAAATAATTCAAACTCAAAGTATTACTAACCTTTTAGAAATGTATCGTTTTGTTCATCTTACTCCTGTATATATTTGTATAATATTAAATTGTACTAGTTTATATAGGTCACATTTTACATGAAACTGAAGATGTTTTATATATTGAGTCGTGTCTTTATTATTTCATGTTTAAAATGCTAAAATCATAATTTAAATGAATAAGTCTAAAACAGTTTTGCATTTTCATGATCAATACATGTCATGGCAGCTACCTCTAGTGGTCAGTCGAGGAACTGCAACAAACTCTGGTTCCGATTGAGCCTCAACTCGGAAGTTAGACGGTCGGCACTCTGGGTCAACCAGCAAATTCTTTTTCTACTAACTATTTACAAATCTTTTCTTCTTCTTTGGTTTACCATTTTGTTTTGTGTTACATGCTTCACTCCTATAAGCATAATCCATTTTTGAGGACTGTTAAAGTGGTTGTCATTGATACATTTGCCACTGAAACATTTGAAATGGGAAATACTGCTGCAAATGTTTGCTGGCAGCTCTGCAGCTCTCCCGGTGTGGGTTGACTAAAGGAGCTGGCATTATGTCATTGACATAAGGTGGGCCTGTTTCAGTCAGCTTCAAAGGCCTGTTTCTTCCATGCATGTACAACATGGTGCACCAGATGACGAGTTTAAAAAGAGGCTTCAAAACTGCTGTTCAGAAACTCTACGGGTGACATCACAGTCTACAATCTGAGTATTCTTGGAACACTCATTTGACCACGTGGCCGACACATGGGCCAACCATCGACTATAAAAAAAAAAAACAATGGAGAAAGCATTGAGTCATGTGACCCAGCGGCTTCTGAAGAGTGGTTTTGAAGCCACTTTTTCTTCACACCGAGCACAGCCACGTTGCCATGGAAACGTTAGCTGTGACCATCAGCTCCTTTAGCTGCAGATCAACATGAAATGATATTAGAAATACATTTATTTCTTTTTATAAATTAAAAAAAAAAAAAAGTCCAGGTGAAAGTTATGCTATTTTCTGCTCTTAAAGTTGGACATTTTAACAAGCAGCCACCTCTAGTGGTCAGTCGAGGAACTTCAACAAATTCTAGTTCCGATTGAGCCTTAACTCGGAAGTTAGATGGTCGGCACTCTGGGTCAACCAGCAAATTCTTTTTCTACTAACTATTTACAAATCTTTTCTTCTACTTTGGCTTAACATTTTGTTTAGTGTTACATGCTTCACTCCAATAAGCATAATCCATTTTTAAATTAACAACAGAGATTTGGCATTTATAAACATATATCTCCGATGTGTTTTAACTTAATACAGTCTGGTTCCCAACCTGGATTTAAAAGATGCTTTTTTGCTGGTTGATATTTTGTTAGAACATCATATCATACCTGATTTCCTACAGATGAGCAGATGTTTCAATATTGACATTTCATTTTGTAAATTTGTAGTTTTAATCTGACAGACATATTTCTTCAGAGCGAATGCATTGCCAGACCATGTGGAGGAGCAACAGTCTGCAAGCTACCAATATGGTCAAAAGGGAGATAATTAAAGTAGATGCCTGGTTATTCCACAAATGTCAGACCAAGAAGTCTGCTGGTTAGGTGTGGAGCAGGAATAAAGGTGTGGACAGGTAGCAGGATCCCACACTACTGTCTCCTGGAGCACCGTGTTGAGAGAGGCCATCTGCTGGGACTGTCCAGAAGCTGTTCAGGAGAGAGCCCTTTCAGTCCTCAGAAAGCCATGTGATGTCCTCCTTAAGGTCAACGATCTTGCTGTGTGCTTTCTGAAACCAATAACAATGTGATTATATCCATTTTGTATGCAGACCTCATGCAATACCTCCATAAAAATGCACTACAAAATCAAATATAAAAAATAAAGACTTTTTGAACCTTGAAAACCAAGAGAATGATGATATGTAGGAATTAAAAGAGAATTTAACAGTTTTTATATTAAGATTTACAATAAAATGAAGAAATCAACGGACACCACAGCAAAGGAAAAGTTTTGGGGAACATGTATCACGCAACAAAGACAGCACCTTTAACCAGACACATTCAACTATATACCGACTCGCTTGTTTTGTTGATTCTTCACCTCAATCTAAAAGCCACACCGGGTCAACGCTTGCATGAATGCAAACAACCAGAGAGTCTTTTCACTCAGGAAGCAGACTGGTTTTAAGCCTGCAGCTATGAAGCAGCATAAAACCTCAACTCTCACACCTACGGCAGCAGAACAGACTGTACTTGAAACAACTACACACACTCGAGATGGCAGAAAACAAGCAGCTACGATCGACTCATTTAAACAAGATGCAGAAGCCCATCTTTGAAAACTATTTGAACAAACTAGGTGGATATTTTGTAGAATCAATGTGAGATAACTTGTTGCCACCTCTTTACTTGATCTCCTGAATGCACAGAATAACTACCTCCCTCCTCTGCGTCATCAAAGACCAGGTGTGTCTAGCCAATTAATTTCACCTGGTCCACTCTGGCTGGGCGGGGCAGACCCAGCAATTTGCAGCAATAACCACAAATTGGTCAAATTGACCACAATTGTTAGCTTATTTTAATTATTTAATAGTTGGCATTATTACACAATAATCAGGTTATATAGAACATGAATAAAATTTGTTGCTAATTACTGAAAATAAGAACACACACTCACACGCATTCATGCACAAACATCTGCTACAAGATTAAAATGCATATATATGTCACGGATAAAGGTTTATACCAAATCATGGGACTAACCACTAATATATATATGCAGACAGATTTAAAAAAAAAAAAAGCTAGAATACATAGACATAATTATTACTAGCAGAGTCTGTTTTGCTGTGTGATTTGGACCCTGGCTAAACTGTTTTTCTAAATTTTTGGCAGAATTACACTTTATCAATTTGCATGTATTTTGTTCAAAAAGCATGTTTTTATGAAAAATAGTTTGTGCTTCTTGTCTAATAATATTCTGCATTGTGAAAATAGCAAAAACGTTTAATGTTAAATTTTTTCTATTTTCCATGCAAAAACAAGTCTACATTTGCTCTAAACTGGCATCTATATATTTAGCTTTGGTTAGTTGCTGTTGGGATTCATCCTCTTGCATGTGAGCGACGTCTGAAGGAAGATTAGCGAGGAGGACAAATACCTGCAATTAAAAAAAAAAAAGTACATTCCAATAATAAATTATCATCCAAGGGTTTTGAGATTTATATTCACAACATCTGTTATCTGTGGAGTCTTGGGCACTTAAAAAAAAAAACAAACAAAAAAAAAACCGATCCAATTATTTCACTCAAGCCCAGGAAAGGGATTTTCCACGATCTTTCTTGTCTTTTCTGTATGTAGTTGTATGTTTTCATCTCATTAATAAATGTCATTTTGCATATGACCTGTGTTGTAAACAAGCACAGGCTTAATGTCCAAGAATGCGCCAGACACCAACGTTGGTCTTTAAAATAGATACAGCCAGAAAGAGTAAAACGAGTAAATACGTGTTTGTTGCGTAACAGAGGTAACAGATGGGATGACGCTCTAGAGCCTGCACTTCTGCAGCACAGGTAATTGTCCAGTTATCTTTTCACATGTAACATGTCGGCCAACGTGGCTGTGAGTGCATCTCACCCATAATTATACTAGTTAGCTGCCGGAGTGCATTTATGTGTCTTATTCAAAATAATCTCTTAACCAGGTCAATTCCAGACCTAATTTCATTTCAAAAACAGACAAAGCTGATAACCACACTTATTGCTTTGTTCTACAGCATTCATTTGTTTTTGCGGTTGGGTTATTTTTTTTTTTTGCAGCTAAACATGTAACATGTGTCTCTAAACTGGAAAAACAGCTGTGGTTTTAGGTGCTTACGCTAGTGAGGAAGGTGACACTTCCTAGTAGCTTCTATGAAGCGTGTTAAATTACACATTATAGCAGTATATGAAGAAACTGTAAATAAACGATAAATTTAAAACATTGTTTGCAAGTTCAGTGAAGCAGTTTTTTATAATATGAACATAGTAATAATGAAACTGCATCGCATAAACTATTTTATATATATATTCTTTTTTTAAAGATAATTTACACTACTTTCAGCTCCTTTTAAAGTACCACTAGACTACAGTAACTACAATGTTGTGTGTTTTCCTCCTAAGAACTGGTGCAATTTCTTTTTCTTGTGGCTTTGGGTTATCATCAATAAATTATTAAATTATTATTATGATACAAACAACAAAATGTGTCCACGCGAGGTCCTAATAGCTTTGTAATTTGAATATATATATATATATATATATATATATATATATATATATATAAGATGTATTAAGTACAATATGAGCACAAGGTTTTGCCATCATCTTAAAAAAATCTTCATGACAGTCTTTCTTAAGCTATCTTGGTGCCTCAAATAAAAAAAATAACTTCTTAGTCCTGCATGTCAGACTACCAGAAAATAGCAGATGAACCTCCAGAACGGACATTGCAACTATAAATAGCAACGTGACTGTAGTTTTTAAGTGAATTGCTTCCTGACTGCTGCTCACACCAGAGCCACATAGAGCTGGTACTCTGGTAACTCTCAGTCACACTAACTGAAGATCGCTTTTTAGAGGTGAGTGACTTTATTATTTCAGTAACAACCAAAATTAATGATTATTTAAAAAACAAAACATGTATAATTTCATTTTTGATGGATAAATTATGCAATTTATCCACCTAAGATACCAAACCCTGTGTACTTTTTGTTTTGTTTTATTGTCATTGTAGTTGAACATATAAGAAAACAGACGGAAAGACTGCAGGAAGTCTTAAATGTATTTGTGTGTACAAAATAAACTATTTTTAAAATTAAATAATTGAAGATAAATATATCCATCTCCTACCACCATGGCTGTTACATAAATTACAGATAGACCTAAATAATGTAGACTTATATTTATCATTTTAAAAGTTGCTGTTATTGATTTTCATCTGCAGTATGATGGTGATTCCACATGTAATAATTTATCAATTCAAAAGTGTTTTTCATTATAATTTGAATTTATAAAATAGAGTTTTAAGGTAAGGAGTGTATTTTTTTTTTCATATTCATGATAATTTTATTACAGACAATGATCCTGATCAACATCATCATCACAATTCTGGGAACAACAGCTCTCATAATAGGTACTCTTCAAATTTTATATTATTAAAGTTTCTAGTCATTCATATTTGTAGTTATATAATCTACTTTAATTTTTATTGATTCATTTTGTATTATTGCAATTCTTCTTATCATTACAATAGCATCAGGTAATTTTGTTTTTTTTAAATAATGTTGTATTTTTATTTTTGTTTTAATTTTCACTTCATACATCAGTTGTGTTTTATTTATTATTTTATTTCATTTTATTTTATTAGTATTTTTGAGGATGGGTCATCAGTCTCAGAAATTAACATATCAAATATGATAAATATTTATTGAAGGGCTATAGGTCTTGTATACCTGTTACAAAAAAATTAAATGTTTTAGTAATTTTTAATTTACTTTTTCTTTTTTTCTCCAATCAGAATCAAAAGAATGCAACTTAACTGGACCTACTGCTTCTCATCAGTGTTTTGGAGCACTTGGGAGGCCAATTATGTTTCTCCTGCCAACTAATGAAACTTTAAAGATAAAATTGACAAGAAATAACAGCATCATTTTAGTACGCAATGTGAACACATGTTATGTGGATTACAAATACAGAAATATTTCCAGATTCCTGAAGAATGGAACATTTAAAATAGACTTCCCAACAAAGGAAGACTCTGGAGACTACGAGTTGGAGCTACATTCAGCTGCCAGTGGTCGACTTTTACAGAGAGTCAACGTACATCTAGAAATATTAGGTAGGAACCTGGAGGGGGGGGGGGGGTAACAGCATCCATAACATTTAACATTTCAGCATTGAAGCTATTGACAAGCTCGTCGACTGAACCCCCAGACAGGGCAGGTGTTAAAGAGAAGACCTGGTGAAAGATCTCACTACTCTTTTCAGTTACACACCATTTTGTGATCACTGTTGTTGAGACATTTGTGTGAAATCGTGCTCTCAAAGAAAACACAGGTATGATAAGACAACCCTATATCCGACACAGTAACCTTGGAAATGCTCAGACCCTTAGAGGTCAGTAAGACAAGAGTGTTTCTCCTATTGTGTGCAGCCTCTGGTTGTAAGAGACACTATCTAAATCAAATTGAAATGAATTGTATTGAATCTGGCTTACAAATTAAAATCAAAGCAATTTTAAGAGATTTACATTGACATTGACATTATCAAGCCTAATGATATTTTAAAGAGCTCATACTTCCAATTTCCAAAGCACAGCACTTCGTTCTCACTGGTGGTTGTTCAGGATGGGAAATTGTATCAAAGAAAAATTAAATACAGTCGGTTTATTTTCTAAGCAAAGCAATACAATTGTTATTTTATTGGCTTTATATTAATTGGACTTATTTAGGAAAGTAGTTGAACTGTGTTGTTGAAGTGCCCTGAAATGACTTTAGTCATGATTTGGCACTTAAATAAAAACAGCTGAATTGAATTGAACAGAAACGGAAAGTGCATTTATCTCTGCAGTTACATGCAACTTTTTATTTATTTATTTCAGAACCAGTTGTAGATCCAACTGTGTCTCAGACGTGTTTGTCACCAGAACAGATGAACATCAGCTGTTCAGCCAAAGGAGATGGAGTTAAGTTCTGCTTATCTCTGGATGATAACGTACTGATAAAGACGACAGCGGAGAGTACAGAAAAACAAAATGTTCCCAATGTTAACATTATCTTACATGGTCAACCGGTAGGAAAGCTGGTGTGTACGGCTTGGAACAATGGCAGCAGTGAACAGAAAGTCGTCCAGCTTACAAGCTGTAAAGGTACTTCATTTTCAAAATTTCAACTCAGATTTGTTTATTTATATACTTAATTTAACTTGATTGCTCTATATTGCATTTTGAAGTTTAATAAACCGACTATGGTTGATTCATTGACTGATAAACTATAAAGTATCTTTGTCAGTGTTAAATTTGTGATGATGTTTATATTTCCTAGGTGCGAGTTTCCCACTCAGCCTGGTGATCGTGGCTGCGGTAGCAGTTGTGCTTTCTGTGCCTCTGACTTTGGCTGTTTTTCTTTGTATCAAGCACTTCAAAAGAAAAACAAGCAAATGTAGAACTGTGAAAGATGGTAAGTTTGATTTTTGTCTTTTGTGTTACATAAGAACACAATACTAAAGAATGACTTTGCATTCACTTTGCAACTTAAACAATTTTCCCGATTACTACGACATTCTCTTGCACATTGCAGTCTGTGCATGACATTTTCCCATTTTCAAGTTAGCAAATGGCTGTTTTGACAACTTTTACTTTTTCCAGGTGATATAGAAACTGTTGTTGTGTACTCAGTCGTCAGAGTGACGACCACGCAAACGTAAAAATCCTCCGCTTGACGTTCGGCGACCAGGGCTGCTGCTGCAAGTCATTAAACTTTTGACTCCCTACAGTAAAACCAATTGAAGAAAAGTTTTTATTTTTTTTTTATTTTGCAAACAGTACCTTTCATCAACACAACATTTTACTGATTTACATATTTGTATGTAAATTAGATGACATGGTAGCATGATTTGAAATATTGAAAATGAAACATTGGTGCAGCACTTGTCTTTGACACACATGGCTATTGTACAAATAATTCAAACTCAAAGTATTACTAACCTTTTAGAAATGTATCGTTTTGTTCATCTTACTCCTGTATATATTTGTATAATATTAAATTGTACTAGTTTATATAGGTCACATTTTACATGAAACTGAAGATGTTTTATATATTGAGTCGTGTCATTATTTCATGTTTAAAATGCTAAAATCATAATTTAAATGAATAAGTCTAAAACAGTTTTGCATTTTCATGATCAATACATGTCATGGCAGCTACCTCTAGTGGTCAGTCGAGGAACTGCAACAAACTCTGGTTCCGATTGAGCCTCAACTCGGAAGTTAGATGTTCGGCACTCTGGGTCAACCAGCAAATTCTTTTTCTACTAACTATTTACAAATCTTTTCTTCTTCTTTGGTTTAACATTTTGTTTAGTGATACATGCTTCACTCCTATAAGCATAATCCATTTTTGAGGACTGTTAAAGTGGTTGTCATTGATACATTTGCCACTGAAACATTTGAAATGGGAAATACTGCTGCAAATGTTTGCTGGCAGCTCTGCAGCTCTCCCGGTGTGGGTTGACTAAAGGAGCTGGCATTATGTCATTGACATAAGGTGGGCCTGTTTCAGTCAGCTTCAAAGGCCTGTTTCTTCCATGCATGTACAACATGGTGCAGCAGATGACGAGTTTAAAAAGAGGCTTCAAAACTGCTGTTCAGAAACTCTACGGGTGACATCACAGTTTACAATCTGAGTATTCTTGGAGCACTCATATGACCACGTGGCCGACACATGGGCCAACCATCGACTATAAAAAAAACAATGGAGAAGCATTGAGTCATGTGACCCAGTGGCTTCTGCAGAGTGGTTTTGAAGCCACTTTTTCTTCACACTGAGCACAGCCACGTTGCCGTGGAAACGTTAGCTGTGACCATCAGCTCCTTTAGCTGCAGATCAACATGAAATTATATTAGAAATACATTTATTTCTTTACATAAATTAAAAAAAAAAAAAAGTCCAGGTGAAAGTTATGTTATTTTCTGTTCTTAAAGTTGGACATTTTAACAAGCAGCCACCTCTAGTGGTCAGTCGAGGAACTTCAACAAATTCTAGTTCCGATTGAGCCTCAACTCGGAAGTTAGATGGTCGGCACTCTGGGTCAACCAGCAAATTCTTTTTCTACTAACTATTTACAAATCTTTTCTTCTACTTTGGCTTAACATTTTGTTTAGTGTTACATGCTTCACTCCTATAAGCATAATCCATTTTTAAATTAACAACAGAGATTTGGCATTTATAAACATATATCTCCAATGTGTTTTAACTTAATACAGTCTGGTTCCCAGCCTGGATTTAAAAGATGCTTTTTTGCTGGTTAATATTTTGTTAGAACATCATATCATACCTGATTTCCTACAGATGAGCAGATGTTTCAATATTGACATTTTTATTTTGTTAATTTGTAGTTTTAATCTGACAGACATATTTCTTCAGAGCGAATGCATTGCCAGACCATGTGGAGGAGCAACAGTCTGCAAGCTACCAATATGGTCAAAAGGGAGATAATTAAAGTAGATGCCTGGTTATTCCACAAATGTCAGACCAAGAAGTCTGCTGGTTAGGTGTGGAGCAGGAATAAAGGTGTGGACAGGTAGCAGGATCCCACACTACTGTCTCCTGGAGCACCGTGTTGAGAGAGGCCATCTGCTGGGACTGCAGCCGTGTGATGTCCTCCTTAAGGTCAACGATCTTGCTGTGTGTTTTCTGAAACCAATAACAATGTGATTATATGCATTTTGTATGCAGACCTCATGCAATACCTCCATAAAAATGCACTACAAAATCAAATAAAATAAAAACGACTTTTTGCACAAAAACTCATATTTATGAGTTCATACTCTTATGTGTTTATACTGATCTCACATATTTTTTTCTTTTGGTCTATTCTTAGAACGTTTTGTTTTTATTTGTTTGGAGTTTTATTACTAACATTAAATGCATCCCTTGTCACAGGTTTTTCATTGCTCAGTATAACCCTGTGTTACTGCTGTGTACATCACAAAACACCCCTTAACCTTGAAAACCAAGAGAATGATGATATGTAGGAATAAAAAGAGAATTAACAGTTTTTATATTAAGATTTACAATTAAATGATGAAATCAACAGAAAAGTTTTGGGGAACATGTATCACGCAACAAAGAAAGACAGCACCTTTAACCAGACACATTCAACTATATACCGACTCGCTTGTTTTGTTGATTCTTCACCTCAATCTAAAAGCCACACCGGGTCAACGCTTGCATGAATGCAAACAACCAGAGAGTCTTTTCACTCAGGAAGCAGACTGGTTTTAAGCCTGCAGCTATGAAGCAGCATAAAACCTCAACTCTCACACCTATGACAGCAGAACGGACTGTACTTGAAACAACTACACACACTCGAGATGGCAGAAAACAAGCAGCTACGATCGACTCATTTAAACAAGATGCAGAAGCCCATCTTTGAAAACTATTTGAACAAACTAGGTGGATATTTTGTAGAAACAATGTGAGATGGAACCTATGCATTCTCTATAATGAAGTCCTTATCACACATTTGTTGCAGGTTTAAGGCAGCTGGCACTACTCAAATGTTTTCTAGCCACGTCGCCAAACTTGTTTTCTCTGTACCTCACCGAGTTTCAAACACTTTCTCAAGGTCTACAAAGACACAATGCAGCTCCGTCTGACCTCATCATCAACATCAAATACTGCACATGAAGTACTTTTTTTCAGTATGAAACCATATTGGTTTTGGCAAAAGCTTAATTCTTCTTCAGTGTAACTTCAATGACTCTTTCCCGTAACGTCATTGTTTGGCTGGTCAACTTTATTCCTCTGTAGTTCCAAATATTCTGCATGGCTGCACATGCATGTCACTCTTGCCGGCGGCACCTTTCCCACCCATCTCTGCCTCACCAACGTGTACAAATCACTCTCTCTGCTTGCTGTCCAACCTAGAACACAAATCATTGTACACTCTTTGGCCTTTGTCACCTTTCGCTGCGTCTCCCTTTACTCCCGTTTCCTCTGTTCTCAGTGTCCCACTTCTTATGTACATACTCCTGCTAATTCCAACACCTAGTCACCTTTCCTCACAAATGATATACCATGTACTCTTACCCATCTGATCACATTTGTTTGTTGTCCAGTGGTGTGGAGGCACCTCCTGACCACTCAGAGCCTGTCTTAACCCCACAGCACCATTCCCTTTTCAACTTCCACCACTTCATCCTCTGCTCTTCCTTTGTCCTTTTCATCCTTTTCAGTCACCACCATTCCTGTTACTCTGTGTTTCTGCCTCATCTGGAGAAAAAAAAACAAAAAAAAAAAAAAAAACTACCACCATCTCTCCTTCTGTGTTCTTATCCTGGATGCCAAACCTGCCCATCAACTCCTCACCTTCTCTGCTGCCTCGTCCAACATGTCCATTAAAGTCTGCACTAATCACCACTCTTTCATCCCCAGGAACACTCTCCATCACTTCATCAACCTCACTCCAGATTTTCTCCTTAACCTCTAATTGACATCCCGCCTGTTGAGCATAACCACAAACAATACTGAACATCACACCATCAAGTTGTAGCTTCAAACTCATCATTATATCTAATATTGATCTGATTATATTTCTTTTCACCTCTACACAGCACATTCCTAATAATGCCTTCCTTCCTAATAACTCGTTGCCACCTCTTTACTTGATCTCCTGAATGCACAGAATAACTACCTCCCTCCTCTGCATCATCAAAGACCAGGTGTGTCTAGCCAATTACTTTCACCTGGTCCACTCTGGCTGGGTGGGGCAGACCCAGCAATTTGTAGCAACAATCAGAAATTGGGCAAATTGGACAAATTGACCAAGAGTTTTACCTCATTTAATCATTTAAAAGTTGGCATTATTACACATCCTAGGTCCTTACGTGTAGTAATAAGCAGGTTATATAGAACATGAATAACATTTGTTGCTAATTACCAAAAAATAAGAACACACACTCACACGCGTTCATGCACAAACATCTGCTACAAGATTAAAATGCATATATATGTCACAGATAAAGGTTTATACCAAATCATTGGACTAACCACTAATATATATATGCAGACAGATTAAAAAAAAAAAAAAGCTAGAAAACATAGACATAATTATTACTAGCAGAGTCTGTTTTTGCTGTATGATTGGGACCCTGGCTAAACTGTTTTTCTAAATTTTAGGCAGAATTACACTTTATCAATTTGTATGTATTTTGTTCAAAAAGCATGTTTTTATGAAAAATAGTTTGTGCTTCTTGTCTAATAATATTCTGCATTGTGAAAATAGTAAAAACGTTTAATGTTAAATTTTTTCTATTTTCCATGCAAAAACAAGTCTACATTTGCTCTAAACTGGCATCTATATATTTAGCTTTGGTTAGTTGCTGTTGGGATTCATCCTCTTGCATGTGAGCGACGTCTGAAGGAAGATTAGCGAGGAGGACAAATACCTGCAATTAAAAAAAAAAAAAAGTACATTCCAATAATAAATTATCAACCCAGGGTTTTGAGATTTATATTCACAACATCTGTTATCTGTGGAGTCTTGGGCACTTAAAAAAAAACAAACAAAAAAAAAACGATCCAATTATTTCACTCAAGCCCAGGAAAGGGATTTTCCACGATCTTTCTTGTCTTTTCTGTCTGTAGATGTATGTTTTCATCTCATTAATAAATGTCATTTTGCATATGACCTGTGTTATAAACAAGCACAGGCTTAATTTCCAAGAATGTGCCAGACACCAACGTTGGTCAGAAAAGAGCCCGTCTTTAAAATAGATACACCCAGAAAGAGTAAATACGTGTTTGTTGCGTAACAGAGGTAACAGATGGGATGACGCTCTAGAGCCTGCATTTCTGCAGGACAGGTAATTGTCCAGTTATCTTTTCACATGTAACATGTCGGCCAACGTGGCTGTGAGTGCATCTCACCCATAATTATACTAGTTAGCTGCCGGAGTGCATTTATGTGTCTTATTCAAAATAATCTCTTAACCAGGTCAATTCCAGACCTAATTTCATATCAAAAACAGACAAAGCTGATAACCACAGTATTTGCTTTGTTCTACAGCATTCATTTGTTTTTGCGGTTGGATTATTATTATTATTATTTTTTGCAGCTAAACATATAACATGTGTCTCTAAACTGGAAAAACAGCTGTGGTTTTAGATGCTTACGTTAGTGAGGAAGGTGACACTTCCTAGTAGCTTCTACGAAGTGTGTTAAATGTCACATTATAGCAGTATATGAAGAAACTGTAAATAAACAATAAATTTAAAACATTGTTTGCAAGTTCAGTGAAGCATTTTTTTTATAATATGAACACAGTAACAATGAAACTGCATCACATAAACTTTATTTTATATACATTTTTTTAAAGATAATTTACACTACTTTCAGCTCCTTTTAAAGTACCACTAGAATACAGCAACTACAATGTTGTGTGTTTTCCTCCTAAGAACTGGTGCAAATTATTTTTCTTGTGGCTTTGGGTTATCATCAATAAATTCAATATTATGATACAAACAACAAAATGTCTCCACGCCAGGTCTTATTAGCTTTGTAATTTAAATATATATATATATATATATATATATATATATATATATATATATATATATATATATATATATATATATATATATATATATATATATATATATATATAAGATGTATTAAGTACAATATGAGCAAAAGGTTTTGCCATCATCTTAAAAAAATCTGCATGACAGTCTTTCTTAAGCTGTCTGGCTGCCTCAAATAAAAAAATAACATCTTAGTTCTGCATGTCAGACTACCAGAAAATAGCAGATGAACCTCCAGAACGGACATTGCAACTATAAATAGCAACGTGGCTGTAGTTTTTAAGTGAATTGCTTCCTGACTGCTGCTCACACCAGAGCCACATAGAGCTGGTACTCTGGTAACTCTCAGTCACACTAACTGAAGATCGCTTTTTAGAGGTGAGTGACTTTATTATTTCAGTAACAACCAAAATTAATGATTATTTAAAAAACAAAACATGTATAATTTCATTTTTGATGGATAAATTATGCAATTTATCCAACTAAGATACTAAACCATGTGTAGTTTTTTGTTTTGTTATATTGACATTGTACTAGAACATATAAGAAGACAGACGGAAAGACTGCAGGAAGTCTGAAATGTATTTGTGTGTACAAAAGAAACTATTTTTAAAAATAAATAATTGAAGATAAATATATGTATTTCATAACACTATGGCTGTTACATAAATTACAGATAGACCTAAAAAATGTAGACTTATATTTATCATTTTAAAAGTTGCTGTTATTGATTTTCATCTACAGTATGATGGTGATTCCACATGTAATAATTTATAAATTCAAAAGTGTTTTTCATTATAATTTGAATTTATAAAATAGAGTTTTAAGGTAAGGAGTGTATTTTTTTTTCATATTCATGATAATTTGATTACAGACAATGATCCTGATCAACATCATCATCACAATTCTGGGAACAACAGCTCTCATAATAGGTACTCTTCAAATTTTATATTATTAAAGTTTCTAGTCATTCGTATTTGTAGTTATATAATCTACTTTAATTTTTATTGTTTCATGTTGTATTATTGCAATTCTTCTTATCATTACAATAGCATCAGTTAATTTTATCTTTTTTTTAATAATGTTGTATTTTTATTTTTGTTTTAATTTTCACTTCATACATCAGTTGTGTTTTATTTATTATTTTATTTCATTTTATTTTATTAGTATTTTTGAGGATGGGTCATCAGTCGCAGAAATTAACATATCAAATATGATAAATATTTATTGAAGGGCTATAGGTCTTGTATACCTGTTACAAAAAAATTAAATGTTTTAGTAATTTTTAATTTACTTTTTCTTTTTTTCTCCAATCAGAATCAAAAGAATGCAACTTAACTGGACCTACTGCTTCTCATCAGTGTTTTGGAGCACTTGGGAGGCCAATTATGTTTCTCCTGCCAACTAATGAAACTTTAAAGATAAAATTGACAAGAAATAACAGCATCATTTTAGTACGCAATGTGAACACATGTTATGTGGATTACAAATACAGAAATATTTCCAGATTCCTGAAGAATGGAACATTTAAAATAGACTTCTCAACAAAGGAAGACTCTGGAGACTACGAGTTGGATCTACATTCAGCTGCCAGTGGTCGACTTTTACAGAGAGTCAACGTACATCTAGAAATATTAGGTAGGAACCTGGAGGGGGGGGGGGGGGGGGGGGTAACAGCATCCATAACATTTAACATTTCAGCATTGAAGCTATTGACAAGCTCGACGACTGAACCCCCAGACAGGGCAGGTGTTAAAGAGAAGACCTGGTGAAAGATCTCACTACTCTTTTCAGTTACACACCATTTTGTGATCACTGTTGTTGAGACATTTGTGTGAAATTGTCCTCTCAAAGAAAACACAGGTATGATAAGACAACCCTACATCCGACACAGTAACCTTGGAAATGCTCAGACCCTTAGAGGTCAGTAAGACAAGAGTGTTTCTCCTATTGTGTGCAGCCTCTGGTTTTAAGAGACACATCTAAATCAAATTGAATTGAATTGTATTGAATCTGGCTTACAAATTAAAATCAAAGCAATTTTCAGAGATTGACATTACACAAAGTACATTTTGCAAACATGTTGTTAAACTACCATTGGCATCACCATCTTCTCCTCATTTTTAAAACTCATAGTTACCAAGCCTAATGATATTTTAAAGAGCTCATAGTTCCAATTTTCAAAGCACAGCACTTCGCTCTCACTGGTGGTTGTTCAGGATGGGAAATTGTATCAAAGAAAAATTTAATACAGTCGATTTATTTTCTAAGCAAAGCAATACAATTGTTATTTTATTGGCTTTGTATTAATTGGACTTATTTAGGAAAGTAGTTGAACTGTGTTGTTGAAGTGCCTTGAGATGACTTTTGTCATGATTTGGCGCTTAAATAAAAACAGCTGAATTGAATTGAACAGAAACGGAAAGTGCATTTATCTCTGCAGTTACATGCAACTTTTTATTTATTTATTTCAGAACCAGTTGTAGATCCAACTGTGTCTGAGACGTGTTTGTCACCAGAACAGATGAACATCAGCTGTTCAGCCAAAGGAGATGGAGTTAAGTTCAGCTTATCTCTGGATGATAACGTACTGATACAGACGACAGCGGAGAGCACAGAAAAACAAAATGTTCCCAATGTTAACATTATCTTACATGGTCAAGTGGTAGGAAAGCTGGTGTGTACGGCTTGGAACAATATCAGCAGTGAACAGAAAGTCGTCCAGCTTACAAGCTGTAAAGGTACTTCATTTTCAAAATTTCAACTCAGATTTGTTTATTTATATACTTAATTTAACTTGATTGCTCTATATTGCATTTTGAAGTTTAATAAACCGACTATGGTTGATTCATGGACCCATAAACTATAAAGTATCTTTGTCAGTGTTAAATTTGTGATGATGTTTATATTTCCTAGGTGCGAGTTTCCCACTCAGCCTGGTGATCGTGGCTGCGGTAGCAGTTGTGGTGTCTGTGCCTCTGACTTTGGCTGTTTTTCTTTGTATCAAGCACTTCAAAAGAAAAACAAGCAAATGTAGAACTGTGAAAGATGGTAAGTTTGATTTTTGTCTTTTGTGTTACATAAGAACACAATACTAAAGAATGACTTTGCATTCACTTTGCAACTTAAACAATATTCCCGATTACTACGACATTCTCTTGCACTTTGCAGTCTGTGCATGACATTTTCCCATTTTCAAGTTAGCAAATGGCTGTTTTGACAACTTTTACTTCTTCCAGGCGATGCAGAAACTGATGTTGTGTACTCAGACTTTTTTTTTTTTTTTTTTTTTTTTTTTTTTTCTCCCCCTTGTTTGGACATATATTTATGGTTGATACCATGTTGGTATAACCGGAGTTGTATATATGCATTTTAATCTGGTAACCAAGGGTGTTTTTTGTGTGTGTGGGTGAGTGTGTGCAAGTCTGCTACCTTCACCCGCCCTCATAACAGTCAAACTATATTTTTATTGATCCCTGGAGAAATCAAACAAGATAAGAGTAAAGGAAGAGTCGGAAAGAGGGGTGTAAATATTCTGCAGAGAAGGGCTAGAGTCACCGGGTGTGGAAAGTGGAGAGAGCAGGAGAGAGAGACGAGACAGTGGTGGTGCAATCTGGTGTCTGTGTTGTAATATTTGTCAAGAAGTTTATAATGTGTTTAAAGAGTAAAAGGTGGACACAAGACAATCAAGTGTTATAAGCAAAAAAGAAAACAGAGAAAAGGGGGAGGAGCCTTCTATTTACAATCACATGTCTGATCGTTTGAGCGTTTGGGGGGTGTTGGAGGCAGTATTGAAGAGTTGTATATAATACATACACATACATATGTGGACATGTATGCAGTTATCTAGTAGATATCCTTATACATTGTAAACAGAGAAACTCAATTTGTACATCAATGCACAATGCACACACACACACACACACACACACACACACACACACACACACACACACACAACAAAGATCAGTGTGTAAACTTCTAAGCATCATGTATGTAAGATACTACCTACATATACATGTAGGTAGTTATTCATACATATAAATATACTCTGATACAATCATGTGCACCTGTATCTGTCCATATATATATATATATATATATATACCCATACATCAATAAATACACATATAGAAATGCATCTACATATACACATTAACATATACACACCTAGTGCATACTTATATATATCTATATACATGCATACATACAAACACACATACATACCCACATATGCACATCCGCACATGTGTACACACACACACACACACACACTCACACACATCCACATGTGTACTCCCATGCACACACACACACACACACCTCCACATGTGTTCGCACACACGCACACACACGTCCACATGTGTTCGTACACACACACACACATGCACACACACACGCACACACGTGTGCACAGACACACACAACCACACACACACACGTGTACACTGACACCCACACACACGTGTACATGCACACGCACACCCACACACGTGTACACGCACCCCCACACCCACACACACACGTGTACACGCGCGCACGCACGCACGCACGCACGCACGCGCGCGCACACACACACACACACACACACACACACACACACACGTGTACACGCACACCAACAACATAGAAACCCACATATATATATGGAAATACCTACATACTCATACTTATTTGTGCACATAAATACATACATATACAAAAATATGATAATAATCACAATAATAACAATGACAACAGCAAATCATTTACATATCTCCTTCCTTTAAATAGTTATTTTTAACTTTACTAAAGTAGTTATTCTTACAGAACCCTTGTTGGTTCCCATCGTCACCGGTCGTCGCAAAATGAGTGTTTTCACAACTTTTACTTCTATCAGGCGATGCAGAAACTGATGTTGTGTACTCAGACGTCAGAGTGACGACCACGCGGACGTAAAAATCCTCCGCTTGACGTTCGGCGACCAGGGCTGCTGCTGCAAGTCATTAAACTTTTGACTTCCTACAGTAAAACCAATTGAAGAAAAGTTTTTATTTTTTTATTTTGCAAACAGTACCTTTCATCAACACGACATTTTACTGATTTACATATTTGTATGTAAATCAGATGACATGGTAGCATGATTTGAAATATTGAAAATAAAACATTGGTGCAGCACTTGTCTTTGACACACATGGCTATTGTACAAATAATTCAAACTCAAAGTATTACTAACCTTTTAGAAATGTATCGTTTTGTTCATCTTACTCCTGTATATATTTGTATAATATTAAATTGTACTAGTTTATATAGGTCACATTTTACATGAAACTGAAGATGTTTTATATATTGAGTCGTGTCTTTATTTCATATTAAAAATGCTAAAATCATTTCAATGAATAAGTCTAAAACAGTTTTGCATTTTCATGATCAATACATGTCATGGCAGCTACCTCTAGTGGTCAGTCGAGGAACTTCAACAAATTCTAGTTCCGATTGAGCCTCAACTCGGAAGTTAGATGGTCGGCACTCTGGGTCAACTAGCAAATTCTTTTTCTACTAACTATTTACAAATCTTTTCTTCTTCTTTGGTTTAACATTTTATTCAGTGATACATGCTTCACTCCTATAAGCATAATTCATATTTGAGTACTGTTAAAGTGGTTGTCATTGATACATTTGCCACTGAAACATTTGAAATGGGAAATACTGCTGCAAATGTTTGCTGGCAGCTCTGCAGCTCTCCCGGTGTGGGTTGACTAAAGGAGCTGGCATTATGTCATTGACATAACGTGGGCGTGTTTCAGTCAGCTTCAAAGGCCTGTTTGTTCCATGCATGTACAACATGGTGCAGCAGTTTAAAAAGAGGCTTCAAAACTGCTGTTCAGAAACTCTACTGGTGACATCACAGTCTACAATCTGAGTATTCTTGGAGCACTCATATGACCACGTGGCCGACACATGAGCCAACCATCGACTATAAAAAAAAACAATGGAGAAAGCATTGAGTCATGTGACCCAGTGGCTTCTGAAGAGTGGTTTTGAAGCCACTTTTTCTTCACACTGAGCACAGCCACGTTGCCGTGGAAACGTTAGCTGTGACCATCAGCTCCTTTAGCTGCAGATCGACATGAAATGATATTAGAAATACATTTATTTCTTTATATAAATTACAAAAAAAAAAAGTCCAGGTGAAAGTTATGTTATTTTCTGCTCTTAAAGTTGGACATTTTAACAAGCAGCCACCTCTAGTGGTCAGTCGAGGAACTTCAACAAATTCTAGTTCCGATTGAGCCTCAACTCGGAAGTTAGATGGTCGGCACTCTGGGTCAACCAGCTAATTCTTTTTCTACTAACTATTTACAAATCTTTTCTTCTACTTTGGCTTAACATTTTGTTTAGTGTTACATGCTTCACTCCTATAAGCATAATCCATTTTTGAGTACTGTTAAAGTGGTTGTCATTGATACATTTGCCACTGAAACATTTGAAATGGGATAAACTGCTGCAAATGTTTGCTGGCAGCTCTGCAGCTCTCCCGGTGTGGGTTGACTAAAGGAGCTGGCATTATGTCATTGACATAACGTGGGCCTGTTTCAGTCAGCTTCAAAGGCCTGTTTGTTCCATGCATGTACAACATGGTGCAGCAGTTTAAAAAGAGGCTTCAAAACTGCTGTTCAGAAACTCTACTGGTGACATCACAGTCTACAATCTGAGTATTCTTGGAGCACTCATATGACCACGTGGCCGACACATGAGCCAACCATCGACTATAAAAAAAAACAATGGAGAAAGCATTGAGTCATGTGACCCAGTGGCTTCTGAAGAGTGGTTTTGAAGCCACTTTTTCTTCACACTGAGCACAGCCACGTTGCCGTGGAAACGTTAGCTGTGACCATCAGCTCCTTTAGCTGCAGATCGACATGAAATGATATTAGAAATACATTTATTTCTTTATATAAATTACAAAAAAAAAAAGTCCAGGTGAAAGTTATGTTATTTTCTGCTCTTAAAGTTGGACATTTTAACAAGCAGCCACCTCTAGTGGTCAGTCGAGGAACTTCAACAAATTCTAGTTCCGATTGAGCCTCAACTCGGAAGTTAGATGGTCGGCACTCTGGGTCAACCAGCTAATTCTTTTTCTACTAACTATTTACAAATCTTTTCTTCTACTTTGGCTTAACATTTTGTTTAGTGTTACATGCTTCACTCCTATAAGCATAATCCATTTTTGAGTACTGTTAAAGTGGTTGTCATTGATACATTTGCCACTGAAACATTTGAAATGGGATAAACTGCTGCAAATGTTTGCTGGCAGCTCTGCAGCTCTCCCGGTGTGGGTTGACTAAAGGAGCTGGCATTATGTCATTGACATAACGTGGGCGTGTTTCAGTCAGCTTCAAAGGCCTGTTTGTTCCATGCATGTACAACATGGTGCAGCAGTTTAAAAAGAGGCTTCAAAACTGCTGTTCAGAAACTCTACGGGTGACATCACAGTCTACAATCTGAGTATTCTTGGAGCACTCATATGACCACGTGGCAGACACATGAGCTAACCATCGACTATAAAAAAAAACAATGGAGAAAGCATTGAGTCATGTGACCCAGTGGCTTCTGAAGAGTGGTTTTGAAGCCACTTTTTCTTCACACTGAGCACAGCCACGTTGCCGTGGAAACGTTAGCTGTGACCATCAGCTCCTTTAGCTGCAGATCGACATGAAATTATATTAGAAATACATTTATTTCTTTATATAAATTAAAAAAAAAAAAAGTCCATGTGAAAGTTATGTTATTTTCTGTTCTTAAAGTTGGACATTTTAACAAGCAGCCACCTCTAGTGGTCAGTCGAGGAACTTCAACAAATTCTAGTTCCGATTGAGCCTCAACTCGGAAGTTAGGTGGTCGGCACTCTGGGTCAACCAGCAAATTCTTTTTCTACTAACTATTTACAAATCCTTTCTTCTACTTTGGCTTAACATTTTGTTTAGTGTTACGTGCTTCACTCCTATAAGCATAATCCATTTTTAAATTAACAACAGATAATTTGGCATTTATAAACATATATCTCCAATGTGTTTTAACTTAATACAGTCTGGTTCCCAGCCTGGATTTAAAAGATGCTTTTTTGCTGGTTAATATTTTGTTAGAACATCATATCATACCTGATTTCCTACAGATGAGCAGATGTTTCAATATTGACATTTCATTTTGTAAATTTGTAGTTTTAATCTGACAGACATATTTCTTCAGAGCGAATGCATTGCCAGACCATGTGGAGGAGCAACAGTCTGCAAGCTACCAATATGGTCAAAAGGGAGATAATTAAAGTAGATGCCTGGTTATTCCACAAATGTCAGACCAAGAAGTCTGCTGGTTAGGTGTGGAGCAGGAATAAAGGTGTGGACAGGTAGCAGGATCCCACACTACTGTGTCCTGGAGCACCGTGTTGAGAGAGGCCATCTGCTGGGACTGTCCAGAAGCTGTTCAGGAGAGAGCCCTTTCAGTCCTCAGAAAGCCGTGTGATGTCCTCCTTAAGGTCAACGATCTTGCTGTGTGTTTTCTGAAACCAATAACAATGTGATTATATGCATTTTGTATGCAGACCTCATGCAATACCTCCATAAAAATGCACTATAAAATAAAAAAAAAATAAAAAAAACTTTTTGCACAAAAACTCATATTTATGAGTTCATACTCTTATGTTTTTATACTGATCTCACATATTTTTTTCTTTTGGTCTATTCTTAGAATGTTTTGTTTTTATTTGTTTGGAGTTTTATTACTAATATTAAATGCATCCCTTGTCACAGGTTTTTCATTGCTCAGTATAACCCTGTGTTACTGCTTTGTACATCACAAAACACCCCTTGAACCTTGAAAACCAAGAGAATGATGATATGTAGGAATAAAAAGAGAATTAACAGTTTTTATATTAACATTTACCATAAAATGAAGAAATCAACAGAAAGGTTTTGGGGAACATGTATCACGCAACAAAGAAAGACAGCACCTTTAACCAGACACATTCAACTATATACCGACTCGCTTGTTTTGTTGATTCTTCACCTCAATCTAAAAGCCACACCGGGTCAACGCTTGCATGAATGCAAACAACCAGAGAGTCTTTTCACTCAGGAAGCAGACTGGTTTTAAGCCTGCAGCTATGAAGCAGCATAAAACCTCAACTCTCACACCAACGACAGCAGAACGGACTGTACTTGAAACAACTACACACACTCGAGACGGCAGAAAACAAGCAGCTACGATCGACTCATTTAAACAAGATGCAGAAGCCCATCTTTGAAAACTATTTGAACAAACTAGGTGGATATTTTGTAGAAACAATGTGAGATGGAACCTATGCATTCTCTATAATGAAGTCCTTATCACACATTTGTTGCAGGTTTAAGGCAGCTGGCACTACTCAAATGTTTTCTAGCCACGTCGCCAAACTTGTTTTCTCTGTACCTCACCGAGTTTCAAACACTTTCTCAAGGTCTACAAAGACACAATGCAGCTCCGTCTGACCTCACCATCAACATCAAATACTGCACATGAAGTACTTTTTTTCAGTATGAAACCATATTGGTTTTGGCAAAAGCTTAATTCTTCTTCAGTGTAGTTTCAATGACTCTTTCCCGTAACGTCATTGTTTGGCTGGTCAACTTTATTCCTCTGTAGTTCCAAATATTCTGCATGGCTGCACATGCATGTCACTCTTGCCGGCGGCACCTTTCCCACCCATCTCTGCCTCACCAACGTGTACAAATCACTCTCTCTGCTTGCTGTCCAACCTAGAACACAAATCATTGTACACTCTTTGGCCTTTGTCACCTTTCGCTGCGTCCCCCTTTACTCCCGTTTCCTCTGTTCTCAGTGTCCCACTTCTTATGTACATACTCCTGCTAATTCCAACACCTAGTCACCTTTCCTCACAAATGATATACCATGTACTCTTACCCATCTGATCACATTTGTTTGTTGTCCAGTGGTGTGGAGGCACCTCCTGACCACTCAGAGCCTGTCTTAACCCCACAGCACCATTCCCTTTTCAGCTTCCACCACTTTATCCTCTGCTCTTCCTTTGTCCTTTTCATCCTTTTCAGTCACCACCATTTCTGTTACCCTGTGTTTCTGCCTCATCTGGAAAAAAAAAAAAAAAAAAAAAAAAACTACCACCATCTCTCCTTCTGTGTTCTTATCCTGGATGCCAAACCTGCCCATCAACTCCTCACCTCCTCTGCTGCCTCGTCCAACATGTCCATTAAAGTCTGCACTAATCACCACTCTTTCATCCCCAGGAACACTCTCCATCACTTCATCAACCTCACTCCAGATTTTCTCCTTAACCTCTAATTGACATTCCGCCTGTTGAGCATAACCACAAACAATACTGAACATCACACCATCAAGTTGTAGCTTCAAACTCATCATTATATCTAATATTGATCTGATTATATTTCTTTTCACCTCCACACAGCACATTCCTAATAATGCCTTCCTTCCTAATAACTCGTTGCCACCTCTTTACTTGATCTCCTGAATGCACAGAATAACTACCTCCCTCCTCTGCGTCATCAAAGACCAGGTGTGTCTAGGTAATTACTTTCACCTGGTCCACTCTGGCTGGGCGGGGCAGACCCAGCAATTTGCAGCAATAACCACAAATTGGTCAAATTGACCAAAATCTTTAGCTTATTTTAATAATTTAAAAGTTGGCATTATTACACATTCTAGGTCCTTATGTGTAGTAATAATCAGGTTATATAGAACATGAATAAAATTTGTTACTAATTACTAAAAATAAGAACAGACACTCACAAGCATTCATGCACAAACATCTGCTACAAGATTAAAATGTATATATATGTCACAGATAAATGTTTATACCAAATCAAGGGACTAACTAATATATATATGCAGACAGATTTAAAAAAAAAAAAAAAAAAGCTAGAAAACATAGACATAGTTGTTACTAGCAGAGTCTGTTTTTGCTGTATGATTGGGACCCTGGCTAAACTTGGTGGATCTTTGTGTTTTTTTTTAAATTAGGCAGAATTACACTTTATCAAATTGTATGTATTTTGTTCAAAAAGCATGTTTTTCTGAATAATAGTTTGTGCTTTTTGTCTAATAATATTCTGCATTGTGAAAAAAGTAAAAACGTTTAATGTTAATTCTTTCTATTTTCCATGCAAAAACAAGTCTACATTGGCTCTTTTCACATGTAACATGTCGGCCAACGTGGCTGTGAGTGCATCTCACCCATAATTATACTAGATAGCTGCCGGAGTGCATTTATGTGTCTTATTCAAAATAATCTCTTAACCAGGTCAATTCCAGACCTAATTTCATTTCAAAAACAGACACAGCTGATAACCACACTATTTGCTTTGTTCTACAGCATTCATTTGTTTTTGCGGTTGGTTCAGCTAAACATGTAACATGTGTCTCTAAACTGGAAAAACAGCTGTGGTTTTAGATGCTTACGTTAGTGAGGAAGGTAACACTTCCTAGTAGCTTCTACAAAGTGTGTTAAATGTCACATTATAGCAGTATATGAAGAAACTGTAAATAAACGATAAATTTAAAACATTGTTTGCAAGTTCAATGAAGCATTTTATTATAATATGAACATAGTAATAATAAAACTGCATCACATAAACTTTATTTTATATACATTCTTTTATTTTTTTAAAGATAATTTACACTACTATCAGCTCCTTTTGACTAGACTACAGTAACTACAATGTTGTGTGTTTTCCTCCTAAGAACTGGTGCAATTTCTTTTTCTTGTGGCTTTGGGTTATCATCATAAAATTCAATATTATGATACAGACAACAAAATGTGTCCACGCCAGGTCTTATTAGATTTGTAATTTAAATATATATATATATATATATATACACTAAGGGAAGATGTATTAAGTACAATATGAGCACAAGGTTTTGCCATCATCTTAAAAAAATCTTCATGACAGTCTTTCTTAAGCTGTCTGGCTGCCTCAAATAAAAAAAAATAACATCTTAGTTCTGCATGTCAGACTACCAGAAAATAGCAGATGAACCTCCAGAACGGACATTGCAACTATTAATAGCAACGTGGCTGTAGTTTTTAAGTGAATTGCTTCCTGACTGCTGCTCACACCAGAGCCACATAGAGCTGGTACTCTGGTAACTCTCAGTCACACTAACTGAAGATCGCTTTTTAGAGGTGAGTGACTTTATTATTTCAGTAACAACCAAAATTAATGATTATTTAAAAAACAAAACATGTATAATTTCATTTTTGATAGATAAATTATGCAATTTATCCACCTAAGATACCAAACCATGTGTACTGTTTTGTTTTGTTTTATTGTCATCGTAGTTGAACATATAAGAAAACAGACGGAAAGACTGCAGGAAGTCTGAAATATATATGTGTGCACAATAGAAACAACTTTTTTTTTTTTAATATATAATTGAAGATAAATATATCCATCTCAAAACACCATGGCTGTTACATAAATTACAGATAGACCTAAATAATGTAGACTTATATTTATCATTTTAAAAGTTGCTGTTATTGATTTTCATCTGCAGTATGATGGTGATTCCACATGTAATAATTTATAAATTCAAAAGTGTTTTTCATTATAATTTGAATTTATAAAATAGAGTTTTAAGGTAAGGAGTGTATTTTTTTTTCATATTCATGATAATCTGATTACAGACAATGATCCTGATCAACATCATCATCACAATTCTGGGAACAACAGCTCTCATAATAGGTACTCTTCAAATTTTATATTATTAAAGTTTCTAGTCATTCATATTTGTAGTTATATCTTCTACTTTAATTTTTATTGATTCATTTTGTATTATTGCAATTCTTCTTATCATTACAATAGCATCAGTTAATTTTGTTTTTTTTAAATAATGTTGTATTTTTATTTTTGTTTTAATTTTCACTTCATACATCAGTTGTGTTTTATTTATTATTTTATTTCATTTTATTTTATTAGTATTTTTGAGGATGGGTCATCAGTCTCAGAAATTAACATATCAAATATGATAAATATTTATTGAAGGGCTATAGGTCTTGTATACCTGTTACAAAAAAATTAAATGTTTTGGTAATTTTTAATTTACTTTTTCTTTTTTTCTCCAATCAGAATCAAAAGAATGCAACTTAACTGGACCTACTGCTTCTCATCAGTGTTTTGGAGCACTTGGGAGGCCAATTATGTTTCTCCTGCCAACTAATGAAACTTTAAAGATAACTTTGACAAGAAATAACAGCATCATTTTAGCACGCAATGTGAACACATGTTATGTGGATTACAAATACAGAAATATTTCCAGATTCCTGAAGAATGGAACATTTAAAATAGACTTCTCAACAAAGGAAGACTCTGGAGACTACGAGTTGGATCTACATTCAGCTGCCAGTGGTCGACTTTTACAGAGAGTCAACGTACATCTAGAAATATTAGGTAGGAACCTGGTGGGGGGGGGTAACAGCATCCATAACATTTAACATTTCAGCATTGAAGCTATTGACAAGCTCGTCGACTGAACCCCCAGACAGGGCAGGTGTTAAAGAGAAGACCTGGTGAAAGATCTCACTACTCTTTTCAGTTACACACCATTTTGTGATCACTGTTGTTGAGACATTTGTGTGAAATCGTGCTCTCAAAGAAAACACAGGTATGATAAGACAACCCTACATCCGACACAGTAACCTTGGAAATGCTCAGACCCTTAGAGGTCAGTAAGACAAGAGTGTTTCTCCTATTGTGTGCAGCCTCTGGTTGTAAGAGACACTATCTAAATCAAATTGAATTGAATTGTATTGAATCTGGCTTACAAATTAAAATCAAAGCAATTTTTAAAGATTGACATTGACATTGACATTACCAAGCCTAATGATATTTTAAAGAGCTCATACTTCCAATTTCCAAAGCACAGCACTTCGTTCTCACTGGTGGTTGTTCAGGATGGGAAATTGTATCAAAGAAAAATGTGTACAGTCGGTTTATTTTCTAAGCAAAGCAATACAATTGTTATTTTATTGGCTTTGTATTAATTGGACTTATTTAGAAAAAGTAGTTGAACTGTGTTGTTGAAGTGCCTTGAGATGACTTTAGTCATGATTTGGCACTTAAATAAAAACAGCTGAATTGAATTGAACAAAAACAGAAAGTGCATTTATCTCTGCAGTTACATGCAACTTTTTATTTATTTATTTCAGAACCAGTTGTAGATCCAACTGTGTCTCAGACGTGTTTGTCACCAGAACAGATGGACATCAGCTGTTCAGCCAAAGGAGATGGAGTTAAGTTCAGCTTATCTCTGGATGATAACGTACTGATACAGACGACAGCGGAGAGCACAGAAAAACAAAATGTTCCCAATGTTAACATTATCTTACATGGTCAACCGGTAGGAAAGCTGGTGTGTACGGCTTGGAACAATATCAGCAGTGAACAGAAAGTCGTCCAGCTTACAAGCTGTAAAGGTACTTCATTTTCAAAATTTCAATTCAGATTTGTTTATTTATATACTTAATTTAACTTGATTGCTCTATATTGCATTTTGAAGTTTAATAAACCGACTATGGTTGATTCATGGACCCATAAACTATAAAGTATCTTTGTCAGTGTTAAATTTGTGATGATGTTTATATTTCCTAGGTGCGAGTTTCCCACTCAGCCTGGTGATCGTAACTGCGGTAGCAGTTGTGGTGTCTGTGCCTCTGACTTTGGCTGTTTTTCTTTGTATCAAGCACTTCAAAAGGAAAAAAACAAGCAAATGTAGAACTGTAAAAGATGGTAAGTTTGATTTTTGTCTTTTGTGTTACATAAGAACACAATACTAAAGAATGACTTTGCATTCACTTTGCAACTTAAACAATATTCCCGATTACTACGACATTCTCTTGCACTTTGCAGTCTGTGCATGACATTTTTCCATTTTCAAGTTAGCAAATGACTGTTTTGACAACTTTTACTTCTTTCAGGCGATGCAGAAACTGATGTTGTGTACTCAGTCGTCAGAGTGACTACCAGGCGGACGTAACAATCCTCCGCTTGACGTTCGTCGACCAGGGCTGCTGCTGCAAGTCATTAAACTTTTGACTTCCTACAGTAAAACCAATTGAAGAAAAGTTTTAATTTTTTTATTTTGCAAACAGTACCTTTCATCAACACAACATTTTACTGATTTACATATTTGTATGTAAATTAGATGACATGGTAGCATGATTTGAAATATTGAAAATGAAACATTGGTGCAGCACTTGTCTTTGACACACATGGCTATTGTACAAATAATTCAAACTCAAAGTATTACTAACCTTTTAGAAATGTATCGTTTTGTTCATCTTACTCCTGTATATATTTGTATAATATTAAATTGTACTAGTTTATAATGGGTCACATTTTACATGAAACTGAAGATGTTTTATATATTGAGTCGTGTCTTTATTATTTCTAGTTAAAAATGCTAAAATCTTCATTTAAATGAATAAGTCTAAAACAGTTTTGTATTTTCATGATCAATACATGTCATGGCAGCTACCTCTAGTGGTCAGTCGAGGAACTTCAACAAATTCTAGTTCCGATTGAGCCTCAACTTTGAAGTTAGATGGTCGGCACTCTGGGTCAACCAGCAAACTCTTTTTCTACTAACTATTTACAAATCTTTTCTTCTTCTTTGGTTTAACATTTTATTCAGTGATACATGCTTCACTCCTATAAGCATAATCCATTTTTGAGGACTGTTAAAGTGGTTGTCATTGATACATTTGCCACTGAAACATTTGAAATGGGAAATACTGCTGCAAATGTTTGCTGGCAGCTCTGCAGCTCTCCCGGTGTGGGTTGACTAAAGGAGCTGGCATTATGTCATTGACATAAGGTGGGCCTGTTTCAGTCAGCTTCAAAGGCCTGTTTCTTCCATGCATGTACAACATGGTGCACCAGATGACGAGTTTAAAAAGAGGCTTCAAAATTGCTGTTCAGAAACTCTACGGGTGACATCACAGTCTACAATCTGAGTATTCTTGGATCACTCATATGACCACGTGGCCGACACATGGGCCAACCATCGACTATAAAAAGACAATGGAGAAAGCATTGAGTCATGTGACCCAGTGGCTTCTGAAGAGTGGTTTTGAAGCCACTTTTTCTTCACACTGAGCACAGCCACGTTGCCATGGAAACGTTAGCTGTGGCCATCAGCTCCTTTAGCTGCAGATCAACATGAAATGATATTAGAAATACATTTATTTCTTTATATAAATTAAAAAAAAAAAAAAGTCCATGTGAAAGTTATGTTATTTTCTGCTCTTAAAGTTGGACATTTTAACAAGCAGCCACCTCTAGTGGTCAGTCGAGGAACTTCAACAAATTCTAGTTCCGATTGAGCCTCAACTCGGAAGTTAGATGGTCGGCACTCTGGGTCAACCAGCAAATTCTTTTTCTACTAACTATTTACAAATCTTTTCTTCTACTTTGGCTTAACATTTTGTTTAGTGTTACATGCTTCACTCCAATAAGCATAATCCATTTCTAAATTAACAACAGAGATTTGGCATTGCTAAACATATATCTCCGATGTGTTTTAACTTATAACAGTCTGGTTCCCAACCTGGATTTAAAAGATGAATTTTTGCTGGAAAATTGTTGATATTTGGTTAGAACATCATATCATACCTAATTTCCTACAGATGAGCAGATGTTTCAATATTGACATTTTTATTTTGTTAATTTGTAGTTTTAATCTGACAGACATATTTCTTCAGAGCGAATGCATTGCCAGACCATGTGGAGGAGCAACAGTCTGCAAGCTACCAATATGGTCAAAAGGGAGATAATTAAAGTAGATGCCTGGTTATTCCACAAATGTCAGACCAAGAAGTCTGCTGGTTAGGTGTGGAGCAGGAATAAAGGTGTGGACAGGTAGCAGGATCCCACACTACTGTCTCCTGGAGCACCGTGTTGAGAGAGGCCATCTGCTGGGACTGTCCAGAAGCTGTTATGCAGACCTCACGCAATACCTCCATAAAAATGCACTACAAAATTAAATAAAAAAAAAAAGACTTTTTGAACCTTGAACACAAAGAGAATGATGATATGTAGGAATTAAAAGAGAATTTAACAGTTTTTATATTAAGATTTACAATAAAATGAAGAAATCAACGGACACCACAGCAAAGAAAAAGTTTTGGGAAACATGTATCACACAACAAAGAAAGACAGCACCTTTAACCATCGACACATTCAACTATATACCGACTCACTTGTTTTGTTGATTCTTCACCTCAATCTAAAAGCCACACCGGGTCAACGCTTGCATGAATGCAAACAACCAGAGAGTCTTTTCACTCAGGAAGCAGACTGGGTTTAAGCCTGCAGCTATGAAGCAGCATAAAACCTCAACTCTCACAACTACGGCAGCAGAACGGACTGTACTTGAAACAACTACACACACTCGAGATGGCAGAAAACAAGCAGCTACGATCGACTCATTTAAACAAGATGCAGAAGCCCATCTTTGAAAACTATTTGAACAAACTAGGTGGATATTTTGTAGAATCAATGTGAGATAACTTGTTGCCACCTCTTTACTTGATCTCCTGAATGCACAGAATAACTACCTCCCTTCTCTGCATCATCAAAGACCGGGTGTGTCTAACCAGCTCATTAGCCAATTAATTTTACCTGGTCCACTCTGGCTGGGCGGGGCAGACCCAGCAATTTGCAGCAATAACCACAAATTGGTCAAATTGACCACAATTTTTAGCTTATTTTAATCATTTAAAAGTTGGCATTATTACACAATAATAAGCAGGTTATATAGAACATGAATAAAATTTGTTGCTAATTACTAAAAATGAGAACACACACTCACACGCATTCATGCACAAACATGGGGGAGTGGTGGCCTAGTGGTTACAGTGGAGGACCCAGGTTCAAGCCCAGGGGTGCCCACAATGGTAAATCACTGGGGGCCCCTGAGCAAGGCCCTTAACTCCCAATTGCTCCCCGGGGCGCTGCCCTGCTAGCAGCCCACTGCTCACTAGTGAAACTAGTTGATGGGTTAAAAGCAGAGACTAATTTCGGTGTGCATTGTACATACAGCGTGTGCACGATGTCCACACTGCCAAGAATGATCAGAAAAAAAAAAGAAAAAAAAAAAAAACATCTGCTACAAGATTAAAATGCATATATATGTCACGGATAAAGGTTTATGCCAAATCATGGGACTAACCACTAATATATATATGCAGACAGATTAAAAAAAAAAAAAAGCTAGAATACATAGACATAAATATTACTAGCAGAGTCTGTTTTTGCTGTGTGATTTGGACCCTGGCTAAACTGTTTTTCTAAATTTTAGGCAGAATTACACTTTATCAAATTGTATGTATTTTGTTCAAAAAGCATGTTTTTATGAAAAATAGTTTGTGCTTCTTGTCTAATAATATTCTGCATTGTGAAAAAAGTAAAAACGTTTAATGTTAATTCTTTCTATTTTCCAAGCAAACACAAGTCTACATTTGCTCTAAACTGGCATCTATATATTTAGCTTTGGTTAGTTGCTGTTGGGATTCATCCTCTTGCATGTGAGTGACGTCTGAAGGAAGATTAGCGAGGAGGACAAATACCTGCAATTAAAAAAAAAAAAGTACATTCCAATAATAAATTATCATCCAAGGGTTTTGAGATTTATATTCACAACATCTGTTATCTGTGGAGTCTTGGGCACTTAAAAAAAAAAACAAAAAAAAAACCGATCCAAATATTTCACTCAAGCCCAGGAAAGGGATTTTCCACGATCTTTCTTGTCTTTTCTGTCTATAGTTGTATGTTTTCATCTCCTCCTTTCATCTCCTTACAATAATTTTGACCTGTGTTGTAAACAAGCACATGCTTAATGTCCAAGAATGCGCCAGACACCAACGTTGGTCTTTAAAATATATACAGCCAGAAAGAGTAAAACAAGTAAATACGTGTTTGTTGCGTAACAGAGGTAACAGAAGGGATGACGCTCTAGAGCCTGCATTTCTGCAGGACAGGTAATTGTCCTGTTATCTTTTCACATGTAACATGTAGGCCAACGTGGCTGTGAGTGCATCTCACCCATAATTATACTAGTTAGCTGCCGGAGTGCATTTATGTGTCTTATTCAAAATAATCTCTTAACCAGGTCAATTCCAGACCTAATTTCATATCAAAAACAGACACAGCTGATAACCACACTATTTGTTATTATTATTTTTTGCAGCTAAACATATAACATGTGTCTCTAAACTGGAAAAACAGCTGTGGTTTTAGATGCTTACGTTAGTGAGGAAGGTGACACTTCCTAGTAGCTTCTATGAAGTGCGTTAAATGTCACCTTATAGCAGTATATGAAGAAACTGTAAATAAACGATAAATTTAAAACATTGTTTGCAAGTTCAGTGAAGCATTTATTTATAATATGAACATAGGAATAATAAAACTGTATCACATAAACTATTTTATATACATTTTTTTAAAGATAATTTACACTACTATCAGCTCCTTTTAAAGTACCACTAGACTACAGCAACTACAATGTTGTGTGTTTTCCTCCTAAGAACTGGTGCAATTTCTTTTTCTTGTGGCTTTGGGTTATCATCAATAAATTCAATATTATGATACAGACAACAAAATGTGTCCACGCGAGGTCTTAGTAGCTTTGTAATTTATATATATATATATACACACTAAGGGAAGATGTATTAAGTACAATATGAGCACAAGGTTTTGCCATCATCTTAAAAAAATCTGCATGACAGTCTTTCTTAAGCTATCTGGCTGCCTCAAATAAAAAAATAACATCCTAGTTCTGCATGTCAGACTACCAAAAAAATAGCAGATGAACCTCCAGAACTGACAATGCAACTATTATTAGCAACGTGGCTGTAGTTTTTAAGTGAATTGCTTCCTGACTGCTGCTCACACCAGAGCCACATAGAGCTGGTACTCTGGTAACTCTCAGTCACACTAACTGAAGATCGCTTTTTAGAGGTGAGTGACTTTATTATTTCTCTAACAACCAAAATTAATGATTATTTAAAAAACAAAAAACATGTATAATTTCATTTTTGATAGAGAAATTATGCAATTTATCCACCTAAGATACCAAACCATGTGTACTGTTTTGTTTTGTTTTATTGTCATTGTAGTTGAACATATAAGAAAACAGACGGAAAGACTGCAGGAAGTCTGAAATATATATGTGTGAACAATAGAAACAACTTTTTTTTTTTTAACAAATAATTGAAGATAAATATATCCATCTCCTACCACCATGGCTGTTACATAAATTACAGATAGACCTAAATAATGTAGATTTATATTTATCATTTTAAAAGTTGCTGTTATTGATTTTCATCTGCAGTATGATGGTGATCTACATGTAATTTATAAATTCAAATGAGTGAATGTCAAAAAGTGTTTTTCAATATAATTTGAAATTTTAAAATAGAGTTTTAAGGTAAGGACTATACTTTTTTCATATTCATGATCATTTTATTACAGACAATGATCCTGATCAACATCATCATCACAATTCTGGGAACAACAGCTCTCATAATAGGTACTCTTTATATTTTATATTATTAAAGTTTCTAGTCATTCATATTTGTGGTTTTGTCTACTTGAATTTCAATTGATTGACGTATTGTATTATTGCAATTCTTCTTAAGAAATGTGTGTATATACATATATATATATATATATATATATATATATATATATATATAAAAGAATCCCATTTATTTGTTTAACAATGTATAAATAATACACATATTTTATCATTGCAAAAGCTTCAGTTAATTTTATCTGTTTTAAATAATGTTTTATTTTTATTTTGTTTTAATTTGTACTTTATACATCAGTTTTATGTTATTTTATTTTATTTTTGAGGATGAGTCATCAGTGTCAGAAATTAACATTAAATATCATAAATATTTATTGAAGGGCTATAGGTCTTGTATACCTGTTACAAAAAAATTAAATGTTTTAGTATTTTTTAATTTACTTTTTCTTTTTTTCTCCAATCAGAATCAAAAGAATGCAACTTAACTGGACCTACTGCTTCTCAACAGTGTTTTGGAGCACTTGGGAGGCCAATTATGTTTCTCCTGCCAACTAATAAAACTTTAATGATAACTTTGACAAGAAATAACAGCATCATTTTGAAACACAATTTTAACACAAATGACATGGATGACAAATACAGAAATATCTCATTCCTGGAAAATGGAACATTTAAAATAGACTTCTCAACAAAGGAAGACTCCGGAGACTACGGGTTGGAGCTACATTCAGCTGCCAGTGGTAATCTTTTACAGAGAGTCAACGTACATCTAAAAATAATAGGTAGGAACTGAAAATGTTACTGTTTTTTTCCATACACATCATTGGTTAATGGGTTCCGTTTTGGGTCTCTGTACCAGAACTTGAAAGTCTATCCAGCCATTGTAAAGACCTCAAAGCTGGACTGATGTGGTCCACTCTTTTGGACTTAGTGAGGTCTCGAGCAGCAGAGTTTTGATAAAACAAGTGTGGAATTTCATCATGGGAACTTCTTCCTTCCAGAGATACCCAAAGATGTTTGTTTTTAAAATTCTTCTCCTCATTTACAAAACTCTTAGTTACCAAGCCTAATAATATTTTAAAGAGAAAAACTTTAATACAGTTTTCCTTAGCAAACCAATAACATTGTTATTTTATTGGGTTTGTATTAATTGGACTTATTTAGGAAAGTAGTTGAACTGTGTTGTTGAAGTGCCTTGAGATGACTTTAGTCATGATTTGGCAGTTAAATAAAAACAGCTGAATTGAATTGAACAGAAACGGAAAGTGCATTTATCTCTGCAGTTACATGCAACTTTTTATTTATTTATTTCAGAACCAGTTGTAGATCCAACTGTGTCTCAGACGTGTTTGTCACCAGAACAGATGAACATCAGCTGTTCAGCCAAAGGAGATGGAGTTAAGTTCAGCTTATCTCTGGATGATAACGTACTGATACAGACGACAGCGGAGAGCAAAGAAAAACAAAATGTTCCCAATGTTAACATTATCTTACATGGTCAAGTGGTAGGAAAGCTGGTGTGTACGGCTTGGAACAATATCAGCAGTGAACAGAAAGTCGTCCAGCTTACAAGCTGTAAAGGTACTTCATTTTCAAAATTTCAATTCAGATTTGTTTATTTATATACTTAATTTAACTTGATTGCTCTATATTGCATTTTGAAGTTTAATAAACCGACTATGGTTGATTCATGGACCAATAAACTATAAAGTATCTTTGTCAGTGTTAAATTTGTGATGATGTTTATATTTCCTAGGTGCGAGTTTCCCACTCAGCCTGGTGATCGTGGCTGCGGTAGCAGTTGTGGTGTCTGTGCCTCTGACTTTGGCTGTTTTTCTTTGTATCAAGCACTTCAAAAGGAAAAAAACAAGCAAATGTAGAACTGTGAAAGATGGTAAGTTTGATTTTTGTCTTTTGTGTTACATAAGAACACAATACTAAAGAATGACTTTGCATTCACTTTACAACTTAAACAATATTCCCGATTACTACGACATTCTCTTGCACTTTGCAGTCTGAGCATGACATTTTCCCATTTTCAAGTAAGCAAATGACTGTTTTGACAACTTTTACTTCTTTCAGGCGATGCAGAAAATGATGTTGTGTACTCATACGTCAGAGTGACGACCAGGCGGACGTAAAAATCCTCCGCTTGACGTTCGGCGACCAGGGCTGCTGCTGCAAGTCATTAAACTTTTGACTCCCTACAGTAAAACCAATTGAAGAAAAGTTTTTATTTTTTTTTCATTTTGCAAACAGTACCTTTCATCAACACAACATTTTACTGATTTACATATTTGTATGTAAATTAGATGACATGGTAGCATGATTTGAAATATTAAAAATGAAACATTGGTGCAGCACTTGTCTTTGACACACATGGCTATTGTACAAATAATTCAAACTCAAAGTATTACTAACCTTTTAGAAATGTATGGTTTTGTTCATCTTACTCCTGTATATATTTGTATAATATTAAACTGTACTAGTTTATATAAGTCACATTTTACATGAAACTGAAGATGTTTTATATATTGAGTCGTGTATTTATTATTTCATGTTTAAAATGCTAAAATCATAATTTAAATGAATAAGTCTAAAACAGTTTTGCATTTTCATGATCAATACATGTCATGGCAGCTACCTCTAGTGGTCAGTCGAGGGACTTCAACAAATTCTAGTTCCGATTGAGCCTCAACTCGGAAGTTAGGTGGTCGGCACTCTGGGTCAACCAGCAAATTCTTTTTCTACTAACTATTTGCAAATCTTTTCTTCTTCTTTGGTTTAACATTTTGTTTAGTGATACATGCTTCACTCCTATAAGCATGATCCATATTTGAGTACTGTTAAAGTGGTTGTCATTGATACATTTGCCACTGAAACATTTGAAATGGGAAATACTGCTGCAAATGTTTGCTGGCAGCTCTGCAGCTCTCCCGGTGTGGGTTGACTAAAGGAGCTGGCATTATGTCATTGACATAAGGTGGGCCTGTTTCAGTCAGCTTCAAAGGCCTGTTTGTTCCATGCATGTACAACATGGTGCAGCAGATGACGAGTTTAAAAAGAGGCTTCAAAACTGCTGTTCAGAAACTCTACGGGTGACATCACAGTTTACAATCTGAGTATTCTTGGAACACTCATATGACCACGTGGCCGACACATGAGCCAACCATCGACTATAAAAAAAACAATGGAGAAGCATTGAGTCATGTGACCCAGTGGCTTCTGCAGAGTGGTTTTGAAGCCACTTTTTCTTCACACCGAGCACAGCCACGTTGCCGTGGAAACGTTAGCTGTGACCATCAGCTCCTTTAGCTGCAGATCAACATGAAATTATATTAGAAATACATTTATTTCTTTATATAAATTTAAAAAAAAAAAAAAAGTCCAGGTGAAAGTTATGTTATTTTCTGTTCTTAAAGTTGGACATTTTAACAAGCAGCCACCTCTAGTGGTCAGTCGAGGAACTTCAACAAATTCTAGTTCCGATTGAGCCTCAACTCGGAAGTTAGATGGTCGGCACTCTGGGTCAACCAGCAAATTCTTTTTCTACTAACTATTTACAAATCTTTTCTTCTACTTTGGCTTAACATTTTGTTTAGTGTTACATGCTTCACTCCTATAAGCATAATCCATTTTTAAATTAACAACAGAGATTTGGCATTTATAAACATATATCTCCAATGTGTTTTAACTTAATACAGTCTGGTTCCCAGCCTGGATTTAAAAGATGCTTTTTTGCTGGTTAATATTTTGTTAGAACATCATATCATACCTGATTTCCTACAGATGAGCAGATGTTTCAATATTGACATTTCATTTTGTAAATTTGTAGTTTTAATCTGACAGACATATTTCTTCAGAGCGAATGCATTGCCAGACCATGTGGAGGAGCAACAGTCTGCAAGCTACCAATATGGTCAAAAGGGAGATAATTAAAGTAGATGCCTGGTTATTCCACAAATGTCAGACCAAGAAGTCTGCTGGTTAATGCTAATATTAAATGCATCCCTTGTCACAGGTTTTTCATTGCTCAGTATAACCCTGTGTTACTGCTGTGTACATCACAAAACACCCCTTAAACTTGAAAACCAAGAGAATGATGATATGTAGGAATAAAAAGAGAATTTAACAGTATTTATATTAAGATTTACAATAAAATGATGAAAACAGAAAAGTTTTGGGGAACATGTATCACGCAACAAAGAAAGACAGCACCATTAACCAGACACATTCAACTATATACCGACTCGCTTGTTTTGTTGATTCTTCACCTCAATCTAAAAGCCACACCGGGTCAACGCTTGCATGAATGCAAACAACCAGAGAGTCTTTTCACTCAGGAAGCAGACTGGTTTTAAGCTTGCAGCTATGAAGCAGCATAAAACCTCAACTCTCACACCAACGACAGCAGAACGGACTGTACTTGAAACAACTACACACACTCGAGATGGCAGAAAACAAGCAGCTACGATCGACTCATTTAAACAAGATGCAGAAGCCCATCTTTGAAAACTATTTGAACAAACTAGGTGGATATTTTGTAGAAACAATGTGAGATGGAACCTATGCATTCTTTATAATGAAGTCCTTATCACACATTTGTTGCAGGTTTAAGGCAGCTGGCACTACTCAAATGTTTTCTAGCCACGTCGCCAAACTTGTTTTCTCTGTACCTCACAGAGTTTCAAACACTTTCTCAAGGTCTACAAAGACACAATGCAGCTCCGTCTGACCTCATCATCAACATCAAATACTGCACATGAAGTACTTTTTTTCAGTATGAAACCATATTGGTTTTGGCAAAAGCTTAATTCTTCTTCAGTGTAACTTCAATGACTCTTTCCCGTAACGTCATTGTTTGGCTGGTCAACTTTATTCCTCTGTAGTTCCAAATATTCTGCATGGCTGCACATGCATGTCACTCTTGCCGGCGGCACCTTTCCCACCCATCTCTGCCTCACCAACGTGTACAAATCACTCTCTCTGCTTGCTGTCCAACCTAGAACACAAATCATTGTACACTCTTTGGCCTTTGTCACCTTTCGCTGCGTCTCCCTTTACTCCCGTTTCCTCTGTTCTCAGTGTCCCACTTCTTATGTACATACTCCTGCTAATTCCAACACCTAGTCACCTTTCCTCACAAATGATATACCATGTACTCTTACCCATCTGATCACATTTGTTTGTTGTCCAGTGGTGTGGAGGCACCTCCTGACCACTCAGAGCCTGTCTTAACCCCACAGCACCATTCCCTTTTCAGCTTCCACCACTTCATCCTCTGCTCTTCCTTTGTCCTTTTCATCCTTTTCAGTCACCACCATTTCTGTTACCCTGTGTTTCTGCCTCATCTGGAGAAAAAAAAAAAACTACCACCATCTCTCCTTCTGTGTTCTTATCCTGGATGCCAAACCTGCCCATCAACTCCTCACCTCCTCTGCTGCCTCGTCCAACATGTCCATTAAAGTCTGCACTAATCACCACTCTTTCATCCCCAGGAACACTCTCCATCACTTCATCAACCTCACTCCAGATTTTCTCCTTAACGTCTAATTGACATCCCGCCTGTTGAGCATAACCACAAACAATATTGAACATCACACCATCAAGTTCGAGCTTCAAACTCATCATTATATCTAATCTTGATCTGATTATATTTCTTTTCACCTCCACACAGCACATTCCTAATAATGCCTTCCTTCCTAATAACTCACCACCTTGCCACCTCTTTACTTGATCTCCTGAATGCACAGAATAACTACCTCCCTCCTCTGCGTCATCAAAGACCAGGTGTGTCTAGCTAATTACTTTCACCTGGTCCACTCTGGCTGGGCGGGGCAGACCCAGCAATTTGCAGCAATAACCACAAATTGGTCAAATTGACCAACATTTTTAGCTTATTTTAATCATTTAAAAGTTGGCATTATTACACATTCTAGGTCCTTATGTGTAGTAATAATCAGGTTATGTAGAACATGAATAAAATTTGTTACTAATTACTAAAAATAAGAACACACACTCACACGCATTCATGCACAAACATCTGCTACAAGATTAAAATGTATATATATGTCACAGATAAAGGTTTATACAAAATCAAGGGACTAACCACTAATATATATATGCAGACAGATTTTTTTTTAAAAAGCTAGAAAACATAGACATAGTTGTTACTAGCAGAGTCTGTTTTTGCTGTGTGATTTGGACCCTGGCTAAACTCGATTTTCCAAGAAAAAACAAGTCTACATTTGCTCTAAACTGGCATCTATATATTTAGCTTTGGTTAGTTGCTGTTGGGATTCATCCTCTTGCATGTGAGCGACGTCTGAAGGATGGAAGATTTGCGAGGAGGACAAATACCTGCAAGAGTGGGACAATTTTGGGCCATAAGACGGAGCCTTTCAAGCTTCATTGACATTTAAAACAGTGTAGTGGCATTAATGACCCACACTCACATTACTGTTTCTTATCTGCATATTTTATTTTAAAAAGTCATATCTATGTCCCTCAAACTAAAAAGCATTTCAGGGCTTCCTCCCTCACACCAAAGCTGCATTGTTATGTTCTTTTGCCACCATATGCTGCACTCAGGATCCCGGTCAGTTTGCAAGCGCAGATTTTGCGCACAAAGTGCAAGTGGGTTATCATTACAATTAAATAAATAATAATTTTTACACTCCAATAATAAATGATCAACCCAGGGTTTTGAGATTTATATTCACAACATCTGTTATGCTTACATTGGTCTTTCAGATTAATGGTGACACTTCATAGTAGCTTCTACAAAGAGTGTTAAATGTCACATTACAGCAGTGTATGAAGAAACTGTAAATAAACGATAAATTTAAAACATTGTTTCCAATTACAGTGAAGCATTTTTTTTATAATATGAACATAGGAATAATAAAACTGTATCACATAAACTATTTTATATACTTTCTTTTTTTAAAGATAATTTACACTACTTTCAGCTCCTTTTAAAGTACCACTAGACTACAGCAACTACAATGTTGTGTGTTTTCCTCCTAAGAACTGGTGCAATTTCTTTTTCTTGTGGCTTTGGGTTATCATCAATAAATTCAATATTATGATACAAACAACAAAATGTGTCCACGCCAGGTCTTATTAGCTTTGTAATTTGAATATATATACACTAAGGGAAGATGTATTAAGTACAATATGAGCATCATCTTAAAAAAATCTTCATGACAGTCTTTCTTAAGCTATCTGGCTGCCTCAAATAAAAAAATAACATCCTAGTTCTGCATGTCAGACTACCAGAAAATAGCAGATGAACCTCCAGAACTGACATTGCAACTATAAATAGCAACGTGGCTGTAGTTTTTAAGTGAATTGCTTCCTGACTGCTGCTCACACCAGAGCCACATAGAGCTGGTACTCTGGTAACTCTCAGTCACACTAACTGAAGATCGCTTTTTAGAGGTGAGTGACTTTATTATTTCAGTAACAACCAAAATTAATGATTATTAAAAAAAACCAACAACATGTAATTCCATTTTTGATGGATAAATTGTGCAATTAATCCACCTAAGATACCAAACCATGTGTACTTTTTTGTTTTGTTTTATTGTCATTGTAGTTGAACATATAAGAAAACAGACTATTAATCCACCTACGATACCAAACCATGTGTACTTTTTTGTTTTGTTTTATTGTCATTGTAGTTGAACATATAAGAAAACAGACGGAAAGACTTCAGGAAGTCTGAAATATATATGTGTGCACAATAGAAACAACTTTTTTTTTTTTAATAAATAATTGAAGATAAATATATCCATCTCAAAACACCATGGCTGTTACATAAATTACAGATAGACCTAAATAATGTAGACTTATATTTATCATTTTAAAAGTTGCTGTTATTGATTTTCATCTGCAGTATGATGGTGATCTACATGTAATTTATAAATTCAAATGAGTGAATGTCAAAAAGTGTTTTTCAATATAATTTGAAATTCTAAAATAGAGTTTTAAGGAAAGGACTATACTTTTTTTCATATTCATGATAATTTGATTACAGACAATGATCCTGATCAACATCATCATCACAATTCTGGGAACAACAGCTCTCATAATAGGTACTCTTTATATTTTATATTATTAAAGTTTCTAGTCATTCATATTTGTAGTTTTGTCTTCTACTTGAATTTCAATTGTTGACATATTGTATTATTGCAATTCTTCTTAATAAATGTGTATATATATATATATATATATAGAGAGAGAGAGAGAGACAGAGAGAGAGAGAGAAAAGCTTTTTTAAATAAAAGGTCTGTTTTATATTTTGATAATAAAAGTATCCCATTTATTTCTTTAACAATGTCTAAATAATACACATATTTTATCATTACAATAGCTTCAGTTAATTTTATCTGTTTTAAATCATTTTTCTTTAAATTTTGACTTTATACATCAGTTTTATGTTATTTTATTTTATTTTTGAGGATGGGTCATCATGGTCAGAAATTAACATTAAATATAAATATTTATTGAAGGGCTATAGGTCTTGTATACCTGTTACGGAAAAATTTTATGTTTTAGTATTTTTTAATTTACTTTTTCTTGTTTCTCCAATCAGAATCAAAAGAATGCAACTTAACTGGACCTACTGCTTCTCAACAGTGTTTTGGAGCACTTGGGAGGCCAATTATGTTTCTCCTGCCAACGAATAAAACTTTAATGATAACTTTAAAAGGAAATAACAGAACCATTTTGAAACACAATTTTAACACATATGACATGGATGACAAATACAGAAATATCTCATTCCTGGAAAATGGAACATTTAAAATAAACTTCTCAACAAAGGAAGACTCTGGAGACTACGAGTTGGAGCTACATTCGGCTGCCAGTGGTAAACTTTTACAGAGAGTCAACGTACATCTAGAAATAATAGGTAAGAACTGAAAATGTTACTGTTTTTTTCCATACACATCATTGGTTAAGGGGTTCTGTTTTGGGTCTCTGTACCAGAACTTGAAAGTATATCCAGCCATTGTAAAGACCTCAAAGCTGGACTGATGTGGTCCACTCTTTTGGACTTAGTGAGGTCTCGAGCAGCAGAGTTTTGATAAAACAAGTGTGGAATTTCATCATGGGAACTTCTTCCTTCCAGAGATACCCAAAGATGTTTGTTTTTAAAATTTTTCTCCTCATTTACAAAACTCTTAGTTACCAAGCCTAATAATATTTTAAAGAGCTCATAGTTCCAATTTCCAAAGCACAGCACTTCGCTCTCACTGATGGTTGTTCAGGATGGGAAATTGTATCAAAGAAAAATGTGTACAGTCTGTTTATTTTCTAAGCAAAGCAATACAATTGTTATTTTATTGGCTTTGTATTAATTGGACTTTTTTAGGACATAGTTGAACTGTGTTGTTGAAGTGCCCTGAAATGACTTTAGTCATGATTTGGCAGTTAAATAAAAACAGCTCATTTGAATTGAACAGAAACGGAAATTGCATTTATCTCTGCAGTTACATGCAACTTTTTATTTATTTATTTCAGAACCAGTTTTAGATCCAACTGTGTCTGAGACGTGTTTGTCACCAGAACAGATGAACATCAGCTGTTCAGCCAAAGGAGATGGAGTTAAGTTCAGCTTATCTCTGGATGATAACGTACTGATACAGACGACAGCGGAGAGCACAGAAAAACAAAATGTTCCCAATGTTAACATTATCTTACATGGTCAAGTGGTAGGAAAGCTGGTGTGTACGGCTTGGAACAATATCAGCAGTGAACAGAAAGTCGTCCAGCTTACAAGGTGTAAAGGTACTTCATTTTCAAAATTTCAACTCAGATTTGTTTATTTATATACTTAATTTAACTTGATTGCTCTATATTGCATTTTGAAGTTTAATAAACCGACTATGGTTGATTCATGGACCGATAAACTATAAAGTATCTTTGTCAGTGTTAAATTTGTGATGATGTTTATATTTGCTAGGTGCGAGTTTCCCACTCAGCCTGGTGATCGTGGCTGCGGTAGCAGTTGTGCTTTCTGTGCCTCTGACTTTGGCTGTTTTTCTTTGTATCAAGCACTTCAAAAGAAAAACAACCAAATGTAGAACTGTGAAAGATGGTAAGTTTGATTTTTGTCTTTTGTGTTACACAAGAACACAATACTAAAGAATGACTTTGCATTCACTTTGCAACTTAAACAATATTCCCGATTACTACGACATTCTCTTGCACCTTGCAGTCTGTGCATGACATTTTCCCATTTTCAAGTTAGCAAATGGCTGTTTTGACAACTTTTACTTTTTCCAGGTGATATAGAAACTGTTGTTGTGTACTCAGTCGTCAGAGTGAAGACCGCGCGGACGTAACAATCCTCCGCTTGACGTTCGGCGACCAGGGCTGCTGCTGCAAGTCATTAAACTTTTGACTTCCTACAGTAAAACCAATCGAAGAAAAGTTTTTATTTTTTTATTTTGCAAACAGTACCTTTCATCAACACAACATTTTACTGATTTACATATTTGTATGTAAATTAGATGACATGGTAGCATGATTTGAAATATTGAAAATAAAACATTGGTGCAGCACTTGTCTTTGACACACATGGCTATTGTACAAATAATTCAAACTCAAAGTATTACTAACCTTTTAGAAATGTATGGTTTTGTTCATCTTACTCCTGTATATATTTGTATAATATTAAATTGTACTAGTTTATATAGGTCACATTTTACATAAAACTGAAGGTGTTTTATATATTGAGTCGTGTCTTTATTATTTCATGTTTAAAATGCTAAAATCATAATTTAAATGAATAAGTCTAAAACAGTTTTGCATTTTCATGATCAATACATGTCATGGCAGCCACCTCTAGTGGTCAGTCGAGGAACTTCAACAAATTCTAGTTCCGATTGAGCCTCAACTCGGAAGTTACGTGGTCGGCACTCTGGGTCAACCAGCAAATTCTTTTTCCACTAACTATTTACAAATCTTTTCTTCTTTGGTTTACCATTTTGTTCAGTGATACATGCTTCACTCCTAATCAAAGCATAATCCATATTTGAGTACTGTTAAAGTGGTTGTCATTGATACATTTGCCACTGAAACATTTGAAATGGGAAATACTGCTGCAAATGTTTGCTGGCGGCAGCACGGTGGCTTAGTGGTTAGCACTGTTGCCTCACAGCAAGAAGGTTCCCGGTTCAATTCCCGTGTGGAGTTTGCATGTTCTCCCCGTGCTTGCGTGGGTTTCCTCCGGGTACTCCGGCTTCCTCCCACAGTCCAAAAACATGCAGAGTAGGTTAATTGATCTTTCTAAATTCTCCCTAGGTGTGAATGTGAGTGTGATTGGTTGTTTGTATGTGGCCCTGGATGGACTGGTGACCTGTCCAGGGTGTACCCCTGCCTTTCGCCTGATATGCGTCGGGATAGGCTCCGACAGACCCCCGTGACCCGGAAACGGATAAAGCGGGTACAGATAATGGATGGATGTTTGCTGGCAGCTCTGCAGCTCTCCCGGTGTGGGTTGACTAAAGGAGCTGGCATTATGTCATTGACATAAGGTGGGCCTGTTTCAGTCAGCTTCAAAGGCCTGTTTCTTCCATGCATGTACAACATGGTGCACCAGATGACGAGTTTAAAAAGAGGCTTCAAAACTGCTGTTCAGAAACTCTACGGGTGACATCACAGTCTACAATCTGAGTTTTCTTGGAGCACTCATATGACCACGTGGCCGACACATGGGCCAACCATCGACTATAAAAAAAAAAAAAAAAAACAATGGAGAAAGCATTGAGTCATGTGACCCAGTGGCTTCTGAAGAGTGGTTTTGAAGCCACTTTTTCTTCACACCGAGCACAGCCACGTTGCCATGGAAACGTTAGCTGTGACCACCAGCTCCTTTAGCAGCAGATCGACATGAAATGATATTAGAAATACATTTATTTCTTTATATAAATTAAAAAAAAAAAAAGTCCAGGTGAAAGTTATGTTATTTTCTGCTCTTAAAGTTGGACATTTTAACAAGCAGCCACCTCTAGTGGTTAGTCGAGGAACTTCAACAAATTCTAGTTCCGATGGAGCCTCAACTCGGAAGTTAGATGGTCGGCACTCTGGGTCAACCAGCTAATTCTTTTTCTACTAACTATTTACAAATCTTTTCTTCTACTTTGGCTTAACATTTTGTTTAGTGTTACATGCTTCACTCCAATAAGCATAATCCATTTTTAAATTAACAACAGAGATTTGGCATTTATAAACATATATCTCCGATGTGTTTTAACTTAATACAGTCTGGTTCCCAACCTGGATTTAAAAGATGATTTTTTGCTGGAAAATTGTTGATAGTTGGTTAGAACATCATATCATATCTGATTTCCTACAGATGAGCAGATGTTTCAATATTGACATTTTTATTTTGTTAATTTGTAGTTTTAATCTGACAGACATATTTCTTCAGAGCGAATGCATTGCCAGACCATGTGGAGGAGCAACAGTCTGCAAGCTACCAATATGGTCAAAAGGGAGATAATTAAAGTAGATGCCTGGTTATTCCACAAATCTCAGCCCAAGAAGTCTGCTGGTTAGGTGTGGAGCAGGAATAAAGGTGTGGACAAGTAGCAGGATCCCACACTACTGTCTCCTGGAGCACCGTGTTGAGAGAGGCCATCTGCTGGGACTGTCCAGAAGCTGTTCAGGAGAGAGCCCTTTCAGTTCTCAGAAAGCCGTGTGATGTCCTCCTTAAGGTCAACGATCTTGCTGTGTGTTTTCTGAAACCAATAACAATGTGATTATATGCATTATGTATGCAGACCTCATGCAATACCTCCATAAATATGCACTACAAAATCAAATTAAAAAAAAAAAACGACTTTTTGCACAAAAACTCATATTTATGAGTTCATACTCTTATGTGTTTATACTGATCTCACATATTTTTTTCTTTTGGTCTATTCTTAGAACGTTTTGTTTTTATTTGTTTGGAGTTTTATTACTAATATTGAATGCATCCCTTGTCACAAGTTTTTCATTGCTCAGTATAACCCTGTGTTACTGCTGTGTACATCACAAAACACCCCTTAACCTTGAAAACCAAGAGAAAGATGATATGTAGGAATAAAAAGAGAATTAACAGTTTTTATATTAAGATTTACAATAAAATGATGAAATCAACAGAAAAGTTTTGGGGAACATGTATCACGCAACAAAGAAAGACAGCACCTTTAACCAGACACATTCAACTATATACCGACTCGCTTGTTTTGTTGATTCTTCACCTCAATCTAAAAGCCACACCGGGTCAACGCTTGCATGAATGCAAACAACCAGAGAGTCTTTTCACTCAGGAAGCAGACTGGTTTTAAGCTTGCAGCTATGAAGCAGCATAAAACCTCAACTCTCACACCAACGACAGCAGAACGGACTGTACTTTAAACAACTACACACACTCGAGATGGCGGAAAACAAGCAGCTACGATCGACTCATTTAAACAAGATGCAGAAGCCCATCTTTGAAAACTATTTGAACAAACTAGGTGGATATTTTGTAGAAACAATGTGAGATGGAAGCTATGCATTCTTTATAATGAAGTCCTTATCACACATTTGTTGCAGGTTTAAGGCAGCTGGCACTACTCAAATGTTTTCTAGCCACGTCGCCAAACTTGTTTTCTCTGTACCTCACCGAGTTTCAAACACTTTCTCAAGGTCTACAAAGACACAATGCAGCTCCGTCTGACCTCACCATCAACATCAAATACTGCACATGAAGTACTTTTTTTCAGAATGAAACCATATTGGTTTTGGCAAAAGCTTAATTCTTCTTCAGTGTAGCTTCAATGACTCTTTCCCGTAACGTCATTGTTTGGCTCGTCAACTTTATTCCTCTGTAGTTCCAAATATTCTGAATGGCTGCACATGCATGTCACTCTTGCCGGCTGCACCTTTCCCACCCATCTCTGCCTCACCAGCGTGTACAAATCACTCTCTCTGCTTGCTGTCCAACCTAGAACACAAATCATTGTACACTCTTTGGCCTTTGTCACCTTTCGCTGCGTCCCCCTTTACTCCCGTTTCCTCTGTTCTCAGTGTCCCACTTCTTATGTACATACTCCTGCTAATTCCAACACCTAGTCACCTTTCCTCACAAATGATATACCATGTACTCTTACCCATCTGATCACATTTGTTTGTTGTCCAGTGGTGTGGAGGCACCTCCTGACCACTCAGAGCCTGTCTTAACCCCACAACACCATTCCCTTTTCAACTTCCACCACTTTATCCTCTGCTCTTCCTTTGTCCTTTTCATCTTCTGCCTCATCTGGAGAAACAAAAAAAAAAACAAACAAAACTACCACCATCTCTCCTTCTGTGTTCATATCCTGGATGCCAAACCTGCCCATCAACTCTTCACCTCCTCTGCTGCCTCGTCCAACATGTCCATTAAAGTCTGCACTAATCACCACTCTTTCATCCCCAGGAACACTCTCCATCACTTCATCAACCTCACTCCAGATTTTCTCCTTAACCTCTAATTGACATCCAGCCTGTTGCATCCAGCTAATTACTTTCACCTGGTCCACTCTGGCTGGGCGGGGCAGACCCAGCAATTTGTAGCAACAATCACAAATTGGGCAAATTGGACAAATTGACCAAGAGTTTTACCTCATTTAATCATTTAAAAGTTGGCATTATTACACATTCTAGGTCCTTATGTGTAGTAATAATCAGGTTATATAGAACATGAATAATATTTGTTGCTAATTACCAAAAAATTAGAACACACACTCACACGCATTCATGCACAAACATCTGCTACAAGATTAAAATGCATATATATGTCACAGATAAAGGTTTATACAAAATCAAGGGACTAACCACTAATATATATATATATATATATATATATATATATATATATATATATATATATATATATATATATATATATATGCAGACAGATTAAAAAAAAAAAAGCTAGAAAACATAGACATAATTATTACTAGCAGAGTCTGTTTTTGCTGTATGATTGGGACCCTGGCTGAACTTGGTGGATCTTTGTGTTTTTCTAAATTTTAGGCAGAATTACACTCTATCAATTTGTATGTATTTTGTTCAAAAAGCATGTTTTCATGAAAAATAGTTTGTGCTTCTTGTCTAATAATATTCTGCATTGTGAAAATAGTAAAAACGTTTAATGTTAAATTATTTCTATTTTCCATGCAAAAACAAGTCTACATTTGCTCTAAACTGGCATCTATATATTTAGCTTTGGTTAGTTGCTGTTGGGATTCATCCTCTTGCATGTGAGCAACATCTGAAGGAAGATTAGCGAGGAGGACAAATACCTGGAATTAAAAAAAAAAATGTACATTCCAATAATAAATTATCATCCAAGGGTTCCCCTCCTTGAACCGCCACCTTAATGTGGTGGAGGGGTTTGTGTGCCCGAAGGATCCTAGGAGCTATGTTGTCGGGGGCATTGTGCCTCTGGAAGGGCCTCCCATGGCAAACAGGTCCTCGGTGACGGGCCAGACCAAGAGCGGTTCACAGATCCCTCATGCAGAACATACCAACAAGGATCGTTACGTCGCCCGGATTGGCGTCACCGGGGCCCCACCCTGGAGCCAGGCCTGGGGTTGGAGCTCGAAGGCAAGCGCCTGGTGGCCGGGTCTTTGCCCATGGGACTCGGCCGGGCTCAGCCCGAAATGGAACCCAGCTCCTTCAGAGGGGCTGGACACTCCACTATTCTGGAGTTGCCCATGACAGTAAAACCTGGAGAGGGGTGATTGGGAAGAACGGCCTCCCCGATCTGAACCCGAGTGGTGTTCTGTTATTGGACTTCTGTGCTAGTCACAGTCTGTCCATAACAAACACCATGTTTGAGCATAAGGGTGTTCATCAGTGCACCTGGCACCAGGACACCTTACGCAGGAGGTCAATGATCGACTTTGTTGTTGTTTCATCTGACCTCCGGCCGCATGTCTGGGACACTCGGGTGAAGAGAGGGGCTGAGCTGTCAACTGATCACCACCTGGTGGTGAGTTGGATGCGCTGGCAGAGGAGGAAGCGGGACAGACCGGGCAGGCCCAAACGTATTGTGAGGGTCTGTTGGGAACATCTGGCCGAGCCCTCGGTCAGGGAGGTATTCAACTCACACCTCCGGGAGAGCTTTTCCCGGATTCCAAGGGAGGCTGGGGACATTGAGCCAGAGTGGACCATGTTCTCTGCCTCTATTGTTACCGCGGCAGCTCAAAGTTGTGGTCGGAGGGTCTCAGGTGCCTGTCGTGGCGGTAATCCCCGAACCCGGTGGTGGACACCGGAAGTAAAGGATGCCGTCAGGTTGAAGAAGGAGTCCTATCGGGCCTTGTTGGCCCGTCGGACTCGTGACACAGCCGACAGGTACCGACAGGCCAAGCAGGCCGCAGCTCGGGCGGTCCGGGAAGCAAAAACTTGAGTCTGGGAGAAGTTCGGTGAGGCCATGGAGGAGGACTATCGGTCGGCACCGAAGAGATTCTGGCAAACCGTCCGGCGCCTCAGAAGGGGGAAGCAGTACCCTGCCAACACCATTTATGGTGTGGGTGGAGGGCTGCTGACCGCAACTGGGGATATTGTCGGACGGTGGAAGGAATACTTTGAGGATCTCCTCAATCCCACCGACATGCCTTCCGCTGAGGAAGCAGAGGCTGGGGACTGTACGGTGGACTCTTCCATCACCCAAGCTGAAGTCACTGAGGTAGTCCGTAAACTCCTTGGTGGCAAGGCACCGGGGGTAGATGAGATTCGCCCTGAGTACCTCAAGTGTCTGGATGTTGTGGGTCTGTCTTGGTTGACACGCATCTACAACATTGCATGGAGGACGAGGACAGTACCACTGGAGTGGCAAACTGGGGTGGTGGTCCCTCTGTTTAAAAAGGGGGACCGGAGACTGTGTTCCAACTATAGGGGGATCACACTTCTCAGCCTCCCTGGGAAAGTCTACTCCAGGATACTGGAGAGGAGAATTCGGTCGATAGTCGAACCTCGGATTCAGGAGGAACAATGCGGTTTTCGTCCTGGTCGTGGAACACTGGACCAGCTCTATACTCTCTGCAGGGTGCTGGAGGGTTCATGGGAGTATGCCCAACCAGTCTACATGTGTTTTGTGGATCTGGAGAAAGCATTTGACCGTGTCCCTCGTGGTATCCTGTGGGAGGTGCTCCGTGAGTATGGGGTCCGGGGCCCTTTGCAATGGGCTGTTCGGTCTCTGTACGACCGGAGCAGGAGTTTGGTTCGCATTGCCGGCAATAAGTCAGACCTGTTTCCGGTGCATGTTGGACTCCAGCAGGGCTGCCCTCTGTCACCGATCCTGTTCATAATTTTTATGGACAGGATTTCTAGGCGTAGCCTAGGCGTAGCCAGGGACCGGAGGGGGTCCAGTTTGGGAACCACAAGATTTCATCTCTGCTTTTTGCGGATGATGTTGTCTTGTTGGCTTCATAGAGCCAGGACCTACAGCATGCGCTGGGACGGTTTGCAACTGAGTGCGAAGCGGCTGGGATGAGAATCAGCACCTCTAAATCCGAGGCCATGGTTCTCGACCGGAAAAAGGTGGCTTGCCCTCTCCGGGTAGGTGGAGATGTCCTGCCTCAAGTGGAGGAGTTTTAGTATCTTGGGATCTTGTTCACGAGTGAGGGAAAGATGGAGCGTGAGATTGACAGACGGATTGGTGCAGCGTCTCCAGTTATGCAGTCGTTGTACCGAACTGTGGTGGTGAAGAAGGAGCTGAGCCGTAAGGCAAAGCTCTCAATTTACCGGTCAATCTACGCTCCCACCCTCACCTATGGCCATGAACTTTGGGTATTGACCGAAAGGACAAGATCACGGATACAAGCGGCCGAAATGAGTTTCCTCCGCAGGGTGGCTGGGCGCTCCCTTAGAGAAAGGGTGAGAAGCTCAGTCATTCGGGAGGAGCTCGGGGTCGAGCCGCTGCTCCTTCACATTGAGAGGAGTCAACTGAGGTGGCTTGGGCATCTGTATAGGATGCCTCCTGGACGCCTCCCTAGAGATGTGTTCCAGGCATGTCCCACCGGGAGGAGACCCCGGGGAAGACCCAGGACACGCTGGAGGGACTATGTCTCTCGACTGGCTTGGGAACGCCTCAGGATTCCCCCGGAAGAGCTGGAGGAAGTGTCTGGGGTGAGGGAGCTCTGGGCATCCCTGCTTAGACTTCTGCCCCCGCGACCCGGCCCCGGATAAGCGGAAGAAGATGGATGGATGGACATCCAAGGGTTTTGAGATTAATATTCACAACATCTGTTATCTGTGGAGTCTTGGGCACTTAAAAAAAAACAAACAAAAAAAAAACCGATCCAAATATTTCACTCAAGCCCAGGAAAGGGATTTTCCACAATCTTTCTTGTCTTTTCTATCTGTAGTGTATGTTTTCATCTCATTGATACATGTCATTTTGCATTTGACCTGTGGTGTAAACAAGCACAGGCTTAATGTCCAAGAATGCGCCAGACACCAACGTTGGTCTTTAAAATATATACAGCCAGAAAGAGTAAAATGAGTAAATACGTGTTTGTTGCGTAACAGAGGTAACAGAAGGGATGACGCTCTAGAGCCTGCATTTCTGCAGGACAGGTAATTGTCCTGTTATCTTTTCACATGTAACATGTCGGCCAACGTGGCTGTGAGTGCATCTCACCCATAATTATACTAGTTAGCTGCCGGAGTGCATTTATGTGTCTTATTCAAAATAATCTCTTACCAGGTCAATTCCAGACCTAATTTCATATCAAAAACAGACACAGCTGATAACCACACTATTTGCTTTGTTCTACAGCATTCATTTGTTTTTGCGGTTGGATTATTATTATTATTATTTTTTGCAGCTAAACATATAACATGTGTCTCTAAACTGGAAAAACAGCTGTGGTTTTAGATGCTTACGTTAGTGAGGAAGGTGACACTTCCTAGTAGCTTCTACGAAGTGCGTTAAATGTCACCTTATAGCAGTATATGAAGAAACTGTAAATAAACGATAAATTTAAAACATTGTTTGCAAGTTCAGTGAAGCATTTATTTATAATATGAACATAGGAATAATAAAACTGTATCACATAAACTATTTTATATACATTTTTTTAAAGATAATTTACACTACTATCAGCTCCTTTTAAAGTACCACTAGACTACAGTAACTACAATGTTGTGTGTTTTCCTCCTAAGAACTGGTGCAATTTCTTTTTCTTGTGGCTTTGGGTTATCATCAATAAATTCAATATTATGATACAGACAACACAATGTGTCCACGCCAGGTCTTATTAGCTTTGTAATTTGATTAATATATATATATATATATATATATATATATATATATACACTAAGGGAAGATGTATTAAGTACAATATGAGCAAAAGGTTTTGCCATCATCTTAAAAAAATCTGCATGACAGTCTTTCTTAAGGTATCTGGCTGCCTCAAATAAAAAAATAACATCTTAGTTCTGCATGTCAGACTACCAGAAAATAGCAGATGAACCTCCAGAACTGACAATGCAACTATTAATAGCAACGTGGCTGTAGTTTTTAAGTGAATTGCTTCCTGACTGCTGCTCACACCAGAGCCACATAGAGCTGGTACTCTGGTAACTCTCAGTCACACTAACTGAAGATCGCTTTTTAGAGGTGAGTGACTTTATTATTTCAGTAACAACCAAAATTAATGATTATTTAAAAAACAAAACATGTATAATTTCATTTTTGATGGATAAATTATGCAATTTATCCACCTATGATACCAAACCATGTGTACTTTTTTGTTTTGTTTTATTGTCATCGTAGTTGAACATATAAGAAGACAGACGGAAAGACTGCAGGAAGTCTGAAATATATATGTGTGCACAATAGAAACAACTTTTTTTTTTTAAATAAACAATTGAAGATAAATATATCCATCTCCTACCACCATGGCTGTTACATAAATTACAGATAGACCTAAATAATTTTGACTTATATTTATCATTTTAAAAGTTGCTGTCATTGATTTTCATCTGCAGTATGATGGTGATTCTACATGTAATTTATAAATTGAGTGAATATCAAAAAGTGTTTTTCAATATAATTTGAAATTCTAAAAGAGAGTTTTATGGTAAGGACTATACTTTTTTGATATTCATGATAATTTGATTACAGACAATGATCCTGATCAACATCATCATCACAATTCTGGGAACAACAGCTCTCATAATAGGTACTCTTTATATTTTATATTATTAAAGTTTCTAGTCATTCATATTTGTAGATTTGTCTTCTACTTGAATTTCCATTGATTGACGTATTGCATTATTGCAATTCTTCTTAAGAAATGTGTGTATATACATATATATATATATATATATATATATATATATATATATATATATATATATATATATATATATATATATATATATATATATATATATATAAAAGAATCCCATTTATTTCTTTAACAATGTATAAATAATACACATATTTTATCAATACAATAGCTTTAGTTAATTTTATCTATTTTAAATAATGTTGTATTTTTATTTTGTTTTAATTTGTACTTTATACATCAGTTTTATGTTATTTAATTTGTATTTTTGAGGATGGGTCATCATTAAATATCATAAATATTTATTGAAGGGCTATAGGTCTTGTATACCTGTTATGGAAAAATGTAATGTTTTAGTATTTTTTAATTTACTTTTTCTTGTTTCTCCAATCAGAATCAAAAGAATGCAACTTAACTGGACCTACTGCTTCTCGTCAGTGTTTTGGAGCACTTGGGAGGCCAATTATGTTTCTCCTGCCAACTAATAAAACTTTAATGATAACTTTAAAAAGAAATAACAGCGCCATTTTGAAACACAATTTTAACACATATGACATGGATGACAAATACAGAAATATCTCATTCCTGGAAAATGGAACACTTAAAATAGACTTCTCAACAAAGGAAGACTCTGGAGACTACAAGTTGGAGCTACATTCAGCTAACAGTGGTAAACTTTTACAGAGAGTCAACGTACATCTAGATATATTAGGTAGGAACTGAAAATGTTACTGTTTTTTTCCATACACATCATTGGTTAAGGGGTTCTGTTTTGGGTCTCTGTACCAGAACTTGAAAGTCTATCCAGCCATTGTAAAGACCTCAAAGCTGGACTGATGTGGTCCACTCTTTTGGACTTAGTGAGGTCTCGAGCAGCAGAGTTTTGATAAAACAAGTGTGGAATTTCATGATGGGAACTTCTTCCTTCCAGAAATACCCAAAGATGTTTGTTTTTAAAATTCTTCTTCTCATTTACAAAACTCTTAGTTACCAAGCCTAATAATATTTTAAAGAGCTCATACTTCCAATTTTCAAAGCACAGCACTTCGCTCTCACTGGTGGTTGCTAAGGATGGGAAATTGTATCAAAGAAAAATTTTAATACAGTCTTTTTATTTCCTTAGCAAAGCAATACAATTGTTATTTTATTGGCTTTGTATTAATTGGACTTATTTAGGACATAGTTGAACTGTGTTGTTGAAGTCCCTTGAGATGACTTTAGTCATGATTTGGCGCTTAAATAAAAACAGCTGATTTGAATTGAACTGAAACGGAAAGTGCATTTATCTCTGCTGTTACATGCAACTTTTTATTTATTTATTTCAGAACCAGTTGTAGATCCAACTGTGTCTGAGACGTGTTTGTCACCAGAACAGATGAACATCAGCTGTTCAGCCAAAGGAGATGGAGTTAAGTTCAGCTTATCTCTGGATGATAACGTACTGATACAGACGACAGCGGAGAGCACAGAAAAACAAAATGTTCCCAATGTTAACATTATCTTACATGGTCAACCGGTAGGAAAGCTGGTGTGTACGGCTTGGAACAATGTCAGCAGTGAACAGAAAGTCGTCCAGCTTACAAGCTGTAAAGGTACTTCATTTTCAAAATTTCAACTCAGATTTGTTTATTTATATACTTAATATAACTTGATTGCTCTATATTGCATTTTGAAGTTTAATAAACCGACTATGGTTGATTCATGGACAGATAAACTATAAAGTATCTTTGTCAGTGTTAAATTTGTGATGATGTTTATATTTCCTAGGTGCGAGTTTCCCACTCAGCCTGGTGATCGTGGCTGCCGTAGCAGTTGTGGCTTTCTGTGCCTCTGACTTTGGCTGTTTTTCTTTGTATCAAGCACTTCAAAAGAAAAAACAAGCAAATGTAGAACTTTGAAAGATGGTAAGTTTGATTTTTGTCTTTTGTGTTACATAAGAACACAATACTAAAGAATGACTTTGCATTCACTTTGCAACTTAAACAATATTCCCGATTACTACGACATTCTCTTGCACATTGCAGTCTGAGCATGACATTTTCACATTTTCAAGTTAGCAAATGGCTGTTTTGACAACTTTTACTTCTTCCAGGCGATGCAGAAACTGATGTTGTGTACTCAGTCGTCAGAGTGACGACCACGCGGACGTAAAAATCCTCCGCTTGACGTTCGGCGACCAGGGCTGCTGCTGCAAGTCATTGAACTTTTGACTTCCTACAGTAAAACCAATTGAAGAAAAGTTTTAATTTTTTTATTTTGCAAACAGTACCTTTCATCAACACAACATTTTACTGATTTACATATTTGTATGTAAATTAGATGACATGGTAGCATGATTTGAAATATTGAAAATAAAACATTGGTGCAGCACTTGTCTTTGACACACATGGCTATTGTACAAATAATTCAAACTCAAAGTATTACTAACCTTTTAGAAATGTATCGTTTTGTTCATCTTACTCCTGTATGTATTTGTATAATATTAAATTGTACTAGTTTATATAGGTCACATTTTACATGAAACTGAAGATGTTTTATATATTGAGTCGTGTCTTTATTTCATATTAAAAATGCTAAAATCATAATTTAAATGAATAAGTCTAAAACAGTTTTGCATTTTCATGATCAATACATGTCATGGCAGCTACCTCTAGTGGTCAGTCGAGGAACTTCAACAAATTCTAGTTCCGATTGAGCCTCAACTCGGAAGTTAGATGGTCGGCACTCTGGGTCAACCAGCAAATTCTTTTTCTACTAACTATTTACAAATCTTTTCTTCTTCTTTGGTTTAACATTTTGTTTAGTGATACATGCTTCACTCCTATAAGCATAATCCATTTTTGAGTACTGTTAAAGTGGTTGTCATTGATACATTTGCCACTGAAACATTTGAAATGGGATAAACTGCTGCAAATGTTTGCTGGCAGCTCTGCAGCTCTCCCGGTGTGGGTTGACTAAAGGAGCTGGCATTATGTCATTGACATAAGGTGGGCCTGTTTCAGTCAGCTTCAAAGGCCTGTTTGTTCCATGCATGTACAACATGGTGCAGCAGAGTACGAGTTTAAGTTCCCTTTTTTTTTTTTTTTTTTTCTTTACATGCTTCTTGGCGTTCACGCTTATCACACTCAGTTTCCCACAATTTTAAGCATTCATCCATTCTTAGCATTTGTTGGACATCGTGTGATTTGACTTTTTTGTTAGTGCTTAGTTGTCGGTTTCTATCCTCAGTTAACTTTTCACACAATTGTTTTAGTTAAATTGCACTCAGAGATCCCCCTTCAGGGAAACCGAAATTATCACTCCAATAGTAGACAAATTCACATGAATCTTTCCCGTATTTGTCTTTCATAAATATAATTAAATTAGAATTTGTTCTGTTCTTGTATTTTTTGTTTTTGTTAATTTGGTTAATTTTCTGGTTGCTGTGCCTTATTAACATGTAATTCATGTTTTCTAACCTGTTCTTGCGACGTCTTTTACTCACAGGACTGAATGCATTAAGCTCACGGGACTAAAGTCCGATCTTGTCTTAGCTAGGGCTCACAATATACTATTATGTGCGCGTTTACAACCCGATCCTGCTTTTTGCTCACGGGACTTCAAAAAATTGGTCTCGCCTCAGCGCCGACTCACAACTCTGACTGCAGCTAGAATAACTTGGTTTTGGCCTCCTGGAAGTTATGGTACGTTATGTCCCGAGTATCCAGGATATGAGAGAAAAGAAAACAAAAAACAATAAAAATAATCTCTTCTCTTCGACACCAAAACCTTGTTATCTGAACATACAGAGTTTGATCGGATCTAAATCAATGTTTGAGCTAGTTTTTGCTCACCAGTTCACTGATTCAATCCGATCTCATTCTGATGCGCGCAAATACCCGATCTTGCTTAAGCACTATTATCGCATCTTTCAACGATCTCTTTTCAGAACATCAACCAGAAAGTTAATGAAGACAGTTGACTGTAGAATTATAAAAAAATCTTCGTTTCATTTAGCTTTTAGAATTTGATATAAATTTGTCTTATCCTATGGGCTCCAATCTGAGCCTTTTAATCTTTTGGATAGAATTGGAAAAAAAATACTTCTCACCGTTTACTTTTCCCAGAGCGAGTTCGGAGATGCCGTCACGGTCGACTGAGATCTCAGGTAGAAGTCCTCTCTCTCAGAAATGCTAAGCGAGGTAATGAGGATGAATCTCTGTAGATTCAGGTGGCCAACCCGTCATCCGGATCTCAACGGCCCGCTTGGCATCCCACTTCTGACACCAAATTGTCGTGGAAAAAATCGTCGGTGGAAGAAAGAGTAAAAAGTCTACTGTCTTCGTACACTCGTTTATTTGAAAACAACCGGAAATAACGAGCGGAGGTTCTGCAGAAATCCTCCCGCTCACTGAAGGGAGGCGTCTTTTATACAGAAAGCATGAATTTCAAGACAAAGACATATGCATTAAAAAGACTCTTGCGCTTTACAGTGAGGACGCGCTCATTTCATGACAATAGGGGATTTCGCTGGGTGACGGGTGCGCGCTCGTTTCATGACGAGGGTGTTTGTTCCGCGTCTGGAGCGCGCACATTCCATAATAAAGACTTTGCTCCGTGTCCGAAGCGCACACATTCATTCACGTCTGGGCATACCTGTTTTCGTGACAAAGAGATATGCATTTTACAATAGACGTGTCTTCTGACCGGCAGTCCTTGTGGCGACGTTCTTTTGTTCACGTCGCCAATAGTACGGAGAAGGTGTCATTTATCAGACTGGAGTCAGGGTGTGAAGTGGTGTGTGGGGAAGGGGGGGGGGGGGGGGGGGGGGGGGGGGGGGGTCTGCTTCCTCATGTAGAGGGAGTTGGTCAAAAGTAAAGCTGCATCCAAAGAATTACAAAGAAAGTAAGGAGTGTAATATAAAATTTCCACCACAGGCATCTGCCTTCCTCCTCTTTAAGAATGATAAGCAGTAAGGGGGTCTTGCAGGAGTTATTCCTGTGAAACAATATGCTCTGTCTTTTAGGGGGGCATATAGTTGTGACCCATGTGACGTTTCCTGGTTCAGAACATATAAATACTTCTCTCCTCTTCTCCATGGCAGAACTCTCCTAGCGAGACTTCTCTGCACGTCTGATCAACGTGTCTTGTAAATAAACCCTTTGTGTTAAACATGAAACTGTTTGCTCTCTCATTGGATTCCAGTAAATTTGCGCCACACATGTGTTTCTAAACTGGAAAAACAGCTGTGGTTTTAGATGCTTACGTTAGTCTTTCAGATTAAAGGTGACACTTCCTAGTAGCTTCTATGAAGTGTGTTAAATGTCACATTATAGCAGTGTATAAAGAAACTGTAAATAAACGATAAATTTAAAACATTGTTTGCAAGTTCAGTGAAGCATTTTTTTTATAATATGAACATAGGAATAATAAAACTGTATCACATAAACTATTTTATATACATTCCTTTTTTTTAAAAGATAATTTACACTACTTTCAGCTCCTTTTAAAGTACCACTAGACTACAGCAACTACAATGTTGTGTGTTTTGCTCCTAAGAACTGGTGCAATTTCTTTTTCTTGTGGCTTTGGGTTATCATCAATAAATTCAATATAATTTTTTTTTTTATTATTTTTTCAGATCATTCTTGTCAGTGTGGACATCATGCACACATCATGGACACCAAGCCCACCACTGTAACCACTAGACCACCACTCCCCCGTATTTGTATTATGATACAAACAACAAAATGTGTCCAAGTCTTAGTAGCTTCATAATTTGAATACATATATACTAAGGGAAGATGTATTAAGTACAAGAACTGACATTGCAACTATAAATAGCAACGTGGCTGTAGTTTTTAAGTGAATTGCTTCCTGACTGCTGCTCACACCAGAGCCACATAGAGCTGGTACTCTGGTAACTCTCAGTCACACTAACTGAAGATCGCTTTTTAGAGGTGAGTGACTTTATTATTTCAGTAACAACCGAAATTAACGATTATTTAAAAAACAAAACATGTATAATTTCATTTTTGATGGATAAATTATGCAATTTATCCACCTATGATACCAAACCAACCAAACTGGTGGTTGTTCAGGATGGGAAATTGTATCAAAGAGAAAAATTTAATACAGTCTGTTTATTTTCTAAGCAAAGCAATACAATTGTTATTTTATTGGCTTTGTATTAATTGGACTTATTTAGGAAAGTAGTTGAACTGTGTTTTTGAAGTCCCTTGAGATGACTTTAGTCATGATTTGGCGCTTAAATAAAAACAGCTGATTTGAATTGAACTGAAACGGAAAGTGCATTGATCTCTGCAGTTACATGCAACTTTTTATTTATTTATTTCAGAACCAGTTGTAGATCCAACTGTGTCTCAGACGTGTTTGTCACCAGAACAGATGAACATCAGCTGTTCAGCCAAAGGAGATGGAGTTAAGTTCAGCTTATCTCTGGATGATAACGTACTGATACAGACGACAGCGGAGAGCACAGAAAAACAAAATGTTCCCAATGTTAACATTATCTTACATGGTCAAGTGGTAGGAAAGCTGGTGTGTACGGCTTGGAACAATGTCAGCAGTGAACAGAAAGTCGTCCAGCTTACAAGCTGTAAAGGTACTTCATTTTCAAAATTTCAACTCAGATTTGTTTATTTATATACTTAATTTAACTTGATTGCTCTATATTGCATTTTGAAGTTTAATAAACCGACTATGGTTGATTCATGGACAGATAAACTATAAAGTATCTTTGTCAGTGTTAAATTTGTGATGATGTTTATATTTCCTAGGTGCGAGTTTCCCACTCAGCCTGGTGATCGTGGCTCCCGTAGCAGTTGTGGTTTCTGTGCCTCTGACTTTGGCTGTTTTTCTTTGTATCAAGCACTTCAAAAGAAAAACAAGCAAATGTAGAACTTTGAAAGATGGTAAGTTTGATTTTTGTCTTTTGTGTTACATAAGAACACAATACTAAAGAATGACTTTGCATTCACTTTGCAACTTAAACAATATTCCCGATTACTACGACATTCTCTTGCACTTTGCAGTCTGAGCATGACATTTTCACATTTTCAAGTTAGCAAATGGCTGTTTTGACAACTTTTACTTCTTCCAGGCGATGCAGAAACTGATGTTGTGTACTCAGTCGTCAGAGTGACGACCACGCGGACGTAAAAATCCTCCGCTTGACGTTCGGCGACCAGGGCTGCTGCTGCAAGTCATTGAACTTTTGACTTCCTACAGTAAAACCAATTGAAGAAAAGTTTTAATTTTTTTATTTTGCAAACAGTACCTTTCATTAACACAACATTTTACTGATTTACATATTTGTATGTAAATTAGATGACATGGTAGCATGATTTGAAATATTGAAAATGAAACATTGGTGCAGCACTTGTCTTTGACACACATGGCTATTGTACAAATAATTCAAACTCAAAGTATTACTAACCTTTTAGAAATGTATCGTTTTGTTCATCTTACTCCTGTATATATTTGTATAATATTAAATTGTACTAGTTTATATAGGTCACATTTTACATGAAACTGAAGATGTTTTATATATTGAGTCGTGTCTTTATTTCATATTAAAAATGCTAAAATCATCATTTAAATGAATAAGTCTAAAACAGTTTTGTATTTTCATGATCAATACATGTCATGGCAGCTACCTCTAGTGGTCAGTCGAGGAACTTCAACAAATTCTAGTTCCGATTGAGCCTCAACTCGGAAGTTAGATGGTCGGCACTCTGGGTCAACCAGCAAATTCTTTTTCTACTAACTATTTACAAATCTTTTCTTCTACTTTGGTTTACCATTTTGTTTCGTGTTACATGCTTCACTCCTATAAGCATAATCCATTTTTAAATTAATAACAGAGATTTGGCATTTATAAACATATATCTCCAATGTGTTTTAACTTAATACAGTCTGGTTCCCAGCCTGGATTTAAAAGATGAATTTTTGCTGAATGACAATTTTATTTTGTTAATTTGTAGTTTTAATCTGACAGACATATTTCTTCAGAGCGAATGCATTGCCAGACCATGTGGAGGAGCAACAGTCTGCAAGCTACCAATATGGTCAAAAGGGAGATAATTAAAGTAGATGCCTGGTGTAGGGTATTTTCTTACGTTCTTTGATTTATCCCTACTGCGTGTTCAGTTATCGAGGAAGAGAAGACCAGGATCCTTGTAATTTAAGCCAAATATTTATTTACTCATAAAACAGATATATCTGGGTCTGTAATCTGTAGTTCATGCGTGCACCCAATACAGGTCTCTCCAACATGAGCGCAGAAAACAGAACAACGGATTTGCAACAATAAAAGTCTTTTATAGTCCTAGTCGTGGCTCCTTCAGTCTGGGGGCCATCTGTCCGGGAAGGATGAATCCACATCTTGCTGTTGACACCTTCCAGTCTGGGGGTCGTCTGCCCGGAACAGATGTATCCTTATCATATGGCTACTCCTTTGTAGTTCTCGTTGCAGGTGATTGATGGTCGGAACTGGTCTCAACTGATTGCCGACACTTCCAGGACAACTCCAGGATGTACTTAATGACCAAGTGGGGGTGTCTGAGCTGCAGCTTGGTTTCTGCAAAGCTTATCATACAATGGTCATAAAAAGAGTAGATCATGTGGGAAAGATATGGCTCAGAGGAGAACAGAAGTAAAACAAGGTCCTTTAAATGCATAATAAAATAAGTTTAAACAACAACAACTATCAGCGTTTCTCCTTCACTGGTTATTCCACAAATGTCAGACCAAGAAGTCTGCTGGTTAGGTGTGGAGCAGGAATAAAGGTGTGGACAGGTAGCAGGATCCCACACTACTGTCTCCTGGAGCACCGTGTTGAGAGAGGCCATCTGCTGGGACTGTCCAGAAGCTGTTCAGGAAAGAGCCCTTTTAGTCCTCAGAAAGCCATGTGATGTCCTCCTTAAGGTCAACGATCTTGCTGTGTGCTTTCTGAAACCAATAACAATGTGATTATATGCATTTTGTATGCAGACCTCACGCAATACCTCCATAAAAATGCCCTACAAAATCAAATTAAAAAAACGACTTTTTGCACAAAAACTCATATTTATGAGTTCATACTCTTATGTGTTTATACTGATCTCACATATTTTTATTACTAATAGTAAATGCATCTGTAAGGAGAATTATTGTTAGTTGTCCTGGTCAGACCAAACATTGGTTATGTAAGATGTTTGTCTAATTGTTCGCTTATATCTGAGAAAAGTCTTGTTATTTCGTTAGTTCCTGAGAAAAGTCTTGTTATTTCGTTAGTTCCTGAGAAAAGTCTTGTTATTTCTTTTGTGTGCCTGAGAGTTTTGTGTGCCTGAGAGTAGTTTTTGTTATTTTGTGAGTAGAGCTGGGAAAAATCTGTTGTTTTGATAGCATGTTCTGAGAACGGTTCCTGGTTTACAAAACATGTTTTGTAAACCAGGATCTGTTCCCAAGAGCAGGGTCTGTCTGTGGGGTGGGGTTGGCCCCCCCATCTCACACACGGCCCTTGTACGAGAGAATATAGCGACGGAAAGTCTCTGTCCGGGTCAGAGTCAGCTGCGGGTCACGTACGGATGCCCAGCAAGGTTGGAAGCTGCTTTTACCGGGACTGTTTGGCTCTCCAGTCCGTGTGTCAACGGTAAGGATGGAATGCTTCTCCTATGGTTGTTTGGAGCTATGCTCTGCAGGGGGTGAACGACACTTTCATCCTAGCATCATAGTAAATGAGAATAATGCATTTATGATAAACTTAAGTTTGTGTGAGTAATGCATTTTTGATAAACTGAAGTGACTGACTTTGGCTGTGCTCTGCGGGGGACACAGGTTGGTCCTAGCATCACAGTAGATGTGGTTTATGTATATATGAAAACCAAAGTGATTGATCCTGCTAGAATCACAGTGAGTGTGATTTTGTGTGTGCGTGAAATGTAGTTAACCAAAGTGAGAGACACTTTGGTTAGTCAGTGTTCTTTTGTGTGTGAAAGTGTGTGAAATACCTGTATAATATTCTATATGCATGCTTCATTCATATAATCCAAGTTATATTCTTTGTGTGTGTTTTGCCAATATAACCAAATAGATTGCTTATGCTATGCTTTGCGTAAAATAAATATATATATATTGTTCATCAGAGTCTGTGTGTGCTTTCTGTGTGCCTACCTCCGACGACCCTTAAGAAAATTTCACACAACAGCATCCCTTGTCACAAGTTTTCCATTGCTCAGTATAACCCTGTGTTACTGCTGTGTATATCACAAAACACCCCTTGAACCTTGAAAACCAAGAGAATGATGATATGTAGGAATTAAAAGAGAATTTAACAGTTTTTATATTAAGATTTACGATAAAATGAAGAAATCAACGGACACCACAGCAAAGAAAAAGTTTTGGGAAACATGTATCACACAACAAAGAAAGACAGCACCTTTAACCATCGACACATTTAACTATATACCGAATTGCTTGTTTTGTTGATTCTTCACCTCAATCTAAAAGCCACACCGGGTCAACGCTTGCATGAATGCGAACAACCAGAGAGTCTTTTCACTCAGGAAGCAGACTGGTTTTAAGCTTGCAGCTATGAAGCAGCATAAAACCCCAACTCTCATACCTACGGCAGCAGAACGGACTGTACTTGAAACAACTTCACACACTCGAGACGGCAGAAAACAAGCAGCTACGGTCGACTCATTTAAACAAGATGCAGAAACCCATCTTTGAAAACTATTTGAACAAACTAGGTGGATATTTTGTAGAATCAATGTGAGATGGAAGCTATGCATTCTTTATAATGAAGTCCTTATTACATATGTGAAATATATTAACCTAAACAATCACAGATTTTGGTAAAGCTGAAAAATAATAGAAGAACATACATCCTAATAGAGAAAAAACATCTTACAGTTTTACAGATTTGAAAAGGCAGCTTAAATGAGCAGATTCAACTTTGTGCTTGTGAGGAGGTAAAAAAACTCTTTAAAGAATCTGAAGAAATGGCAGAGCATTGGCACCAAATACTTAAAATCCTCCACCTTCTATATCTCTGTTTTCTGTAGCCTCGTCGTTCCACGTCGGGATGTTCCACAAATCAACTTGGTATAGATTTGTGCATACTGTCAAACAAATGTTTGACCTGGTGTAAGAATGTGCATACTGCCACACAGATTCCCTTCAGCTGAAAAAGCCCAAATATTAAGCCCAATTTATGTTCCTCTGGATCTTCTGATTTGAAAACATTTCATCATGCATTTGAATACTTGTGATTTACACTCAAAAGATGAAAGGAAACCACATGTAACCTAATTTTCTCACATATATTGAGCCTTAAAGTGATTACCAACCTAAATCCAAAGAAAACCATTACGGTTTCTCCGTTTATGTGACGTAAAGATGTTGACTTACATCAATGAGTGATCGCTTGTGAGATGCACAGACCAACACACACAAAATGATATGAACTCTCATTCTCTCTAAGATGAAAGTCACAAAATTAGTTTTTAAATGACAAGAGTAGACAGTTATATTTATTTCCTATAAATGACTGTTTGAAGTTGTACGTGATTATGCAACAATGGCAGCTTTGGCACAACTACAAGACATTGAAGAGTTTGGAGGGAGCGCGTCCTCGGGGACCACGTCTGCAACATATTTGCCTTTATAATTTAATGTGGAGAAAATACCAAATAATGCATTTTTCCTGGCCTTAACTTTGGACAAAAATGTCCTGAGAATGCTGTTTGAATGAATATCTATATTCAAATTAATCTCCTAAAGGAAGCAGACTGCACAGAGTGTAGTTGTCATGCATGGTTTCAGTTTCGCCTTTATTGGTATGTTCAATCATATATTTTTTTCTTTTTAAAGTTTTTGGATTTGGGTGCATGCATAGTTTTGAACATTGATTTTTTTAATTTTTTTTTTTGCATGCACATTGGCAAGATTTTTGGACGAAAGCCAAACAACTTTTTACAATGTCCTGCACCCTTCTAACATACTTCTCTCCTACTCCAAATATATCATATAATTCCATAACTCCTCTCAGCGAGTGTTAAACCCTTTCTAAAGGTCTACAAAGACACACTGCAGCTCCGTCTTACCTTCAGTTCTCAATGTCCCACTGCTAAGCACTTTTTATGTACATACTCCTGCTAATTCCAACACCTAGTCACCTTTCCTCACAAATGATACACCATGTACTCTTACCCATCAGATCACATTTATTTCTGTTGTCCAGTGGTGTGGAGGCACCTCTTGACCACTCAGAGCCATGCACAAACATCTGCTACAAGATTAAAATGGATATATATGTCATGGAAAAAGGTTTATACCAAATCATGGGACTAACCACTAATATGAATGCAGACAGATAAAAAAAAAAAAAAGCTATAAAACATAGACATAATTAATACTAGCGGAGTCGGTTTTCGCTGTGTGATTCGGACACTGACTAAACTCGATTTTCCAAGCAAAAACAAGTCTACATTTGCTCTAAACTGGAACCTATATATTGAGCTTTGGTTAGTTGCTGTTGGGATTCATCCTCTTGCATGTAAGCGACGTCTGAAGGATGGAAGATTAGCGAGGAGGACAAATACCTGCAAGAGTGGGACAATTTTAAGTCACAAGACGGAGCCTTTCAAGCTTCATTGACATGTAAAACAGTGTAGTGGCAATTATGACCCACACTCACATTACTGTTTCTTATCTGCATATTTTATTTTAAAAAGTCATATTTATGTCCCTTAAATTAAAAAGCATTTCAGGGCTTCCTCCCTCACACCAAAGATCTATTGTCTTGTTCTTTTGCCACCATATGCTGCACTCAGGATCCAGGTCAGTTTGCAAGCGCAGTTTTGCGCACAAAGTGCAAGTGGGTTATCATCCATCCATTATCTATACCCGCTTTATCCGTTTCCGGGTCACGGGGGTCTGTCGGAGCCTATCCCGGCGCATATCAGGCGAAAGGCAGGGGTACACCCTTGACAGGTCGCCAGCCTATCCAGGGCCACACAGAAACAACCAATCACACTCACACTCACACCTCAATTAACCTACCCTGCATGATTTTGGGAGGAAGCCGGAGTACCCGGAGGAAACCCATGCAAGCACGGGGAGAACATGCAAACTCCACACAGAAAGACCCACCGGGCTGGGGAACGAACCAGGAACCTTCTTGCTGTGAGGCAACAGTGCTAACCACTAAGCCACCGTGCTGCCTGGGTTATCATTACAATTAAATAAATAATAATTTTTACACTCCAACAATAAATGATCAACCCAGGGTTTTAAGATTTATATTCACAACATCTGTTATCTGTGGAGTCTTGGGCACTTAAAAAAAATAGATAAATAAAACACATCCAATTATTTCACTCAAGCCCAGGAAAGGGATTTTCCAGGATCTTTCTTGTCATTTCTGTCTGTAGTTGTATGTTTTCCTCTCATTGATACCTGTCATTTTGCATATGACCTGTGTTGTAAACAAGCACAGGCTTAATGTCCAAGAATGCGCCAGAAACCAACGTTGGTCTTTAAAATAGATACAGCCAGAAAGAGTAAAACGAGTAAATACGTGTTTGGTGTTGAGTTGTTGCAGACAACTGAGGTAACAGAAGGCTTATTCAAAATAATCTCTTAACCAGGTCAATTCCAGACCTAATTTCATATCAAAAACAGACACAGCTGATAACCACACTATTTGCTTTGTTCTACAGCATTAATTTGTTTTTGCGGTTGGGTTATTTATTTATTTTTTTTTTGCAGCTAAACATATAACATGTGTCTCTAAACTGGAAAAACAGCTGTGGTTTTAGATGCTTACATTAGTGAGGAAGGTGACACTTCCTAGTAGCTTCTACGAAGTGTGTTAAATGTCACATTACAGCAGTATATGAAGAAACTGTAAATAAACGATAAATTTAAAACATTGTTTGCAAGTTCAATGAAGCATTTTTTTATAATATGAACATAGGAATAATAAAACTGTATCACATAAACTTTATTTTATATACATTTTTTTTAAAGATAATTTGCACTACTTTCAGCTCCTTTTAAAGTACCACTAGACTACAGCAACTACAATGTTGTGTGTTTTCCTCCTAAGAACTGGTGCAATTTCTTTTTCTTGTGGCTTTGGGTTATCATCAATAAATTCAATATTATGATACAGACAACACAATGTGTCCACGCCAGGTCTTAGTAGCTTTGTAATTTGAATACATATATACTAAGGGAAGATGTATTAAGTACAAGAACTGACATTGCAACTATTAATAGCAACGTGGCTGTAGTTTTTAAGTGAATTGCTTCCTGACTGCTGCTCACACCAGAGCCACATAGAGCTGGTACTCTGGTAACTCTCAGTCACACTAACTGAAGATCGCTTTTTAGAGGTGAGTGACTTTATTATTTCAGTAACAACCAAAATTAATGATTATTTAAAAAACAAAACATGTATAATTTAATTTTTGATGGATAAATTATGCAATTTATCCACCTAAGATACCAAACCATGTGTACTTTTTTGTTTTGTTTTATTGTCATTGTAGTTGAACATATAAGAAGACAGACGGAAAGACTGCAGGAAGTCTTAAATGTATTTGTGTGTACAAAAGAAACAACTATTTTTCAAAATAAATAATTGACGATAAATACATGTATTTCATAACACCATGGCGGTTACATAAATTACAGATAGACCTAAATAATGTAGTTCTATATTTATCATTTTAAAAGTTGCTGTTATTGATTTTCATCTGCAGTATGATGGTGATTCCACATGTAATAATTTATAAATTCAAAATTGTTTTTCATTATAATTTGAATTTATAAAATAGAGTTTTAAGGTAAGGAGTGTATTTTTTTTCATATTCATGATAATCTGATTACAGACAATGATCCTGATCAACATCATCATCACAATTCTGGGAACAACAGCTCTCATAATAGGTACTGTTAAAATTGTATATTGTTAAAGTTTCTAGTCATTCATATTTGTAGTTATATAATCTACTTTAATTTTTATTGATTAATTTTGTATTATTGCAATTCTTCTTATCATTACAATAGCATCAGTTAATTTTGTTTTTTTTTTTAATAATGATGTATTTTTATTTTTGTTTTAATTTTCACTTCATACATCAGTTGTGTTTTATTTATTATTTTATTTCATTTTATTTTATTTGTATTTTTGAGGATGGGTCATCAGTCTCAGAAATTAACATATCAAATATGATAAATATGTATTGAAGGGCTATAGGTCTTGTATACCTGTTACAAAAAAAATAAATGTTTTAGTAATTTTAAATTTACTTTTTCTTTTTTTCTCCAATCAGAATCAAAACAATGCAACTTAACTGGACCTACTGCTTCTCGTCAGTGTTTTGGAGCACTTGGGAGGCCAATTATGTTTCTCCTGCCAACTAATGAAACTTTAAAGATAACTTTGAAAGGAAATAACAGCATCATTTTAGTACGCAATGTGAACACATGTTATGTGGATTACAAATACAGAAATATTTCCAGATTCCTGAAGAATGGAACATTTAAAATAGACTTCTCAACAAAGGAAGACTCTGGAGACTACGAGTTGGAGCTACATTCAGCTGCCAGTGGTCTACTTTTACAGAGAGTCAACGTACATCTAGAAATATTAGGTAGGAACCTGGAGGGGGGGTAACAGCATCCGTAACATTTAACATTTCAGCATTGAAGCTATTGACAAGCTCGTCGACTGAACCCCCAGACAGGGCAGGTGTTAAAGAGAAGACCTGGTGAAAGATCTCACTACTCTTTTCAGTTACACACCATTTTGTGATCACTGTTGTTGAGACATTTGTGTGAAATCGTGCTCTCAAAGAAAACACAGGTATGATAAGACAACCCTACATCCGACACAGTAACCTTGGAAATGCTCAGACCCTTAGAGGTCAGTAAGACAAGAGTGTTTCTCCTATTGTGTGCAGCCTCTGGTTGTAAGAGACACATCTAAATCAAATTGAATTGAATTGTATTGAATCTGGCTTACAAATTAAAATCAAAGCAATTTTTAAAGATTTACATTGACATTGACATTACCAAGCCTAATGATATTTTAAAAAGCTCATAGTTCCAATTTCCAAAGCACAGCACTTCGTTCTCACTGGTGGTTGTTCAGGATGGGAAATTGTATCAAAGAAAAATTTAATACAGTCGGTTTATTTTCTAAGCAAAGCAATACAATTGTTATTTTATTGGCTTTGTATTAATTGGACTTATTTAGGAAAGTAGTTGAACTGTATTGTTGAAGTGCCTTGAGATGACTTTTGTCATGATTTGGCGCTTAAATAAAAACAGCTGAATTGAATTGAACAGAAACGGAAAGTGCATTGATCTCTGCAGTTACATGCAACTTTTTATTTATTTATTTCAGAACCAGTTGTAGATCCAACTGTGTCTGAGACGTGTCTGTCACCAGAACAGATGAACATCAGCTGTTCAGCCAAAGGAGATGGAGTTAAGTTCAGCTTATCTCTGGATGATAACGTACTGATACAGACGACAGCGGAGAGCACAGAAAAACAAAATGTTCCCAATGTTAACATTATCTTAGATGGTCAAGTGGTAGGAAAGCTGGTGTGTACGGCTTGGAACAATATCAGCAGTGAACAGAAAGTCGTCCAGCTTACAAGCTGTAAAGGTACTTCATTTTCAAAATTTCAATTCAGATTTGTTTATTTATATACTTAATTTAACTTGATTGCTCTATATTGCATTTTGAAGTTTAATAAACCGACTATGGTTGATTCATGGACCTATAAACTATAAAGTATCTTTGTCAGTGTTAAATTTGTGATGATGTTTATATTTCCTAGGTGCGAGTTTCCCACTCAGCCTGGTGATCGTGGCTGCCGTAGCAGTTGTGGTGTCTGTGCCTCTGACTTTGGCTGTTTTTCTTTGTATCAAGCACTTCAAAAGAAAAACAAGCAAATGTAGAACTGTGAAAGATGGTAAGTTTGATTTTTTTCTTTTGTGTTACATAAGAACACAATACTAAAGAATGACTTTGCATTCACTTTGCAACTTAAACAATATTCCCGATTACTACGACATTCTCTTGCACTTTGCAGTCTGAGCATGACATTTTTCCATTTTCAAGTTAGCAAATGACTGTTTTGACAACTTTTACTTCTTCCAGGCGATGCAGAAAATGATGTTGTGTACTCAGTCGTCAGAGTGACGACCACGCGGACGTAAAAATCCTCCGCTTGACGTTCGGCGACCAGGGCTGCTGCTGCAAGTCATTAAACTTTTGACTCCCTACAGTAAAACCAATTGAAGAAAAGTTTTAATTTTTTTATTTTGCAAACAGTACCTTTCATCACCACGACATTTTACAAATTTACATATTTGTATGTAAATTAGATGACATGGTAGCATGATTTGAAATATTGAAAATGAAACATTGGTGCAGCACTTGTCTTTGACACACATGGCTATTGTACAAATAGTTCAAACTCAAAGTATTACTAACCTTTTAGAAATGTATCGTTTTGTTCATCTTACTCCTGTATATATTTGTATAATATTAAATTGTACTAGTTTATATAGGTCACATTTTACATAAAACTGAAGGTGTTTTATATATTGAGTCGTGTCTTTATTATTTCAAGTTAAAAATGCTAAAATCATCATTTAAATGAATAAGTCTAAAACAGTTTTGTATTTTCATGATCAATACATGTGATGGCAGCTACCTCTAGTGGTCAGTCGAGGAACTTCAACAAATTCTAGTTCTGATTGAGCCTCAACTCGGAAGTTAGATGGTCGGCACTCTGGGTCAACCAGCAAATTCTTTTTCTACTAACTATTTACAAATCTTTTCTTCTACTTTGGTTTACCATTTTGTTTCGTGTTACATGCTTCACTCCTATAAGCATAATCCATTTTTAAATTAATAACAGAGATTTGGCATTTATAAACATATATCTCCAATGTGTTTTAACTTAATACAGTCTGGTTCCCAGCCTGGATTTAAAAGATGAATTTTTGCTGAATGACAATTTTATTGAGTTAATTTGTAGTTTTAATCTGACAGACATATTTCTTCAGAGCGAATGCATTGCCAGACCATGTGGAGGAGCAACAGTCTGCAAGCTACCAATATGGTCAAAAGGGAGATAATTAAAGTAGATGCCTGGTTATTCCACAAATGTCAGACCAAGAAGTCTGCTGGTTAGGTGTGGAGCAGGAATAAAGGTGTGGACAGGTAGCAGGATCCCACACTACTGTGCTCCTAGAGCACCGTGTTGAGAGAGGCCATCTGCTGGGACTGTCCAGAAGCTGTTATGCAGACCTCACGCAATACCTCCATAAAAATGCACTACAAAATCAAATAAAAAAAAAAAGACTTTTTGAACCTTGAACACAAAGAGAATGATGATATGTAGGAATAAAAAGAGAATTAACAGTTTTTATATTAAGATTTACAATAAAATGATGAAATCAACAGAAAAGTTTTGGGGAACATGTATCACACAACAAAGAAAGACAGCACCTTTAACCATTGACACATTCAACTATATACCGACTCACTTGTTTTGTTGATTCTTCACCTCAATCTAAAAGCCACACCGGGTCAACGCTTGCATGAATGCAAACAACCAGAGAGTCTTTTCACTCAGGAAGCAGACTGGTTTTAAGCTTGCAGCTATGAAGCAGCATAAAACCTCAACTCTCACACCTATGACAGCAGAACGGACTGTACTTGAAACAACTACACACACTCGAGACGGCAGAAAACAAGCAGCTACGGTCGACTCATTTAAACAAGATGCAGAAACCCATCTTTGAAAACTATTTGAACAAACTAGGTGGATATTTTGTAGAATCAATGTGAGATGGAAGCTATGCATTCGTTATAATGTAGTCCTTATTACATATGTGAAATATATTAACCTAAGCAATCACAGATTTTGGTAAAGCTGAAAAATAATAGAAGAACATACATCCTAATAGAGAAAAAACATGTTACAGTTTTACAGATTTGAAAAGGCAGCTTAAATGAGCAGATTCAACTTTGTGCTTGTGAGGAGGTAAAAAAACTCTTTAAAGAATCTGAAGAAATGGCAGAGCATTGGCACCAAATACTTAAAATCCTCCACCTTCTATATCTCTGTTTTCTGTAGCCTCGTCGTTCCACGTCGGGATGTTCCACAAATCAACTTGGTATAGATTTGTGCATACTGTCAAACAAATGTTTGACCTGGTGTAAGAATGTGCATACTGCCACACAGATTTCCTTCAGCTGAAAAAGCCCAAATATTAAGCCCAATTTATGTTCCTCTGGATCTTCTGATTTGAAAACATTTCATCATGCATTTGAATACTTATGATTTACACCCAAAAGATGAAAGGAAACCACATGTAACCTAATTTTCTCACATATATTGAGCCTTAAAGTGATTACCAACCTAAATCCAAAGAAAACCATTACGGTTTCTCCGTTTATCTGACGTAAAGATGTTGACTTACATCAATGAGTGATCGCTTGTGAGATGCACACACCAACACACACAAAATGATATGAACTCTCATTCTCTCTAAGATGAAAGTCACAAAATTAGTTTTTAAATGACAAGAGTAGACAGTTATATGTGTTTCCTATAAATGACTGTGTGAAGTTGTACATGATTATACAACAATGGCAGCTTTGGCACAACTACAAGACATTGAAGAGTTTGGAGGGAGCGCGTCCTCGGGGACCACGTCTGCAATATATTTGCCTTTATAATTTAATGTGGAGAAAATACCAAATAATGCATTTTTCCTGGCCTTAACTTTGGACAAAAATGTCCTGAGAATGTTGTTTGAATGAATATTTATATTCAAATTAATCTCCTAAAGGGAGCAGACTGCACAGAGTGTAGTTGTCATGCATGGTTTCAGTTTCGCCTTTATTGGTATGTTCAATCATATATTTTTTTCTTTTTAAAGTTTTTGGATTTGGGTGCATGCATAGTTTTGAAGATTGATTTTTTTTTTTTTTTTTTGGCATGCACATTGGCAAGATTTTTGGACGAAAGCCAAACAACATTTTACAATGTCCTGCACCCTTCTAACTTACTTCTCTCCTACTCCAAATTTATCATATAATTCCATAACTCCTCTCACTGAGTGTTAAACCCTTTCTAAAGGTCTACAAAGACACACTGCAGCTCCGTCTTACCTTCAGTTCTCAATGTCCCACTTCTAAGCCCTTTTTATGTACATACTCCTGCTAATTCCAACACCTAGTCACCTTTCCTCACAAATGATGCACCATGTACTCTTACCCATCTGATAACATTTGTTCTGTTGTCCAGTGGTGTGGAGGCACCTCTTGACCACTCAGAGCCATGCAAAAACATCTGCTACAAGATTAAAATGGATATATATGCCATGGAAAAAGGTTTATACCAAATCATGGGACTAACCACTAATATATATATACAGACAGATAAAAAAAAACAACAACTATAAAACAAAGACATAATTATTACTAGCGGAGTCGGTTTTCGCTGTGTGATTCGGACACTGACTAAACTCGATTTTCCATGCAAAAACAAGTCTACATTTGCTCTAAACTGGCATCTATATATTGAGCTTTGGTTAGTTGCTGTTAGGATTCATCCTCTTGCATGTGAGCGACGTCTGAAGGATGGAAGATTAGCGAGGAGGACAAATACCTGCAAGAGTGGGACAATTTTGGGCCACAAGACGAAGCCTTTCAAGCTTCATTGACATGTAAAAGAGTGTAGTGGCAATAATGACCCACACTCACATTACTGTTTCTTATCTGCATATTTTATTTTAAAAAGTCATATCTATGTCCCTCAATCTGAAAAGCATTTCAGGGCTTCCTCCCTCACACCAAAGATGTATTGTCTTGTTCTTTTGCCACCATATGCTCGTTTTCAAGCGCAGTTTTGCGCACAAAGTGCAAGTGGGTTATCATTACAATTGAATAAATAATAATTTTTACACTCCAATAATAAATTATCAACCCAGGGTTTTGAGATTTATATTCAAAACATCTGTTATCTGTGGAGTCTTGGGCACTTAAAAAAAATAAATAAATAAAACACATCCAATTATTTCACTCAAGCCCAGGAAAGGGATTTTCCAGGATCTTTCTTGTCGTTTCTTTCTGTAGTTGTATGTTTTCCTCTCATGGATACATGTCATTTTGCACATGATCTGTGTTGTAAACAAGCACAGGCTTGATGTCCAAGAATGCGCCAGACACTAACGTTGGTCAGAAAAGAGCCCGTCTTTAAAATAGATACAGCCAGAAAGAGTAAAACGAGTAAATACGTGTTTGGTGTTGAGTTGTTGCGGACAACTGAGGTAACAGAAGGCTTATTCAAAATAATCTCTTAACCAGGTCAATTCCAGACCTAATTTCATATCAAAAACAGACACAGCTGATAACCACACTATTTGCTTTGTTCTACAGCATTCATTTGTTTTTGCGGTTGGGTTATTTTTTATTTTTTTTTGCAGCTAAACATATAACATGTGTCTCTAAACTGGAAAAACAGCTGTGGTTTTAGATGCTTACGTTAGTGAGGAAGGTGACACTTCCTAGTAGCTTCTATGAAGTGTGTTAAATGTCACATTATAGCAGTATATGAAGAAACTGTAAATAAACGATAAATTTAAAACATTGTTTGCAAGTTCAATGAAGCATTTTTTTTATAATATGAACATGGTAATAATGAAACTGCATCACATAAACTTTATTTTATATACATTTTTTTTAAAGATAATTTACACTACTATCAGCTCCTTTTAAAGTACCACTAGACTACAGCAACTACAATGTTGTGTGTTTTCCTCCTAAGAACTGGTGCAAATTATTTTTCTTGTGGCTTTGGGTTATCATCAATAAATTCAATATTATGATACAAACAACAAAATGTCTCCACGCCAGGTCTTATTAGCTTTGTAATTTGAATATATATATATATATATATATATATATATATATATATATATATATATATATATATACTACTAGAATATATAGTACAATATGAGCACAAGGGTTTGCCATCATCTTAAAAAAATCTGCATGACAGACTTTCTTAAGCTATCTGGCTGCCTCAAATAAAAAAATAACATCTTAGTTCTGCATGTCAGACTACCAGAAAATAGCAGATGAACGTCCAGAACGGACATTGCAACTATTAATAGCAACGTGGCTGTAGTTTTTAAGTGAATTGCTTCCTGACTGCTGCTCACACCAGAGCCACATAGAGCTGGTACTCTGGTAGCTCTCAGTCACACTAACTGAAGATCGCTTTTTAGAGGTGAGTGACTTTATTATTTCAGTAACAACCAAAATTAATGATTATTAAAAAAAAACAACAACATGTAATTCTATTTTTGGTGGATAAATTATGCAATTTATCCAACTAAGATACTAAACCATGTGTAGTTTTTTGTTTTGTTATATTGACATTGTACTAGAACATATAAGAAGACAGACGGAAAGACTGCAGGAAGTCTGAAATATATATGTGTGCAAAAAAAAAAACATTTTTAAATAAAAATAATTGAAGATAAATATATCCATCTCATAACACCATGGCTGTTACATAAATTACAGATAGACCTAAATAATGTAGATTTATATTTATCATTTTAAAAGTTGCTGTTATTGATTTTCATCTGCAGTATGATGGTGATTCCACATGTAATAATTTATAAATTCAAAAGTGTTTTTCATTATAATTTGAAATTCTAAAATAGAGTTTTAAGGTAAGGACTATACTTTTTTTCATATTCATGATCATTTTATTACAGACAATGATCCTGATCAACATCATCATCACAATTCTGGGAACAACAGCTCTCAGAATAGGTACTCTTCAAATTTTATATTATTAAAGTTTCTTTATATTCATAGTTTTATCTTCTCATTTATATTTATAATTGATTCATGTTGTATTATTGCAAATGTTCTTAAGAAATGTGTGTGTGTGTGTGTGTATATATATCTATATATATATATATATATATATATATATATATATATGTAGAGAGAGAGAACAAGATTTTAAAAGTAAAAGGAATCCCATGTATTTCAATAATACATATATTTTTATTTTTATATATTTTGTTTCACTTTTTACATCAGTTTTATTTATTTATTTTATTTATTTATTGTTTCGTATTTTTGAGGATGGGTCATCAGTCTCAGAAATTAAAATCAAATATGATAAATATGTATTGAAGGGCTATAGGTCTTGTATACCTGTTCCAAAAAAAATTTAATGTTTTAGTAATTTTTAATTTACTTTTTCTTTTTTCTCCAATCAGAATCAAAAGAATGCAACTTAACTGGACCTACTGCTTCTCGTCAGTGTTTTGGAGCACTTGGGAGGCCAATTATGTTTCACCTACCAACTAATAAAAATTTAAAGATAACTTTGAAAAGAAATAACAGCATCATTTTGAAACACAGTGTTAAAACGTGTAATTTGGAAGACAAATACAGAAATATCTCATTCCTGGAAAATGGAACATTTAAAATAGACTTCTCAACAAAGGAAGACTCCGGAGACTACGAGTTGGAACTAAATTCAGCTGCCAGTGGTCGACTTTTACAGAGAGTCACCGTACATCTAGAAATATTAGGTAAGAACCTGGAGGGGGGGGGGGGGGGGTAACAGCATCCATAACATTTAACATTTCAGCATTGAAGCTATTGACAAGCTCGTTCGACTGAACCCCCAGACAGGGCAGGTGTTAAAGAGAAGACCTGGTGAAAGATCTCACTACTCTTTTCAGTTACACACCATTTTGTGATCACTGTTGTTGAGACATTTGTGTGAAATCGTGCTCTCAAAGAAAACACAGGTATGATAAGACAACACTACATCCGACACAGTAACCTTGGAAATGCTCAGACCCTTAGAGGTCAGTAAGACAAGAGTGTTTCTCCTATTGTGTGCAGCCTCTGGTTGTAAGAGACACTATCTAAATCAAATTGAAATGAATTGTATTGAATCTGGCTTACAAATTAAAATCAAAGCAATTTTCAGAGACTGACATTACACAAAGTACATTTTGCAAACATGTTGTTAAACTACCATTGGCATCACCATCTTCTCCTCATTTATAAAACTCATAGTTACCAAGCCTAATAATATTTTAAAGAGCTCATACTTCCAATTTTCAAAGCACAGCACTTCGCACTCACTGGTGGTTGTTCAGGATGGGAAATTGTATCAAAGAAAAATTTATTACAGTCGGTTTATTTTCTAAGCAAAGCAATACAATTGTTATTTTATTGGCTTTGTATTAATTGGACTTATTTAGGAAAGTAGTTGAACTGTGTTGTTGAAGTGCCCTGAAATGACTTTAGTCATGATTTGGCAGTTAAATAAAAACAGCTGAATTGAATTGAACAGAAACGGAAATTGCATTTATCTCTGCAGTTACATGCAACTTTTTATTTATTTATTTCAGAACCAGTTGTAGATCCAACTGTGTCTCAGACGTGTTGGTCACCAGAACAGATGGACATCAGCTGTTCAGCCAAAGGAGATGGAGTTAAGTTCAGCTTATCTCTGGATGATAACGTACTGATACAGACGACAGCGGAGAGCACAGAAAAACAAAATGTTCCCAATGTTAACATTATCTTACATGGTCAAGTGGTAGGAAAGCTGGTGTGTACGGCTTGGAACAATGTCAGCAGTGAACAGAAAGTCGTCCAGCTTACAAGCTGTAAAGGTACTTCATTTTCAAAATTTCAATTCAGATTTGTTTATTTATATACTTAATTTAACTTGATTGCTCTATATTGTATTTTGAAGTTTAATAAACCGACTATGGTTGATTCATGGACCGATAAACTATAAAGTATCTTTGTCAGTGTTAAATTTGTGATGATGTTTATATTTCCTAGGTGCGAGTTTCCCACTCAGCCTGGTGATCGTGGCTGCGGTAGCAGTTGTGGTGTCTGTGCCTCTGACTTTGGCTGTTTTTCTTTGTATCAAGCACTTCAAAAGGAAAAAAACAAGCAAATGTAGAACTGTGAAAGATGGTAAGTTTGATTTTTGTCTTTTGTGTTACACAAGAACACAATACTAAAGAATGACTTTGCATTCACTTTGCAACTTAAACAATATTCCCGATTACTACGACATTCTCTTGCACTTTGCAGTCTGAGCATGACATTTTCCCATTTTCAAGTTAGCAAATGGCTGTTTTGACAACTTTTACTTCTTCCAGGCGATGCAGAAAATGATGTTGTGTACTCAGTCGTCAGAGTGACGACCACGCGGACGTAAAAATCCTCCGCTTGACGTTCGGCGACCAGGGCTGCTGCTGCAAGTCATTAAACTTTTGACTTCCTACAGTAAAACCAATCGAAGAAAAGTTTTTATTTTTTTATTTTGCAAACAGTACCTTTCATCAAAACGACATTTTACAAATTTACATATTTGTATGTAACTTAGATGACATGGTAGCATGATTTGAAATAAAACATTGGTGCAGCACTTGTCTTTGACACACATGGCTATTGTACAAATAATTCAAACACAAAGTATTACTAACCTTTTAGAAATGTATCGTTTTGTTCATCTTACTCCTCTATATATTTGTATAATATAAAATTGTACTAGTTTATATAGGTCACATTTTACATGAAACTGACGATGTTTTATATATTGAGTCGTGTCTTTATTATTTCATATTAAAAATGCTAAAATCATCATTTAAATGAATAAGTCTAAAACAGTTTTGTATTTTCATGATCAATACATGTCATGGTTTTCTACAATTTTCCGACCCACATGCAAAACACTTTCAGGTTGTAAAAAGGAGTTTATTCCTGAAGATATGAATTATTGTCCTGGGTTAATGATCATTAAAGGGAACAGAATTTTTTAGTTTCTGAATGAATATGTTATTAGTAATTTTGATATGATTTGCCGCCAGTAGTTGTCATGTGATTAAGCTGTTTGCGTATGTTTTAATTTTGAAGTGTTTGAGGTTATTAGTTACAAACAGAAAAAAACCCCTTCAGTCTCACTTGTCCACGTGCTGCAAAGATCATTCACGACCGCATGGTGGAGACAAAGGCCACGGCAGGTAACACGGGGTAGCAAAGTGCAACAACCTGCATATCTCTGGTAACTTATTATACCACGACTTTAAAGAAGCTGATGTTGTTTTCTGTATGCCTTAATTACATTTATGCTTCGTTGTAGAAACTATTATTTCTGTACATGAACCAACAGTTTGATTTTGTTGAGAGATATAATGTATAAGCAGGGGATGACTTTGCACCTCAATACAGTTTAGAAAATGTTGCTTTGTCTACACAAAATATTGAACAGACTGAGTGGACCTCTCAAAAAAATATCTCCATATAATATACTGATTGGTATAAGGAAGGGATACTTTGTTGTTCCCTGTTGTTTGAGCAGGCGCCTGTTGCATATATATAAACATCATCTCAGGAAAAAGATCGATGCTGAAATGGAATCTGTCTAAATCATCTTCTATCATCTGATGCAGATTTAACTTTTTGTTCCATTCAAACCATAACATGTAATTGTTTACTCCCAAATATAAGAAGTCCATGAATATTAAATTACCTCCAGAGTATCATTATCATAAAGTTGAAAAGCATTTTTTTTTTCTTTTTGCTCAGCATGTCTAAGCTAAGTTTCAGTTTCTGACATGTCAGAAAATAAGTTATTTAACAGCAGAATAAAAACTTACCACATTCATAGTATTATAAAACCCAGTTTCTGCTGAGCTTCATTGGAACTATGTCAACAGAATGGGGAGGATTAATTGTGGGGACTGTAAACTCTACATGCAGTTCACTGGAACAAATCCTCACTCTCACATCATCAATTACACCACACAGCACAACGTAGTGCAAACCACACCCTCTTGCTCATTGAAGCTGTCTAAAGCTCTATTTCAGACTGCTTCATTTTCCATATTCTGGTGGTAATTCATGTCGGCGTCAGGTCTGAAAAACCCCACGACAACCACTGTGTGCCTGGCAAGCGGCTGTAAATTGTCATGCCAATACGACATGATGTCAATACTGTGACCGAGGATATAACTCACTTCAATTAATGTCCAAGCTCACATGAATGTCAAATACTGTATGCTACTGTTCTTCTACCTATCACAGACATGAAACATGAGGAAAATTAAAGAACGACATGACAAATGACTGAATACGACTGATCGAATCAACTGATAAGTAATTAATGATGACCATGCAGTCTTTTTTTTATCTGTTCCTTTAGTTGCACTTTTCCATCCTTGCACACATGTTTTTTCACAATATGAAACTGACTTTATACTTCAGTCTTGTGGAATAAAACTTCAGAGTTCCTATACATCTCCCTTGCCATCCTTGGTTTCTGCCCTTGTGTAGTTTTCATTGGGTTACTGCTAAAAAAAAGGTTGAGGATTTCCTAATAAGCCTGGCGTTTCTGCTTTGACAACATGTGGCCTGAGCGTAATAGGGTTTCAACTGAAGCAGCCCAATGAGTTGGCCTTGATTTGGAGAATGACTCCATTTAGTTTTGTCTGACAGCCTGCTGCTTCCACAGCTGCAGCTTTTATCCTGCATTCGCGCTCCAGATTTTACTGTATAGGTCTGGCAGACAGCCAGATGAGAGAGTGGAACAGTGTTCAAGCATGAATAAACATCACACATGTTTAACTTGTACGGTGGCAAAATGGTATGTTTTTTTTTTTTGTTATTTTTTGTTTAATAAAAAGGGAAACCTGAATTAAAGAAATTATGCAGAGGTGTAAAATCTATATTTTTCTCATTCGCCAGTCAAAAGTCAAGCTCTGTTTCTCGACAATATAAACATTACAGTTTATTTACATGCATGAATACCAGTTTGGAACAGAACATGTGTGTATGTGTGTTTGGTTTTACTTCACACTCGACAACAGCCAAAAACTGTTAGAAAGGTCAATAAAAGTGAATAAATCCTATTTTTACATCAGGTAGATTCTGATAACGCAGCGTTGCCTAAATGCTGTAGTCACTGCTGATTTTGCCACAGAAACGACATTTGAAACGAGACATTCAGCTGCAAATGTTCACCTGCAACTCTGCAGCTGCCCTGACGATGATTAACGGAGCTGTGAGCCCCTGCTGGCTGTGATTGACATAAGGTGGACGTGTTCCAGCCAGCTTCTCAGGCCTTTTTGTTCCACCAATTTGCAACATACTAGTGTGAGAAAACAGGCTTCAAAACTGCTTCAAAACCTCTGGGTGATGTCATGGAGGGTTTTCCAGTAATTATACAGTCTAAAAGTGGAACATTTTTGGAGTGGTCATATAAAAATATATCCAACCCCTGGGCCAGCAAGCGCAACTAAGAACAGAGATTTGTGGAGATTATCTGATATCAGCCTATGTTACTATGCAAGAAACTCCAGAAGACACAAGTGGACGCTGCCACAATCACCTGGATTACCGACTACTTCACAAACAGACCCCGGTTTGTGAGACTGGACAGTTGTGAGTCTGACCAAGTGGTCAGCAGCACAGGAGCTCCACACGGGACTGTACTTTCACCATTCATCTTCACACTTCATCTGCTAAAATACACAGGTGACTCTGCAGTTGTGGGGTGTATCAGTGCTGTACAAGAGACTGCAGAGTACAGAGAACTGGTGGACTGTTTTGCAGAATGGTGTAGGAGCAATAACCTCAACTTGAATGTGAACAAGAAAAATGGGTTGAATACTGCAACTATTAATTTCCCTTTGGGTATTAATATTGTATTTTTGAATTTTAAATAGAATAAAGCTAGAGGCGCAGATTGTAGCAGCACCCAAATGTAGGAGAGGAGGTGTAAGGTGTAGTTGAAACAAAAAAAAAAAGATTTCTTGAAACAAAAAGCACTGCAAGGCAGGGATAACATAGAATAAACCAAATGGAAACTAAAGTCAGAGCTCTAAATAAACCAAAAACCCAGAAACCCACATGGAGGCCAAAACACAGAGAACCTAAGGGAACAAGGCCAGCAAAGCAACAGGAACCAAACAAGTACAAACCAGTATGGAAGAAGGGGAAGACAAGACACTATATACTCACCAGACTGATGAGACACAGGTGCAAACAATCAGGGCAGATGGGAAGAGGGGAAGTCAAACTAATAACTAGAACTATACAGAAGGGCATAGACTTTCAAAATAAAACAGGGACAAAACAAACCCAAAACCCGGACAACAGATATTCAGATATTATACTTTATAAGCCAACGTTTCCCTCTGTCGTTTATCTCATTAATTAGACACTTTTGACCCAATCAAAATGAAAATGAACCCTGTTTCCTATTGATATACAGTGGCTGCTAGTTTCTCCGAAGCTGGAAAAAAGTTAAATAGAGGTCAAAGTCTGTCAAGCCTGTTAATAATGTGACCACATTAACTTCTGAAGCTCAAATATGTCTGAGAAGGATTTCAGGGTTGTTTGAACAATAAAACCACTTAACTCCCAACAAAGGCTACTTAGTCTGCACAATATCTAAAATAATGACTCGTACAAATAAGAGCAACTTCAAGGTACCAGTGTGATTGTTCTGTTCAATGAAAAATAGTAGCTTTCTACTTTAATTTATTTTAAATGTTAACAAGCCTCATGGGTTTCCAGGCAATTTCTTTCTGTGGCCACTACCGTGCCTGAATCGTTAATTAATGAACTTGGTAAGAAGGCATTCATGCCAGTGTGGAGTACAATAAATACAGTTTAGTCTTTGTTCCAAAAAAAGAGAAGTGCAATGGTCCATAAGCTGAGCCTCCTGGAAATGAAGTCATTTTAGGTTTCAGAGCTCTCAGCCAGCGAAAATCCCATCCTGAGTGATGTGAGTACTTAAGAGGAATGATTCATAATGAAGCTCAGCAGGCAAAAGTGAATAGTCATTTAGACAAGCCCAGGCAAGTTCAAAATCTAGTGTACTTGCATTAGTGCGTGTGCATTCGTGTAAGTAAACAGTGGCATGTGCAAACCCAAAAACACTTTCTTTTTCATGCCGTGACACTTTCTCACCCGCCCACACACAACCAGACACACATACACGTCTTTTGTGCCTCTTTTCCATTGAAACCATGGAAATGCAGAGCAAACAAGTGCTGTCATTTGGTTGGCAGGCAGCTCACAGGCCTCTGTGTATGAGAAGCACTGTGCCAAGCTGCTGTGTCAGACGTAGGATGGGGCACCATTAATGCCTTACTAGACAATTTAACATTCGTATGAGAGGGAATTCAACTGAAATATCCCCAAAATTTACATAACATAAAAGTGTAAAACAATGACGCGCAGATGTTGCACTTTTATTCATAAACATTCCTGAATTTGCATGGGCTGTGGGATTGTTGGTCTTTAATTTGGTCAAGAAAAGTTGATAAACTTAGGTCAAGAATAGAAGTAAGGGATTTTGGTGACTTTTTAAGGTCATTTTCCACGAAAGCCTTGAAAGTGTGAATGTTAAACAAGATTGCTTGTTCTTGGAACTAATAAATTCCTGGGTTGTATAAGGTTGATGTATGCACTGATGGGTGCATCCGAAAGCCACAAGCTTTAACGGCTATTATCATGCTAATTCTAGGGTGTTCGCTGGCAAAAACCAAAATACTTGGTTTGGGCTGCAAAACTCTCATTTTTTAGGGTATTTAATGCATTTTTCTTGACCGTTATGGGTTTCAACTTGTTTTACTGATTGCTGGGTTTTGGCTGAAGAAAAGGATTTTTTTTCTCTCATTGTTGAGGGTTTACTGATTCGATGATCGTAGATGAAAAACTTCATCTATTATTCAACGGCACTGAAGTGCTATTTTGAAAAATAGGTTTGTGGAATATAAGTATTAGCCATTTATGTCTATTAGAGATTTTTTCATGTTTATTGAAGAACAGAATACCACCACAATTAGAGCCAGCCCACCCCCCCCCCCCCCCCCCCCCCCCCCCACCCCCCCACACACACACACACATTTCCCTGTCACATCGTTTGGAAGTGTGCATGCCTGAATAAATGCAAGAAAGGCATTTGTGGTACTGACTGTGTATCTATATTGTCTGCATATTAATCATCCGCCTGCTTTGATGCATAGCATTTTATCCTGCAACTTAAATTAGTTCAAGGGATCCTTAATGCATTATCTTCCCTTCCAAAGTGTTGTAGTTTGCAAATAAATCATCCTTTGAAGTAAGTGTGACTTGAAAAGAAAAGGCAGGAATAGAGTTAGAGTTTCTCTTCTTCATCTTCAGGCCATCAATCAGCAGCAGAGCGAGTCAGAGCATCTGGACTGCAGATCCTGTGCCGATCCTCTCTGTTTATTGCCAAAAAAATGATTTCTCAATGAAAGCGAACATTTGCATTAACATAATGACGATACTGTGCTTACCACATCTGTGGCATTTGCACATTGTCATGCGTAGACTTCTGATCTGTTTTTGGCTGTCCTAGTGTAAAGATTTAATGTGTAACATTTATGGTGATCTTTTTGAAGAAATGCCTCATAATATTCACATTTATGTATAATCAGAGCAAACCGGCTCCAGAGAGGCTTTGAGTAAAGCAACTTAATCCATTTGTTTTGTTATTATTTATTTTATTTTATTTTTTTACAAGATTGCCAACAGAGAACATACATCTGAAGATATTTTCTATTTTGGGTGGGATGGCCTCTGAAATAACTCTTTACTGAGGTAACTTTAAAGCTTTGCCCTGAAACTAATCAGTATTAATGAAATTCTTTTTGCTGAGTGCCAGTGGGCTCTTCGGGGCAGACTCCACGGTGACAACTCAGTGACGACTGGAAAACCTGTTGAGCCATGCTCTGCTAGTGTCTTCTTATCCAAAAGAGGCTTTTCTTTCTTTTCTTTTTTTTTTTTTTTTTTTAAAGATGATAATAAAATAAGACAGACCATTCAAGGTCATTTGCACCAATTATTTAAATCTGTGAGACACAATCCAGGTTTTGTGGTGGAGTGGGTCTCATATTTGTTTCACTCCAAATACGCTGATGGTGTTTCCAGCTGCAAATCCTAATTTAGTGTGCCAAACTGAAAAAAACAACACAAAATCCTGACACTTGAATGCACATCAATCAAAATTTAAGTTGCAAGTTTGAGTCATAAGCCTAAAAATGCAGATGAGCTCATGTTTGATGGTGCAGCGGTGAAGCTCAATGGTTTATTGTATGAAAAACACCCACAAATCTCTGGATGTATCAAACATTATGTCATATTAACGCAACTATAATTACACAATCCCTGTCATTTACACAGGGATGGGTTTCTGTGAAGTCAGTGCGTGGGAGAGAGAGCTTCAGAGTTCTCAAGCTGCTTCTTTTCATGAATCGTTTTCAACGTTGAAATGTTTATCTTTTCTTTACTGGGTTTCATGAGCACATTTTTGTGCAGCTTCCAGTTTTTGGTGTTAATTCTACAGAACCAAAGTAACTGGAATGTGACTGAAATCACGATTTCTGATAGAAACATGAGTTACATTTCTTTCTCAGTGAGAAACTGTGTGTGCTTGTTCGTGATGAAACACAGCAATGATCTGCAAGAGCTGCAGTGAAAAACTGCGAATGCACTTTCTGGTATGAATGAGAATAAAACACCAATAAGAATAAAAACATGAGCAAGGAAACTGCCAAAAATTCAAACATTAAAGCAGTTGAGTGTATTGTAGAGGCAATTTGAAGGTTAAGCGAGTGTGAAATCTCCGCTTGACTATTACTCATCCAGGCAAGACATTATTAAGCCTAAATGAAGCATAATAATCTTAAATAAGTAAAAATGTAGATACTCGATCTGTGCCAGAATGATTTCACCACATCACGTTAATCTTTTGATGTTTCGGTTAGTCGTGGTTCGTGTTAGATTTTGTGGTTTTGGCCTTGTTTTCGCAAGCTGATAGATGAATAAGTGTTTGTGCGAAGGTATTTTGTAATATTTCTACTTTTGCTTCTCCTGCAGTGAAATTGGCATGTTTGGTACTAACTAACTACTTCAAGGCAGAGATGTAAAATAAATAAATACATAAATATAAATGGATGAAAAGGCCTCTAAAGAAGCTCAGAGAAAACTTAAAAATGATTTCCAAAAATTTTTCCATTGGGGTTAGAGCTGTGCTGTCCATTCGCTTTCAACAGCTGAACCTTTTTCTAGATTGAGTTGGACCTTAAGGTCTCTGCCTTCTGGCTGCACTCGCATGTATATTAAACTCTGAAACTGGCCCGAAACATTAAATTATTTGTCTCTTGAGTAACACAGTAATTAGACAGGATGTTTGGTTGTTTATTTTAAGCATTGGAGAGATGGATGTAGCATCAACCGTAGGTGATTCATCCTGCATGACTTAAACAAGTAATGCAGATAACTCCAGTACAGGCACGTCCCACCTCCCCGTGTCTCTTTGATGGAATTATGACCCTCCGTGCACTATATTTAACCCTCTGACAATTGTACGTCCACTCTGTGTGATTCAGGAGGTCCAGTCTGAGTCTATCGGCAGAATAAATGCTTTTTCAGTTGGTTATGGATGTCTGGCAGGGATGAACGACACAAAAGGGGGAGTGCAACAGAAATGGAAAAAAAAAAAGTACGAGAGAGCTGGGACTTGTACTCTGTGGGAGTTGTGACCTTGTGCCAACTTCTGTGGAACTTTCATAGCGCTGGCACAGTTTCTACTGAAACACGTAACTGCTTCTTTTAAGAGCATTGTCAGGACAGAGCAGAGGTACGCAAGAAAAACGTCTGTGGGAATGTTCGTACCATTAAAAAGGCTGTTAAAAGGCAGGAAGAAAGGAAGGGAAGTAAAGAAAGTATGAAGAGAATGCTTAATGTGGAAAGGAGACAAGAGGCGGACAGTGAGGCAGAATAAGGACCATGGAGACTTCTTTAAAGTCAATGACATTCGTTTGGCTTTTGCTGCTCTGCTTTGCTTGTTTTGATTTGTTCTCCTGGTGTTACTTCCTGTTTTCTATCCTTAACTTTTAAATTTTTTCTCTGAATCCATGAATACATGAGTGTATGTATCGGTGTATATTTGTATGTATATATATTTAAGTACATGTACAAGTGTGTATGTATTTCACATTCATGGATATACTAGTAGGCAGCACGGTGGATTAGTGGTTAGCACTGTTGCCTCACAGCAAGAAGGTTCCTGGTTCGGTTCCCGGCCTGGTGGGTCTTTCTGTGTGGAGTTTGCATGTTCTCCCCGTGCTTGCGTGGGTTCCCTCCGGATACTCCGGCTTCCTCCCACAGTCCAAAAACATGCAGGGTAGTTTAATTGATCTTTCTAAATTCTCCCTAGGTGTGAATGTGGGTGTGATTGGTTGTTTGTATGTGGCCCTGGATGGACTGGTGACCTGTCCAGGGTGGACCCCTGCCTTTCGCCTGATATGCGTCGGGATAGGCTCCGACAGACCCCGTGACCTGGAAACGGATAAAGCGGGTATAGATAATGGATGGATGGATGGATATACTAGTGTATACTAGTGTCCTAACCATGAATTGTGACATAATATACAACACACAATATATAATGTCTAAAGAGATGATAAATGTGGGATCATTAAGTTATCTCAAATACATGTTAACACATTCCAACGCGACACGTTATACACTCATTCACATACACTACAACACATCACAGTCACCAAGCTGCACCCATCACTGTCTTGTCTTTTCTTTCCTGGTCTTTCACATCCCACCATCGGGGATCTTAGTCCTCTTTGTCAGAATTTTAATTCTTTTTCTGTCTTTCTTCTTTTTTTTTTTAGTGATAAATAAAATGTAGCTAGACTGTCAAAAGGGCGCTTCAAACACACTCATGCAGACACAAAAAAAACCCTCTGTTGCAAAATTAAATATATATATACATATATATATATGTGGCTTTTAGGTTTTGCCAAACTTGGTATTAACCATTAATATTTATGCAGACAAAGGGGAAAAAGTTTTTATTAATTTAAAAAAAAAAAAAACTTAAAATAAATAAGTAAATAAATGTTTCTCTGAATCTCCTGAATCAACAGCCCTGATCAAAAGCTGTCTGCTGAATGACAAACTAAAATGGCCAAATCAATGCTTTTAAATGAAATATTATTCCTACATGTAGTTTATGTCAGGACTAGTGCAAACATCTTGATTATACTTTCAGTTCAACTTTTCATATCCCCAGCCAGGTTTTGGTGAGAGCAGGCCTCTAAAACATGACCCATCTTTTTTTTACTATATATAAATATATATAATTTTATATAAATTTTAAACAGATATGAGAAGTCAGTGTTGCACATGTCTGACTTCCATCAGACGCTCTAAAGTCTACCTGGCAACTTGATGGAGGTCACGCTGGCTATTTATATTCTTTTAGGTAAACATAAGAGCATTGACGATATTGCTTTCATGAAACGTATATTCTGCACAACTTTCACAAGACCATCATGAATAAATATTGAGTGCAAAGTGAAATACATCTTCTGCCAGATGGGTTCTGTAAAACTCTTCTCATGTCAGCCTGATGAGGTCAGCAGTGTTGATTCTGTTACACAGAAAACGTGACACAAAATGACAAGTTGTCAGCACGTTTTCCAAGCACTGAACATTTGTTAATGGTGTGATACAATTGTTTTTCTTATTTTGATTTTACACTCGTAAGTTCAGTATAAACAGCTTCATTACAGGACCGGGAAGATAAGATCAGGAGTGCATACATCTGTCAGAGCCACACACATGATAGATGATATTTCAGAGAAACCATTCAGGTTTCACTGAAATAATGACACAAAATTAATGGGATACATGTGCCAAGAAGTTTTTTGTTACATTAAGTTTATGAGAAAATGACAGTTTTCCCCTTTGTCAACATAATTCTTTTTTTTTAGATATCTTGATAAGGCAAACTGAAAGACTGGACTGAAAGAACTTCCTCTGTGAACATTATTGAGGTTTTTCCAGGTTATGTTGTGGGAAAAACCTGCTTGGGTTGCTGCAATATCATCAGCCGCAACAACAAAACATTCAGCCTACGATTGTGCAGGTCAGGCCGATGCCTACATATGATCTCTGAAGCATCAGGGCGTGCATGTTGGATGTCTGGATAGTGGGGGTTTGTGGTCCACCCAGTACCAGGAACGCTGGCAGCAGATCTTTTGAGATCTGTTAGTTGTGGGATGAAATCTCCATGGAGATGGATTGTTTCAGCAAATGCTGCAGATGCTGTATTAGACTGAAATGTGGTGAGCCAGGATATCGATTTGGGCTTTTTGTTCCGTCCTCATGAATACCAGGACATAAAATATCCCAAAAGGATGTTGGAACCAGATGATCAATGTCACTCCCGTCATCTGTTAGTAGTTTTAATGTGGCTGATTGGTGGATTATGTCAGAAAATGTTCTTGACAATCACCCCAGATGTGATGAATCCTATTTTCTTTACAGCGATCCCCCCCTTCCCCGATTCCCCTCACAAGATATATTACTTGTCTGAGATCTGAGCATCTGTGTGGTCACGCTGACAGGGTCTCGTGATCAGTGGCTGTCTCTTTTTAAATCTCTTTTTAATGATTTTCAAAACAAAGCTCAGCCTGAGCTTATGGTCAAAGCCAATAAAAATGTGAAAAAGATCCATGTGGCTGCAGTGAACTACATAGAGGTCTAAGTAAACAAATGGTAGGGGGTGTGATTTCCTATTATCATATATGTAAAAAAAAAACAAAAAAACATATGCATCAATAAATGAAGACAAAACACAGCCTTGTTCTTGTTACCTTGCCAACAGGATGATCACTTTAAGCAGAGCAGATTTGCTCTTTTTATGGGTAAAATTAAGATTTTCTTTTTAAAATTAACAATACAATGACTCTCTGGGAAGATCTTCACATGTTTGAAGGAGTTCAACAGTTTACTTTTCTATAGTAATGTAGATAACACATCTTTTATTAGATTTGGAAATTGAGCAACATCACATCAGAGAGGAGACACGCTCAGAGTGCTCCATGTACAGTGACCTTTTGTAACACAAATCTTTATTATAAAACAGCTTGCACGAGTGTTTTAGTTGTACCCCTCAGTTACAAGTCTGAGACCTTTAATACAAACAAAACTACCAGTTATGCAGCTAAACACGCGATAACGGAGCTGTGCATCATTACACCCTATAGGAAGCTAAAGTTAAGGTCGTGTGTGCTGCTCATAAAGGCTTCTGAGTTACTGTGAATGTCTTTCATTTACATCTGCGAAGTAATGGCTAGAAGGTTGCATGTGGAGTCTTTAACATCCACGTATAGCTCGGGTATAAGCACTCAAACAGAAAGGCACCAAACGCACCGTCATTGAGCCGAGGCAACAGATTGGTACCGTATGCCACCGCAAACCTGGACTGAATTTGATCCATAATGAGGAAATGCTTCGTTAAGCTTCGTCTTTGAACCCCTCAGGGCCATCCCAAAACTGGTCACAGTGGTTCCTTAGTACACTAAGCGGCACAAAGAAGCCATATGAAGAAGAATGATTATGCTCCGTTAGGTCTTTTTTCACAGCTCAGAAGTCGGGTTTATCAAAGGCGCTAAGTAGCTAAAGTGATATGTTTATTTCCTCTGGACGGGGCTTTAATGGAGACTGGTTTGTTTTGGAGGCAGACCCCGACGCTCAGATGAAGAACTGAATTTTCTTCACTGGCTTGTGTCAGACTAACAAGCTGTGGCCCCTTGAGAATACAAAGTCAGATGTGTCCTGAAGAGGTAGAAACTTGTGAAGCAGAGCTGTTGAGCCGTGTTCAAGCTTTAATTTTACACTATAAAATAAAGCATTAAGGTGGACTTGTTCCTAGTTTGAAGAATTTCATATTGGTGGAAGGAAATGGCTTCCTCAGTGTGACGATCGCTGTGGTGGTTTGTTAGGTCATGAAGCTGCAGCTTGTAGAGCAGAGCAAACTCCGTTTGAGCAACTCCAAGTGTTTATCTCAAAAGTGGACAAAGTGTTTATATGTGACAGAATTCTTTCCCTGTAGCCAGAAACCTCAGATTTTTGTTTTGCATCCCTTTGCCGTCACGTCTCCGTTTGGGTCGGCTAAGTTTCGCACGTTACGTGCTTCCGCACCAAATCTGAGGTCATTTTTAATGTTTATTTTCCAAACTTGGCCATGTTGAAAGTTATGTTGTTGCCAGTTTCCAAACCATAGCACTGACACAGATAATTGTGTTTGTATAAAACAATTGGTCCAGGAGTTAGTGTGTTATTGGCATCTCATAGTTGCTTTCCTTTTCTTTTTCCTCGCCTTCATTTCTCTGCTATACGACTTGAACATCATTTATTTCAATCAAAAATAAAATTGCATTATTAAAACATGCGCAATGGCAAGTTAAAGCATTCACCATGAATTCTGTCTCACAACCTCCAAAATGAGTTTAAATGAAGCCCTTGGATCTCACTGAGCCACTTTGTACTTTAAGGTGGGATAGGAGGACAATGTCGGGTACCAACATCTGCCACAATATTGCAATTTAACAAAGCAGAAACAACAGATTGACATTACTAAAAGCAACACATGAGGATGTGCAAGCTTCCATACTCTGTGTTGAGTAAATTTCCTTTAAATGCATATTGTTCTGGTGGTCTTTAACTTGGAGGCAGGACCCTGCATGGCATCACCTCATCACCGAGGATTTTAGTTTCTTTGTACCGGTGCCGTCTGCATATACACTCATAGCATCATCCTAAGACTATACATTTAAAGAAAATATTGATTTTATTACTGTATAAAGTCAATGGCAGCCACTTTGAAAATAAAGATGAACTACTCTCAAACAAGACTGTCTTGCTCAGTTTTACGATCAGATTTACAGCCTCTGTTTTAAGGAATTTGGTTACAGGACAGAAATACTGCAGCTCGGTGGTCTTAAACTGAGGTGAGAAAAAAACTGCTGTGTCACAATGAGGGTGTAAAACTAAGACAAATTGAGTGCCTTGTGTCATTTGGGAATTTTTTTGCGGGAAATCCTGCACTTAAGAGAAGAGAAGAATGTGAACGATATCATGGCAACGCAGTTTTTATTTAGAATCTAGAAAAACAAACAAAAAAAAAAACAAAGAGCAAATATTAAACTCCAGAACAACATCATGTCTGGGTAGAACAATAAGTTAAATACAAGAAGAGAAACCGTGACAAAGAAAACTTAAAAAAAAGGCAGGAGATGCAAACAAAAAAACAAAAACACAAGATATTACATTGTGTTAAGGCAATCCCAAAGAAACAAATATATACAATTCCAAAAGGCAAAGAACAAGTTAGCTTTAAAAATACTCACATAATTTACAAGATTAATAGGGCTGGCATACCACCAGCTCCACAGCAGAGGGGGGGCGGGGGGGGGGGGGGCGTTTTCACTGCAAAGTGTCACTTTTATTTCAAATTTCAAAAGCAATAATGACAGAAATATTTCTAAAATTAACAAAAACATCAGTCTTTTCAGTCCAGTTCACTTCTTTAGTCGAGATAAACTAAGACTGATGGCTGCATAATGAGACACGATTTTCCTCCTCCAGAGGTTTTCTGTCAGGAAAGGAGTTTACATGCCATCTGAATGATTTCTGTTTCTCACAGCCTCCTTTTCTCTCAGAGGAAAAGTAGAAATGCAGTTCATTTGCTTCATAGCCTTGGCTTTGACCAGACATGAACTAATCGTAGGAACGGGATTTAAAAAAAAAAAAAAACTGCCTATGCTTTCAACTTCTGTCTTTATCCCCTCTTCCAAGGAGAAGTTGAGACAGTTCTATGTGGCTTATCCAAAAGTTTTCCATGCAGAGGATGTGGCGTCCACTTTACAAGTTTTTTTTTTGTTATTCATAACAGTTTTCCATGGCTACCTCTATCTTAAAAAAAAAAAAAAAAAAAAGGCACACAGCCATCTCTAAAAACCATCATGTGAAGTGGAGAGCATATTAATGCCAACCTAGAAGGTTTTACCACGGCTCAGTGAGAAATGGGTTTTTTGTGAGCTGGAATTCTTCTCTCATTCAGGTGCACGAGCCAGACGTTTGGTTGAAATACTCACATTAAGCTCAGCTGCTTTTTCATTATGCTCCAATTGCTTGTAATTTGCAGTTCATACATTGCAGTGGTTGTGATCACATCTGGGAGAAATTTCTTTAAGATGACTATCAACTAGTTCGCTTAAGATAGAGATTGCACAGCCGCAAATAAAAAAAAAAAAAAAAAAAAAAAAAAAAAAAAAAAAAAAAAAAAAAAAAAAAAAAAAAAAGACATTTACTGAAGGTTGTACTTCTTTAAATCTCGTCTCCAAACATACTAAAACATATTCCAGACATTGACAACTAACACATGCTTTTTGAGGGTGGTCTGAAAGAGAGGTTTTCCCCAAGTGTTTCTACATAGAAAAGGAGTAAAGAGAACTGCATGTAAATTAAAAAACAAAATGTTGAAAAAAAAAAAAAAGTCCTGTCAACATAAGTAAAAAGCTTAACTGTATTATTGCTAAGAAGATAACCCTTAACCAAAACTTTAACAACAGACTACTTCGCACGACTTTGCAAAATGCAGGCTGGTATTTTGTAGCAAGGCATCTCTTACAAAAGTGAGAGCAAAGATGAGTCCCGGTGGGTTTGAAGATGAACCTGTCTGCACAGTTCATCGCTGCAACCACACAAGGATGTCAATTTTAAGGCTCGAGGACATCAGACATGTTATTTGTAAATAACATGTCTGATTTGTGGACTGTTAGACAAGCAGACAGCTGGAGTAGTCATTAACATCTCAATCAGCTTGCTTTCTGGTTTCTGCAGTCTGCACTTGTCTTATTTCGTAATGACGTAGACGAATCGGATAAACAGTGCTTGTGATTCGAATGTGCATATAAATTCTGTTTTCCGAGTATGACCTTGTCCGGTTCAGTATTCTTCTTGAATCTAGAGTTCAATGTAAACAGAACTATTTCCAAATAGGAAATGGTATACATACACAGTTGAACATCTGCTTTTTAACGGTTTGGAGTTTTGGGAGACTCATCAGCCCCGAGCCTGAATCTGTCAACATATTTCAATATGGTTCATATACATAACATTTCTCAAGTCTGTCAGTGTGGAAGTACTGATCTGGGATCACTGAAATTGCAAACCAGTCTCCCAAAAGGCAGAACTGATCCAAGACCAGCAGTCCTACATGACAGAGCCTAGTCAGTGTTGGTTAGAGTACTCAGTAGCCCCATTCTACCACATACTGGTCCCCCGGTTGTATTAATAAAATGCCAGTCTCTTCATCTCAGACCAACTCCACCTTGGAGTTTGGGTACACGGCAACAACATCGTAGCCTTCTGGGGGCTGGACGCGAGCCTTGGCGTGGGTCTCACAGTACAGGTTTTCCTCGATAAAGAAGTAACCCCGCTGCTTGAGGTTGATGCCGCAGTCGTCACACATGAAGCAATCTGGATGGTAGAGCTTGTCCCGGGCCTTCACGATGGTGCCGCTGCACAGAGAGGTGAAGGAAACGGAGGACGTTAGACAGCAACAGGAAAAAAAAAGAAAAAGAAAAAAAGTCTTTCAGTAAATTTATTCAAAGAATTTGCCTTTGAAGCAAAAAGGCCACTTCACGAGAGCTTCTGTGCTTTCAGTACAAGACAGAAAAATGAGAAAAAGAAGTGGGCGCAAATAAACTTGTGCAGTTTGTGTGGACAGGGCAGATGACTCACAATCCACGCACCCTCCAAGAAAAATCTGTAACTGGGTCTTAGCCAGTTCTGTTTATACGTCGCCTAGAGACTGATTTAAGTAATTTAATTCAGTTCAATTAACTTGTCAAGTTGTGCACTTAAGTATTTAAAATGATCCGTTTAGCCTCACTTTACATAGTTGCTGCTTTTGGTGCAGTTTCTTTTTTGCATTCTTGTCATCTATTCCTCTCATGAGTATGTAGGGAGAGTGCTCATCAACAGTTTGAATCCATCCATTATTTATAAATCGCTTTTTCACGTTTGGGGTCTTGGGTCTGAGCATGTGTGGTTTGTTTATGTAGTAAACTCAGTCCGATGAGCAGTTCATTGTCACCATTTACCCTGACACATATGGGCTGTAGGAGAAAGCTGGAGAACCCGGAGAAATCCCAGAGAACTCCACACAGAAAGACCCGTGCCAAAAGTCGAACCAGGAACCTTCTCGCTGCGAGGCGGCAGTGCCGACCACAAAGCCACCGGGCTTCAGCATCAGTTTAAAATAAAGGATAAATTGCAAGGATGGATGATTTGTGTGATGCATTTTGCTTATCATTGCAGCAGTTCACAAATGCTTTAAAAGGAAGACAGCAAACCACTCATGACGAACCCATTGCTGCTTATTTAACTTATCTATGCAAACCAGCTGTCGTCATGCTTTTATAACCTCCGTTAGTTTACAGGTATTTACACATGTTACTTCACAACTCCTTTATCAAAGATGTTTTCAAAGAACCCTTATATGAAAAGGGTTTTAGGAGGTGGAACATTAACGTCACACCTGGGACCTGAAAGGCTCGTATTTATTTCTGCTGGCCACACACACACACACACACACACACACACACACACACACACACACACACACACACACACACACACACACACACACACACACACACTAAAGAGCTCAGTGCTTTATTGAAGTCAAACAAAACAGCTGCAAAGAGCCTCGACTGCTCATTTGCCTGCCCCCAAGGAGACAGGAATCAGGGGCAGTGACCATTCAGGCATAACTGCTGCTTTTTTTTTTTTTTTTTTTACTGGATAAACTTTGAGCACAGTGCCCTACAAATGTTAAAAAAAACAAACAAAAAAAAAAAACACTGTAAAATGACATTGGGGCACAACAGACCTATTGTGCCCTGCAAGCCCTCACACAGCTCTCTCTCTTTACAAATACATTTAGCCCATGACGACACTGCTTACCTGCAGCTGGTTTCATACAGAAGGGGCACTGGGATGGGGGGTTACCGAGGCATGCGATTACTTTGGCAAAAGGCCTGTGTGGAGGAAAGTTTATGCACCTATGTGCAAGAGTGCATTTGTGTACACAGAGCGCATGGGAAAGGGTGCGTCTTTGAATAATGACGTTTGGCCTGTCGCTGCAGGTTGTGTGGTGCAGCTTAGTTTCTTTGTTTCAGATCAGGGAAGAACCTTGACTCACCTCAGAGTTCGCATCGTGAACCCAGCAGCCACAGGGACGGCGTTAAAATGTTAAAAAGTGGAAGAAATCCAAATTCCAGATGCATTTAAAGATCTTCCACAGCAACGTGTTCACATTTACCGGGTTAAATTAGCTATAAATCCTTTCGTGTTGTGAAATATCGTGTCCGTACTTACACAATGCCATTACAGCAGCGTGTGCACTGGGGCAGCTTCTGGAGACCGGACATGGGGCTGGGAATGGGGCTTCCCAGCTTTGGGATTGGAGACCTGACTGGAGACTTCAAGCTTCTCTTTTTCTCCGTTGGTGACACACCTACAAATGACAGTATGGCCAGAGATTAAATAAAAGGAACATCAAAATGACAAACGAGATCAGAGTCATTTTAAAAACAAGCCTGCAGACTATTAATATAAAATAACCAAATATAGTTATTGACCATTTAGATTCCCCAATCAATTAAACAAACCAGCTTACAGACAAATGGACTTCATTTAGTAAAAGTGTTAAACGAGACATGTAATAGTTCTTTTCCAAACGCACATCATGACAATGTGAGTAATACCAGTCTACGACAGAAACGCCAGCTTCTGTTTTGCTGTGCCAAGTTGCGAAGAATCAACAGTTAAGAACAGTTTGGCGGCGTATTCAAAACCATTGCTGTAATGTAAACATCAACCGTACTGTCTGTTAATCAATCGAACCCTGCCCGTTGTAGCCCGACACCACCAAAGAGAATGGTAGTTTTTACTCCTTAGAGAAACGAAACGTGATACTAGTGTGGCATGATTAACAAGACATCCAGGGCTTTTATAAGCTTTGGAATAAAGCCTTCTAAGTTCTTTTATCTCCTAGCGTGATAAACCTAGAACCACACTCCTTTCGCTGCTTTCTTCTCCTCCCTCTTTTCATCAGTTTCAATAAATTTAACTTCTTTTTCTCAACCCTATGCCTTGCCCTCTCCGTGACTCCTCTCCGTCTCTGGCACCTCCCAGCGCGCTCCATTCAAGTGTCAAATTCTATAGTGGCATTTCCCGGTAGGAATTCATTCGTCAACCTGGCGAGGCAGCGTGCAGGGAAAGCATCCCATGCTGCCGCATCCAAGGTTTCGCCTCACACAATCACATGATGAATGTTCTACAACATGCACAGAGTTGCGATGACATCCGCCTTCCTGGTGAGAACATTTGGATGCAGGTTCCTCACATTTTTGTCAACTGAGGATGAGGATGTTACAAATTTACACTGACGCTTTATGAGATAGCACAGGGATGACGGAGGTTCGTGATCACGGTGGTGGTAAACAGCTCCTCAAGGGATGGCATGGCTTTTTATGAGCAAACGTCTTTGACTGCAAAGTGTTTAGTCACGCCTGGACAAAGTATGAAAGAGGCTTTACTTTATGCGGGATGTCTGAGCCTCTCCTGCGGTTAGAAATGCTGCAGGGCACATCAGTGGAGCACAGCTGCAGACTGAAGCAAATGGCTGTCCTTCCCTGATGATGTGCCAACAGAGGATATTAAGGCCAACAGGACAACCAGGTCTGCCACTAACAGCAGTATAATTACCCTGCATCTGGAACCTGCCTCAAAGCAGCTTTCTATCCTGAACTAACAGTCATCATGTGACTGCTTCATGCTGCATTAGGAGCTGACATTAGCCGTTTCCCATGAGGTTAATCTCTGTACCATCTCATCATGCACTGTAGTGGAAAACACTGGAATGACTTTCAAACAAAAAGCCAGGCTGGAAAAAAAACAAACAAAAAGAGAGCGCCACAAAGGATTTCTTTCTGCCTTACATATAAAAAGTCATACTGTATTATTTCTAGGAACTGCCGCTAAGGTCTCATCGTCACTATTAGTTGGTAAAAAAAACAAAAAGAACAAAACAAAAAACCCAAACAAAGTCATTTTGGACTCTTGTTCCAGCCATCTCAAGCAGCAACTGCACATTGCTTTGAAGCGCTGTGTCACTTATCAGTAACGATAAAGGTTTTACCAGCTACGCATCATTCAATAAACCAGTGAATACATATAAATAGTTGAAACTAAGAAACTAATAAAAATAAAAGCACAGCAAATACAGAAAACATTTGTAAAAGTTCAGCACACCTATGCACGACGACGTATGAAAACAGTAACGTGAAACGTAAACTACATTGCGCTTTCGTAGTGCTGCCTTTATTTTGTAAGACAGAAACCAGTTTCTATAAAAACACTTGGCTGTAAATTTGGGTTTTCAGAGGCTCCTGAAAACAGTCCAAAGATTAGGGATGATTCTACAGGCTTGGGGGTAAAACCAAGTATTTTGTTTTCCGTCACGCTTGGAATGTATTTAAGGTAAATACCAAAGGATTGACTTGGTCTACAAGCAAATGAGGACCAGGAGGATCATAAATTTAATTGAGAGCCAGGCCACGAAGTATTTCTTCTTTTGTTTCGTTCTCAGTGGACAAAACGGTTTAATGTGAGAGTGATGGTTAGTTCTCATTAAAAGACAAGCATGCAACTGTATTATGAACAGATGGTTAAAAAAAAAAAAAAAAAAAAAGTGCTTAAAAAGGAGTGGATTGACAGAAAAGTTAATAAATGATAATGAAAGGAGAACAGAGACTAATCCCATTCAATGAAGTTGGTTTATTTTTACTCTAGCTGTCACTTATTTCACTGTCAACTCCACTCACAAAGCCTTTGCAAAGGACATCCGATGTTTTCATGGAGTTTTAGAGTAAAAAACAATTATAACACAAACTTAAAAAAAAAAAAAACAACCCACACATGGCAGTGGTTCTATGGTCAAAATAAAAGCTCACGAAGACAGTTGAAAGAACAAGTTCCCCACCACTTGGATCCCACAGTAACCCCCTACTGAACTGGAAATCTTGTTATGGCTTTAAATTGTGTATTTTTCCCTTGGCTGGCTAGCTCCCTGCGGTCTCGCTCGTTTTTGTTTGGAAACCACTCAGTCATGGTTACGCTGGTGTGTTTGAAAGGGAACATGACTGATGGGATGTTATCAGCATCATTTTACGTTTCTGGATTCACAGCCATTAGGAACAAATTCATTACGCCCTCCTTGTGACGTCTAAGTTAAAGCAAATTGACAGTAACATCTCACTATTTACAGCCTGGAAGAAATTAAAAAGTAAACATCATCAAAATGAAATGGCAACGAAAGCTTAAAGAAAAAAAAACAAAAAAAAATCTGTCAGAACTTTACATCCTCCCCTGGTTCATGTTTTTGTAAATCTCCTACTGGGAAAGTAATTTGTGTTGAAACGTTAAAACAACCCTGCTTACATCTAGTATTTTTAAAGTCAGTCTACCCATATTTCATCCACGTTGCTTTCAAAATTGTCAAGCCTGTGGAATTTTGGATGAACGGACACTTGTTTGCTTAAACTTAAAAAGGCCCTGAAAGCCGGTGTGGGCTCTGCAGGGGCTCTTCCTTTCAAACGGTGACTGGTTTGAAAGCCTGACAACAAGGTATGCACTCAAAAGCATGACAATTTGACCCGAACCTCAGTTGTTGTTTTAAAGATGTTTACACAAAAAAAGAAACAACAACAACCACCACCACCGGATTAAACAACGGCTACAAAGAGACACACAGCGTTTAAAATGATGCCAATATCTGCTTGAGGTGCCTCGGTTTCATTCAGGACTTAACGTGTCATTCAGCAGACAGGAGACAATCCTTTTAATGTCTTCAGTCCATCAGTCTGTGAGGCCCTTCTCACTTCAGCTGCTTTGTCTGCTACATGTTCAGCCTATTCTGAGACTAGTTAAATGCAATCCTAAAAATGAGACGCTGATGCCATGACTAAACATTAACACGTAGACCTGGTAAAAGTGACTGAGGTTGGTCACAGGTCCATTTGTGAACATGAAATAAATAAAAAAGAAAAAAAAAATACTCAGCTCATTTTTACTCCCCCTTAAACTTTTGCCCTGCTTCAGGAACCTGAAAAGATGGTTTTAGTTCCACGGATTAACCTTCCTCTGCTGCTGTCTGCATCACATGACGCCTCCTTAAATGCTGGAATGCCAAGTGGTCAGACAGGAAGGCCATATTTCTCACTTTATTGTCCTTTGTGAAGCTGTTTTTGCAGTAAATTGCCTTACCAAAACATCCCTCCCCTGCACAATCATCCGTGCACTGCCCATTCCAAAACACTTTATTTTCCTGCTTCCTTTTGTATCTGCTTTCTCTCTCCCTTTCACTGTTCTCATCTGTCCTCCAACCTCGCAGAGTTTTTCTATAAAAGGAAAAACTATGCCACTAAGACACAGGAGCTCATCACAGTCAGGGAAGGCTGCCTGAGCGGGGATCACAAGCTTCATCTGCATAGGAGGAAATATTTATTCTCAGAAGTACACCGCTTACATATAAGGTCTGTGAGGATCACATGGCTGCAGGAGGACATAAATCGCATTTTTACCCAATAAATCAAGTAGACCACTGTATCATGGTACCTGATCATATTATATTGTTGTACTGGTCCTTGGTAAGACAGTGCTTCTATAGCCAAAGAAGGAGATGCAATATATTACTGATTAAATTAATAAAAGTGACTTTTTTTTTTTATTTATTTTTTTTAAATTACACCTTTTTACACCTTTGTGTGTGTAATAGAGCCAAAGATGCAGGTGGTTCCTCTGCAACTTTGACTCAATCCACATCAGGCTACCAAATATATTAATCCTTACCTCCATCCTCAGCCTCCAGGATCTCCTGGAGGTATTTGAAGGAGCCGGACTGTTTGGGCTCAGAGACGGGCTCTTCATAGTCCTGCAGCATCTTGTAGACGTCCGACTGTGGATCGAAACCATTACGGCCCACAGGGGACAGAGAGGGAGGCTCTGGGCTGAAAAACACAGGAGGCCAGGCTCAGTGTAATAAATATTCTTGCACTGCAATCCGACCGATGACGACAATAAGTAACAAACATACATTTTCTTCGTTACTCAACAGGGAGAACACGACCTCTTAGCCGTTTTAATGTTCTCTTAGGTTTTATAGGGCCAAGTGCACCGTTAGCTACGTTTTAACATAATAATACCTTTCAAGTTTGACCCGCAGCTGTGAGAGAGTTCAGCTGACTCACTTTCAACTATGCAGAGACAGAGTACAGAGCTGACGACGTCCTCCAAGTCCAAGTTTACTACGCATTTAAGAAAATTCTGTCTTCCGCTAGTGAACTGCATTTGGATTCATTGTTGGGTTTTCTGAGTCGTGTCATTACGTTTGTAATGGTTTTGATCATTCCTGTCGTACTAAAAGTCAGATTCTGTTTTGTTGTAGTGGTAGTGTCACGTAAAATCGGTTTGAGATCTTAGGTTTAGTGTTTTATCTCATCGTTTCAGTGTCATTTTATGCCTACATTTGTTTTACAAGTTTTCAATTTTTAACAATGTTTTTCTCTGAACCCATGTCAGCACTTTGGTCAACTGTGTTATAAATAAAGTTGAGTTGAGAAGTCTGAATTGTTTGTTTTTCCAGTATTTATGTCCTACCTGCTGCAGTTTTTCCATACTGGATTTATCACTTGATAACTCAAAACTTTTGCAACGAAGGGAAGAATAATAGACCAAAGAATAATTTGGAATTGGAAAAAAAAAAAAAAAGCAGATAAAAGAGGTCAGAAAAAAAAAAAAAAAAGTGGAAAAACTACTTGCCTTTTCTTTTAAAAACAGTTTTTAGAACAGCTAAGATGGATTCTTATACTGAAACAGCAGAGATGGAAGTGCAGAAGGAAAACAGGACAGGATGCCACTCTGTACATGTGGAAACAGATCTAAAGTGTTAACCAGAGCAGCTTAGCACTGAGGGTCTCCATGCTCATCTATTCCCCAAAGCTTGACCTTAACAGTTTTAAGCTTTCAAAACGTTGGGGAGATGACAAGTAGGACTGCTGACAGATTGGAGCAAATTCAGACAATGGCATGTTTGTCTCAAGACTCCCCTCCAGGAACGTGAGTGTGGGGATCAACAGTCTCATCCAGAGGAACTCGGAGTGCTGGAGAGGATGTTCACCGAGAGACTAAAAACACACATTTATAGCTTGCTTGAGGGGACGCGCAAAAACAAATGGCTTTTCCAGTCCACATCTGCAGGTGTGTCAGGAGGCATCCAAAGTTTCAGCATCTGTTAAGACCGTCCTCCCAAGAGTCGGTGCACATACCTACATCTGCAACGTGTTAATTTCTGCTCGCTGTTTTTAACCAAAATCATACCTTTTAACAGAAAGTTTGATGGATTTTTAGGAGCAGTCGTTGGAGATGTACTACTTTTTTCATCAAATGTTCTCAGAGCGGTGGTGTGCAACGCAACCGATCTGGGAAAACCCAAGGAGGGACGTTTTGAAAGCCGATAAGCCTCAACAGTCTTGAGTTAGGAGCTACGGCATAAATAAAGCCCACCGTTTTCTGTTCTTACAGGTTAAAAAAGAAAAAAGAAAAAAAAAAAAGAAATGCACATCTGCTTTTTCTTGAAGCCCTTTTGTGAAAGAAAAACATGGTAAACAAGGGTTAACCGTCTTGCTGACAGCTCTGAATAAAGACCAATATTTACTCCAGGATGAGGAGCAATTTTATTTTCTAAAATTAAGTATTCAGTTAGATATCTACAGGTTTGATGGTGGTTCTGAAATTCTTTTAGAGAAGATATACAATAAACCTCACGTTCAGTTCACACTGATCCACTTAAGCTGACTAAAACATTAATTGTGGTTAAATCTAGAACCCATTTGTTAATGTTTTTAAAAATCGACCCGGGAAAATGCATATTTTGATCATCTCACCTGTGTGTGGCATTAAGGCTGAGACCTCCCATCTTGCTCGGCAGGGACCTGTCACCGTTGCTGCCGTTGTGAGTGTAAAGCCCCACTGGGTTGTTGTACTGGGAATGTCCGGCTCCGGCTCCGGCTCCGTTTCCGTTTCCGTGCCCGTAGCTGTGGCCGTTGTTGGGTCTGAAGTGTCCATTATTCAGGTAAGTGGGCTGAGGAGCCGGAGGGGGCTGTGGCTCCGGGGTGTATGAAGGTTTACGACTGTAACTGCCGTAGCCGCTGGTGATGGGGCGGAAATTCTTTTAAAAAAAAAAAAAAGGAGAGAAAGAGGAGAGTTAACAAGGAAATCTTCAAGTTAAAAAATGTAAGAAACCACAACAAAAAAAAAAAAAAAAAAAAAAAAAAAAAAAAAAAAACCCCGTCACGAGCAAAATGGGTGAGTGTTCACACCAGTGAGGCCAATTTCTGCTTCCCAGTACGTAACACCCAAAGCACATACAGTAAAGAAAAAAAAAAAAAAAAAAAACAGCGTGCACTGGAATCGCAGCAGATGTTTCTGTCAAAACAAATTAACTTGTGAAGTAAATATTGAATTTTCTTGCTAGCTACATCTTCTATGACCTGAGAAGTATGTGGATGCTGGCAGAGAGAAGATACTTCAAAAAGATCTACATTTCTTTGTGACCTGCTTTAGGAGTTTAGATTCCTGCCATATGACTGACAGAACACTTTGGAGGAATCTGGTGGACTAATGCAGGACAGATGCTTTAGACACCTACGTTATTCCATTGTGCACTTAGTAACGCGTTTATGCTGAGGTCAATGCCCTCTGCCTGCATTTGCACAAACACTAAGGTGACATCATTGTGCCACTAAGCATTTACCGCGGCTATCAGCGCTCTTCAGAGATAACCCTCGCTGCCAGCTCGGCTCATCCGTCTCAGAGCACGAACTGTACTGATAAAGTTTTATTCCAACGCTTGCGCTTATGTCACCACTTCTGATAGCGCTCGAGAGCTTTGAATTTCAAAAGATAGCTGGCGGTTTTAAATGACTGAACAGGGTTGCACATTATCATAACTACAGACTATAAACATTTCAGCAGAGACGGAGGAACTTGTTTACAAGTTCAACTGTACAGCAGGATGGAAAGCAGATTGTTGGGGCGATGGACCACTGGTCGGATTGTGTGTGCGGCTGTGTGTTTTGGGATAGTTCCAATCCACAGGTGGCGGAGGTTCTCTGCCTCTTCAAGCCGGACCCCTGTCATTTCAGCAGATGGATCTGCTAGACGTCATCCTGTACTCAGCCCTCCTCTGGACCACACACATGCACACTAAAAAAGACATTTTATAAATGCCTTCTGCAATTAGGACTTTTCAATGTGTCGGAAGTCTTCACCTCTCTTTTTGGAAAGAAGAAAAATAAAAAAAATAAAAAAGAAAGCACTTTTTCCTTGCCCCGTGTCCTGAAGTTACCACTGATCACTTTCAAGAAACTTTAAACCACCTAGGCTTCAGAAAACATGTGGCAATAAAAACAGATCAGTCAGCATTGAGAGCAATTTTACCAATGAAAGGGAAAAATAAATGGAGAGACAAACCCTGTTTAGGAGGATGTCAAAAACACCCACCCTATGCAGCTCCTTCACCATGTAAACCAGACATGCCAAAGCCCGACTCCCACAACAGACAAACAGGCTAAACCAGATCCTGCTTGTCATCTTTAGCTCCCTTTGCCCAGATGGTGGACCTGATGGGAATGTTATCAAACTTTAACACACCCTCTGTGTTTTAAAAGTCATCCTTTGCACAGGGAACTGTTTTTAAAGTGAGGAAAGTGAATGTTCTAAAAGTAAAATAAATAAAAAAAAAAATAAATAAATAAAAAATAATAAAAAAAAAAAACACTGTACAATTGATAATGTTTATGAAGATCAGGTGAAACTGGCCCTGGCACTGATTTGGGGAAGACCTTTTTCAAGATAAACTCATTACTTAACCCCCCCCAAACACCATCCCTTTAAAGAAGAAATGTTTAAAAAAAAATATTCTGTAGTTACTAAGTCGGTTCTGTATCCTTCAATTTCCTGAAACACATACAACTGGGAGTAAAGTTCTTTAAAGCTAGATCTCCCTACGTGTCTTTTTTGTCACCAATATTCATTTATATACTTGGACCAGGACTAAATCTCCAGATAACAATCAGAGTAATAACTGACACTACCAGACAAGCCTATTCATGTCTGTACTCAAAAGAAAGTAATGAAAAATCCATGATGGGGGATTTTGTTACATGTGCCTGCTATGGCTTCATAGTAAAGACACTGCATTTATCATACTGATCTGTACAAACAAGAAAAGTATAATATATAAAAATATAACATCTGGTTATCTGTGATGCAGAATTCTCTGTTATAAATTAAATCCTGTGTTAGACAAGAAAATCCTGGGGTTGCATTAGTGTGTATGTGTGATCAGAACTGCAACACCTGCAAAAAAGAGAGCTCCTACAAAATAAAGGCGTCCAAAATTTCACAAGTAGCCAGAAGTCAAAGTACCCGTTTTGCAAAAGATAGCTGTAAAAGATAGCTTTAGATAGCTTTCTTTTTCATAGAAAAAGAAAACAAAAAAGCAACCAGGGACTGCAAATCAAATGCACTTGATCAACTGATGGTGAGAAACTGAGCACGTCAAAAAAAAAAAAAAAAAAAAAGGAGGTTTTGGCAGGTTGCTTGTCTGGACTGTTCAAGAGCAATGAAAGGAAGAAAAGACATCAGGAATGATGTTAGAGAACCACTTGTTGCTGGTTGTTTTTTTTTTTTTTTTTTATTAACTAAACGTGGTTCCTACAAGGTACGGAATCACAGCTTGGACAACCGTTCCCATTCAGCGAGCGAAGAGTCTCTCCTGTCAAATGGGCCTAGGACCGTTACCATTCACAGCATTCCCCTTCAGCCGGTAAACAAAAAAAAAACATCCGGAACCAGATGCAACAGGGTGGGAGTGGGCTTTATGAAATTACTAAAAGAGCATCCAAAAGGCACTACTCAAGACAACCAAGACAGCTGCCATCATATTCTGTAATTGATTATATGCCAATCAAATGGTGTTGAAGGTCAGCACTACTATGTATTACATAAGAGCCATTAGGTGTACGTTTGTGGCGTCAGAAGCTTGCCATTTTCACACACACACACACACACACACACACACACACACACACACACACACACACACACACACACACACACACACACACACACACACACACACACACACACACACACACACACACACACACACACACACACACACACACACACACACACACACACACAATGGTGTGACTCCATCTGTTTTAAATTAACTAAACCCCCCACTCAAATAATTTTTTTTCTTCCCCTCCCCAACAACAGTCCATGACTGGCTGTGCACGTCTGCTGCACAGATATTTGACGAATGGTAGATTTATAAGGCTGCACATCTGGTGCTTGACTTTTAAAAATGCCAGGTTGGTAACATTTGGGACCTGAAAGTTGTAAATGGTACAGCGGCTCAGATTCTTTAAATTACAGAAGTCACCTTGGAGCAAACTTCCTGTTAAAAAGATTTATGCTTCCACTTTTACAACTGGACTTTGTAGGTTTAATGGGGATTTTGTTTTCAGGCGACGGTCACTTTAATCTTATGAATCCCTTCTTAAGCCAATTCCTCTGGTAATCTTATTCTGTCTCCTAATAAAGTCAAAACATTTGAAAAATAATATAAGCAGCATCAATCAGAAACTCAACAAGACTGTTGAAACGCACTGCATGTGAGGTAATCTCTCCTTCCCCATTTCTCTTTGAGAACTTTCATTTTCTCCTACATCATGAATGCATTCCTGCTGGCTCAGAGACAGAAAAACTAAGGACATACAAAGATGAGGGAAACCAGCCAAATGCAGTATGAGAACAAACAGCCTTCTGCTCATGAATCCAGGCAGCCATCTGATTTCCCCGACCTGTTTTCATAGTGGTAACCAGGCACGGCTCACTGGCAGTGTATGAGAGTAGGCAGTCAAAGAGAGCCATGACGAGACAGTTAAGGGAAAAAAGGGATTTTGTTATTGTATGCATTTGTAGGCGTTTTTGTTTTAAATTAACTTTTACACTATGTAATGTGTTACAGAAATGGTTTGAGCCAAGATGCAGAGACAAAGTTACTCAGATTAACCAGAGCTTGAGAGGGAGACAACAGTACCTCAGTCCACAAGTGGCCACCAACTGGTGGACAGATGAAGGCAGAAAGGGATGAGGGGGTGGGGGAAAAAAAAAAAAAAAAAAAAGGTGGAGAGTTTTAATTGAAATCATATGTCTGTTTTTAACTGAGGACTGAGACCTCAATCTGCTCGTCTCACCAGAGACTCATATACACAAATTCAACGCGTAATTCATAACGCACACACCACTTCCTCCTCTGCGCCTCCTGGATGGTTTAATCCCTCTGGACATTCGAAATTAAGCTTTTCACATGGCGATCTGCACCACTAACCAAACACAAACCAGCCCTTTACGGTTCCCTGGGTCTGGGCCGGAGTGTCTCACTTGGGAGGAGATGCAGACGCACCAGACAGGAGGCAACAGAGAGCAGTAGTAAACTACTGGTGCTGTGGGGAAATTTAACAAAACAGTGGAACGTTGTATTCTAATTCAGGAAAATGTGATAGACTTTGCAGGTTTCCAGTTTGAAATTATTCATGTAACAAAATCTTCCTACCACAGGGATTTTTTTTTTTTTATGAAGCACCACTTGAGCCGGAATTAAATTAGCCAGGCTTTTAAAGAAAAAAGGTAAGGCAAGTTTATTTGTATAGTACATGTACAAGACAATTCAACAGTTCTTTACATAAAAAGATTAAGAAAATGCATTAAAAGTAAAAGCGTTTAAATGGAAAAATTAAAGACAGTGAGACATAAGTTAAAAAGAATTAAATGAGACGCAAGAAAAAGATGTTTGTTAAAAACATGAAGTCTAGTTTGTGTTTTTAAATAAAAATCATTAAAAAGGTTTTCCCTGATAAAGACCTGATATTTTGTAAAGCTGGTTTTGGTGCGTTAATAGTACCATTATTATGGGCTGACTGTGGCTAATAAGCAGTGAAAACAAGATTTGATAAATTTACAGAAAGTTTTGGCTGAGACCTTCGCCTGTAAAAGGGTTGACTAATGTTTTTTGTGCTACGTATTAAAACAGGGATGAGGAAGCTACTTCCATATTGGGCCCCGGCTTATCCTTGAAAAGAGCCATGAGAGCACTCTTGGGAATTATTGGTCCAATGCTCTTGTAGATGCAAAAAGAATGTGCATTTAATATGAAAATTGTATTCATTAGGAATAAAGTTAAAACCCTGTTACAACAGTGGAGTAGATTGTGACAGGAGTTAAAGACATCATCTCTTAAGGTATCACTATGGATGGAAAAGGAGTTAAAAGACACACAATCTCTGAAGTCAAGCAGAGCAGGAAAAACTCTATTTACAAAACCCAAAGTCTGATTTGGACACGTCTGAGGATTAGACACACATTACTGAACACAAACAACCAAATAAGAGGGGCACAGGTCAGAGACCTAAAAGGCCTACAATGTGAATAGTAGTAGAACTGTTGGGGGGGGCGCGCCCTTCTACTCTTTGCTCGTCTGCTGAACTTGGACTTAATCCTGATTACGCAGTCGTATCAGTTTTTCCTCCTCCCTTCATAAATATACATATTTTACTACTTTGAACTTTATCTTGCATTTTTTAGGAGCCAACTGCTTAATAATGACATATACTGGAAAGCAATGATCTTGTTCCATTCATAAAACAAAATGCGTGTCATGCACACACTTTTAAGACAAAAGTAGAGTTCAGTTCCAAGCAGAGAAAGAGTTATGGTCTAAAAGTCATGCAAGGACTGTCTGTCAGCTCCTGTTAATGTTACTCTCTTTCAGCTGCCAGGTCCAGGACTGAGACTGGAAGCTCGGGGTGAGGTGTGATGTAGACCCCTCAGCTTCCGCATTGTGAGGGCTCATTCTTTCCACAGGACCATAGTGCTCAGCCACAATGGATATCACTATAATAATGGGCTAGCCGCCACGAAAGGCATTCTGACACTCCGTGCCAAAGAAAATGCCGTTTGACTGACTGCAGCCATTTCCGCCTACTTGAAGCTGCCACTGACTGAGTAATTCAAATGTAGGAATTTTCTATATTACCATTAAGTGATGGTATTTTGTTACTGCTGCAAGAAGAAGAAAAAAAAAAGTTTTTTTAAAAATGGACAACCAAATAGTAAAATATAGATGCAAGGCAAAATGCCCATTTACAAAACAGAGAGGTATGTTCTCTGGAAATCTTTCATGCCCAAAAGGGAGCTGTATATTCCAATATATTCAAACCAGCCACTGCACTGTGCGTTCCCAGAAAACACTGAAACTTGGCTTTATAAGTCATAATACAAGTTGGCTATTGCATCATATTGTTGCTTCAGCTGGATTTATTCTTAAATTAAGAATAAGAAAAAAAAAAAAAAAAAAAAAAAAAAAAAAAAAAAAGACTGAAGTAGGGATAACTAAGGGGATCAATATTCAGCACATTTGCATAAAGTAAAAGAAAAATATCATTGGAGATTTAAAAAAAAAAAAAAAAAAAAAAAAAAAAAAAAAAAAAAAGGTACATTTTAGTAAATATATTGTAATCCCACCTTAAAGAAAAACGCTCTCTGTCTCAAGTATACCTCATTATTCTTCTTTGCAAAAGTACCTAATCATACATATTTACCTTTTATGAAGAACTCTGCTGAGTAGCTTAAAGAGCCCAGACGATGCTCATTTACAAGCCATCTATTAAACTTTAGGGAGTAAACTGTAGTGTTTTTATGATCAAGAAGCATTTAAAGCATGTAAGGGCACAAACATTTTTTTCTCTTAATGAACACTGCTAGAGCCCCTCTGGTTACCTTTGGCCTAGAAACCTAGTTCATTTAATAAGTAACCTTTTTGTTGTTATCCTGCTTGTAGTTTGTTTTGCCCAATATAAAAACAGAATATTTGAACAGGGGGTCCCATACCCCTGCACTACTGAATCCTCTGGTGCAGAGCTCTTGGTGCTCAAGCACACGAAACCAAAAGGCAAGGCAAGTTTATTTGCATGGCACATTCCATGTATATGGCTTTTAAATTGTTTTTACGTAAAACACTTTTAATTGTCAAGCAGAACGAGTGGCCCTGAATCACTGGACTTTATTATGACGTTAAATATCTTCAGATGAGGAGGACGTCACTTTACAATTAATCCGGGCAGCCACTATATTACTTTGGTGGCACTGGATCAAAATGTTTATCAACTGAAGCTGCGTTCTCTTAGTAAAAGTTTCTGGCAAGAGTGATGAATAAAATGATAAACCTATGCAGATGCATTGCATCTTCGTGATTATTTACTATGTCACAAAACAAGCACAACACATCACCTGCACGTTTGGTTCCAGTAGCAAACATATCCAACCAATAGACAGGCAGGATGTTCTTGTGTGGTTTGAAGTGATGCATTTCAGTTCATTGGTTTCTTTTCATGCAGAAAAAAAAATTTAAATTGAAGAGTAGATTGCTTCAAGATTATGAACTCAAATGACTCGGACCAATTTTAAACGAAATTGGTTAAAATTGGTGGAGTGAAAGCCCATTCCAGGGGCCAACTAAATACTAAATTTGTGACTGTATATGTAAATGTGATTCATGGAGTTCAGGATTGTATGCAGGATCTGCACGCAGGGTGCAAGCCATCCAAATCTCTGATGTACAGGGGAAAGAGAAGAAGAAAATGCCCCAAACACTCCTTATAATCTCTTTAAGCCAAAATTTGGTTGTCAAAGCTACAAAGTTAGTTATGACACCTTATCATTACCTCATCCCTGCCACTCCTCTTTAAACACAATTATTTCTATTTCAGGAAGTTGTGTATGACATCCGGCAAACTAGACAGTCCTGCCAAGAAGTTACAACAGTTCCGTACAAATACATCATGCAGTCCCACTGAACCCGCGCCCCCCCCGACAACAAAACTGTAAAAGTCACCACAGAAATGGCCACATCAATACATCCAGTCATATGGTTACTTGGTGTGCAGCCAAAAATATGGAATTTTCGCTCTCCCACTTTTATGAGAATCTCTCATGTTCCCAAGGTGAAAGGAAACACCTCATAACTTCTACTTCCTGTTCAGTAGCCAATTCCCTCAAGTGAGGCTGGAATTTCCAGCATAGCCAGTTGGTTAAAGAGTTCACAAATAAAAAAAGGACAACATTTCAAAACACACAATGCCTTCAAGGATGCCTCCAGTGGATGTGGAGTTCTTTTTTGTCTAACAATGGTGGCATTTCTGCAAGAATTCAAACTTTAGTTTCGGTTATCACCCTAATAACATAAGTATGCCGCTTTGGCACGAAACACAATGTTGAAGGTCAGATCATTATGGTGTCGTTTTTAAATGACAGATTCATCCATTCAAGTTACACAACCAGTGGCTGGCTATTACACTCATTACGTGAGTTGGTTAAGCAAGTTTCTGCCCAAAATGATTCCTCACTGGAAAAACATTAGTAAATGTATCACATCACAGTTTTTGGGTCAGTCGATGTGAGGAATGGCGCCATTGCGCACACATTTCCACTACGAACAATCAGCATTGTCATCTGTATCTGCCTGTAGCAGAAAACAAAGAGATCTCTGGTGTTTTATGTGACCTCAGGGGGCAGATGTTTCCTACATTCATGCAAAGAAGAAGCCACCTGAGCATGGACACTAAAGTGGCCCTGATTTGGTGCTTTCCAGCTGCCCAGGTTCATTTTATTAAATGAGACACCAGAGAGTATTTGGGCTTAAATCAAGGAGAAAGGAAAGACTGGATAAAATGTTAGAGAGATAAAGTCAAGGGCTGAGAGAAGTTTCAAGGACAAGAGTTTATAAACGGTTGTAGCTGCAACTTGTGCTGAGATTGTGCCAAAGAGGTTGAACCACAGTTGTGCCCATTTGCTGGACCTGGAAGACCGTGTTTAGGTCAAATCACGCCTCCATTACCTCAAATTATTATAGCACTTTGAGCTCTGATCTAGTTAATTTGAAACCTCATTATTCTACCATATAAAAAGGTAGTGATGTATTTAAAAGTGCACAGAAACGTATTGTTTTTGTAGGGAGATCATCAACCTGCAATGCAGTGCATTATTCCATTTTAAAATTATGACCTATAAAGAAGCAGCATAAAAATTCATCTGGTACAGGCTGTGCTGCCAGTGCATACTGAGAACCAATTCATGGCAAGGAAGTCCATTTCCATTTGCTACATAGTGCTGAATGGCAAAATAATCTGAAACTGGACGTTTGGTCAGTCGGGGTTCAACAGTGCCTCATTTGGTAACTCACATCTTTCTGTGTTTATTTGCCTGGAAATTTTTCTTCGACGCCATATCAGCTTGAGAGAGCAAGCTCAGCATCCCCACTAAAATATTCCACATCCTCACAGTTGCAAACAGAGGTTCAACACCCATGATTCATGTGATGACCACACAAACATCCTTGAAATGAGACTTAATTGTGTCCACGAGACATCTCATTATGAAACATCAGTCAGCTGGTTGTAGACTGCTGTACTTTTCCTTTACTTTTATTCCCGGCAGTGTCTTGAAATGCACAAGCCTTTCCACACAACATCTGTGTACAAAAGTAGCATTTGATGTGCTTGACCATCAAATGGACTACTGATAAGAATCAGTAAATGCGTTTTGAATCTGCCTGTGCAAAACCGATTTTGAAAGCCTGAGCTATGAAAACTTGGTGCACGCCCTAGGGGAGAGGAAGCCCTGGCTGGAAACCACTGAATAAAAGCATAGCTTGGAGCTTTAAAGAAAGTCATAGTTTCTCGTGTTTCAGAGGAAATTCATACCCACAAAACGCCAAAACCACAGCAGCACTACACGTCAATTTATTGACATGCCACTTAAAAGTTTAAAGTCCCCTGAGAAGCTACAACATCCCTGTAGAGAAATCATTTGCTATAAACCACAAGCAATCCATGACAATTTTACCAAACATTATGCATTTTCCTACAATATCGGACATTTAAACAATTTCTTAAACTTCAAAATGCTATTTTCTCTCTTTACTACCGTCTCTAGCGCTCAAAAGCAGTACTTTCTAGTGTGATGTCAAATTGGACTGAAGCATGCGTGTGTGTTTCTGCAGCCTTCAATGACAGACTCCACAACACAATACTTGACAAATGGAAGTCACTCACAGCCAAGATTCAATGTGTTAGTGTCTTCATACATGTGTGCAAGCATGGGCTCACATACCGAACACGCATCCCCTCGGTGCTCAGAAACACACACACACGCCTTCCAGAGCTGGAAAATATCATCTGCTAGGGTTCATCATGCCTTCAATATCCTGTTGGCAGTTCGTACATTTAGAGAACAATCAAGACACTATTTCAACACCATTCCAGTTAACAGTGGGATGCATTATCTCATTGAAAAGCAAGTGGATGACACTGTACATGCAACTTGCATATTGAGTTTTGGACCCACTTCCATAGGTTCTATTCAGCATATAAACAAACCAGCCAAAGACACTAAAATTGTACCCTGCAGGTATAACACTCAGTGACTTCTGACAGACAGGAACTTAGGGATGATTTAGGTACCTATTACAGTTCATGACTGAGTAACATAAACCAATCTTTGTCACTAATTGAAGGCAGGCAGACTACAAAAATCAGTTTCAAAGAATGGACCACAATAGCCCTTTCCCTCTATCAGGATTAAGTGCGTCACATTTCCACCAAAGCTTGCCAAAGTTTTAAGGAACTGAAACTGTGGGATGGACAGAAGCTCTGACAAAGTCTCAGTCAAAAGGAATCTGAGTAATGCAGATTCTCACAAAACACCTGTGACGTGTGATTAAAAGAAATCCAGAATAAACAGTGGTTACCTGAGAGTCAGGCTCCATGTAAGGGCTTGTCTTGCCATCTTCACTAACTGTTGGCGACCACACTCTATCTCCGGATCCCGATCTGAAAGGATATACCCATGAGAGAAGAGACAAAGAGTAAGATCAATTTTGTGCCATTTAACACCAAAGCAATGAGGCGTGCAACGTTGTCTGTTGAGGGATGGATTTTTATTTGCTGACAAATAATTACACTCAACACAGTAGTCTTCTGTGGAAAAGTGAATGACTGAGTGGGGGGGGGGGGGGGGGTACCATGTAACCACAAGCAGTTGTCCTTATTAATTTGTTCCTTTGAGGAGGAGAAAAAAATAAATAAAACATTTGGTAAAAATGGAGTTCTGCTGAAACACTTTTTTTTTTTTTTTAAAAGCAAAGTTTTTTCAGCCAGTTTTTGTTTCCATAGTATTGTCCATTGGAGCGTGAAAGCATTAAGCTGCCTTAAAGAGCAACACCAGGACATCACCCTGGGGAAAAAGCATGTACATGTCAGCATATTTTTCTTCATCATCATACCATCTATCCATTAACAGAGGTTTAAAAAGACTAAATGCAAGTGTGTGCACCGGGTGGGGGGGGTTGGCTGACGTATAACGAGACGAGGTCATTAGTCTGGAGCTGGCACAGCATTGGTAAAGCTGAGGCAATGCTTCAGATATGAAAGACGGAGGTGTTGCTATCAAGGGCGCCCTTATGGAGGCGCCGAGTGTCTGGCAGATGAGCTACAGAACTGCGTACGACGAACGCCCCCCTCCCACCAGTTCATGGACGGAGAGCCTGCATATTTTCAGATTGTTTGGTTGCAATGGTTACTGCACAAACAGCCTATTGAAAAGAAGTTAAAGTTCAGTCTGAAAGGACCTATTTGAAGTGACATTTTGGAAGTGCAAGAAAAAAAAAAAAAAAAAAAAAAAAAAAGGGACCAGTTTGGGATTTACGAAATTACCCTGCTGTGCTGAGTAAACTGGATCTCGTGCTGAAGAGAGAGACGTTATTTATGTAACTGAAATCTTAAAAATACATGAGACACTTGGAGCACAACTGCTTCACAGCTGGAAGTCGATTTCACACATTAGGCTTCAGTCTTCCACTCAAATACACAGTCAGACGTGACGCAGTTCGTTTTTCTGCTGGACTGGGTACAGCTTTGGATTGTGAAACAAAATGCTAAAAAGCAGCACAAATAAATCACAACAGACAAACGATCTGCTACACCCATGTTAGATTTGGGACAATGGCCTGTATTGTTGAGCTCTAAGGGCAAATGAGGCTGAGGTGAAAGCTGCAGCCAACGATACCTTTTAAAAGTTACTGACATATTAACCAGATCCCCCATGATCCCCAAGGCTGTTGGAAAAAAGATGTTTTCTATAAAAACTTTGCTTTAGTCACAACAAAATCTGCACACTCTCATCTTTGATTTCTTCCTACCAGCTCCTCCTCTGTCAAACAAGATTAAATGCAAGCAAATTAAAAGAAAGCAAATGTATTTTACTAAACAGAAATTCTTCCATAGAATTTAGACATAGAAGAGCCATTTGTGATTTTGTGACAGATTTAAAAGGAGAAAAAAAAAAAAAAAAAAAAAAAAAAAAAAAAAAAAAAAGGTGTAATTGCTCCCACTACCAGGTTTTATTTCCCCGATCGGAGAGATCTGGTTTTTGGAGCAGTGGACGAGTTTACTTTGGCTGAACAGTATCAGTGCGTTTGAGGAGGCGGATGAGACAGACAGCTGAAAACCCAACTACCCTAAAATTAGGATGCGGATCATTTCAGGGTTCACTTCAATTTCACTCAAAAACAACATCTGAAAAAGGACTGCTCTCAGCTCTTCCCAACTCCACTGGAGCTGGTACCATTTTGTGATAGAGAGGTTTAAATGTTTTTGTTTCCCCTAAAGAGTAAGACCAGATGACCACCATTAAAGGAGGAGAAGTTATGGAGGTCTCACCGGCAGACCTCAGAGGATCATGTGGGGAGGGAGAGGGGAAAGAAAAAAAAACAGCAATGTGGGTGATGACAAGATCAGTGAAAGAAGGAAACCCCTCCATCTTTTGCAACACAGCTTCTCATATGCCACTGATTCATAACCACAAAGAGACCTTGGGAGAGCGAGAAAAAAGGAATATAGAGATGGAGAGAGGAGAAGGCAGCAGTGCTTGTACTGCAGGAGCACGAGTAAGCCAGTTCCTAGAAAAGAAAAGAAAAGGGGGAAAAAAAAAAAAAAAAAAAAAAAAAAAAAAAAAAAAAAAAAAAAAAAAAAAAGTTTTTTTTGTTTTCTCCCTAGCTGGAGTCCTGTGTTCCTTTGGTCTCATGCAGTTTTGTGCACAATTCCTTAGCTCTGACTCACAGGTTGAGGAGTCAAGGTCAGACGGCAGGGGCAAATCCTCCACCAAAGGGATCTACCCCCGTTTCTTTTCTCGGACTGTTTTTCTGGTTTGTTCCAAAGCCTCAGCCCCGTTTCTTATTTTAGTTTCAATCTCCAGATGATAATCAGATTTATATTTAATATGCACTCATACTTTATGTATTATAAATCCCCTGAACCCTTGATCCCCAATTTATCCCCCACAACTGCATGTCTAACCTTACCCTCATGTAACCCAAGTATTGAGGGGAAAAAAAAAAAAAGGTCTGTAAAATTTACAGATGAAGGCTGTGAAACGCAGCTGGAAAAAGCCAGAAAGTGAACAATCAGACCATTTGCCACTTTGATCCCACAGTTGTATTCTCCATGGTAAATATAGGTACTGAAATTCAAGATGAAACACATTTACTTTAATGAATCTCCACTGAAACCTTATGCCTCCATCCCAACAAAATTGGGATGACTAGAATTCAATTTGTGATGCTCCAGTTCTTCTGTGTATAGCAGTTCCAAGGAATTCTCTTTATAGTGAGGTCTGTGGACAATTCTGAATTACCAGGACATTGTTTTGCAAATCTACTGTTTAGTAAATGTCAGTTTTCATAATTTTGAGAAGCATAAATTAAATTCCATTGTGCCTAGCTGTATAGAAGCCAAACCCCAGGGATAAAAATACTGAATATATGAGTTTTCGGAAATATGTTTGTTTCATTTGGGATGAATTGAACAAGTACAAGACACGAAATCTCAATGACACACAACATGAGGGCATCATGATTCATTTCTCCACACATAGAACTTGCTGCCCTGGTGCGACTAAAACACACATCCTGACTGCCATCATCTTTCTCTCAAACGTCTTCAGCCACACAGCGTTCCCCATCGAGCGCTGGCAGAAAGAAGCGGACAGCAGGGAGGTGAAGGCACCACAGAAGGGATGGAAAAGAAAAAAGATGAAACTGGGATATAATAAGAAATTAAAGACAGTTGAGATTTAGGGTTGGAGAGGGAGAAAGCAGCAGGGCACATCGAGTTCAGGGACAATGAGGTTGTGGAGAATAAGGAGCAGAGTTTTAGTGTGAGCAGAGGCCTTTCTCCATGGCTGAATTTACAAACTCTGTACGAGTCTGAGAATATACAGAAAAGGCAGACAACATTCCAATATAGTCCTTGCATGTCTGTGTCCTCCAACAAGACAATGAACTTGGACAGCGTATGCAAAGTTGGGGAGTTGGCCTGTGAAACGCTGCAGATCCATATGAACACAAACGCCAAGAACTAAAAGTAAAGGTGACAGACCTGCAGACCATGCGTCAGTTTATCTACTGAGGTTCACAATAAAAAAAAACAAAAAAAAAACAAAAAAAAAAAAAAACGCATTTGTTCAAAATAGAAGTTAACATTTGACTGTTAAACAAAAACAAAACAATATCAAACACACCCAACAAAACAAAATTCTGAACTGCAACATCCAATTTCCACTTATCCAGGGGGAAGCAGCCTCTCCCCAGTCACCTCCCCCAGCTCTTCCAGGAAGATACCCCAGCATTCTTGGTCCAGCTGAAAAAAATTTACTCTCCGGGTGTGTCCTTATTTTGACCCAGGTCCTGCTCCTGACAGGACATGGCCTAAAAACCTTTCAAAAGGAGGGATGCTTACCAGATGCCCAAGCCTCCTCATGTAATTGCGACAGTGGAGAGGGTTGCATCCCTGACTGATCCTAGGAACTATGTTGTCCAGTGTTATTGCACTCAGGTCCCAAAGTAAAATTGATCCTGGGGCTGGACCAGACTAAGAACAAGTCACATCTATTAAATCTTCATCCTTGTGTGTAGAGGAAAAAAAAAAAAATAAAATAAATAAATAAAAATCCTAGTAACTGGTTCCCATCCCTGGAGCCTGGGGGAGGGGCTCCATGGCATCCACCTGGAGGCGGAGCATTAGCCCACAGGGCCTGGCTGGGTTCAGCCCAAATGAGCAATGTGGGTTTGCCCTCCAGGGGGTGGGGCTATATGGGTCTGGTGCAAGGGGATACGGGTAGCCACTGAAGGTGTGGGCCTCTGCGTTCTGACTCTAGGTTGCCGAAAGCAGCTCCTGGGACATGAGGTGGTTCTGCATTAAATGCATGTAATAAAAAAAAATTAAAAAAAAAAAAAAAACAACCCCTAACAATTTAATGAGGGTATTCAAAAAAGCACTACACAGAGACTGTAGTGTCTTAGGGTTTTATAAATATAACAAAGTTTTCATGAGTTTTAGGACAAATAAACCAAAATCCACCTAATATTGACTGGACTTTCAAGATTTCTATGATGAAGCATTTTTGTAAGAGATTAAAAAACAAAAACAACATATTTTTAAAGTTATAAACCAGGACATATTACAAAGTAACATTCCTGTGTTACACAAGACCTCAAGCTCAGATGCATCTGGTGTACTGTAATTTTGGTCCACAGCAGACGTGTAGACTCATATTTGCCCAATGGCCTGACGCACAAAATTACAGGTCTTCTGTTTCTTGGAGTATTTTATGACAGACTTTTAATGAGGGCTGAGAACTGCTGTCACCTAGAATGTTATTTTCTGGTGAGTCGGCATGGATTCTTTCAGTCAATCACATTTCACAGAACACCAGAATCAATAGCTGCAATTAAATAATCCTCACTTATTTCTGTGGCCCGCAGCTGTGACGCGTTTCCAGTAAATTGAAAGCTCCACATGCTGAATGTCCTTGAACGGGACACACACACACACACACACACACACACACACACACACACACACACACACACACACACACACACACACACACACACACACACACACACACACACACACACACACACACACACACACACACACACACACACACACACACACACACACACACACACACACACACGGTTGAGTGATATCTCAGCAACCAGGGAACATACAAGCGTGTCGGTGCTTTTTCACAGCTCATCATTTCTGGGAAAACTTTTCCAAAGTTTTCATTATTTTGAAGGCCAGCATATGGGGTTTTATTGTGGCTTAAGATTTTGTGGATTTCTTGGTGGCAAAGCATAACCCCACCCCCATCCTCCTCCATGAATTTGACTTTCATGTGGCTCCATTATGTTTGTGATTAATTTTAGTGAGCATTGCTACAGATTAACACATGAGAAACTGCACCTTTTTTTGGACATGGCTTGTTTTTTTGTTTTTTTCCCAAAAGGGCTTTGCTATTGGCTGCAGCGTTGAGCACCATGGCTATGAGGCTTTCCTAATACCTAATCATGTGACTGTGTGAAAAAGAAAAAATAAATAAATAAAAAGTGAGGGCATATGTCCACTATCTGAAGCTCAGTGTCGTCTGTTTAACTGAATTTACAGCAATACACAAAAGCAGTAAATGTTGGCTGTAAAACATTCCAGGCAGGGAAGAGCCCATGTGGCTTTCTCACTTGGTTTGATTGATTCACTGCTCTTCTGCTTGGCTTTAACTTCCTCCTCACTGCCATAGCGTTTATGCATTTCTCATCCTTTGCTTCGCTTTACTCCCATAATTCAATTTTTTCCAATAACCGATCTGACATTAGTCTTAAAACCCTCTTTACTTGCAGTCTCCTGCACTAAAAAAAATCCTGTATTTTAAGATCCATTTTTGAAAGAAAAAAAGTTTTCCCCCTTCTGCTTGCATGCATCCATTCTGCTTTTCAGTTCCGCTCTGCATTGGAGCCAAAGGTGCATGCCTCTCTCAGACATGCTTTTCCCTCCTCCTGCTCTATAGCAGAAGGAAGTTCACTGCAATTATTCAACCAATCTAGTGCAGAAAAGGTCACATTCCAGCAGCATACCTCTTGTCATAAAGCCAGCTTCCATATCATCAGTTTCAAAGAGAAATTCAGGAATCTGCTGCACAGCATCACCATGTCTGGTGGTTTTATTAGTTTACCTTTGAATAAATCTTATATCAAAGTTTGTATGTAAACAAATGATTTGTTCCCAAACAAAAAACAACAAACCCCCCCCCCCCCCCCCCCACACACACACACACACACACACACACACACACACACACACACGTCTGTCAATTCCATTTGTTTTCTTAACAAACTCTTACAGACAAGCACTGAGAGATGTATATAAATAAAAACAAATATATGCAGCCCAATCTTAAGACAGAACCTTTAATAACCATGTTGCAACTCAAAAAACACAATATCAGTTAGGAGTGCCCTTTTTGAGCATCTGCACTTGTTGGGAGAAACAAATAAAACAAAATCCGTTTTTCTCAGTGAATGCTACTTCCTTTACCCTGAAAGGAAGTAAACCACTTAATACTCAGAGGTTTAGCCTGATATATGCTTGGGTGACCCTGACTAAAGGATGACTGAGACAGAGGAGGCCATTGCATGCAAGAGTAGGTTCTATAAATAAAAATGCAAGACAGAGTGAAATATCTGCGTTTGGAGTTCCTGCATATGAATCCCTTATCTTATGAGTTTCATTATTCCAGGGAGGGATTTTTGTTTGCACAGCATCTGCAAGTCAAGTTCATGTTTGAACCACTTTGGCACAAGAGAGACCATGTTCTGACCCTAAAAGGAGAGAGCTGAAGCACCAGTTGGCAGTCGTCACTTGGAGCTGAGGTCAAAACCACACTGAGGACAGAGTAGAAGTTGCCAGAATGGCTTGGAACTTTCCAGTGTTCTGGCAACCCAAGAAACTATTTAATAGAAATGTGGGAAGAAACTGACATTTCAGTTTTTCCTTGGTTGCAACCCTCCAACCACCATCCCCCACTCTTTCATTAACAGATGGATGATTTCCATTCCAGAAACATGCTTCCGTCTTTCACATCCTAACACCCTACGTTTAGAGTGTTGCACCAGTCTGAAGAGCGACAGATAATATTCTGGCTTATGAACTGGAAAATTGTACTACAAGTTCATTTGTAAAAAGGTCACTTTCTGACTCACTGCATGTACAAGCCTCATTGACTTTGATGCTGCTTCGTAGGAATAGCAATTAGATCATTTTGACTGCTATAAACCTGTCATCTCTCATTACGAGTTGACTTTTACCAGACTAAACTAACTGACCAGAAATAAAATTACAAGTTTTCAAGATTAGAGCCACCAAAATGGCAAAAAAAAAAAAAAAAAAGACAAATTACTTGGAATTTTCCTACTCTAGTCCCTTAATGAGTCTCAAAAGGAAAAACTGTTAGGAGCCTCCACTGAGGATCACAGTAGTGATGACTGCTTAAAAAAAAAAAAAAAATAAAGACATTACTATTCCCATCACATTAACTGCCACCTTTAGTGAGTCACATATTCAAAAACACTGGATTTTTTTTTTGTTTTCCATAATGGACAAATATTGCTCCTTTGAAAATGTCATGATCAGTTTTCTCTGTAGTTCCACTTTAGCAACAAAAAAGGGCATGTCAGCTCTGGAAAGACCTCAAGCATGGATAAAATAAGCCAATACAGACTGCTTAGAGGATCTTCAGTGCTGAAATTTGACTCCTGGACACTCAGCCATTGCCCCTTGCGTTCCTCAACTCTGTGCAAAATCCAATTATAAAAACACTTGCAGAAAATAAAAAAATAAATAAATAATAATGTCACAAAGTGAAGTTTCTGGTGAGCCTTGAGACCAGTCAGAGTCTCTGCTGCTCTTAAATACTAACATACATTCACAACAAGCCAACTACTGCACATGTGTCCAATTGTCAAAAAAAAAAAAAAAAAAAAAAAAAAAAAAATTAATAGTCCCCGCAATAATTTCCTTTGATCTAGAGCCTAAACTCTTGAAGCAATGAATCCTGGACTATTTTCTCCCTTTTAAACAAAAAGGTGGCACTAGTTTGTTATTTAAATCTGTCTGCAGTACATCTACATTTTTCCAGTGCGTGGGACTTGGATTCATCCAGCTGTGAAGCTGCAGATGGTAATCAAATGACCACCATTTCATCCACCCTCCACTTAATATCGTGTTGCTGTGGAAATCTTATATGCTCTTTCTAGAACCAGTGTTTTGTTTGGATGTCCTTGGCTACTGCAGACAGGCATCAAGGCAAATTTTATGGAGGAGACCCCATCGTGTGAAATCACATTGCTTTTATATTTCTAGCCATTATAAGACACCTGGGTTTTAATTGATTCCCACCCCCATTCTGGAAAGATACAATATTTCTATTTACTTGTTTTGGAGTAGCAAAAAGTGTACAAAACATTTCATATGCAGCTGGTATTGTACTGCTTTTCTACCCCTTTGGTGGGCTGGTAAACTACCCGGGGTGTACCCTGCCTCTTAGCACATAGAAGCTGGAATTGCTTCAGTCTATTATTTCCATACCTGGTGATGCTGAGTGTGAGCTGTTGAGTGCAGGTTTTGATCTTGTTCTGAGCCTCCATGTGCGTCATGTGATCTGTGCTGTCGCCATTGATAGCCAGGATGGTGTCGCCTGGACTCAGGTCACCTTGAGCCGCCTTGCTGCCAGGAGTTACCTGTAGATCAACATTCAGAAGCACACATGCAACACACACACACACACACACACTTGTTACAACTGGTTTCAAAACAGTTACTGGAGACAGAAGACAAAGTAAGGAATGAGAAGAAGATTAGCATGGAATTTCAACAAAAGCCCTCAAATGGAAAAAAATAAATAAATAAAATTTAAGCATAGCATTTAGTGACAGTTTTAAAAAAAAAAAAAAAAAAAAAAAAAAGACACACACACGCACACACACGATGACTCAGGAACAGTTTAACCATATACTCTCCCTGAATAACTTGAAGTCCAGGAGGACACTTGGCACTGAGGTTGCATATGACGCTTGAACCTAAAAAGTTGTAATCATGGATTTAACAACCACCATCTGCTCAACAGCTTTAAAATTTAGATGCACATTTAGCAGGTCAAGAAAGCTGATAATTCTGTGATCTTTCAGGAATGAAAGCTGCCAGTCTGACGACATTTGAGACCCACGGGGACGCAGGCGGGCGAGAAGGAGAGGAGTAAAAGGGAGAAAGCCAGTGTCCCAAAGGATATATGGTATGTCACCTTCACCGACATCCCAAGTAACATGTGAGATTAATTTAATTAAAAAAAAAAAAAAAAAAAAAAAAAAAAAAAAAAAAAAAAAAAAAAAAAAAAAAAAATTATTACACACCTATATCCCCGCCAGTTCTAGACCGGCCTCTGTGCACCGGTTTTGGCAGATTGAGCAAAAGGTTTTTTCTTAAGTAAAGAGCCACTGTCATATGACAGAGACAGACATCCTTTAGCAGCAATTAAGCAAAAAAAAAAAAATAATGAAATGTTAACAGTTTGCATTTCTCCAGCCACTAAATGTGAAAGCTCACCACAAGACTCAATGTTTAAAAATAAAAAAAAGATAATTTAGAGAGAAGGGCATAAAAGTTCATGCTCCATGAAGCACTAATGGCTGAATAGTGTGGTTCAGTTGTGGAATTCCCATTTACAGCCTCCGACCATCCCAATGTCCCTCATTCACTTCTGGTAAACAGAGAGGTCAGTGTGGCTACAATGTGCAAGTTTGTGTGTTCATGCGTGAGTGTTTCTGGGAAGCTGCACTTGCAGAAAGTCTGGCATAAACAACTGGAGAAATGTAATATTGTAAATTAAAGATTCAAAATTGTCATAAAAAAGCATATGCATGGACAAAGCTTTGCTTGGAGAGGGGGGAATTAAAAAAAATAAAATAAATAAAAGATTGATTGTCATGTTGTTATCTGTTGACAGACACTAACTGGGGGTTGGGGTTTACTTTAGATATTCAGCACAGCCTCACCAGTGAGAGAACGTCTTAAGTTTGTGTGCGTCTTGGATTTGTGCCTGGGTTGTATCATGGCTCATGACACCCCCCAAACACAGTGAGCAACAATACTTCAGGCTCAAGCAGTGAATCTCACACACACACACACACACACACACACACACACACGGTTGTCACTAGGGGACAAACGCCCCCATCCACAGGGAAGTGTAAAGATGATGAAGAATTGTGCATATGAGAACATCATTTATCCTCAACATTCCATTTCTTGTCCTCACATTCACATGAAAACTTTTTCATAACAAATTTCAACTACATCTATTTCTGCTTGATACATTTATTGGCTGAAATAACAGAGCTCACATTTTTTACCCATATTGTTTTTTTTTGTTTTTTTTTTTTTTTTTTAAATTGGAGATGGTCCATTACCAATTTTGTCTTTCTGAAAGTGATTCCGATACCAGGGCTTTGAGTACCGACTTAGAGTACTAAATCAAATATCTTTTTAAATTCCATGATATAAAATGTTTCTCAAATTAACATGGAACAAAGAAATTAAAATTCAGCTAGGGGGATACAATTCCTTTATAGATTTTGAACAGATTGGCCATCTTTTAGCCAACAGGAAATATGATCCATCAGATCTCATACCATGTGGACAAGTATTTCCAACCTGGAAAACTACGGTGGCTCCAGATGTTTAATGCTGCAGTAAGATTTAACAATTTCAATAACTGGGTCATCTAAGACAATGAACATTACAGTTTGTGTTTTTCCCCCTCCTATAATTTCTCTGGCTTCTTTGGGGTAATTTCTCTCATTTCCAAAAGCGGTAACTCCAGTTTTCTGCATCTTTCCCTTTAACAAAGTCATGCCTTTTCGTCGGATGGCTCCTTAAATTCTGTGTACAAAAATCCCAGTATTGGATGGTGAAGTAGTAAATGCTCGCCGATACCACTGGTATTGGCGAGTACTTCCGATACTGATAATCAGTATTTGAACAACTCATACTTAAGGATTTTTTGTGACAGCCGTATAGTCTAGGGAATGAGATTGTTTACCTGCTGTAAATCCCATCTCACCACTGCTCAGACGGGGACAAGAGTGAACACATCTTTGTCAGACAGTTACACTGAGTCTGAGAACATGTGATGCTCTTGCAGTGTTGACGCAATGTAAATATCAGGACAACTAAGTAATACCATGTTAAAACCCATCATGTAAAATATGTTTGAACTTCTTTCCAATTTCCGCAGCTTCAGTCCTTAATGAGAAATTCACTTTGGTTGTGGGTTTATCTTTATAAGCCGTCACCTCAGTCAAAAATAAAACCAGATCAGTGAACAGTCAAGTGTTTGCCGATTGCCATCTACTACAAGAGGTTTGGAAGGGAAGAGAAAAATAAATAAATAAAGAAAACCTGTTTAAAAAGCCTGCATTTCTAAAGAGGCATCTAAAAATGTTGCTTCACTTTACATGTAGGCGTGTGATGATTCAGACCAGGACTGTATAGCTGATTAGATACCCATTGTGCCAAAAGCAAAAATATGAAAAGACTCTCCAAGAATTAATGTTAAGACTTATCGCAATCATCTTGGTACACATTTGAAATATACAGCATGTGAAGAACAACAAGGCCTAGTGCCTTGAAATAGATATACACTTTACATGTCAAATGAGGATCACTGGGATGTCACTTGAGATATACAGGTATCAGACAGGCAGCTATGGTAGATCTTAAGGTAAAATTCATTCAACGTTTGGTTAATATGGCTCATCATTTCCATGAAGAACTGCTCCCCAAACAGTCAAAACTAAATATTTACAGATAAGGCTGTTGGCAAGCAGCCTATTGTCAGCGTTTCCTCATGTGACACAGTGAAACGTAGTGAATATGTACTAAGGTGTTTGTTTGCTTTCAGCTTCTGTTGTCCTTTTATTCACCCACAGCAAAAAAAAAGTTTAGACACGGGTACCACATGTTGCAAAACTGGATGGACATTTTCCGTCAATTGTGACATGAGCTTCAGGCTCGAGTCATTACAGTTTGCGTGTCCCGTCTCATCAAAACTTGAGTCCTTTTTTAAAAAAAAGTGAACGCAACTCCTGAAACAGTAGTAACCTTTGATCTCAAGACTATTTAAAAACAAAAAAATATTTTTAATTTCCTGAACCTATTCTAGAAATCTCTCCGGAGGTGCAAGTTTCTGAATCAGAAATTATAATTATGATTATGATGTATAAAAAAAAAAAAAAAAAAAAAAAAAAAAACCCACCACACACACACACTACTTTCAAATGTTGCTCTCATGTATGAATTCCATAGGGACACTTTGGTGGGAGCACAGAGTTGCAGATCTCTGCAGCACAAAGAATAATTCCTGGCAACGAGTCAGACGCCTTTGTTTGCTTGTTGGATGTGCGATAGGAACCATGGTTATGACCTTGGTGACGCTTTAGAAAGCCATTACACAGCCTTGGGTGTCAAGTTCTGACTGGAGTGTGTTAATAACACTGAAACAAAAAAGACTGAGGCTGCCAACAGCAATCGTCAAGGATGTGGCTGATGATTAAACACGACTCCTTAGAATTTAATGAGAACACAAGGAAAAGGAGAGTCAGAAGAACTTAACTGCAGCCTGTGATGCAATCGTGCACAGCCGCAACTGCTATTACGTTACCAATATTGATCATCACTGGATGTGCAGTGATCCTTCTAGACCTGCTCCGTAATCAGCTTGGACACATTACTGGTTTTCATAGTCTTCTCTCCAAAGTTTTTTCATCACATTTTAACTTTAGATACTCCGCAGGGCTTGGAGCAGAAGGAGGAAGTACACACGTGACTGTTATAATGTTTTGATAAAGGTTGGCCAAGTCCACCTAAAGGAAAACACAACTCCAATAATCAAGGTCCAGAGGACAAAAGCTTAGCAGCTACCCTAGGACCTGCATTGTTCCTAATGTGACAAACTCTACAGCCTCGAAGGCAATTAGAGATTAAAGAGCGGGTTTTGTTATCTTTCCCACAGTTTGTTGTGGAGACACAGCCTCAAATCCTCAATAATGCTAGTCTACAGAGGGGAGAAAAAAAAAGAAAAAAGCAGCAGCCAGTGTTGAGCTGTCTATTATAATCAGCTGTCTCCGAGAAACAACCCATGTGGCTTTAGGTCACATGTCCCGTCTCTGGTATGTGGCAGAAATGGAAAGATGACCTCTGAGATTAAAGGGTGCAGAGGACATCGAGTTCACTGGGTATGTATTTGTTGTCAAAATGTATTCTGCGAGTTCAACGTCCTGAAACGTTCGCCCGAGAATGCTGGGATCATAAAACTCTGGACGGCAATAGTCATACTGAAGACAGGAAAACATCAGTTCCAGTATGTCCCATTGTCATAACGCATTTGTGTTCTTGAACTCTTGCACCTGAGACCCCTGCAGCTTCAGTTTCACACTGGAGTCTTGTCAAAGCCCCGATGCATTACTGCAGTTTGGGATCTGTTTAATACCCATGGAAATCAAGCAACGCCATGAAAAGCGCTGATAATTGAGAAGCTGCATGCATGTGTATGTGCGCGAGGCCAATACTAAATGTGGTTTGTTTGCTATCGGTCATAGTGGCTGTGAACGGTCTGAAACCTTAAAATTTAAAAGTGGATTAGTTATGCTGCTTCAATCAGTGAGAGGAATGACATGAGGCCTGACTGCATTTTAAACATAGGCAATGTGTTAACAGGCCGACTCAGGGGAGAGTGCTACTAATGAGGCATGAGGAAAGACACAAAAGCTTTGCTTTGGCAAGTTTTTGTTTTTTTATAAATGTCAACCTCTAAATAGCAATCAGAAGTCAAATTGGTGCCAACTGAGTTTATTTAAAAACATCATGGCCCGATTTGGGTCTTGTTTCCCACTGCACCGGTAATGAGCAGACAACACAGATTAGACTGTTCTGGTTCAGCTTTGTGGAGAACATTACCATCTCTTTTGTTGACTCAATCTCAGAGTTTAAGAACCCTGATTATGTGATACACTTCAAAAAATTTCTGCTCAGGATCCCCTGTCTTTGTGCCAGTCTTAAAAAAAAAAAAAATAAATAAAAAAACCCACACACACCACACCTCACCTCACTCACTCTGCAAGGACAGATGTTTCCAGAGTCAGATTCATCACCTGCCTCGGGTTCTAATGGGCTGGCAGACAATCGGTGGGATAATCCTAGAACATCAACACCCTAGGTAAAGCAACAGCTGCTGCAATCCGAACTGGTTTTCTGGCATTTACAACTTCACCTATCATTCCAAACTGCAGGTGGTTCTTGGCATTCAGAGAGTCAGAGTCAAGTTTATTGTCAATTCTACCACATGTGAGATACATACAGAGAATCGAAATTGCGTTACCCTCAAACCCTCGGTGCTACACAATAAATACATTTTAAACACAAAGTGCAGGTTAACCTTCACTTTTATAGAGCTGAGAAAAAAAAAAACCCCAACAAACACTGAAGGGTTGAGGCACTTTGTAACTCCTGCAAAGTAGAGATGAACTCAACAACATGTCAGTCTCATCTTAAGCCTTTTCTTCTCTTGAAGAAAAAGCTACTTCTCGCACAGTTACTTTTTAAATTAAAACTTGTGCACAGCTTATGGGCCAAAATGCTCCCCTAAATACATATTATGAATAATGTAATTTAAAACACACACCATCTCTCCTTCTCTATGCTACTGTCATATCAACATACATCACATTCGAACTGCTGTCCTGGCACACACTGAAGGTGCAACAAGCATGCGAGATTGCAAGCTCATAAATACTTCTGTAGGCATTAGCATAAATAAAGCACATAATGCATCAAACAGAATTTGACCAGCTCCAATAACGGAAAGAAGGAGATTATTATTTAAAAATTACCCTTTGAATTTGATTTATGAAGTGTAACAAATGTAAAACATGCTTCAGAGGAAGTGGCCTTGACTAGACACTGAACTGATGCCCAGTGGCTGTAAAGGAAAACTTTTTTTTTTTTTTTTCTTTTTAGGAAGTAGTTTAATCCTGGAATATGCTACCAACAGTGTATTTATCTCTCAGACATTACACATTTGGCTTAATATGCATGCATCCCAACAGCTGCTTCCTAGTCTAATTTTCAAGGGGGAATTGGGGGAGAGAAAAAAAGTCCCCATTTACACTTGCAATTCTTCCAAGCAAGTTCTAGCTTTTGCTTAACCGTCTTAAAAGATAACCTGCAATTAATTTGACTGATGCCATCATAACTGAGTTATGCAATGCTCACAGTGCACAAAATTCCACTGTGCATGCCATACTTTAATATTGGCCTTCACGCAAGTATGCACAAATATAACTGGCAATAAAAACAATGTGATCGGTTACAACAAAAGCAAATCTTTTTTCAGATGCCTTTAAAAAAAAAAAAAAAAAAAGATGCATTAGGTAACATTCTGAGTTAACGATCCAGCGAAAACACAAGAGGGTTAAAGTAAGGTTATCTTGGATGCTTTGGGGCAAAGTCTTAAACAGGAACATGAAGATCACACATTAGATTTGAAAACGGTCTATTCACTTAAAAAAGGCACTTTTTCTTCCAAAACAAAAAAGGAAAGAAGAAGAAATAAAAAAGGGGATGTAAAGATGTGTGCAGTTGGTTGATGTAATGCATGTTCTGTTATTGGATGGCAAAAACGGTTACTTCTCACTATGATTTAGAGAGCTGAAAGTTCCCATGCAAGTCTTGCTAATGTGAGAAGGATGGTGCCATAAACCTGCAGACATATCTGTTGGGTCAAAAGGAGCTATATCATAGAATTTAAGTTTTTTTTGGGGGGAGGGGGGTTGTCTTTGTAAGAAGTTTAACAGCAAGCATACAGTTTGACCTACAGGAGCTACTCTTCTGCTCTCAAAGTTGTTAATTGCTTGCTGTAAATGTAGAAATTACACCTCTAGTTGGAAGTGCACAAGCCCTGTTGTTAAAAGGCCAGTTGGGGGCCTATGATATAGCTGAGCACACCTGGAATCCCTCAGCAGCACCAATGAGCCCTGATGAAAAACAAATGTCAGCGCCTGCCTCCTCCCTCCTTCTGTCCCTCCTGTAAGCCTTGCAGCAAGACCAGGCTGTGTTTACCTTGGCTGGGATGAACTAATGGCTACTGCCAGATCCACTGACTCTTAACCCATATTGTGAGGGTCAGGAAAGTTCACACAGCTTTGGGAATACTCCTGCCACAAATTGTTTATGGTCATTTACATGGGTCCAAAAAAAAAAAAAACAAAAAAAAAAAAAAAACACCACATCAATAACCTTAATGCTCCTTCCATATTGCTTTTCTTTTAGGGCCATACAAGCACCTTAGGTGACACTTGTCACAATGCAAAAACAAAAATTATTCATAGTGTGTAATATACATACACACACACACACACACACACACACACACACACACACACACACCACTAGGGGGCACTTAGCCTCCAAATAAGCCTAAATACAAAAGTAATTGTGCAAAATGAAATGACTAATCTTCAGTGCAACTACCCAAATATAAATATTGAAGGTCGTTGCGTTGGCCTTCTAAATTTATTACAACTCAAAATGATCACAGCTTTGAACATTTGTTATATTTTTAAAAAAAGCACAAAATTCTCTTGACAAATCGTAAAATTGCCAATTCTCAAATTGTCTCCAGTTAATTGTTTATAAAATTATCTGAAATGACTGATCATCTCAAATTGTGTCTTTATGCTTATCTTAGACAAAATAGGGGTCCTCAAATAGATTATAAAAAAAATAAATAAATAAAATTACGCAAAATAATGAATTTCTACATAAATGGTAAACTCCTTGGCACTTCCTCATCAAGAATTTTTTATTATGAAATATCTTTTAGTTCAGTACAAAAACAAACAGTCGAATTTCGTGGTGCTTCCTCTTGTTTTGAAGCTGCTGATTATAAATCCTTTGGATTGATTGGTCTGTTCATTAGGATGACTAGCAAATCATGTGCCAGAAAATAGACGGCACCGTCCGTCCGCGGTCAGCTCATGATGGACCGTTGTGACGTCTCATTTTATGTGAAATAGCTGAGCAAATTCCCGTCTGTCTCGATTTAAAAAAAAAAAAACTTTTCCTGGCAAACGGAGGCACCGAGCTGCTTCGTTTGCTCCGCGCAGCTCAATGAATGGAGTCAGGCAGGAAAGCCGTTACCTACCCTGGAGATGGTTAACGGTGTGCTGAAATCCCGTCCTCCCACCAGTCGAAACCCCCACGGAGATGGTCCCTTCAGTGTCACGGTCTGTGGCATGTTTGGTGTGTAGACTGCAAGAGTAAAACAGCGAGACGGAGAGAGGGAAAGTCCAGGTTCCTCTTCCCAGCTGCTAGGCAACGCTGTCCCGTCCCTGACAACTTTCCTCCACTGCTCGATGATTCAAGTTTAAATAACAAAGCCGCCTGTGACGTTAAAGGACGGGCTGTCCTTCCCGCCAACCCCCGTCCAGGTCTTCCAAGTGGGAGGGGACCTCAACTGATCTGAGTGACATGTCAGCTGAGAGCGGCGACGGAAACCCATTTATTTTGTTTAATGCGGCAGGTTTATAATGTAAGAAAGTTTTCTTCTTGAGTCCAGTATCAGCTGAACAAATTGTGAGCTTGTGGTTCTTGTTTAACTTGTCATTTATCTTTTTTTTCTCTCAGGAGTTCCTCATTTTAGCATTTACTATATAATATTTTAGCAGATTGTTGTACAGCGAATGAACATACAGATAAGCATTTATGCATCTGTGACTGACACTTTATTTGTTAAAATCCCACTCCAACAATCTGAATAAAATAATGACACTACTATAAACAATGAATTTACCTGTGGGTTTTTCAGCTATGATTGGATTTTGAAGTCAGGACAAGTTAGATTTTTATCAGCTTTTCAGTTTTAAATTTTGTCATCAAGCTGTGTTCCATTTGGCACATCCGACTGGGAACTCAAAAATTCCATCTTCCAAGTGCAGATAGAAGGCACTTAACATTCCTTGTGTCTTCCATTTTATTGGCTTCTTTTTGTTTGTTTGTTTATTTTATTATTGAATTTGTTCTTCCATTTGTGGTCTAATTAAGCGAATATGATATTATTCAAAAACATTCTTCTACTCATATACTGACATTCTTGTTTTGTTGTTGAAGTTGCAAGGCAAGGCAAGGCAAGGCAAGGCAAGGCAAGGCAAGGCAAGGCAAGGCAAGGCAAGGCAAGGCAAGGCAAGGCAAGTTTATTTGTAGAGCACAATTCATACATAAGGCAATTCAAAGTGTTTTACAGCTAGAACAAGGCAAGAAGCAGAAAGGCACATAACATCATTCTATTAAACATAAAAATAATCATTAATAAATCATTAAAAATGAGGAGTCCAGATAAAACCCTTTCAGTTGTCTTATGCACAGCTGAATAGAACAGTTTTCAGCCTGGATTTGAACATTGTCAGAGTTGAGTTCTGTCTCACATCTTCTGAAAGGCTGTTCCAGATTTTTGGAGCATAAAACTGAAACGCAGCTTCACCTTGTTTAGTCCTGACTCTGGGCACCAGCAGTAGACCACTCTCTGAGGTTCTCAGAGTCCGAGTTGGTTCACATGGCTCTAACATGTCAGAGATGTACTAAGAGATGCTAAGCCATGTAGAGACTTGTACACAAGCGAAGCTGTTTTAAAATATATTCTCTGAGCAACAGGAAGCCAGAGCACAGACCTGAGGACTGGACTAATATGGTCATATTTCCTGGTTCCAGTCAGGAACCGAGCGGCAGCATTCTGGATGTACTGCAGCTGTCTTACAGCTCGTTTAGAGTCCAGTGAGCAGGCCGTCACAGTGGTCTAACCTGCTGGAGTCAAATGCATGGATTAGTCTTTCTAAATCGAGTTTACACACTATACTTTTGATTCAGGCAATGCTTTTAGATGGTATAAAGCTACTGATGTTATTGATTTAATATGGCTGTTAAGGTTCAGATCTAAGTCTAATATTACCCCTAAATTTCTAACCTGAATATTTTTTTTGTTCTAGTTTAACTGGAGAAAATTGTTTTGCATCGACACACTGATCTGTTTGATGCAGTGACACAATGAATCTACAGGCCTGTGTTCACCTGCCATTCAGTGGCATGTAGATCTGAGTGGGAGACACATTATACCTGCATATTAGCTGGGCAAATGGAAGCATGTACAGATTGAACAATAGGGGCCCCTGGATTGACCCCTGGGGAACCCCACAGGTCATAGCCACTTGGTCTGAGACACAGTTACCAATTTCAACAAAGTAATTCCTGTCCTCAAGATAGGATCTGAACCAGTTTAGATCACATGGTCAACTGTCAAAGGCAGTGCCCAGGTCCAGCAGAACTAAGACAGAGATTGGATTGGCTCCAGCAGACCCTAAATGGAAATCTAAAATAAGGAAAAGGAGGTATAGGGTGTAGATAATGAATAGATGGATATAAGGAAATGCATTACGGCTTGCAATGGCATATGGCACCAAACTGCTCCACTATCTCGACTAAACAGTGAGTTAAATATCTATTCTGTTCTGTTTTGTTTCAGTTTGAAACCAAGGGCAATGCAGGTGGCGAAGACATTGCTGAAGACATTACTGGAAATTCCTACCAAAATTAACATGCTTTCTGAGGCAAAGATGGTATCCATGCAACAGCTTCCTAATGGAGAACCTTTGCCTTCCACCATCAGCTGCTCAAGGTAAATATTATTTAGGAGGAGGGGGGGTGAGGCGTTTGTCTGAGATGAGTTTAACTCTAGGTAGTACAAAGACAAAGCTGTGAAATGTGGTTGTGACTCATATATGTTTTGTTTGCACTTTTATGGTTTTGGTTTTGAAAATTTCAGTGACTGAGAATACCTCTAAGTGTAACAAACAATGACCAACTGCATCTAATAGTTTTGGGAAACATCTCAAATCTGGAAAAAAAAAGACTATAAAAGAATATACAGTATGACTGTCTAAATTGTCTGTTGGAGTGAGGATGAGGGCACGTGGTTGTTTATCTTGTCTCTGTGTGGTCCTGTGATGTAATGGTAACTGGGTGATGACAGCTGGGATGGGATTCAGCCATCATTCCCTGGAACTGTGAAGAGGACGAAGTGGGTCTACTGTGAGGGGAATTTAAGTGAAGACTCAAAAAAAAATTGTTTTTAGTGGAGTTTAAGCATTTTTGTCTGTGACTGCATAACATTAGACAGTTTTTCTAGAGACACTGTCAGTTACTTAGAATATCTATGAATAGCTATGAATTAATAGATCTACTTAAGTTTTTTTATTAAGCTTGCATTTAGAGAACTTAAATAATAACAGACAAACTGAAATGCACAAAAACATTTTTAAAAAAAACCACCCATACGACAAAACATCTACAACCAAACAGCTACAAACAGCTTGCTTTTTGCACATGTACATCAAAAAGAGCACTGGGGTTTACAGGAGGTTTACAGGAACCCACTGTGGTAACTGAGGTCAACGAACTCGAGCTTGTCTGTTTGGGGGCAGACGAACAAAGCATTAAAAAAACAAATAGAAAAGTCAAGAATTTTGAGCACAAGTTGAATGTTTTGTGGTTTTCAGAAATGTATTTTGATCCAAATCATACATATACACCCCAAAGTGGTGATGCAGCACATCTGACAGGGTTGACGTCAGGATTTTGAGAAGGTCATTTAGAAATGGTACGCACTTATTAGCGTGTTTAATCCATTTTGTACAATCATGCATTTGGGTTTGACTGCTGCACTTTTACTTGTCCAAATGCACCTCTGATAATTGGACCAAATAATCAAATGACTCAGTTCCTGTCAACAACAAAAACATTTCTTCAGGTTTTCTCATTTTGTCTTCATCATTCTGGTCAGCTATAAACTTGCATCAGCTTTCATGATGATATTTTTGGAGCTTCTGTCTTGGAAAGCATCCTTTCACTTCATGTATAATTTGATTTCCTGTCAACAGTGGCACCAGTGCACCAGCAGCTTAGAGTCCTTGTCTGCCCTGCTCATTGGTCGTTGCTTGGTTGTTTCTGGCCTTCCAAAACAATTTCTCACCAAGCTGAGGATAACAGGTTTGGTCTCCTTCCAGAACTTGACACATGTGGTTGTACCACCCAAAAGTATTTATTTATGTACAACAGTTTATACTGATCATATTGGAATTTGCAGTTGTTTGTAAAATAAGGTTTTCTAAAGACATTCCTATTTCTCTTAAATCTACAATCCTGTATTTAGATATATTCTGAGCTCCTTGGATATTATGATTTTACAGTGTGTTTATCAACCAATGAGTACTGTCAAACAACATTTCTTTATGTTGGCACTGAGAAGCTACCAGCTGCAGTCAATCAGGATTACTAACAGAAAGGGAAGGGGCTTTAGCAAGTTGAAATACACTTTGTAAATGAATAAATGGATAGTTTAAGTGCATGTGTAGATATTCTGTCGAGTATATACAGTGTGTTGTTCTCAGGAAGAGAAAAACTAAGAAAACAAAACAAAAAATGGTACTCCAACTTTTGGGGGTGTTCTGTTTATGAAATTCATTCTACCCAAGAAAAACAAAATGATTTAAAGCTCTGAAATTCATGCAATTGTGAGCACACATACATTTCTAACAGCTGTATAAAATGTCATGCTTAATAATTGAACAATTATAAAGTGCCAGCAGTCTGACCATGTTACAAACCTGACTAAAAACAATCAATTATACATCCGAGGGAACTTGGAAGATAATGTTGGACTTTCTGATCAGACCTAAAAAGACAGAGCTTGAGGGAGAGATTAAAAAACAAATATGTTGTGCTGTAATTCAAACAGCAAAGACCTCCTCCTTTGTTACTGAATAGTCTAGTATCTCCTGCTGCCTCACTTCGTCATTTCTTCTTTTCCCCAGCCAACTGAAGAGTGAGTCACTGGGCTAGAGTAAGATTTTTCTACTGCTGAGGGAATGAGCTCATAGACATTCCTTTGTATGTGTCCTTTAGACAACTGTAGACATGAAGTTCTGTCTGAAAATCTGAGTCACACACTGACCTATAAAAATTAACATCGAAAGAGAATGGGGTTAATACGAGCCCGGCTGGATCTGAAATGTACAAGCACTGTGTGAAGAAAAGAGGCTAAACATCACTTGGATGAAGACCTGTGACCTTATGGAGAGCATGATGGGAAAACGCTTGTTAATTGTGCTTACTGAGTGATTGCTTTAACTAAAGTAAATAAACAGGAGCAAGGTTGTGACGATCAATTATGTGCTGAGATTGCTTTTTTACTCAAAGAGGTGCAGAACTTCGAAGGCTGCAGAACATAAAAGCCTTACTTATTGACAGTCATTCGTGTTCAGCCACAGAACAAAAGGGCCTGCGTGTCATGTTTCATCATAGTCCCATCATGGTCTACAAAAAAATAAAAAATAAAAAAAATCAGAGTTATATAAGTAAATGAAACAACTGGCATGTAAAAAACCTAATAATAGTGCTTCCAAGACCACCCCTAACAATATTTATCACATGCTCCTCGACTTGCTCTTCAGAGTACATCAAAAGATGGCAAACTAAAGACTAGGAAATGCTGAAAGGGCTGTGGTCTTCATTGAAGATTTATTGAGCAGATCAACAGGCTGACGTCGTCTTAAAGTGTGTCTGTAATAAATCTGAATCAGACGACAGGGACGTCTTATCTCAATCCTCTTCCCCTGATGATCAACACATGGTATATTTTAAACCCAAACTTAAAATACCAAGCAAATCTGTTTGCTCCGTGTGTTTTTCTGCCCAATATGTAGTCATGAAGAATGGGAGGGGAAGCAGGTAAGACAATCAATGTTGTAATCATGAGCTGTCCGCCTCTGTCTGGTTTTCTCCTGGCTGCCGGAGAAAATGATGTCACCTTTAAGGTTGCAAAAACCTCCATAAAACACAGTCTTCACAACTTCAAGCACTGCAGTCAGTAATGTTCTGACATAAACACAATGTTGATAGAATAAGTTAATATTCTAATATTTTTCATTGGTCCACGGGACCCGAAGAATTTAGCATTGTTCTTTTTACTGATAGTAAAAGCAAAATAAAAATATACAACATAAAAGAAGGCTATTTCAAATAGAAATTGAAGCTGGGATATTCAGCGATCTTGATCTATGTAATTTGATAGAAAAAGCTGAAATGATGTTCCTTCGGTCCTGTGACCCGAACCAGTACTCGCCAAGCTGCGACGCGCTATGCCCAGACACGATTGACTCTGCCTCCCAGTTCCCTCTCTGCCCAGCACTCACATTACTCAGGTCTCAATCGTGCTTCATCTTGATTACCGCTTGTACACACATCATGACGAAGTTACATTACGCCCCTATTTGTTTCACTGATCCTATTTCTGTTCCAAGCTCAAAATACACTTTGTTTTCTAAAAAGCCTTCACTCTGTAAGATGCAGATCATTACAACATATACTGGAAAATGCAAAGGGCACATAGAGCTTCTCACCAGCGTCAGAATGTGATGGATTTGAAATGCCAGTTGAGCACTTGGCTACCAAACACCCAACGGAGAAGAAAACGATGTGTGCACAAGAACAGATGTGAGGTGGAAATAAAAGCAAAGCACACCTGAAAAGCACATACGGTGTAATGGATTTAGAAACCCAGCAGCTATTTTGTCTGACGTTAAGAAGCCGCGGTCAAATTTAGCAGCTGATTATTAACAGATTTCCTGCATTAACAGGGGAAAAATAAAATAAAATTCTGCTCACGCAACATTTGGGAGCATTATGTCCCCTGCATTGTAAATTCTTATCTTGTTGTAATGGCATGACTGGAAGAAATGGTGCCACTTGCATTACTGTGCCTGAAGAGCCCTGTGGGGAAAGAAATAATTGGAGTGAAATCATCAAGCTTAATTCATGTGGTTGCAAAATTGCTGAGTAAGAAATGAAAAGCAGATGTATTCATAACTGAAGACCACAACAGCCTCAAAGCTATCTGAAAGGAATGCTGAAGACTTGCACACTTCCCATGAGCAGGTTGGTGTCGTTACAAATAATTAACAAGGAAAAACATTTAAAACCAGCGGAAATATAAAAAATGTGTTTCCCAACCAGTGAAAATATGAAACTATGTTTCTACCCTAAAAAAAAAACCCGTAATGTTGCATCTTAAATGGTAAAATAGACTTTGAACTTGGCTATAGGGGAAATGGGCATGTGATTAAACTTAGATTAATTTTACACAACATCATTTTCAGACCACATAAATGTACCAATAGAGTTTTGGTTTGCCAAGCTGAAGAGAAAAGTAATAGAAAACATGCATTAAAATGTTATCCATCTACATCCCGGCTTCATTTCCTAGCTACACTTTTGCAGATTGACCAGTTGCTAGAAATGAATATTTAATGTGGTGGTGTCGCTTAACTGTTGGAAACATAGGAAACATATGTTGATTCATCTTTAATTCTGTGCCATTAATATGAGATACAAGTCAGGATGAAGAATATGTTCACTTACTTTCTTTTTCCAACAATAAGGACACAACATTGTTATAAACTATCACCTAATGCTTTCTTTTGATATTAGTATTCTTATCCAGTAAGTGACAGCTAAATGAAAATTGTTAATTTTTGCACAGCGTGGATTTTTACACAAATAACTGAGAATGATGGGCACAGCTGGAACTCAAACTGCAGCAGCCTACGGCGAGCAGGGGAACACTGCGGAGGAATTACATTTTTTAGGCAAATCTTTTCACAACAGCACAGGCCACACATCTGAGCACATGTTTAGATCATATTTTTAAACTCAATAGAAAGTCAACAGTTGTGTGGACTGTCACAATGCAGCAATGAGACATCCCACTTCCACAGTGAGACGTGTGCAATTTACTGACTGCCGGAACTAGGCTAAAATACATCATACAGCGGATCCGCTCTACATATATTAATTTATACAGAGCATGAATCTTTATCATTCCCTTTGCCTTTGCTTAGAGGTAACATGGGATGAAATGGTGCAATGACAAACCAGCATGGTTACTTAGCTTTAACCAAATTGTATATTTTAAGTGAGACAACCAAAGCTCTTAAAGTCTTATTAAGAAAATAAAAATAAAACATTAACCGAAACCTTTTTTTTTTCTAAACCTAGCCAAGTTATGTGTGTGCTTGGAACTAATCATAAATAGAAAGTTATTAAACAAGTTTCCTTTATATAATGATTTTGGGTGACTTCAGAAGGTGCATATAGAGTAAAAAAAAAAAAAATCTACCATGTGTTATACTGCTGACCTTAAATCATGACATCTGGAGGAAAACATATTTTTTTCTCTGTTTCCTAGTTTACTATCTCTCTTTCTGGGTCTAATTTTATCCCACATATCTAATTAAACTCACCATGATGAATCACCAAGCATTTCCACCCAAACCATCCAGTGAAACTTAAACCAACCTTTGGATAACCTCGCTCCAGCAAACACAAAAACCCTAAATGATACCGAGCCTCCTCATTACATCAGCTTGAGCCAATCTGATCCTGTGTTTTCTAACCAGTTCTCAGGCACTTCTCCGGTCTCTTTTGAAGAAATCGTGTCCCCAGACAAGAGAAAACAACGGCCAGTGCAGCAGAAACAGGAGTGGCATAAGTATTTAAAGAGGGCACTGTGTAGAGGAAATCAAGCATCAAGTGGCTGGTTAAACAGCGTGTGAAACTAAAAAACTTCATAGGAGCCTAATCACAAGGACGGCTGGTATGCATCAGAGCACAGGCCTTTATTGTTTGGACTCCTAACATTTTTAATTTTTCAAAGCTGATTTTGACATATGTACAATTTAAAGAGAAAATATGGTGATTTTTTTTTTCTCATGAAAATGCATACATTTATTTTGGTTTTTTGAAGTGACAACCAAAAGAAAGCTTTTGAGACAACACAGCCTTGTCTTTGGTGCCACATAATTCTTAAAACACGTCACTCAGTGAGCCATTCAAATTTGCAGGGTAAATTTACATGAGTACTTTCAAGACTCTGTGAAAGGAGGTGGAGTGAAGTCGAGTGGCTGACTCCATCCCCGGGAACCAGTTGCTGTTAACAGAGTGTAAAAGATGTAGTTGACAAGGGTACTTTTGTGTTGTATTCCTGATGTATTTTGACCAAAACATGTCAAAGACATTTTAATAAGACTTTGGGAAATTGTGTCAGCTTCAAAAAAACGAGTCTTTTTTTTTTTTTTTTTTTATAATGCCTAACTCTAAACAAACCGATAGAGACATAAATACAAAACAGGTTGTTGTATCTGCTGTGCATTTATATGTCTGTCTTTCTTTAGCTCTTTTAGAGTCTCCAAACCTCAGTGGCTCTTTGGCCAAACCCATCTCCTAACCAGCCCAGCTGCTGAAGCTTGACTCAGAACTCAACACTGAATGTGTGCATATGTAGATCAGGAAACCATTAGAAAGTTTATCATGTAGAAATATTAAGATGACTGCTACGCTGTACATTCCCACACGCAAGTGCTGGAATCCGATCACATAAGATTTCAGCTCAAGGTAACTCAGCTAATTGGGTCAAAGGGGTGACTTCTCCTGGGTTTGAATATGAGTTTAGGCAACAGGAGAGGATTCTTTGGTTTGTTCGTTTGTTAGTTCAATGCCGATAAAAGGCTTTGTTTTAAAATGTTCATTACTTGTTTAATTGTCACATTTTCAGAGTCACACACACATTTTCTGCTATGAACTAGACCATGACCATATCTCAACCTAATCTAAACCCTTAACCTATATGAAATCATACATTGGAACAATAAACAAAGTGTTTTTTTATATATTAAAAACATCTCCAATTTTGTATTTAACAATTCCTAAATAATAATTTTTGTAGCATACTTTTTTTTAAATTCTTTATTGTTTATTTATTAAACAAAACATTTTCTCATTTTTAGTTTTTTATTAATCATGGGGGTGGGGCGGAGGTCTCAGAAATGCATCAAGTATGATACATATGATAAGTTAGATCCTGCAGTATTCAATTCAATTCAATTCAATTTTATTTATATAGCGTCTATTACAACACAAGTTGTCTGGGCGCTTTCCAGAGAACCAGATGACCCCCGAGCAATTAATACATAAACAACGGCAGGTAAAAACTCCCCTAGTGGGAGAAAAACCTTAAGCCAAGTATGTTTACTTCTGTCCCCTGCGCTGGTGACAACATGAATTCAAGAACACTGAATGCCAAGCAATGGATCTGATCTGGAATCAGCCTGCAGCCTCACCAAATGGATCAGCGGTGTAACAATGGACTTTTTGTCCTTTGGTGGAGGTCTTTGACCTGGGACAGACACACAAATGTTTCCCCTGTGCGGCCAACTGTTGACAACTGACTTCAGCTCACTCAGCTGCTTTGTTTGTATTTACAGCTGAGCAACGCTGCTGAGTGAGCTGAGAGCAGCCACTGCTCATGCCAGCTGGCCAGCCTGGAGATGTCCAAATTTGGCATCTTTACTAATGTTAATACAAGTTGTATACATGCACATACGATGCATATAGAGCAGATAATGCAACACGATTTTAACCAATTTGCTGCCAAGTCATGAATAAACATAACTGAAATAATCATTCTATTAAAAAAACCTTTCGGTTATACTCAGCAAAACGCTGTCAGTACTTGCATATAGTTTGCAAAATATTGTTGGCCATGAGCGTGAGGTAAAATATTGAGTGACGGAATTTTACTTTGAATTTGTTTTGCTGCTTTAACAAGGATGTTTATCCTCCCATTTACCCAACAGAAGATTAATTGCATGAGGTTTTTACCAGTTGCCGTGTGTTCCTACAATCGCTTGTTGTAAACGGGTCTTAAGGAACTTTACAAGCTCAGTGGTCTGTGATCCCGCTGTCTGCTAAGTGTTGTAAGTAACTGGAAACTTTTCTGTTGTTCAAAAAGCTCCCTACTTTAGCTTTGTACTCTACACGAGGGATTCCCCTTTCGCTGTAAAAGTTCCAGACTTGAAACGCAAATAATTAATTTCTAATTAATCCAACTGTGCAGACCTGTTTTTTTTTGCAGCGTTTTTATTTTCCAGCCTAACCTTTCCAGCCTTAAGCACAAACACCAAACATTTCTATATTTGACTCTGACTCTTTGAGAAGCGTAAGAGGTGTGAAGAAGCAGAGCCAAATAACTACACAATATGAACCAAAGGGGACTCTGTAAGTCAATCAGAGTTTATTCTTGGCTCTACAGAGAGCAGTCCCTATGCGTCTGACAAATAAGGAATAGTTTTGCTAGATGTATTTTTACTGGGATGCAGGAAATTAGCATGGTATGAGGACTGTTTTAAGGTATAGAGATAAAACATTTAGCGTCTGGGATAGTTTTCATGTTGCATTAATTACCAACGGTGATCATCTATCTCCCACAACATATCTTGGCATTGTTTTGGGCTAAACGTCCAAAGTTCTCACTTTACACTTATGTAAGTTGATGTTTTTTGGTCCTTTTGTGAACCATTTCTATTCTTTAATCCATTTAATTTGGAAACCCTGTGTATACTCACAGTCAGACAAAATTGATTCAAACAAATACAGCTTTGAAAATCAATCAAAAGCTCTGTTACTGACCGAAAGGTTTTGTTTAAAAGTTAAATATTTTCTTTCTTTTTTTTTCCCCCCCGAGCAGTAGAGGTTGTTAGGTTCATTAGGTTGTTAGGTATCGCTTTATTGGTCTGCAAACAGAACTAAAGAATTTAAAACTGATCTGTGTGATATTTAACAGACAAAACAATTGGACTTAGTGATGATCAAAGCTCATGAACTCAGCGAACGTCAACACTAAGAGGCATGTCAATAAACAGACCAGGACACCATGGATATCTGACCTCAGGAGACATTTGACAGGATTGCATTACTATGATTGTCCATGCATTTGTTCATTCTTATCTATTGACTTAAGTTAGTGGAATTTCCCATTATTTTTGTACTAAGCCACATGAAAATAATTACAAATCTGAGTTCTTCCTAAAGATACAAACTACCTCTGGAGGTTGGAGAGACTTTCATCTAAAATAATCAGATTTTACACCTGTTTTGGATCAAACCTTTTTATTTTACTCCACTTTTTATTTCTATCAGTGATTGTTTTCTCTTTCACTTGCTGTTTGGTTATAGCCTAGAAATCTAGATGTACTGCAAGCAAATTTAAATTTCCTTTGCAAGTACATCTAGCTACCATCTACCTCATTAAATATACCCAAAAGTCTTGGAAAGCCAAACAAATCAGTCAGAGTGTCTGGGCAGCTTTAACATGATGCCGACAGCATGGCAACATAATCTGAATCTAAACAGTGTAGCTGGCTGCAGCTGAGGATTAAAAGCTGCTTAAATTGGTTTTGGTATCAACAGTTACGGACTCTGACTTTTTGTTTGATCATTCCTTGCAGGGAAGATGTCATTGCTGTTTTGCTGACAGACTACAGCAAAAGTTAATTTTACTCTTCTACATAACGCAATGTCCAGTTGACTCGTTTTCGTCACTCTGGATACGTCACCTTGTCCATTGCTCTGATTGGTTGTAGGGCTAATTGACTGCATTTAAAAGCAGTTTGATAAGCAACCGTTGGTCTCGTCCTTTGAATGTGGAGGCCCTATGGATCATTTTCAGACCCTACATCTTTCAAGATATGGGTCTGATTTATCAGGCTACTTTGTTTAAATGTAGGCACCAAAATCACTTAGTTAGGTTTATGACAATCAATTTTTGACAAAATTGGGAGATTCGGACCAAATTAAAAATCTGTATCTCACCGGTATTGTTAGTTTTGTGTTCACAAGTATGACAAAAAAGAAAAATTCATATCCTGGGACACTGAATCAATAAATGAAGACTTCCTTCTGACAGTTTGAGAAAGACGTCTCATGGCCTAATTTCAGACTGTCAGGTCAAATCCAACTTTGAGCATATCCAGACTGTATTTAGACAGACTTCCTTTTTGACAGCCTGAACAGTTAAAACCACATGAAATGCAGTTTTTTCCAAACTGGATTCAAAGTACATATGGTGGTGGTTTCAAATGCGTTTCTTGGATTTTGCAGAGATGTGTCCCAATCCAAACAGTCTGGTCGCTCAAATAGCGACCAGACTTTTTATACCCTCAGTTGAGTCGTGAACTGAGCCGTTAACCTTTTCTGGTCCTATAGTCATGTATGAGCAGTTCTCACAAGCCTCTTAAATGACTGACTCTATCATGCAGTTCATTCTCTAAGTCTGTCGTAGCTGTGGATCCAAATTGTAAGATGATAGCGTTGCTCTTGGAGAAGTGCTGAAACATGGGATAAATTACAGCTACTGGTCAGCAGCTGCTTACAGAAACCCACCTTTAGCACGCCATAAACACAAACACTAACAAGAAGACCAGCAATTACTGAGAAGCAGACCAATTGAAAACAGTAGAGGAGTTACTGTTTAGATAAAAAGTTTGGCTTCCTGTTCAGCACATCCAAACTAAAACATGTACAGGAAAAAGAAAACATCTGTGAGCTTTTGGAAGACAAAAGTTGGATCTGTAATCCTTTGAAAGAGCGCATCAACCTAAACACTTCTACCTTCTATTCTTCCGTTGTTTTTCCGTTTTTCCCTCTGTCTTCTGAAAAAGCCAGTCTAACCCTGTACAGGAATGTCAAACAACAGTTGTGAGAGAGGAGCATAAAAGGAATTACCGAACAGAAAACACACATTCACATGAATCTAATCGCACAAACATCTGCAGCCATCTGTTACAACACTCCCAGGAAATTACCGCTGCGTAGCTTTTGTTTCATTTTATTTCTTGAAGGCTGTTTACCTGCGGTCTTATCTTTGCATTTAGAGCCTTAACAGTTAGGACAGACTGCTAATGCCTACAGGATTCATAGTAAGAATGCAAAATATGTCACCCTGCAGAGAATTAGTGGCTTAGACCCTAATCAGTTTTGCTTGGTATCAGCTCTGATTAAATTTTTTCTGCCATCTTTGCATCACCAATTCCAAACTTCTCTGCCTTGAAAGACGCTTGAAGAGAAGTAGTATTGGGAGAATGAAAAATGTTCCTGTATTTTTAGGTTGGTGTTCTGTGGCTGATTTCACACAATACAGTTTTAAGCCAGTTTTGCGAGTCATTGACCTCGACAGCTTGTTGGAAGCAAAACGGTGAGTGGTCTGCAAACATCTGTCAGCACCCAGTCATTATGTGTGAACAACTTAAACGTACTCACTGACACTTGACCAAGCCATTGCTGGTGGCCGGCGGATAATATGTTAAATATCTAGAGCTGCCTGGTGGCTCCCCATTTGAGCTGCAGCCATAGAAAGGGGAAGGTATGTGGTGAGGTCACTGTGAGGAAGGGGAACCTGCAAGAGGAGGGGGAGATGAGGTAAATATTCAGAGACTCAGTGAGCCACAACATAATGAGTCACCTGCTTTTTCATTACAAAAGATGTTTCATTCACCTTCAGCTCTCTTTGTAACATCTTGCACCACCTATTTGTTCCTACAGGGCCATTTTCAAAAGTCCACTTCTGTTTTGAGTTTTGTTTGTAATGATTTCTCATTACCAGCATGTTTTTTTTACTGGTTTGGAGACCATTTGGGTTACCAAGTTGTTGTACGTTAATGTCAACTGTGACCCCTATGTGACCCCCATATTGCTTATCAGTCACATAATGTGAACAGCACAATGACTTCAAGACTTAGGATCATAAGACAATGACTTGTGTAGTCTGAACAGCACAGTAATCTGCCGATGCTGATAATCATATCTACTGGTAAATCATACTACTTTAATGAACTGGTAATACAAACTGAATTGACTTGTATTAATGTTATTGTAAAAATGTAATAACTAGTTGGATTCAATTGAAATATGTATGTCATTGGATGACAATTGGACTGTATGTACCTTTTTTTTTCTATGTGAAGTGCCTTGAAATTACATTTCATTGTAAATTGATTTATTGTGAATTGGCATTGTACAATAACCTGGCCAACCTTCCTGATTCTTTTCTTCTTCAGTACAGGGTTAGTCGGATGTGGACAGTACCAATGGACACATAAGAGAGTGTCTCTGGACATGACTGGATGAACATACAGCCAATCACAGAAAGGAAGAATTTGACATAGGCGAGTGACAATCAAACTACTGACAACAAAAGACGTCCAAAAAGGCATGCAGTGGGGTAGGAACACCCATGAATGACTGTTGTCAGTTTTGCAGTAAACACTTGTTGGTCCAAGGTGTTATTAGCAATTTTCCCACCATCTGGGCTGTTTTGACTCTTGGATCCTCCTATATGAGTCATTGTATAAAAATTGCATAAATGTCATCTTACTGAATGTTTTGTACTAGTAGAAGTGGGAGGGGTGTACCAATCCAGACCCATTTTACGAGAGATTTTTCTTTTTAAGTGAATGGGTATGGCTGGCCAGTCTAGCTATACAATTTGACTGAACTGAATTGAATCGTGCAGAAAATGGTGTATTTCAGCTGCTATCATTATGGGATCAAGATAATAGGGGAAAACCACTGAGGCTTTTATTACAAAAACATGATAGTATGTTGAAAACGTATTCAGCTTCATGCCTTTTTTGCGTACTTGCACAGCACTTCCCTTGTGCATTTTGTGTGTGTCTGCATGTGTGTTTGTAGATGTATTACGCGGATGAGGGGAGCTGAACATTTCTGAGACATCCCTGAAGAATCTGTTTACAGCCTCCTCGGAAGCTTCAGGGACTTTAGTGGCTTTAGGAAAGGTAAAAGAGCGAGAGTTAAACCCCCTCTGCATAAAGCCTTCCAGGTTATCGCATGCTACTTACCTTTGGCCCTGCATACTCCTGCCAGGGTCAGTCATCGAGTTTATCCCACTGTGAGACATGTTTAGAGTTTGACTGATTTATGTATCATGTATGAAATCAATGAAGGCTGCACAAAATACCATACAGATACATTCACAGAAATTTTAACGGCAGACTAAAATTATATTAGGTAATTATATTAGTAAAAACACGATTCCCTTTATAAGTAAGACTCTTGAGAAAATAGTCTGAAATCTTGGAAGAGAAATGATGAAGATGGTAAATCAGGATTGATCCCATTTCTAGATAGTAAAATACAGAAAGGTAAAGACTTACTATAAACATAATTTTCGATGGTTGTCAGAATAAAATGTTTCTAATATTAATAATTTGAGGAACACAAGACAATATCCAGCTTCAGGCAAAACTTTAAAAGTATAACAGCTCTTCTTCTTTTCCGTCCACAGAAAGTGCACAGAATTTTTTTCCATTAATTAAATAAGTCAGCATTTTGTCAGTCACGCTGCTAAAATGGGTCAGATGACTTTGGGTTTTGTGGTGGATCCACACCTGCCAAAAGAAGCAACCTGCTTTCACTGCACCAATTCCAGGAAGAGCTCAAATCAAGTTAACTTTATTTCCAAAAGACTTTTTCCAAAAGTTTTTGATCACTAATGTTCATCACACTGAGCAAGCGGGGACAAATTGCAGGAAAAAGCAACAGAAATTGCAAGGTGTTGGGCCAACATGTGCCACGAAACCGTTTCTGAGCTTTTTAGTGTTGATTCCACAAGTCAGTGTCTCTTTTATGAAACCAAATACTATCCTACTACTGAGTAATTGTTTAGCCAAAATGTAGAAGATCAGAGCAATTTCACAATCTGCAGCATGTGAGAAGTATCTGGATGGGTTGCAACTTCCAGGCAACATTTCTAGTGTGCAGTTAACCAGATTACCTCCATCCTATAACCCATACTGGAATGTACCACTGCAGCGGGAGCAGGTCACATGACCAGCTACCGGCTGTGCCATTGCATAGTTGTTTTTACGGTGGCATGAGATGCATGAAAAATAACTCCCAGATCAGTATGAACTGCATCGTGTGTGTGTGCGTTATCAGCGCTGTTTTCTTGTTTTTCCTGATTAGTATTTTCCTGTTCAGATTTATCTGCTGGGCCCATTGGATTTTTAGTTTTGCAGTTCTTTTGTTTGTTCGTTAACTTAGTCAAGTCTTTTTTTTTATTTACTTACCCGCCTCTGGCTAGTATGTGTTTTTCTTGTCCTTGAAATAGTTGCGACACATTTGGTGTTTTTATAATGGTGATTGTGATTATTATCAAAATGGATCTCCTGTGACAAAACAGGGACCCTACATGCCCTCAGTGTTATGACAAGTGCTCATGTCTTTTTGGCTGTTTTTTTTTTTTTTTCCTCGCTTTAATTTGTGGGTTTTATCTTGCTGGTTTAGTTAGTTCTTCTGGTCTCAGTGACAACTGCTGTGAATGTTTTAAATCTTTACAATGAAGGAAAAACAGACAGAATTTTTATTTTTGTTTTGAATTATTCAAGATCCCCAGAATTAGACTTGTGGAAAGTACCTATAATATATCTTATTGAATCTACACTGTAATATCTGATTGGCACAGTTTCTGCATTTTTTTTCTTTCTCTATCTGGCATAGTCATCCTCCAAGAGACCAGTCTTGCTTCTTTTAAAAGACACCAGCTTTTGTATTGAAAGGATCTCTGTAAAATGGGAAGACAACCTGGGGCCCTGCTGTCTCTCTTTCTGTCTTTCCTTTCCCTTTGAAAAGCTGCCATCCTCCCTCCACTCTTAGATTGCTCCAACACATGTCTGTGGGAGTGTATTTTGCTCTACTTTCCTGTGCTGTTACCACTCAACCACCCTTTCCCGAACGAGAACAAAGTGCTCCACACGTCAGGGTAATGTGACAGACGGCAGCGCTACAAATCCAGGGTCACACAAAATGATGTTTTATGTTGATTTACTAGGGTCATAATTTAGACAGCACAGAAGATCTGACTGATCATAAGCCTGTGAACAGCCAGACAGAGAGTCAGGTTTAGTTGTGTAGTTTTGGATAACTGAGATGGACTTATAGGGTACTGCTTATAGAGTATTTAAAGCTTACATACTTCACAGACACACAAAATGAAATCAACTAGGTACACAAAGTAATAATGCACATGTACAACACTGATACATAAGCGAAGCAACACAACCAACTAGGTCAGAGAGCACCAACCATTTCTTATTGCCAGGACATGAGAGAAAGACCTCGGCCCGCCATCATCTGTAAATCTGCCTCTCTCGTTTGTATATTTTATTGCTGTGGGAACTTCTGAAAAAGCAGACAGGATGGAGGTTTCCATGTCTTGTGCGGTAAGAGGTCCACAACCAGCTCTGAGGACCAAGAGTGCCGGCCCCTGGAGACTCAAACTCCAGGCTTGTGTTTGGAGAGCTCCTTCTACTCGGCTGGCCTTCCCCCAGAAAAACAGCTGTTTTGTTTGTCTTATAAACCAACTTGGCGCCAGTTTGTGGAGAGAAGTGTGTCTTGGTTTCAGTGTCAGCAGATTATAACACATGATGCATAGATGGAGTTGACCTTGTCACTGATCCTGGACCGAGAAGTCTATCAGCAGTGCTTGAAGGGAAAATTGATTCTAAAAGGAGAAGTCACAAATATTTTAATTTCTCCTGTCTATCCATCCTTTTTCTATACCCACTGTATCTCATTCGGGGTCATGGGAGTCTGCCGGAGCCTGTCCCAGTTATCATTTATCTTTATTTTTGCTTATCTATCTTACGTGCTGAAAAATAGTAGTCTGTTTTTATAACTGCGCTGATTAAAAATCGGATGATTAGTGACAGTTTGACCCAAGACTGGGCCAAATTCTCAACAGTTGTCGGAAAAACACATTCATATTGTTTCACATGGATCACCAAGGGAGAATTTGTTAGAAAAATAAGAAAAAAGAAAAGAACCTCCAGGTCCCAGGAGCGTTACAGGTCGACCTCAGTGCACGAGTCCTTTTATTTTTTTCTTACATTCACCACCATGACGGGCTTTGACCTGTTTGTGCATCTGCTGGAGTTGTCTGTTCTGTCACAAAGAGGAGCTGTGTCAATATTGGTGGAGCAGTAATTCACTGATAACCCGAATGGGTCGATAATGCTCCAGTGACAGGAGTCTTTAGGTGTGTGCGGACACAAGGGCGTCCACATGATCACTCACAAACACACACATGCTCACATGATTGTACAGTACACACAGTGACAGAGGCTGACAGGCAGAGCAACAGTTGGAGAGGAAATACAGCAAATGTGGGATAAAAAAGTTTTTCTATTTAAAGTTTCTGTTGACTTGCTGGAATTTTTCTTACTTTTGGTGGTTGGTATTTCTTCTGCATTCCTCCGAATATTTCTTTCTTAATTCAAAAAAAATTCTTATTTAACCATTTTTGATACAGCTTGTAAATTGGATTTGCATCACTCACAGCAACCTAGTCATTGTATAAAGGGCCGACTAAGGGTTTTTAAATGTAACTACTTTTTAAACTCTCTTTGCATTTAACTATTAACAAAATACATCAATCAATAGGTTTTGCACGAAAAATTGCCTTCAGGCTAATAGGAAAAATGGCCATATACTCTGCATCAGCGATTGTCCAAAACTAAACTAAACTAAACTTGTCTTTGTTCATCAGATATGTTTGTTTTTTGGGTTTTATTTTTTATTTTTTTTTTTAAATGGGGCCCCGTATGAATTGCCCACTTGGATTTATTTGTTTGGCTGGCCCAAGTGGGACCCTGATAAGACACTCATTTTGGGTCATTTGTCTCTCAAGTACCTGAGTGCAATCACTGCAAGCAATTCACGTGGGCCTTCAAAAGAGCAATTGACATGTACAATTCCACATGGGACCAGATTATTCAGGCCATTTATATCTTAAATGGGCCCCGCGTACAAATAGTGGCTGGGTAAATACAAAATTGTTGTAGGAAATGGTTTAATTTGAGATAACACAATTAGAACGTGGGACATGTTTTTCCGCTCCATAAATGTGTCTAAATCAGGATAGAATTGGATTAAACACTCAGTGAGTCTTTGCATGCTCTCGTGGACCAGATAAAATAAGTTGACAGGCCGTATTTGGCTCGCAGGCTGTGAGTTTCACATGTGTACCGCAGAGTTTTTATACCGTAAAACGTGGCTGTAAAGCTTCTTTTTCTTTCTCTTTTCCTACAAAGTAACAAGGGGAAGTGAAAGTGATTTAGGTTACATGCAGGCTTCTTATCCACAAGAGCTGATGTCTGGCCTGGTACAGCATATTTACTTTTTGTTTACTTCTTTTTTTGAATATTCATCCATTAGATTTAGCTTCCATAGTGGCAAGGTTTAGAAATATATATAGCCGTAATCGTTTTGATTCAAATAAACCCGTTTGTGAGGTCGTGCACACATTACAGCACTTAAAATAATAAGTGTTTGGATTACAGCTTTATAACTTTGACTGTAACGCTAAAATGCTTTGCTCAAATGAGCCGATCCGGTCTGTAGCTAAACACGGGCTCAGTCTTCACAGAAAGCTGACGGCGGCTGAACTGGTGACTCGGGCGTGTTTTATCGCTGTCTGTCTGCCCCTGACACTTTGTGACCTGGGTGTAACTCTCACAGAGATGAGACTCTTGTAACCTTGAACGAAATAAGCAAGTAGAAAAATATGGACGGATTCACGGCCTGTGAGTCAAGCTGTTCTTCTGTTAACTTTGCAGAAGTATGCAGACTCAAACGCCACCTATCAGGGATCTCTAGCTTCCTAAAACAATTGTCAGGGATTAATAACAAAAAAACAAACAAACTAAGAACATTTAACAGGTTGTGAACAACACTTTGTCTATAAAGTCGTTTTTACTGACTCAATCCTCAGGTTCTGGAGGTGGCCGTCATTATTTTGATATGAATTCATAACACAACAAACATGCCATGCATGCCTAAAAACAATGGGGTAAATTTCCTTTTAATTCTACCTCCCTTAGGTTGAACAAAAACCTGTCTATACCTGATCAAACAGACACAGAGAGTGGGAGCAGTCATGGGAATTCTTCCTCTCTTTATGCTTGCCTCATTTTTCTGCCTCATTACCTTGTGGGAGTCACTGAACCAGACACATACACACATTGATTTGTTATTTCTGTGCCTTAACGCGTTGTTTAAACTCCCACCTGCATGAGTGGAAGAAGAGACACCAAGGCTGGCCTCCCTGTCTGTCAAGCTCTTGAACTCAGCTGATGAGGTTTGATTAAAGCAGCTGAAACCCAAACCTCGCTGTGTGTGTTCACCTTCAATCAAGAAAAGACATATATAACACACATACGTGTGTTGTACCATCCCTGTGTGTGCGTGTCCTTTTTAAATCGTCTCTTTGTAACATCAGGGCTTTTTTTTTTTACCTTGTGCCCCCCCCCGGCGTGCAGCTGAACAGACAAATACAGGATGAACTTAACTTAAAAGGGCGCTGGAAACATCTGGAAAGCTTTAACCTCAACTAAATGCATAGGTGGAAGTAAATCTGTGGTTTTCTGTAGTAATTTTGTCATCATGTGACACTCCAAGACATGATGGATCCGATTCCAGAAGTGAGCTAGAAAACAGATTTCGAGCACTGATGTGGCCTACAAAGTCTATTAATAGAGTCAGTATATTCTTCAATACCTTTTATATTAATTTTTGGACTAATAAATGAGTTTCTGATGGGTTTCTGTGTGTCAGGATGTGTGACATGCCAGACATTCGGTTTCCTTCATGTAATCAGCTTATCACAGTTTCCCTGGGCTTTTTTTTTGTTTGTTTGTTTGTTTCTTTTTGTTTTTAGTGCAAAGGTATGAAGGTTACCTGATGGTTTTGTTATTCTTTAAGTATTACAACATACAGGAGTGAAATATTTGTGTGTTAAGCAAAGACAAGAGAAGTCCTTTGAGGCCGTCGTCACATTTGTGCTTGCTTAGTATCTGCAGTTTTGTTTTTCTTTGGCTCACATTTGGCTTTGACTCCTGGTGAGTGTGGAAGTCTAAACCTGGCCACACATCCACCAGACGTGGCCCAATTCTTGATTTTCTCTGGGCGACACTTGGCCCTCCCAACATTTTCCATATCCCATGACAGAACTATCTTATAAAACTTAAGCCACAACTGTTTCATTCAGCATATGCCAAAATCAAGATTTGGCCCGGTTTGTGAACATTGAGACACATCTGGCCCATTTAGCATTTGCAAGTGCTGATACTGAGCCGAAGTGCCAAAAGAAACTCAGTTTAGGTCTCAATGTGTTTTCTGTCTGTGGTGTTTTGCATAGAAGTTTTTAAATGGAAACTGTATAAAAGTTGAAGTAAGATAAGGATACTGAGTTTCAACATGAATGGATGAGATGTGACACTTTGTTTGATTTATAGGTTCTGATATTGTGCTGGTTTTGTTTGGTTAGATAAAGTTTTCATGCATTCATTCACTTCTCTGTGTTTTGCCAGTATTTCTCCTCAGTTCCTTAATCTAGTCTTTTTGGCGTACGATTGATTGGATGTGGGATCTGTTTTTCTTTGTTGTTTGTTACTTCCTGCTTTATTTTGTAGAATTTACTTCTCTCACGCATTCTCTTCAGTTTGGGCTCTGAGCTCTGTTACTGACCGCCACCAGCATCACATTGTTCAAGACTTTCTTCAATATTTACACTCTTAGGTTTCCTTTGCTCAGTGCCAGATCCTCATATTTGTTTTTCTCTGTTCTGATGCATTACTTTTTACTCCGTGCCTTGTAAGGACCTGCTTTTATGCCTCCAGAATGCAGGATTACCTGCAACCTCACAGCCTTGACATTTGTTTCCTGTGTGTATTATAATGAAATCCTTTTATTTTTAGAGCAATCTGCTTTCTCCTGTAAGTCTTCATTTAGGTCCTCCACCAACTATACGATTCTTGACACACTTGTTGACTGCGTACACAGTTGGTAGGTCACTCCTGTTTCTTTTCATGAAAGCCACCGTCCCTCCCCCTATAAAAAAGTTATTGGTTGTGACTGAGGGATTCCTGAGGCGTGAAGAAATAAAATTCACCAGAAAAACAAAAACAAAGAACACAGAAATCAACAAAATAGCAACCATGAATTGTCAGGAAAAGGAGCTTTTCATTTGTCTTGAAAGCTTTTAGGTAATTTCATCCTCCAAGGTGGAAACCACAGTTTGGTGCTATAGTGCCAAACTGTGGTTTCCGCAGTCTAGCACTATATTTGGCACATACCATCCAACCTATGTATGTTTGATATAAACTGCTTCATAAATAAATGCCCAGTGATAAATGGACATTTCTGGATGTCACAGAGGATCCATTGGTGCTCTCAGTTAAATATAAACAGCAATAAGTTATACATCTCAGGGTAAAAACAGCTTTTCTCAATGAAGTACTGCTGACACTTAGTGGACGTTTGTGAATCGTGCAGCTATAAACATTTTTTTCCGTCTTTGTCTCTGGTACCTCTGCCCCGCCCTGCATGTTTTAGATGTTTCTCTGCTCCAACACACCTGATTCAATTGAATGGATCACCATCAGCTTGTCATCACGTTATTTAAGATTCTTTACTCAACTAGCCTGATTTATCAGACCCACATCTCTCACTTGATTCCTGGTAAATTAAACTTTTCCTGCAGCCTGTTGGCAAAGCAGCAAATGCATCTTTCTTGCAAAGGATAGATTTTCAAAGGAAAGTCTGAATCTTTAACTGCCAACGCCAAAGCCGCTATTCCTCTGGCTGCATCCATCTACACTGTTTACATCCAAATTACATTGCCACTCTGTTGTCAATCATTGAAAAATGAAAAAAATATATATATTTTTTTGGTAATTTGCCCCTATTTAGATAATTTATCTGATGTTTAAATGTTGTTGTATTTTTTTTTAATTATTTGCATGTGTTGTGTCTCCCAGAATTTGAGTGTAAGTTTATACAGCATAGCAGATAGTGTAAGCAAATTCTTGGATGGTGTCACATGTTGATATTAAATAAAACCTAATCAAAACACAGAGAAGTTGTGTAATTTCAACACACACATTAAGTGACCTTTTAATATCTCTTCTAGCGTTGTATTCTGGGGGATAGACGCATCACAAGAGCTTCACAATAGCACCATAAGCTCTGGACTATTTTGTCCTTCAGGATTTTTACATGAATTATAATTCTCATATATTTACAAGACCTGGTCCTCTAAGACATACTAAAACTAAATAAGATGTTAATAAGTAAATAATTGACTAATTGAAAAGGACAAGATTTTAAAGACTTTGGTGCACATTGTCTGTTTAGTGATTGTCTTTAATCAGGTCTACAGTATCGATTTGCATGTAATGGGCAAACAGTATAGCTCATTAGTAATTTAATGTGTATCTGTCATGCAAGTTTGAACCAAAACTGCTCTGAGAAAAGGCAAACAATTTTTGAGGCTGTTTAAATTAATAACATAGTGATAGTGCACAACTTAGAAGCTGGGTGAACTTCCTTTATTCAATCATTTCTGCCTCCACTTGTCATCAGTAATGAGTAATGAGGGGACATGCAGGAACATTTATCCAGCCCTGAAGCAATCCATTGCCTTTTGAAACCACAGTGACATGCACAAATCCAGTCCAGATCTGACTAATCAAATTTTGCCATGGTCTGTGTTACGTATTTCATAATAATACACATAATATGAAACTACAGGACAAACATATCTCGGACAGTCAGTTTTCTTCAGAGATGTTTGGCTGAACAAGGCTTGAGCCACAGTGACACCTGCTGCTTCAACTCCAGCACTTTCAGCATAGTAAATGTAAGATTTTTTTCTTTCTTAATACTCATGCAACATTTATGTATAGTAAAAAAGCAATGTGTAAAATGTGACAAATTCTAATGTTGAGATGTTAAGATCAAATATTGTGGACACAGCTTAACCCCCCACCCCCCTCCAAAAAATAAAAAAAAGAGGTCTCTCTGCCCAAAGTCAAGAACAGAAAACAAGTAAGCAAATCTATGCTTTCTTCCTTCTTTTACATCACCAAACAAAATACATCACATTCAGTGTATTCAGTGTAGAGATACAAGTGAGGACTAAAGTAGTCCACACCAAAATGAATCTTTTGATGTGTCTCAGCTTTCCATGTGTAAGGAAAATTGTTATACCAAGGCAAAGTCATTTTTTTTTTGTCTTGTAATCATCCCAGTTTTAATTATATTCCATCAAATCTTATTTATGGTGGTGTTTTTGCCCATTGGTTGTTTCACAGAAGACAGCAGGCACACACATCAAGGGGATGTATATTGCAGACACAAGGAGACAGAAACCTCAAGCAGTAGGTAATTAAAAGTCATTTCTTTTTTAGGGTCCATACATAAAATAAGGCCTGGAGGCCAACTGCAAACGTGAGGGTTTGCATGGATTACATTACCGTAAACCTCCTAAAAGATGGGGATGTCCAGGCAGAAATTCCTTCTGTACCTAATCCTATATAAGCAAAGTCTACTATGCGGTATGTCTGATTTTATGTGAAATAAATGACACAGCTGTTATAAATGGTGAAATTACCAAAGTCTCTCACTTGATGATTCAAATAGCTACCATGTTAAATTCTGAAGGCTTTCTTGATGAGGTTTATCTGACTTTTCTGGTTGCAATTATGATTTCAGGGGGTGTTCCAGTTGAAACCTCTGCCTTGGAACTTGGAAATTCCAACTTCAGAGTGCAAATGAATCTACAACATGTTCCAGATGGAAAGTCAGAAAATGAATCTATATTTAACTGCTCATCCTTCTAGCTATGATTACTTATACTATTTTATAACAACGCTTTAGACTGTATTAACAACTACAAAAAACATGGCATCATGTCCACTAATTAAAAGTAAACAGTATCATATGCATGTCTGATTTAATGTTATTAAAATAAGACACTACTGTCAAAAGCCACAGTAAATGTATTTACCGTAATATTTACTTATGCTTAAGGGGGGCAGAAGTGATGAGAAATAAAAATAACAAACAAGAGATTGGGTCTAGGGAGGTTAAGCATGTTTTAGCAACGTTGGATTATTGTTGTTGATGTATTAAAATAGAAACATGATCTTGTAGTTTTATTGGACCTGTCAGCAGATTTGTAAACATTTTGCAAGACATCATAATACAGAAACCCCAACTAAAACCGTTTTCAGCATCTCTGGTAGGACAAGGAATATTTCAGATACATATGGAATGACTTTAGAATGTGATGCGTTGTAAAAGCTATATTGTAAAGCAGAGTGACAAAGAAGTAACTTTAATAACCGAGGTTTACTTTTATTGTGAAAGCTGTAGTTTACGGGCTGCACTCGAATGCAACCGCAAAAAAAAGAAAAAGAAAATAGCTTGTCCAAGAATGTCTTTGCGCATGTATGCGAGGCTTTATGGTGCGCCCTCCAGTGGGTTTTGTACGTGGCAGCGCTTACAACCCCTCTGTAAGCTGTTCATAACCAGGGGTGACAAGTGGAATTTCGTCCACATCCTAAATCGTGGCAGTCTCTTTTAAACGACACGGGAATAACGGTAAGCTGACATCGTTTTCCTTTTTGGTGCCACTGACGCCCTCGTTTACATCACCGCTGAGTCGATGAGCCCGCGTGTCCTCTCAAACACGCTGGGATGGTTGTCAATAACGAGTCCTGCAGGCTACTGTAGTTTATTTTAAAGGCCAGCAGGCCAAATATATGTTGTTCTGCAATTAAGGTGAAGTAGCAACGACTTGTTCATGATTTTGCCAGTTCCGTGTTTGTTTACGTCTCATGTGTTAGGTCTGTGATACGAGACACGGGGAAGTAGTCGGGTTACAATGTTCCCACAAGGAGGAAAGTTTTCAAAGTTTGCGCGACTTTGTGAGCCCAGCATCTCAGACGGTGTTGTTTTGAGATTGTCTATCACGCATATTCGCGTTCATGTTATAAATTAGGCAATATTTGCTTTGTTTCGGACACAGTCATTTCAAAGCTTTGTGCATGAAAACAGGCAGAACATTCGCGAAAGCAGGAGACTTGGAAGTTTGGTAATTTCTAGAAGCGACTGTCTGCATGACGTCACCGGGGAAGTTACAACCAAGCTGGAGATGATGAAAAGTTTCACGCAGAGTCAGAGAAGTCTTGTTTTTCAGTCAGCATCTCACAAAACAATTTGACTAACAAACCAAATATGTTTTTTTAACCTAATACTAACAAAACGATCCTGATAAAAAATAATCTGGTATAAATGTTAATGTTTAGGTTTACAGATATGACAATAAAAAATGAACCAAAGACCCATAGATATGCTTGATTTAAAAAAATAAAATAAATTTAAAAAAAAAAGAAAAAAATATATATATAATCAAAGCCTTAAGGCTTTAGTTTGTATGTAACACACCGTACAGCTTGTCCCTTCGAGGTTCCTGTAGTTACATGGTATAGCTTGAGCATGGATTTACATGCTTTAATGCTTAGGACATCACATCTTGACCTCTTTTGTCTAAAAGTAGTTTCTGTCTCTTTAAGGAAGCCCTCCTGAAAGGCCGGGTCTGCTTTGGTTGATCAGATACATTACACATTTATGTCGATGAGTAACACTGGAAAAGCCAGTGGTCATGGAAGAGGTATGAACAGTTCAGGGGCATGGTTGTCTGTGGGAGAGAATAACTCCTTTTTACTTTTTCATAAATTTTTTTTAACATACTGAAGGAAAAACATATAAGAACACATGTTTCATTGAAAAGCTTCAAGGGGAGAATCTTATCAACTAAGTATCGTCCAAAAACACCTTACAAGTAAGAAACATGGAGTGTGAAATGTGGGTTTCCATTTCATACCTAAGGAGGCTTTAACAAATGAACTGGGGGGCATGGGAATGTAGTAGTAGATTTAATTCGTGCGCTTGGAGCTACAGCCACAACCAATCACCGTGATGATCATTTTCTCCATTCAAATTTTGGTTGGGTGAATATTAGGGAAAAGAAATGGTAAAAAAAAAAAAAATTGAGGTTAAAAAAGGGTACCATTTTTAAATGCATTTGCAGAAGACATTTCTACAGATCAGCTTATCAGTTCATGACTTCTAGGCACCTTGTCATTAGGTTTAAAATGATTAGTTTGAGGATAATAAGCTTCAAAATAAAATCAGTGGGCTTTGCTCACTCTTTGCTGATGGCTCAAAATGTCACTGAGCACACAGCCCCAGGATGTAAAGTTGTGTAAAGAGCTAAGTGATGCCCTGCAGTGATTTATGCACAATAACAGTGGTACAAATGGGCTGTGGCCGCTTTTAGCCTGTAAGTTAATACTTTAAGTGGCACCCTGTAAACTATGCAACAGGGATTTGCTTTTGCATCCTCGTGTTGTCATGACATTCTGACTGCCATTTAAATAGTCTTCAATAGTAAATGTAAAGTTAAACCCACAAGACCCACATTTCACGTTGCTATTTTTGTTCTGTTTGTGGAGTTTTATGAGCTTTGTTGTGAAATACTCATTTCCTTTCACAGTCTCAGAGTAGGACATTTTTTTAATTTGCTGTTTGTACAAGATGTACGCCAATTTTGCGTCATAGCTAGAAATGATCATTAAAGTTTCACATGATTAGTGGAAGTGAAAGTAAATGTGCGGTAGCTTCTGGGTACATCGCCTTACAAATACATAGGATGTTGTTGCTGTTTTAATTGACATACTTGTCAATTTTGGTAAGCCAAAACAATTTTTTAAAACTACACAAACTGGACCAGATTTGCAATCATAAAAGCTGTGCAAAAAAAAAAATAAATAAAAATAATTAAGAAAATAATTGTTTCCTGCACCACAGTTCAAATCAAAAACCTACAAAGAATCAGTGAAGACAAGTTTGTATCTGAATTTGTGAGAGTTGAATGTTTTAAATGTGAGAGTCAGAGACTGCCTCAACATGCTCAAAGTCTAAACATGGGTGCCCTTTATCTCTAAACCTTATATGTGTATGACTCCGCACATACAATATCATGATGCATGGTATTTCAGAGATATTTCTGTGTGTAGGAGAGGCTGCATACCAGTCCAGCTTACTGATTAGCATCAGTCCGGAGCTCCATTTCATGGCAGTATTTACAGGCAGCTCAGTGTGAAAGAAGCTGGCAACCTGCGAGCATCTCTTTTCTCGCAGGCACAGCTCTTTAAAAAAGGAAAAACATATAGTTAGCTCTTCTCTAGTCCTGACTGGTTTCAGCAAAGTACCGGTATCTGGCTTTCTCTGCCAAAGTGTAAATCAGACATGAAGTGAACTTCCAAGACACTGACGACACCATGATAAGTCGGGGTTTTAAAGTCAGTTTTTCAGCTTTGTGACACCTTTTGCAGAAAGATAAAAGCGTTAGTTTGTGTTATTTTCTGTGGGAAATCACAATTAGGTGCAATGGAGTTGATTTTACCCTCTTGTGTTTCTTCTCTTATCTTATTCTACTTTAACTTCTTCTTACTATTTAGCTTTATCCTGGATCTGATGTTCTATAAATATGATAATGAAAACCAAGATTGATTTGCAGAAGACATGTCCTGAAACTGAATGTTAAAAAAAAAGCAAATGTTTGGTTAAGATCTTTTGCATCGGTGTTGAAACACAGGATTGTATGTAATATATGTTTGCATTTCTTTTTTAAACATTTCAGACTAAAACGGATGGTTTAGTTTCATTTGACTGTTTTCATAAACGTTATCTTGACAAATTAATCTAATAGAAGGTTTTACTTTGAAATTCTTCCCAGTTTCTAGCACATAAAGCAAATACAGCTGTTGTTTGGAGCAGCCAGGTTGTTCTCTGTGGGTTTGCTGCAGATGTTGGAAATTGACTATGAATAAGCATGTGCTCATCAGGAGCGTCAGCCCTATTCTTGGATCACGGATCCTGACTCTTACTTTTAGTTCTCATTTCCCTCATGATGACAAAAACACTTGTTAAAAGAAAAACAAAATCTGAGGGAACTTAACCTAAGTTTAATGAAGTAGGTATCACACTAAAGTTAAGAAAACCACAGTAAAAACCACAACGAGAAGAATTCCCCAATATGCGAGATCAGTGACACTGTTTTTGTGCAGCATGTTTACGTCATCTTACACATAATTTATACACCGTATGAAAAGAAATATATAAAAAAAGAAGTTAGAAATACAGCTGTCCATTTGTACCCATGTGTCTTATCTCCTCTGTTTGCTCACAATTTGCAGAAATGCTAATGAAGCTTCAGTATCCAGGGATGTTTGAGTTGTAAATGGAAAAGGATTCTTGTGCAGGAATGTGACATGGCTGTTATAGCTTGCAGCAACAGGCACAACTCTGTTTGAGCTGAGCAATCCCACTGGCTGTAAATTATAAGGAGGGAGAGTTGGTCATTTAATATGCAGTTTAGGACTGTGGGAATAATTATCTGGGCTGGTGCTCATTAAGCAAGCCATAAGTGGGGGGAAATGACATCCTAAAAGCTAAGTTAGTATTCCTAAAAATAAATCCACCACAGAAAAGGACTATGCATGTTTTTTCTTTCTTTGCTTTTCTATCAGATTGGAATATAACATTAAAGGATTTTTAATTTTGAGAAGTTCTGGTGAACTGTGAACTGTTTCACAAAGATAATTAGAGCCTAACTTGCTGTAAAATTTTGAAAACATTTTGTATTCTTTCTCCAGTACTGCAGACTGTTTGTGAATTACATTATCACAAAATGCCTGGATTTTATTTCTTTTCCACATCTGAAAGGTTGCATTTGTAACCCAAATAAGCTAAATTTCACTGTCTAATATGTTCATGTCACAACTGATTTATACTGTAATCGTCAGTGTCATTATATTGCATAGTATTTTTTTTGGAATTGTGTTTTCATTGTATTTATATTTTGTTGTTATAAGTCGTCCCACCGTTTTCTTTCTTTCAATCAGATTTTTTTTCAAACCTCATCTGACTGAATTTCTCACCAAAGAACAGTCAAAGTGACAATTTTCTGCTTCAGACTCTCTGTTCATCTAAGCCCTCTGATTATATAGTTGTGCAGACAGAAGTATGTGTGTGTCCATGCTTTTGTTTGGTTGTATGAATGTGTATGTGCGTGCATGCTTCACGCAGTAACAGTAAACAGTCATCACTGAGGGTTGTGGTAAAGTAGAGTTTTGTGTAATCAGAGAGGAGAAAGTGAAGTAGATTCACTTTAACAAAGAAAGCTGTTCTTGATCCTGGGGTGTGAACAGATAACATACGACAATATGACTCCTGGCGACTAAAATATCGTAAATTAAGAAACATAGACTTCTATGCAGCTGTTTGAACTAAAACCAGTAGCCTCATTTTTTTAACTTTAGTTCATAACTACTTATAATTTTTTCTTTTATATGTCAACTTCACCTGAACTGTGTATAATAGATTTAATGTGTTGTATGTGGAAAAAGGTTTATACTTTTGTGGGGTTTTTTTTTGTTGTTTTCTTTAGCCATCTGGTGACCAGATTGATTTAATAAAAAAAAAAAAATGAACTTTAATTGACCTTCCTGTTAATATGAACTGCCAGTCGTGACTCATTCATTGGAAATGTGCTGGGGTTTTTCATATGATGTTAGACTCCTTATTACTTTAGCATGGAAACCCAAAGTCATCATTTAAAGAGGCCAATGTTTAAAAAAATGACTAAAAAAGACTTTAAAAAACAACAGCATGCAAAAAGATACACAAAAGCAGAGTTTATTTTTTTCATTTTATCTTGAAGTGTTTCCTTTTCTCATTGCAGGTAACTGGACTGGACAGGATGGTGAAGTGGCTGTGTTTTCTCTCTGGCATCCTGCTCTGCTGTTGGACAGTAGATGGAGAGATTTTCACCTCTATTGGTGCGTTTCAGGACTTTCGAAACGCAAAGAAATCTGAACATTTATAAATCATCTGCTTTTGATATTATCACTATTTTATGATTAGATATGTGAAAAGTTAGAAACAGTTTGATGTTTGTATTATGTGCTCTGTATAACTTGTGCAACAAAACCTTTTGTTCTTAGGTCTCATAAAGAATATTTGACTGAGGAAGAGCAGAGCATCTGCTTTCATAAGTGCAACATATGGATTATTGGGGAAATTAATAATGTAGATTTCTTTCAGAACATCTAGTCATATCTTCCAACTTTAAGATTGTTTCAAAACCATTTAATCTATTAATGATTTATGCAGACAATCAACATCACACTGGATGAGGATGTGCACTGTTTTGTTACGAGTGGTTAATATACATAACATACATTAATGTTTTCTTAAAAGCAAAAGTCAGCAGTTGTTTCTACTTCTTCATCTTAAAGAGTACTTTATGAAAGTAACTATACTGTAAGAAATTTTTAATTTTCTTTTGTCACATGTACAACCGTTGTACTGCTTGACTTTAGTGACAGTAGCAGAACTATGTGCCCTTTTTAAACTACTAAGGTTATCGAAAACTGTAATCCAGCGGTTGAAAAGATGAACAATCCCTTGGTATGACTTTGATTGAAAGTTTTAGAAATAGATATATTGCACACTGTGCAGCTTTGTTCTTACTACTGAATAATACTAATGACCTTCAGTCAAAAGAGCTTAGAGCTTTTACTTGAACATGTACAATGAATCTGTCTGACTAAAGTCATCTTAAGAGGTAGTTAATAATTTCTGAAGTTTTGTAACACAAAAACCCTGGTTATCCCTTCACTACAGGTTAAGATTGTTCAGGAATGTATGTCTGTGTGTTTTAATTAAAAGGTTTTCAGTGGAGATATCCTAACTTGATGCCCAAACCCCTGCAAATTGGCTCCTCTTGATGATGGAGATGCAGTAAAGCCACTCTGTCTTTCTCCGGGGAAGATGACCTTCTCATTCTCACCATGTCTCTAAGGGAGAATCCAGCTACCCTGCAGAGGATTCTCATTTGAGCCACTTATATTTGTAGCCCTACTCTTTCTGTCACTACTTACAGATCGTGACCATAGGTAAGAGTAGAAACATAGATCAACCCGTAAAGAGAGAGCATTGGCTTTTGGCTCTGATCTCTCTCCACCACCACTAATACGGGGTCTGCACGACTAAAGATGCTGCATCAATCTGTTTTCCCTCATTCCTGACCAAGACCCTGAAATACTCAACATTTTTGGAGTCGTAGACCAACTCCCCCTAGGACTTTCTGCCGGCAATACCAATATAAAAAAGTAATTTCACTGGATGAGTTTAATTTCTTGACTTCACTTCAGATTATGTTTTCTCATTTAATGTAAATAACAAAAAATACTCTGGAAAATATACTTTTTTTGTGGAATTACCTTTTTTGTTGTGTAACTTTTGAAATAATAGCTGTTTCAGAGTTGTTTCATTTATCACATCATGTCGTTCAGCAGGGTTTTTTTAAGTGCATCAGACTCATTTACTGCACTTCAGTTATTTGGCTTGCCATGAAAATGTTTGTGTTTGTATTGCTGTCAGTACAGAGGTGGTACCTCCCAAGTAGCTGACTACCACCTTGAAGTGTTTACGAAGGACACTAGACTAACCAGTCCCTCAAACATTTATACCTATCATTTGCTCAGTAATTTTATATGAATTTTATATGATTAAAGTTTCACAGTTGGTGGCTTAGAATTGATTTTACATCAGCCTTGGAAAAGCTGTGCTACTATGATAAACCTTATAAACAAGGAGAAACACATGCATAATAAGTAAAGATGATAATCAGAAAATGGAAAATCTAACTCACACATACTGCACAGCTGTAGTCAGTTATACAAGGCAATGTTATGACCCCATGTTTATCTCTGTTGAACTTATGTTTGTCTGTGTTTGCAGGTCAAATGACAGACTTGATCTACACAGAAAAGGAGCTGGTCCAGTCACTGAGGGAGTACATCAAAGCAGAGGAGTCCAAGCTTGCTGCTGTCAAAAGGTACATTCTCAGTCCTGTAACTGCAAAACCCAACCTTGGCATCAATATATTCACATAATGTACATTTTTTGTTGGAGTATGTCAGTTTGTCAACCTATGGTGCTATACTACTTTAGACAGACATTTACTTTTTAAACCACTTATATTAATTTTTAGTTACAATTACTGGTCATTTTCTGATTTAAAATTATATCTGGTTAATATATAATGCAAATCATATCATCAAATAATTTTGTAGCAAAAATTCTTTCTTGCCACCAAAAGTTCACCACTTCAGGCATCTTCAAGTGAAGCGATACGCATGTGTTCAAGTATTTCTTTGCAAAGTGTGTGTGCTTTTTTACAGTACTTTGTGTTTCCCACTGTTAGCTGGGCCAAGAAGCTTGATGCTTTGACCAGAGTGTCCACCTCTGACCCAGAGGGTTACCTGGCGCACCCAGTCAACGCCTACAAACTGATGAAGAGACTCAACACGGAGTGGTCTGAACTGGAGAGCCTGGTGCTTCAGAATCCTTCTGACGGTAAGAAAAATGACTCCAGAAGTGCAGAAATCTCTGAAATTACGACATCTTTTCCCTTCTACATTACACCACAACTCTATTGTTGATAAACTAAAACACCGCCTGCAACAGATGAAACATTTTTCAAGTTCAAGAGTTGATTTTACAGGAGCCATGTGCACTGGTTCCTTAACCCTCATTTCTGTCCTTTCTTTTGCATTTTGAATTTATTTTGAACCAAATTGGATGCGTCATTGTTTCAGTTTATGAAACGTCCCAGTCAAAATTGCATCCAGCAAAAGCAATTTTTCCTTGCTCATTAACACTGAATTTATTTTTTTTGTTTTACATCAAAACAGGGTTTACTACATTCGCTATTTTGTTAATTATAGATTGAGTGGTAAACAGTTAGTTAGAAGTCCAGAGGGGGCGTGTGCGAAGTGGATTTAAGATTTGAATATTTCTTCTGTGCAGCTCTGGTCTAAAGCTTCCCTCCCCAGTGAGAAGATTGAAAACAGCCTGTCATGTTTCAGCGGCAGATGTTCCCCATCTCTGCATATTTTGGCCATGTTCTCACTAAGTGTGTGTGTATGCGTGTTAAGACAGAGGCCCATATCTGTGTGACGCAGATAAACAGCATGAGTTTCCAAAATGAATCTGTCTACGTGGCCATGACTTTGAGAGAGTACAGACTGGAATAGAGAAACGTGGACTGAAGAGTGCCCAGTGTTATACTGCTTTAGATGTGGGGGCATATACCAATCCTACAGCAGTCACAGCTGTTGATGTCGAGGGCATTTATGTTTTTAAAAGCTGTACTACTTTCCAAAGGCATGGGCTGCTTGAATTCCATATGTCTACCCTGTCCTGCTTTTAAACTCTCACATACATCCTCCCCCAATAAATATATACAAACCCAACCTTATGACTGCTGTAAATTGTACTGAGCCCACCTCCGGGAGTGGTCTCAGTTCAGTTCACCTCAAGTCTGCAGAGCTGTTCGCTTAACCTGAGTATATTGTACATAAATCGACTCATTGGAAGTATGCTTGATAAGTCGAGACACTATCGATTTATTCACAGAGAACATGAACACATTTCTCAACCACACATGCTGACTGGTAAAAACTTGTCATTCACTTGAAAACAAACAGAACCCTGAAAAGTTTTCCAATTTAATATCCATGTAGAAAAAAAAATACACTCCAGAATCCAGAGATTAGTTGTAGTTTTTAAGTAAAAGCATATAAAATGGAGCAAGGGTTTTCATTTTTTAAACAATGGGTGTTAGAATTAGCTGGTGAACTGAGCCCATGTTTTAAATAAATGCCAAAGGCCAAAAGGTCGTGGGTCCTCCAACAGGATAAAGATGGCACAAGGCATCCGACAATGGCTTATAAGAAAACGCTTGACTATTATATGGTCCACTATGGTCTCAAATATTAATTATACTGAACATTTGTTGAAAGTTGTAAAAACAAAACACAGTTCAAACCAGAGACGGCCAGATGAGTTTTATCAGGACTAGTAGGCCAAAATACCAAGGAGACAGATGAAAATGTGTCATGGGGAGCTACAGAGGTTTCTTGTTGGAGTTAAATGCTACTGAAAGTTGTGCAACATAATGTTAAGTTCAGGGAACATTCATCTGTGATTTATTTGGTAAAAGATTAGTTTGAATAAAAAAAAAAAAAATCAGAAGTAAAATCTGATTTGTGTTAAACATGGAATAAGGGATGGATGCTATTTTGTCCACATACCTTAAGGTGGAGCAATGATAATGCTGCATAATGTCCTCCAGATGTTAACCGAAAAAATGAGCCAAAAACATCACCATATTAAATTACAGTATTTATTAATATGATAGTGAAATACTATTGGCTCTTTTTTTTTTTTTCTTTTTTTTTTTTTTTACCATAGTGGAGCAGGAAGTTTAAAACAAACAAAAAAAAGATCGTAGATGGTGTAATGTTAATCATAAACAAAATAAATCAGTACAAATCAGTCAGTGGAGTTAATTGCTTGTGCTTTCATCATGTCTGTGGCACATGTACTACTTTATGAGACTTGAAAGTGTGTCCATGTTGGGACAAAGCAAAACTGACTTTTAATAATTTAATAACTACCAATTGAATGATTAGGATATTGTTACATGAGTTTACCGTGACTGTAAACATTACAAAGGTGAACATTAACATGCCTGGTGCCATTGTGTAGTGAATCAGTAATCCATCCTCTATTCTTTTCATTACCATTCCCAAATAAAACTTCCTTTTTTTTTCAAATTAAATCTATTTAGGGTTCATCTCCAACATGTCTGTACACAGACAGTACTTCCCAGATGTGGAGGATCAGACTGGTGCAGCCAAGGCGCTGATGCGTCTTCAGGACACGTACCAACTGGATTCTGAAGCATTTTCCAAAGGAATGCTCCCAGGTAACCAAGAAGTGTGCACTGGTCAGGTAAACGCATGAATACAGAGAATAAATGGATATTGTCATGTTTCTGTTAAAAAAAAAGAAAGAAAGAGACAAGCAGGTTGGCAAACTGAACTCACAAATATTAATAATAACTATTTGATTATTTAAACTTATTTAATTGTTTAACATTTTTTACAGTATACAAAGATTTACTGAACAGTTATAACACACTGATGTATTTGTATGTGGTTATAGTACATACATATATAGTACATACTGAGCACTGCGTATGCAAAGTATCATAATGCTGTAAAGTGGCTGCAAGAGATGACCAAGATGAGAGTCTAAAGTTTAAAAAAAAAACAATACTCAGTGATGCTTCAAATATTGCTCTTGGGGTGTATTTTTCTGTAATTTAGTATATTATTTAAATAAGTGTTCACTAACCCAGGTCCTTGAGGGTCACTGAATGGGTCATTAACTGACGTTGATGAGAAGTGAGGGTGATCTACTCACCTGAAAGGTGTGTTAAGAGCAGGAAAACATCTCAAACATGTAGGGCCGTGTCCCTCAAGGTCCTGGTTTGGGAAGCACTAACAAAATGAAAGTAGCTTTCATCAAAACTTTAATTACGTGTAAGAATGTGTTCTTGCAAATAAATCCCTGACAGGTTGATGTACTGTTGTACTCTCCGAGACACTTGTTTACTCTTGAGTTATTTATGCAGAGTAACAGAATGGGAAAATCATGTGCGGCACGTTACCTGGCAGTTTTCTTTCAAATTTCCAACTTTTTCAAACTGAAGGCAGGTTTTACTCAAATAAAAAGAAATCCTTCATTTACTTTTATTATATTCACTGATGATTAAAAAAGACAAATGCTAAATACCAAGACAGGAACTTTGCAATGCAAGTTAATTTGAATCTGTCTCCAGGTGTGCACTCCAACGCCGTCCTGACAGTGGATGACTGCTTCGACATGGGAAAGACGGGCTATAATGATGCAGACTACTACCATGCTGTGCTGTGGTTTCAGCAGTCCTTGAAGCAGCTGGACGATGGAGAGGAAACTGTGGTCTCCAAGGCAGATATTTTGGACTACCTTAGCTACTCTGTTTACCAAATGGGTGATCTACCTCGGGCCATTGAGCTGACACGGCGGTTAGTGGCCATCGGTAAGTACAATAGTATTTATATTTGTCTTTGAATACATTTAATCAACAAATTTAACTGAAACAGCAGAATTAAATCTTACTTGTTGCCTGTGATTTACACAAACACCAGTCTAGCCACAATCCTTTTACGTGATGTAATTAATGGGATGTTTGTGCTTCCTGAATCACTTCAAGTCCGGTCTCTTTTCTGATTGTGGTGGTGCTCTGTGCTGCCCACAGAAGCCGGGTGTTGTCCGTTGTAAGTAGGAGCTTATGGTTTCAAACTGTTATTTCTGCACGAAGGGTCCTGTGGATAGCTACAGGACATACTTTAAGTGTGGTGTCCTTGTTTACATGTCAGCTGAAGTGAACTAAGGCAGAGTGGCCACAGACCTACTTTGCACCAACAAACACAGCAAAGGAAGCAAAGTGAACATTAGAAATGTCTATATAACAGCTCAGGCATGCAGATAACCTCATTTCCCTCAAAGCTTTTGCACAGGCAGTGCCAAAAAATCGAGAAGGATCTGCAAGACTGATTCTGCTTATGGTTGGCTGCACCTTTTATCATTCTCATAAAAAAAAATATTATGAAACAAAATGATTTGTCACTTGTTTAAAGGAGGTCCAGAGTAGAGTTTTTATCTAAAGATATGTTGCATTCTTATCAAACATAACAATGGAAAGGAAAGAAAGGAATATATAAATAATAGGGTGTAAGTGGCATGAAAAGCAATTTTTGGAATGTACACTTACCAGCAAGCTGTGTTTGATTAGAATGAGCTCAAAAAAAAAAAGCAAAAAAAGGACTGAAATAAATGATTCTGTAATTTCCGCATAACCCCATATTATTAAGCTGCAAGTCAGTACATCAAAAGCTCAGTTAGTGGAAGGATGTCACACTGGACATATTGAACATTTCTGATTAAATCTGTTTATTAAAGCATTAGAATATAGCATTGTATGAACTTTATCTATTTATGTTGTTTAAGGTTTCACTACTACACTACACCTCTACAATCAGCACACTTGTCAAACTGCATATTTTTATCACTATTTTGTTACTCAAAACATTTTTAAAATCAGTTTTAATTGGATGTTCATTTGCAAACTTCTGATACTCAACTGTGTAATGACAAGCAGGACAGGTCTTCGTTTTTGTTTTGTTAACATCCTGCTTCTGCAGTTACAACAGCTCAATACAACAATGCACCACTGCTGATGCCTCACAAGGGGTTGGTTTTTTTCGTAAACAGTGATACTGATGTTTTTATCTGCCTTTCTAGTTTTTCTTTGAGCAGTTATATCAGAAGCCTTTCTGAGGTGTCCTGACCTCCTCCGTCCTTCTAAATTGCTCTTAATTACAGGAAGTAGTAAGGAAATGGCTAGTTTCAAAATGTTTTCCTTTTATTTGCTGCTCCTTCACTGTGAGCATAGCTTGTTTGCCCATAAAGCAATATAGACAAGTGCTAAGGGTGCAATGGCCTTCAGGGGGCGCCACAAAATCGGGAAAAAAAAAAAAAATTCACCTTCCATCTAATTATATTAGAACTAGTCGTTAACTCTTGAAATGGAAAAGGTAACGGATTCAAATGTTACGCAATCCCAAATTAATATCACTAAAATGATATTACTACAAATAATACCAGGTGAAGTAAAAGTATCTGACAAATACAATACTACTGGATGCAGCAATAGAATGCACTGTTAGAGGTCAGTGAAATGCCCTTTTTGTATAAAGTTTTGCATATAGGTATTTTTTTTAATATAGCTTTTGTATGTAGTTATTTCATTTTTGCATATAGTTATAGCATAAAAGTATAGAGTTATGTGTAAACTGTGTGTTTTTTAAATTGGATCTGGATTGTTGCATTTATAATTACTATTTCTTAACAGCATTTTTATTTTGTGGTTAGGGTATTTATATTGTGTTACTGTTTGTATTTATTTGTAATTTGGTAAACATGTAAATTGGGGGACATGTTATCTTATAAATTAAAGACAATGGGGAAAACAATGTTATTTGATTTCTTTTGTATGCGCGTGTAAAAAGCCAATGGACGGGGCCGCCGTATAAAATCTCAGCTAGGGCGCCACATTGGGTAGGGCCGGCTCTGACTGTGAGCATCATTTTGTTTTTCAAAAGTACTGAACATCTTAAGAGTGTCCATGGACTGCTTTGAGTAGGAACACGTTTTTGTAAAGATTTTATTATACAAACTACAGTACCAACAAGTCTTTTTTTTTGTTGTTGTTGTCATCTGAGAGCTTGAATTTCATACCATGGCAAGATTAAGCCAGAACACGAACGGACTCAAATGCAGAACTCAGTCAGTAAACAGTAAAGTCTTTTATTGTAAACAGGTAGTTACTGGAGTGGTGAGGGATGGATGTTTTGGTCCAGAGCTGGGTGAATGAGTCTTTCAGTGGAGACCAACATTGGGAGGAGTTAGATCTGCTGGCTGTGATGGAGGGCGAGCAGGCAATAGTGAGAGGTTGCAGCTTCATCCAACAGGCTATGGCTGGTACAGGGAGAGGATTCAACCAGGGAGTGAGAGGAGAGCCGAAAGGTCGCAATTAAGAACACCAAGGAACAAGACTTCCAAAGATCCGCACACTGTTGACAGAGGAGAAATTTGTCTTGATGAATCAAGACAAATTTGCTACGTGTGACAAAACTCGACTGAGAGGTTGTAACAATCTGGTGAAGACTGGCGCTCCTGCTGTTCCTTAACAGGGGGAGTGTTGATGAGTCCTGATAAAGACCAGGTGTGGCAGCAGGAGACGGCAAGGCTCTGCCTGTGACCTGAGGAGCCGGCTCAACCCTACCTAGAATTTAGAAGACACCTTTCCAGCCAGGCAGGATCATGTCACATCAGTGGATATGCTTATTTTAAATATGTGTCTTTGATTTATACAGACTAATCAATCAACCAATCAATCAGTCAAACTTTATTGAAATAGTGAACAAATTCATCATACAAAATCTATATTTCATACAACTTGTGCAACACAAAGTGCTTTACATAAATAAAAGACAGACACAAAACACCTCCCAGCTTCGACCGCCACAACATATCATCACGGTTGCACACATAAAAACAACATGCACAAAGACACATGCCACTAATATTAAAGAAAGATTAGTACCATGAGATGAATACTATACTCATGTGACTTAAACTTGTGTAAATCTTGAAATCTGCATGAAGCTGCTGTAATCCTTCTCAGACCAATCTGTGTATTTCCTGTAATCTCCACTAGAGGACAGACTTGTTGTATTACCAACAACAGGGAAGAAGCAAAAGACTGTCAGCAGTGGACTTTACAGCAATTTATGACAGTAAAAGTAAATATGGCAGTGTGTAGTATGTTTGAATCTTTATCTGTGAGAAATGTGTGTACTGTTGGTCTTCATTTTTATTGGTATATCAATAGAAAAGCAGTACTTTATATTAGGAAGAGGGTTGACAGAACGTCTTTGGCAGCACGGATATTAACGCTTTACATTTATGAAGTGTGGCAGTAAAACAGTGACTCAACACTGGAGGAGAAACTCCTCCAGTGGCAGGAGTTTTACTGGTCTTCTGTTCTGATCTGCATAACTTTATCGTACCTTCAAATTTAAATGTCTTTCGGTAATTGAAAAGTAATAATTCTCTATAATAAATGCAATGTTTTGAAATCAAAAAATAAAATGATAATGAAGGTTGAGAATTTCTCTACAATACTAGTAAATGTATGTTGCTTCTTTCCATTCCTAAAAATTAATAAACAAAGTAACATTTTGCCAAAAAGAAGTTTAAATTTCATGGTGACACATTTTATAGTGTCAACACACAATTAAATAAGACAGCTTTATATCAGTGCTTCAGGTCCACATGTTTTTTTTCTCACCTCTCTCTGGCGAGGCACTAACAGCCTCGTTTCTTGTACACTGACAGAGCCCGCCCACCAGAGGGCAGGAGGAAACCTCCGTTATTTTGAGCACCTACTGTCCAAGCAGCTGAAGGAGATGAACCAGGCGTACCAGCCGGCTTCTGAGGAGCCCATCCAGCTGGGGACCTACAGCCGACCCAAAGACCACCTTCCAGAGAGGGAGACGTATGAGGCTCTCTGCAGGGGAGAGGGGATCAAATTGGTGAGAGATGTAACAAAAAAGAAGAAGAAAAAATGTGGATATAATAAGAAGACCTGCAGCAGAGACACAAGACAAAATGCTGAATATTTTCTACACATCTAAAGTGCGACTATAACAATGTCTGACTTTTTACCATACGGGCGTTGTTATTAAAGAAATTCACAGTGTAGACACGTTGAGGGCTGTTTCGCAGGATTATCACACTTACATTATCAAACTTGTAAGTTACACTGAAAGCAAGAATCAAGAAACAGTTAAATAGGACATTTAGACCTCTCGTGATAGTAGACATTACCAGTAGTTTAATATAACCTCTTACTTTCTGATTCTGATTCAACCAGACTGATGCAAGGCGGAGCCGTTTGTTCTGCCGTTACCATGACGGTGGAAGGAACCCTCGTCTCCTGCTGAAGCCCATGAAGGAGGAGGACGAGTGGGACAGTCCTCACATAGTACGCTACCTGGACATCCTGTCACACGAGGAGATTGAAAAGATTAAAGAGCTGGCAAAACCTAGGGTGAGACTAACAGTACTAACAATAAATGAAACACTCGTACATCTACAGCATTTACTTTTGGAATTAAAAAAATGTATCTAAAAATATTGACATTAGAAAGTATAGAAGGAGTTACTTGCTGCTCTCTATATACCAGAGCAGCATCATCTCATTGTTAGGAAACCTCAGTTATGCAACGACATAGGTCTTTCTTTACGGTGCACATTATTTGGGCAATGAACACACACCTGAATGCTCCAGAACACAAAACCACTGAAAGAAATCTGCACAGCTGTTTATGATCAATTACTCTAAGGCTGATAATCATCAGCACATGGCTGCAATTTACCCTCTTACATATTATGATAGCAGTAAGAAGATACTTGTATTGTCCACATGATTTTTGAATGTTGGAGGTTTGTTTTTCGCACTGATTTTTTTGGCTTTGATCAGATTCTTTTTTTAAACAAAGGGCTACTAACCTTTCTATGGTTGTACCTCTGTAGTAATTATAATAATAATTATAATAATAATGCATTTTATTTATATGCACCTTTCATAACACTCAAGGTCATCGTACAGATAAAAGCAGAAGACAAGATAAAAAGAATAAAATACTGACAATTTACAGATACAAATAAAAGCAATAATAGATAATGAGGAGTAATACAATGATAATGAATGGACAAATATTGATGATGTCATATCATCAAGCACTCCAGTTATCTGTGCAGACAAATGTTCAGGTTCTTCCACTCAGAGAGAGTAGGGAAGTTTGAACAGATAACCTTTGGCAGTAGTTTTCCTAGAAATCCTTAAAAATTCTAGGAATTGCTCAGAGCTGAGTTTAGTTGCTCTTTCTTGTTGAATTCTCAGTATGTAGTAACGACCTTCAAAGGCTTTCAGAGACTGCCTGAAGCAAACCATATGTTGCTTAACATTGTCTCATGTGTGAAGGTAACATCGATGAATGGCACGCACACCTCTTTGACATGTTTACCGTCCGGGTCTTTATGCATTGCGTACATACGGATTGTGAAATAGTTAGTTTATGGGAGGTTGCTGTAAAACATCGCAAGCTAGATAAAGACAATGTCAAAAGGAGCCACCCTGACACCTCAAACAACATATGTTAACAGAGAAGTTTTCTTTTTGTTTTGATGGGGGGGTTGCTTAACAATAACTAGGAAATAAAACAACATTCTTTTCCTTGCCTCAAAGCTCCATCCCGGGAGGCTGCTAGAAGAGGTGAAATTCAGCGTTGGGATGACAGAGATGCTGGACACTTGTATTGTTTTTCTCTCCAGTTTTCATCAGTGATTTCTTTTTCACTCAAAGTGTGAGAGTCGGTAGTTTGTAGTTGTACTTTACATGAGTCAGTTTCATTTGCCTGATGGCAGCCAGCTCACAGGTGCTTCTGGAAACGACATTGAACCCCGATGGCGTCTGTCTGGCACAACCTGGCTGCAACTACAGCACTTTTACTGCTGATAATTTAATGTAATTTAATCGTTTAATTTTTAAGTTATAATTATTGCAACTTGGTCCAGCAAACAGCTAGTTGGCCATGGAGTCGTTATTGATGTAGATGCGTTTTTTTGTACCTGACACATTTAAAACAACTTTTTTGCATTCTGGATGTTATAAAGCTGGTTTCTGAATCTGCTTGTACAGATTAGATATGCAGGCATGCAGGCATATGTGGTATTAATGAGTGTTGCTGCACAGAAAAACGTAAAAACTGAGTTAATAAACTGTGTTTTTGTTTTTTTGTTTTTTTCAAAGCTTGCTAGAGCTACTGTCCGTGACCCGAAAACAGGAGTCCTGACCACAGCCAACTACAGAGTATCAAAAAGGCAAGTTAGTAAGTGGAAAGGTGCATGTGTATTGCCATCCACAATTGCTGTAGAATATTTTGAGCATTGCTTGTGTACTTAATTACTCTGAACCACGAGGAGCATTTTTTTAAATTTCCCAAAAGGATGCCCCAAATCCTAAATTCTGCCCAAAACAAATGTGCTGAAACTTGAATATTTTCAAGAAAATTGGATTTCTGTGGATGTTTGAGAACATAATGCTCTTACGAAAATCAGTGCAAGTTAGCATTTTAATTAGAAAAGAAAAAAAATCTGTTACTTCAGTTAGAAACTGCTCTAAATTTAAATAATGAGCCCTACGTAATGCACAGGTCTCTGAAGTGAGTTGTAGGGAGAGGCTTGTTTTGAAAACTTAAAAGTGTAGATATTACCAAGCTAGACATCTAAAGACTTTTATAAGTGTGTGTTTAAAACCCGTTTGTTTCTTCAGTGCATGGTTGGAAGAAGAGGATGACCCTGTCATTGAAAGAGTTAACCAGAGAATAGAAGACATCACCGGCCTCGCAGTAGAAACTGCAGAGTTACTACAGGTAATGCAGCCTCATGCTTGTTGCACATTAGACATGAAGTATCAGACCAGCGTGTGCACATAGTCACATGTTCGTACAAGTTCAGTCTGCAAGTGAACTAATTGGTGCTGGCCTCAACTAATTGTCTGTGTCAGTGGAGATCTTAAACACTGAGATGACACCGCTTACAAATGCAAAAAGGGAAAAAAAAAAAACTGTCTGGAGGGATTCATAGGAGGTTAAAGATGTCTTAATGAGGTGCCAAAATCAACGTTTTAGGCTGTCACAATAGTCACAATTCTTCACCAGGACGTCTGGATTGGTCATAGCTCATGGATTTTATGCGTCTTAGTGTACTATTAAACCAACATTAAGGAATTTTATCTTTGGGCAAGCGTGGACATCCAACTGAGAAAACTGTGACTATTGCTTAACGGGGATCTTAGACTGAAATCCTGCTCCCCCAAGACACTATCTAAAAAACAAGCAGCATCCATAGACGGAAGAGCTGAGCAGCGAGGTTATTTAAGGCATCGGTTCTATTAGGTTATATTTGATTTATTTGTACCATGTGTTAAGTTAATTTTATGGCACCATCAATTCACAGCAGAACTAATGTCTTCCAATGGAAGCAAACAATTTAATTAAATATTCTACTTTTAAATTTAATTCAAATCCAATTATATAACAAACACAAGAATATTAATCGAGGGACACTGAGGCTTATAACAGCAAAGCAAAAGGTTGGTAAAGCAAAGCTTTATTTGCATATATAGAGACTTTAAAAATTAAATGTATTAAGTCTTAGTTTATCCACACAGGTAAAGTCATAAACAAGGAAACATGAAAAAGAGTTGTGTCCAGTAAACAGGAACCCTTACTCATTATCTCTTTTAAATGCATTGCATTGTTTATGGCCGACCAGGTTGCAAACTATGGGGTTGGCGGACAGTACGAGCCACATTTTGACTTCTCAAGGGTGAGTTCACTTTTTTTTTGGTGCAACTTGTCTAGGAGATGCCTGTCATTTTTTTTTCTAGTCTTGCTTTTTGCACTTTTTAACAGTGAGCAGTCAGTCTGAACTAATGGCTTTACTTTTGATAGTCCTGTCATTGGCTGGTGTTTGTTTTAGCTTCTGCCCACAATTGTGCCAAACATGGCAAAATAAATACTAAATAAATAGAAACAGGAAAATTACAAGTGTTCCAGCTAGTATGTTATTTTTAGAAGGATCCTGCTTCAGTTAAGTGAGTCATGTGCTTTAAAAGATACAGCTTGATGTTTGTTAAACTTTCATTGAGAGGTCTCAGTGGTGAGGGTGGGGGCTTTATCTTGTGCCAGATAATAGAACAGCTGGACTTCAGTGTAGTTTAAGCCCTAAGTGGCGGGCTCCAAGTGTGAGTCATTCTGGTGATTGGTTAAATATTTAAACGTCTGTTGCAGCGTCCTTTTGACAGCAACCTCAAGGTCGATGGAAATAGACTTGCTACCTTCCTTAACTACGTAAGTAATGTGTGTGCTGTTTTCATTATGTATTTTCACTCTAATTTTATCTTCATAGAAAGATGAGCCTGATGCTTTCAAAAGATTAGGCACTGGAAATCGCATGGCAACTTTTTTAAACTACGTAAGTATGTGTGTTCGGTCACCGCTGATTGACGGCCGGTGGTGGTACCCAGTTGAAACCCACTTATCGTTCTTTTGTTGTGGCTTGGTGACCGTAAGCATAAGCTCTGGTTCAATCTTGGACTTGGACCGATTGTCTTTTCTTTTCTTTTTTTAATTAACCCCAATGTGAGTCAAAAGAGTTTTCTCATTAAAATCAGTGTGGGGCAAAATGCTGTAACATTTTAACTGACTAAAGATGAAGACTTTTCAAAATTCTTAAAATGGCACAGAATTAAAAACTAAATAAAAACACATGCATCATCTTTATTTCTGAGGAATCTGAAGGCAAATATTAGATTTAAAGTGTTTCTAGCAATCAGTTCCAGTGCATATTGTGGAGAGTCTTGATCTAATTTTCCCTTGAACTTGCTGATAAGGAAATCAACATATATATTGTTATTTAAAATAAAATAATATATAAGTACATATTGAGAAAATATTTTCATTTTACAATGTATATTAATTTAGTAAGGAATTATTTGAGTCTGGGGTGTATAGACATCTCATTGATCCTGCCAGGGAAATCGTTTTTAATAATATGAATTATTCTAAAGGCATTGATGCTACATCCTCCAATCCAACAAGAAAAAGGACCATGTTCTTAATTCAAAAGCCAGCTTCAATGAAGTTGTGCTGCTGACCAGACACCCTTGTTTTTAGTCAAGACTTTGGTTTTTCAGCGGGAGAATGTTAAACCACACAATGCACAACCAATCAGATGCTTGCACTGAAATCGCAACTATTGTCATTGACTGACTTTAATTAGCACTTTACACAAAGACTGACATCTAACAACATTGGTGCGCAACTAAAATCCTTCACATGACACTGCAATTGAATGTATGAAATCAGTCGGTCTTCTAAGTGGCAGGGTATGATTAAAGACTCCACTTGTAAGAGCCTGTAGTTAGGAGAAGGTGCAGCTTAATGATTGACACATATATAGAGCGAAAGAGATCATGAGAATTTTCAAAGAAGATGGCTCGAACTGCAAACTACATTAATGCCCACAAGCTACTTTTTTTTTTTTAAATTAAACTACTTGTACAGATATTCCATCTGACAGACTCATTTAACAGCAAGCCCAGCTATGCCAAGAATTTAACAGCCTCTTAGAAGCACGTGAAGGTTGATGCTCCAAAACTGACCAGATGTTCACTGTGCTGAACAGTAAACCAGGAAATGTCACTGCTCCTGCTGAATGCCACAGTGGACAGTCGGCACAGTGTCAGTCTTCCCCCGACTGGACAAATCCCCCCCAAAAATAATAATTTGTGTGTTTGTGTGTGCACAAATTATGAATGCATACTGCATCACAAATATGCATCTTCTAGACTTTAATTCAGGGGCTGCACCCTGTCTGACCCTAAACGAGGGTCAATACAAACTAAATTTGTGGATAAAACACACATTCTGACGTGTTTTTCAGAAATCAAAGTGGTGACACTTACTTTGGGTGCCTCTCCATGAACAGACAATGATGTACATTGTAACTCGACTGGTTGGTCAGTGACACTTATTCTAGTGTCAGAAATTTTCGGTGTGTGTGTTTCAGGTAAACATGTGCAAATTAGTCAGTGTTTTCTTTTTTTTTCTCAGATGAGTGATGTTGAGGCGGGTGGTGCCACTGTTTTCCCTGACTTTGGCGCAGCAATCTGGCCTCGAAAGGTGATCAGAATAATATACTATGTGTTCATTTCTATTGTATTGACCAAGTTCTTCCTGCATTGTTCATTATTACATGGCAATTTACCAACACCAACCAAAGGCCTTTGTGAAAAACATATTGGTTAATATACAACAAATACTTCTCACTGTGCTCCAGGTCACTCTTAAGTTTCTCTCTTATAATGTGTAGCTGTTACAATCATTTTGGTCTTTTGTTTTTTTTCCACAGGGGACAGCAGTATTCTGGTACAACCTGTTCAGGAGTGGAGAGGGAGATTATAGAACCAGACATGCAGCATGTCCTGTGTTGGTGGGAAGCAAATGGGGTGAGTCAAAGTTGCATTTATAATGGGATTAGGGGGAAATGGGAAATGACTAAGCCGTCATTAAAACGAAACCTGCAGGTGAGGCACAGCTGATTTAGACCTTGGTCAAAAAAAACCCCAAAGTCTCAAGTGAACCTTGTCTGGAAACAATTTAAATTTGTCTAAACTCAACAGCATAAATGATAGAGTGGAAATGTGTATTGTGTTAGTACAACTGGCAACTGGACGCAGTTTATGCCAAACCAAAACCGAAATTGACCATCCAGACTGTTATCACCATCAAGTCCGAAAGCCAGGCTCTGTGGTGGTAATGAGGTGTAAGACCCTTAGCGAAGGTATTATACACTTCTGTGATGACACCATGAATGCAGAATAGAACATTGACGTTTTAGAGCATCATGCACTTCTTTGAAGATGACATTTTTTTCCTGGCGACCTTGATGTGCTTCTCAAAACATCAATATTATTAAGTCATTCTCCACAACTACAAAGTCATGCCCGAGCAAGAAGATGATACAGGTACTGGATGGCCCACCTGCACTCCTGACCTGCAGTGCTCAAAAGAAGGTGTGTGAAAAGTTTTGTAATGAAAATTAGGTTGGCCTGTTAGGACTTGTTTGGGACAAACACCTGAAACCCTTAATCAGTTGGTATTCCCAATTCCAGAAGCTTTTTTTTTTTTTTTTTAGTTGTTGCCACGGCTTCTCATAGCTCAATGCATTCTGGCATACCAAGTGATGAAGCATTTCAGTTATTTAGTCCTTTTTTTTATTGCAAGAAACATTTCCTTTGTAATGTTTGCACAATGTAGTTTGCAATTTGTTTGAAAATTACATGAATATCCTGTAAAGGTGTCTCCAAAGCAACAAAGCAACAAAGCTAAGATCTCTCTACAATTAGAACATACCTTTCTACATTAATGCTGCCATCACAGAAGAAAAGAACAGCCATCGGTATAGGCACTGATTACAACCTCATACTTTTAAAAGCATTTCTTACTAAGATTTACAAGTCGATTGATCAATTCATGTTTTTTTTTCTGTTTTAACAGTGTCAAACAAGTGGATTCATGAGCGAGGACAAGAGTTCAGGAGACCATGTGGTCTCACAGAAGTGGACTGAAGTTTATGACACTTGCGCACGTTCTCACATACACTTCAGAGTGCCTTAATTCTGGCAGTTAAGCAACTCAAACTCATTGTACAACACTTTCATACGTGTTTCCTCCTTGAACTCATCTGCATGGTTACAAAAGGTTTTCCAATGAAGCTTGACCCCTCCGGTGTGGGATCCGGTTTGTGTGGGATCTACGCGTAAAATATCCCCTCATTCATTCACTGCCTTATTAAATAGATCAAATTCATGACAAAATATGTACAGAAGAAAAACGTAAAGAAAATTGAATTAAAATAAGGTAGCATAAAACTGCAGTCAATCTTGGTTTTTGCATGAACATGTTTTAAATTGTCATAAATTCAAAATTCACTTAAAATGTTTAAGGACCAACACCAATTTAAAAAACAAAAACACGACATAAATACCACTGTGGTTGCCTCTCCACGGAGCTGTTTTTTTCCTGCTCTCACAACTTTGACAAAATCATTAGGATTTTATCAGATAAAAGAGAAAACAAAGTCCTTGTTGTTAAAAATAAAATAAACAATTTTTTAATTTTATGCATTCATCAGTAGAGGTAAATATGATGTACTTTGAATGCATTTGCACATTTCTTAACAAAAAAGCCTAATTTCCATCAAGTCATGTTTTTATTTTTTTACATTTAAGAAAAAAACAACAACACACAGCCATTGAGTGCAGAAAAAGCCATAGTTTTGAATTAAAGACAGGGTTTGGTCCGTGACACAGACTTTAAGACATAACTGTAGATTTTGTAGCACATTCCAGATATATTATAAATCTCACATGTGCTATTACCTCTGAAAGTTAATGTGAATAAGGGCTTGCTTCCTTTGGTCATGAAATAGATCTTTCGTTCTTTTTCAGAACATCCAACGTTACAATAAAGCCTCATGCAGTGTTTCCTCTAGGATTTTTTTCAGCAGCGGGGCAGGCTCTCCGGGGAGTCGTTGCAGCGTAAAGAAATGTCTCTCGACTCCAGATTGTACTGTTACAAACTATTTATTGAATGGCCGGTTGAAAATGGCATTTCAAGGCTCAATGAAAATGTAAAAAATAAAGTAAAACAAACAATAAAATCAATAAATAATTATTCCTTTACGAAGAATCAGTGGCAAAGCAGTGGCAGCCAGGCTCAGAACATTGGGTTTTTTGTAAACCGGCTCTAAGGTTCTGTTGTATGGAAATTCTTCAATAGGTGGAGGTCGATGCTCAGCAGCATCCGGGCTTCAGGGTGATCCCTCTGCAGAATGTTTCTCAAGTCAGGCTTCACCTACAAACAGAAACAATAATGACATTGTTCCTTTCCTACAGCCTACTCATTTTAAAAATGTTTCTAGTTTATGTCTGAAATATTATTAAAGGTCTTACCCTTATTATCGTTCCTCTCACAGTTCACACTGTTAAGTTGACAGCTTAATCAGGGCTTTCAAGTTTTAAGGTCTGCCTTTGACTTGTTTGTATTAACTTTAATTTACTATTTGCGAGTACCCGACCCATTGCAGGCCTCTGCTGTGAAGGTGGAGAGATGCAACGGTGTATTTGTGACAATAAAAATGCTTAAAATAAGAAAGAAATTCAAAGGCGCGGCAGCTCGGATTTATGAATGGCGGCCTGCCACTCCTAAATAAATGTAGAGGAAACACTAATATGTTACGTCATAAATAGCGCTGTTCTTTCTTTTTTTTTTGTTTCCGCAAAAAAATTTGAACCCCACAGAGAACATGTGTATGGTTTTATTTATGTAGTTTCTAAATTATTACACTTGTCATACCCCAATTCCTAAAGATGGCAATCAAAAAGCCAATAAATGTGTCTTTTATTAAAATGTTCTGTGTCCTCCTTCACTATTTTACTTAGTTCCTTTTTAATATATACATATATACATATATACATATATATATATATATATATATATATATATATATATATATATATATATATATATATATATATATATATATATATATATAATAGGTATAAAGTACCCATTTGGAGTTAAGCTTTTAGAGGAAAATTCGTACAAGACATGTTACCAGCCCTCAAGGGCAAATTAAAAACCAGTACTTCAGACAGAAACACCTGATGGATTGTTCTAACAGTCGCATTTTGTTTAATCTTATCACTCATAAATGTTCTTCACACCCTTGGTGAATAATTGATGATGGGCCCAAACATGTTGGGGTTCTAACCTGGGAATGTTTTCTCTAATCCTGCGTGACAACTTGGTTTAAGTCATATGGGAACTGTGGATTTCGTACGCTTGCACACGGGGCAGTGGTTCAGAGAGAAATGTGACTGAGTAACAACAATCAATCGCAATCATTTAATTCCAATAACTGACTTGCTTGGGGGCATTGAGGGAAGATGAAGGTGAGAAGATCTTGTGAGTATGTGTGAACACGAAAGCATTCCTGTGTATCCGCTTTAAACACCTTCTCACATGAAACAAGGACAATTCAACAATTCAAGGACAATCGCAGTTTTTCTTTAGTTTCTTATGGTACATTGATGAATTCAAACAGGATATTTTATAAAATAGAATATATACAGCTAAGACGGTCCTTGAGGTTAAACACCATGAATATATCCAGGCATTACTCTTTCTAAGACACTAAAAGAGTTCCCAAAGATTTTTGCTGAGACATGAAGACCATTTCTGCAAATAAAAACTTTGCGCTCCGTGTATTTGTCACATGAAAGAGTTATTCTGTGATTTTCACTGACTGTGAGCTCAGATCATCTCATGCTAATTTACAATGCACCTCTCAGCTGTGCAGTTAGTTTGCGTTAACTCAGTGAATTCTCCGTTCTGGGTTAAAGACTTGAGCTCCGTCTGGCAAGTCCCGTTGGATCCTCGAGGAAGAGGTGGATATGTGTGGTCCAGGTTGTCCACAGGCTCACAGAGCAAGAAGAAACGCTGAGCAAAGAAAATGACAAGCAAAGTCAGATGTGGTGAATAGATTTAAGCATCAAAGTTTAAAGCCGATTCAAACGAAGATTTTGAATTCTGAAATATTTGTAGGATTTTACAATGAAGCAGAGATGAATTGTTTTGTTTTGATGCCTTGAAAAAATGTACTTCGATAATCACGTTAACTTACAAAGCCATATTTCAAGAAGAGCTTGTATTTAATCAATACATGTTTAAGTTGTGCACAATTAAATACTAACATCTCTTAAATCACTTTTTGGGAGTTTCACAACACTTGGATTGACAAGTGCTCTTTTGTACAGTTGTGTAATAAATACGACTAAGCGAATACTGTGTGGAGAAAAGTTCTCGCAACACTGAGTGTAATGTGTTAAGTTCAAACAACAACTCTGGAGGCAGACAAATGAAACTAGTGTAACTGCTTTTTCTCCAAAAGTGTTTGGTTTTATTGCGTTTTTTCTCTCTCTGTCTGTGCTTGTGTCTTGCTTTTGCAAGTTTCAGACAGAAACAAAGAGAGAACAGGTGAGACAGGAAGGAGGGCTCGCGCTCACCTGCCGGAGACTGCCTTTGCCTTGCGTTATTTTGAGCAACACAAACAGAGGGATGAGTGAAAGGGAGGTGGTGGCGATGAACCAACCCAAAATGTTGGCCCAGAGTGGATAAACGTAGGTGTTACTGAACTTCAACGGGGAATATCTGACGATGGAGAAGACGAATGTTCCCTAAGATGAGATGAAACAACACGGATTCATTTTTTATCTCACATAAAATAGATTCAACTGCTAAACAGTGAAGCAAAAAAGGAAGGAAAAAAAAACCTCTAAGGAAACTTTTTCCCCCTTTTGTCAGTAGAAATAGAAGATATTCATCACCTTATGAATGTTACGAGGCCTGGCGCACTATGAAATATGTTGTGTGCAGTTTTCATTGGGATTTCATGCATCTTTCAGAGGAATCTGGCATTATTGCCTGTTACGGAATTTTTGCAGTTTTTATTAACAGATCAAAAACAACATCCAGGCTCCTCAGGGAGGTAGGAACACTAGAGTTTAAAGATCCAGCTCAACTTGGGGATCAAAATGAAACCTCAAAGGCTTACAGGAAGCATTAACTGTACAGAATTCCTTAGAAGGATCCTCTAAACTGATATGAAGGAAAGAACAAAGCACACGATTTGTTTTGCTTACAAAACAGATGAAGGGAGTGAAGTAACGCCAGCAGAACTTCATAAATGGATGTGGCCGATAACCAATCATGTCTGTGATGTTGGCATAAAAACGGTCAGCACCTGTGGGGAAGGAAAAGACGGACCAGATCAGGATCGGGGAACGTGGGATCTCCATTGTTCATGCCTGCTACATTTTTGAACTTGTCTTTTGAATCTTTTGAGCCCTTTTGGTTTATGCGGGTCATTAGCTGGTTTATGGAAAGTTCAATCAGCTATTCTCACACGTAAACAACTTCCCACTGTCCGGCAGTAATTAATCAATGATGCACAGCAACATCCAAAGCCTCTTGACAAAGACCTGATATTTAGTAAAGCTGGTCTCAGTGTGTTAAAAGTCCAATCTGCCCCATTATTATGGGCTGGCTGTGGCTGATGAGCAGTGAACACAGAACGTTTTGAGTAGCTTTCTTCTCTAAAGTTGGACTAATCTTTTTCTGCTACATATTAAAACGGTGATGGAGGAAGCTACTTCCATATCGGGCACCCGGCTTATCCTGGAAGGAGCCACAAGTACTCACAGTACCGCGGCCTGGACCCGGCACAGATCAGTTTCAACTAGATAATACTTTATCTGGCTGTTTTGAGAGACGTTTTTGTTTCTGTCGAGGAGAGGGTGTGGACATTGGGGACCAGCCGCTTTCACAAGCTGTTTCAGATGACTCAGGTGATGCAGGGCGTTGTGTAGCGATGACCTTCCAGGAGAATCCTGCGACAGGGTACGACAGGGTAGGAGGCATGGGCTCATTGGCTTGGTCAGTGAAGTCCAGCAGGGGGGGATGACTTGGACGAGGGTGGGTCTTCATTCTTGCCTTTTGGTGCAGCAGGCGTCAGAGATAACTCCAGGATGACGTCCTCTCCAGACACAGGCGGGGGCTGGGGCAGCCCCATCTCAAGGTTACCCCAGGGCTGTATCTTGTTTTTTTGTCTTTCTCTATCCTTGTCCAGTGGAACAGAACGGTAACTCAGAACATAGAAAAGATTAGCTGCAGAACAGCTTCACTCCAGATCTGTTGAGGCAAAAAAATTGTCTGCGGTCCCAGAAAGATTGCGTATCAGAAACACCAATCTCGAAAAGGAGATCAGTTTAAAAGCGTACTAGTCAAGATTACAGTTTTTATCGCACTGTGTCTTGAAAAAAACAAATCGCTGTTTGTCTTTGAAGTCTTGGCTGTGTAACATTTGTCCAGGACTTACCATAAACCCACCCGATACTGATAGACTGGCAGAAGGAGAGGAGCAGCAGGGTGGTACCACTGCAGACGTGATGGTCTAACAGCTGGAGAAGGTATATCCCCCCCTGAAAACGAGAACAGAAATTATAGTAATGGTTTATTTCTTTAAGTGTCTGGTATCATGCTCTTAATCATGCAGTTAAATCCCTCGATTTAAGCTTTTTTAAAATGATTACAGAGATTTCTTTGTTTTCTTTTTTTCAGCATGCCAAACAAGGACATTTTGAATCTTTTTTAAAGCCAACTCTTTCTGCAAACTAGTTTACAGTAGCTTGAGTTAATCTGCTTGTGATACACACATGACTTCAGCGTTTCCAGTAGTGATAAGGAAGTCCTGCATCTGTAACTTCACGGAGCAAAATAAGCCCCTCAGTGTTTGTACGGCTGCAGTATCATTAGTGTTGGTCTATCCTTGTTGACTAAAATGTATCAATAAGCCTATGTTTGAAAGTTGGTCTATTAAATTATTTCAATCATCCTCTAGATGGCATAATATAATGACCAGACAGAAAGTCATATTTGTTGTTATGCTGTGCAGCCACGTGGCAGAAGTCAATGACACCTGGTCCTTATAGTCAAAACCCTGTGACTCATCATGTACGATTCAAATATCTTGGTGGTATTTCGATATTTCGAGGCGTTAAGAGGCAGACTCTTAAGTTTGCTGGTACTTGGGTTTCTTATGCACTTTTTGCTCTGCGGGTTAGAATACAACCTCAGGTGTTATTTGTGTGTGTAAATGCTTGTTTGTGTGTGTGTGTGTGTGTGTGCATTGATGTACAAATTACTTATTCCTGTCTCTACTTATAATGTATATGAATATGTATTAGTTAACTGCATATATGTCCCCTTATATCCGATATATGTGGACATGCGTGAATACTTAAATACTTCGATGCATATTATTATATAGATAACTTTTTTAAATACTGCCCCTACACCCTCATAAACTCAGGTATGCAATAGAGAATAGAATGCTCCTCCCCCTTTTCTCTGTCTTCTTTTTTATTAACACCTTATCGTCCTCTGTCCACCTCTATCCTTTTAAACACCACATTATTACCCTTTTTTTTCTTTTTCCACTTTTTTGAAAACATTACAACATCGACACTACACTGCACCACCACTGTCTCGTCTCTCTCTCTCTTTCTCTTTCTATTTCTAGTCTGTTTACTTACCACACCCGGTGATTTTAGGCCTCTTTGGCAGAATTTAGTTACTTATTTACTTATTTATTTATTTTTACTTTTTCTTTTTTCTTCGTCCTACTTAGGGATCAATAAAAAAATAGTTAGACTGTCATTAGGGCCGGTGAAGGGTACACATACGCACACACACACAAAAAAAAAAAACAAAAAAAAAAAAACCCTTGAGTACTGATTAAAATGCATATATATATATATCCTTTGGGTCCTACCAATTTGGTATCAACCATTAATATATATGCAAACAAGAGGGAAAAAAAACAAACAAAATACAACCTCAGGCTGACTGAATTTTCTGCCTGTGGACATGACCTCAAATTATGTCTGTAGCAACTTCAGAAACAGGTTCCTTTTTGTTGTGCTACCTTCACAATCAAACACAAGAAGAATAACCTCCTTAATAACAACTGGCAGCACTTGCTTCCACCTATATTGCATAGAATGTTGGAGCACTGAAGCAATGCGAGCGCTACAAACTATAGAAAACCACAAGTTTAGCTTTTGCCAAGCTTGGTTTGTTAAACATACAAACCTCAGTGACGAAGGGGAGTCCCAGCAAGCAGCAGAAACAACAGATGGCGAGCAGAACGATCTCACGTCTGTGTCCTTGTTGCAGGTAGGCGGGGAAATGATCAACCAGGGATGTCATCACGCACTCCATACCAACAAACTAGAAGGAAGCAGTTGATGGAAGATAGACATTTAGTCATTCATTCATTCATTCATTCATTTGCTCATTCATTCATTCATTTATTAAGACTGTGTTAATACCTGACTGTCCAGTCCAAGCAGAATGATCATGAGGAAGAAACAAACTGACCACACCTGAGGCACAGGCATCATGGCTACAGCTCGAGGGAAGACTATGAACGCCAGCCCTGGGCCTAGAGTCGCAAAGACAGAATATAAACATGGGTGTATAGTTTAAACATAAAGGGCCGTGATATATATGTACTTTCACAATTATTGATAAAACGCAACACACGACACAGACCCTATTTCCAGGTTTAAAAAAAAAAAAATAGAACAATGCATGCAGTAACATGTTGGCTTTGCTTAAAGACAAACTGGGACTATAAACTGACTAACTATGAGATGCTTGCCTGATTCTGCCACCTCAGAGATATCCACGCCTTGCTCATATGTCATGAAACCCAGAACAGAGAAGATGGCGAAGCCTGCTACTATGCTGGTGGCACTGTTCAGCAGACACAAGTAGAAGCAGTCTCTAAAGGACGAAAACAATGTATGCAGCAACTTGTAATCAACCATCGTTTCAAAATCAGGCATGATAGAATGAGCAATTCAACATTTTTGTCAAAAAGGTTCATTAACTGTTTTGATTTTGTAGGACTTCATATTTTCTCTGAAGACGTTTTCACTTTGGCGGCGTTAAACTGCACACAGATCTACCTGTAACAGTTGTTGTTGTAAGTGTTGTAACTCCCAAGTGAGGTGAGAAAACCAAGGCCGATGGCATACGAGAAGAAGATCTGAGTGCCAGCGTCCATCCACACCTGAAAAATGTCACCACAGATGTGTATATGCATTTGTTTGTATGAACATCTATGTAAGCAAATAAAGCGGATCTCGTTTAATCAGTGACTGCGTCTTCTCACCTGGGGATCTGAGAGGCGAGAGATATCAGGGTAAAGGTAGTAAACGATTCCATCTAATGCCCCGGGTAGGGTAACACCACGTATGAGCAAAATAATCAAAATAACGAAGGGGAATGTGGCTGTGAAGTATGCTGCCTGAAAGGAGAAGGAAAAGAAAAAAAGTTCATTATATTTTTTATATGTTGAAGGCTATTAATCAAGGTTTGAAAGCTAAAATCCCTTCATTTGCTTTTATTTTACACCAGATTCCCACCAGCTTTTTTCTTTTTTACTTGATTACAAAAAAAGAGAAAAAGAATTTCAAATTTTGCATTTGTCTGGCTATGCGTGACAGGGCTTTAACCTCAATCTGTGAACAGCACAGCAAACCGTGTTTTCAGACAGGGATTTCTGGAAACCGGAAGTGTTCCTGACCGCATGCAGAGCTTTGCGTCACTGAATGCTGCTTGTATTAAATGCAGTATCGTCTGAGGGCCCGTAGCATCCAAAACTGATTTTCAGCCTTGTCCTTCGAGCACAGAGATTTCTTCAAATTTTCTGAAACATTTGGCGATATCTGCAGAACGTCGTCGTGCAAATTGCTTCACAATTTGTAAACAGTCTTTTGCAGACTGGTGAACCTCTGCCCAGCTTTAGTCGTCCCCAACTAACCTGATTATCTTCAAATATCCACCAAGTGTTTCTCTTTTTTTTTTTTTGTAATTGTTCCTTTTTACATTTTTTTTTGTTATAAGTCCCAACTGTTTTCAGATGTGCTTCTTCTATCAACTTCATAATGAGCTGTTATTTTCCCGGGCCCCCTACCCCAACCAGAGCGTAAACCGAGTTTGGGAGGAGAAGTTTCTGTTGCAAAAACTGTCCTGGTAACTTAGTCCTGGCGGTAAAACTTTGATGGTGTCACAAACAGACATAACCAATACCTCACACAACGGCGTACCATGAAATTGAACTAATGGAGCTTAAAAGCGCTGGAAATAGCTGCAGAGGTGCCGTGAGACGTTTCCAGCGGGATTTACCGTTTTACATATTGACTCAATGGCAACGTCAAAACTGATGTAACGTTTTGCAGAGGCTGGATTAATATAAACAGATGTTTTCTTTTTTTTTTTTGTTATTTTTTACTGAAATAGTGCAGGAGTCAAGACACAGTAACAGAAAAGCCTAAACAAGAAACAGTTTTTCTTCCCTTTAAGAACAATGAAATAACGTTATTAAATTCTGTGATGATTTAATTATGGTTTCAGTAATACAATGTTCTATTTGCTCTACAGTTGTCATCACTGGCTGATTTTACTGATGGGTTATCGTGGATTACATTTAGTAATGTAAAAAAAAGGCAATATTGCATTATTTCACACTCGTGTACACCCACTTAGCCCTCATTATTCTGAGCACAGGTTTGCAACAGGCCTTCAGTCCCCCTCCCACTCTAAAAACATCTCTCCAGACATGAGCATATGACAGGAATTTGTCTACCCCATCTTCACACAAATAGTGAGGAAGCAGAGAGCATCAATGACCTTAAATTCTAGACAATGACAAAGGAGCTCTTATGGTTTCGTAACATCCCCCAGCCAAGTAAAAAATCTCAGAAGAAGCCCTTTTCATGTAGATAGTTCATGGCAATATCGCTGTGAAGACCTCCTTGTGATACTTTTTTTTTGCTCTGATTTACTTGATCACACTGAATTGGGTGTAGTGAGTGCCGTGCTGTCCCAGTTCGCCCTTTATAATTAGTATATCAACCCCCAGAATCAGACATATAACACAACAGTGTTTGTGTTTACCATCTCAGCCGTTCACACGTAAATACATTCAGATTAAGAGTCTACTGCATGAAAGGCGCAACTACAAGTCTCCATATTTTACATATACAACAGTCATAATGAAGGGACAACAGTCTAAAACAGCTCCTTGTGAATCCTGTGCAACCTGCACCCCTGAGATCCAAGAAGACTTGGGATGAGGAGTGAAAACGGGAAAAGATCCCTAGATACAATCGTCCCGCTCTGCTATGCATTTGTTCCAAAAGGTTCAGTGACATTAGCAGGACTCAAACCCTAGAGAGGAAACATGTTGGAGGAGGTATAAAGGCATATAGGTCAACAACAACAGACTGAAAAAGAGCTGCAAATTAATATGAATGCAGCCAAATGTTTTGCATATTAAAGCTTCACTGTCCACATCACTGTGTCACTGGTTCAGGGACTTCTTCACCAACAGGCCTCAGGTGGTGAGAAAGGAGTATAACGCGTCCTCCACACTGGTCCTGAGCACAGGTACGCCACAGGGCTGCGTGCTCAGCCCTGCTCGCTTTACTCTCCTCACTCATCACTGTCCTGCAATCCACTCCACAAACACAGTTGTGAAGTTTGCAAATGATACCACGGTAGTGGGTCTCATATCGGACAACAATGAGACCCAATAAAGACAGGAAATCCAGCAGTGGTTATCTATGTTTGTATATCTTAAAGTTTCTTTGTAAGGCAAGGCAAGGCAAGGCAAGGCAAGGCAAGGCAAGGCAAGGCAAGGCAAGGCAAGGCAAGGCAAGGCAAGGCAAGGCAAGGCAAGGCAAGGCAAGGCAAGATCTCACCTTTCCTGTTGACTTGATTCCCTTCCAGGTGCAAAAGTAGCAGATGACCCAGCTCAGGATGAGACACAGGACCAGCTCCCACCTCAGGCTGCCCACCTCTTCAATGCCACCAGAGATGTTTAAAACACGACGTCTGGTCAAAGGTGGAGTGCAGTGGATGGGTGGAGATGGGTGAGAATGGGTGGAGAACATAAAGGAATTATGGTAGAGGAACACTGCGTGACATCAGCATGACAAGCTGAATGAGTGATAGGAAGCAAGGTCCAAAGATGGGAAGTGGACAAATTTTAAGTGTGGATGATGGGAGGCAAGAGGGAATCTAAGGAGACGGGGAAGGCTGAGGAAATGGAGGGAAGAGAAGAAGACAAGCAGTTAAACTTGTGTGAGCTTATGCTTACTGCCAGAACTCCACAACTGGAAGAGTGCTGTTCAGTGTGAAGTTCGAGCTCACATTCAGTTGGTTGTTGAAGCACGAGTCTAGTGTAGGAAAACAAAGCAGAATTCACGTAAAAATTCTCGTCTTTGAAGTAGAAACATTTAAAGCGTGATATTTGCCACTTTTTTTTTTTTTTTTTTTTAAGTCAATGTCACAGAACTGGACACACTGGCTCACGACAAACTACCTGTGTTCCAGTAGTTCCCGCAAGAGGCCCAAGGCAGTTCTGAACTGAAGGATGAGAACAGGTAAAAGAACGCCCACGTGAGGATCATGATATAAGAGGTTGCGCTGAAGAAGATGATCAAGTGGCTGGCGTAGCCCATGCCTGTAAAAAAAAACAAAAAAAAACAAAAAAAAAAAAACTAATCAAATAATGATGGCAGTGCATTGAAGTATTTCCTTATTTCATAGCAATATTATTAATCCGGGTCACTTAGATGATGATGTAACTAAAACCACAGCGCCAACAGCATTTCTGATTAAAAGCAACCATGTAACCTTGTGGGTAAAATGGTCATTGCAATGTTGGGGCACAAAAAAAAAAAATTAAAATGTAATTCCTTCTTTCTACAAGTTAATACATAAGTCCTTCAAGTCCAAAAATTACTTGGGCTATTTTTATTTTATTTTTTTAACACTAGGAATGAACGACAGCAAGAACTACATGACCCCAGAAGTGAACAAATGTGTTAAAATAAATTGGAACTTATATTTAAAGATGAAAACAACCTTTGTGCTCGTTTAGTATTTTAATATAGACTTTCTGTGGCTCTATGAATATGTTTTACGTTTCTTAGCTGCGTGTTATGCATTTTATGGTAATGCATTAATTTCAATAAAGCAGCGATTCTTACATTTCCTTAAAGCCTCTGTTTATGTCATTATTTATCTCTTTCTTTTAATTTTTTATTTTTCTTTCTTTGTATTTTTTTCTCTTTTTTATATTTGATAATGTGGAGATCATCTGCTCCTTTTGAAACACTGCTTTTGGACAAAACTGTCAGTGCTGTCAGCTGTCCACGTCACATGTTTGAAAGAAAAGGACTTTTTGATGTCTTACATGCGCTTTGTTACCCCACAACAAATCTTTTTTGGAATGTGCTGGAGGCCACTTTTGTTTGTTTGTCTTGACAGCACCGTTCACACACTATCCCATTAGTGTATCCTTCTTGACACACACAACTTTTACAATTAGGGACGTCATTATTATTTTTCCTTCAGGTCTTTATTTGATCAGTCATTGTCCACATCACAGATATCCACTGACTCAATCACTCTTTTATTTTTTCCTGAATAAATTATTTACTATTTCAGCCACCTATTTTAGAAGAATGTAGTTATTATAATGCAAACTTCTGTGCAGTGTTTGACGTTCAGACACCTTAAAAGTATTTACTTGCTATTGATTCCTTTTTAAAATCTAGGTTTACTTTCACAAAAATGGTCTTGAGGGGGTGTTAAAAAATATGTGACTTAAAATCTTATAAAAAAAATCACGTTTTAAAGTGGTGTTTATTCACTAAATAAATGAAGTTTACAGTAAACTTTTTCTTGTGAAATTTAAAACAGATTATCTATATAAACCTATTTCTCAGCATTTCACAGTAAAAGTAGGCAAACGTGTTTTCTGGGGGGGGGGGGGGGGAAATCAAAGATAAAATGCTTTTAGAACTGTAGAAACCGATCCTTGTGCGTAGTTTCATGCAATTGTTAACTGGAAATAAGAGAAAAGCAGAACTGATATGCCAGTTATCAGCAATGCATTGAACACCCTTCAGTGTTGCCGACATGGTAATCTGTGTGAAAAGTATAGAAAAACATTACCTTGAAAGAGCGGACAAATCTTCCTCCAGCACGTAATCCCTCCCTGGCTGGTGTACTGCCCCAACGCAGTCTCCAGGAAGAACAAGGGGATTCCACATGTGAATATGAACAGGATGTATGGGATGAAAAACACACCTGGGAGCGGAACCAATAAACGCAAAAGGGAAGATAAGTGCATGGGTGGCTGGAAAACGTCAACTTGTCAAGAGCTGAGAGCAGCTTTCTGCGCAGAGTCACTCACCTCCGCCGTTTCTGTAGCACAGGTAAGGGAATCTCCAAACATTCCCAGGTCCAATCACTGCTCCCATCACAGTAACGATGAACTCGGTTTTGGTGGCCCAGTGTCCCCTTCCCTCCACCTCTTTAGGCTCCCGTGGGTACCCGTGTGGCACACTAACTGTGGTACCGCTACTCATTTCTGTCGAGGTCATCTTCTGGCTCCTAATCTTTATCTGTTAAAAACAGATGCGCACTTTGGCCAAACCTCGGACAGACTGGCACAGCACAAACGCGGAGTGTGAAACTGATGATGAGCCGCGGACTGCAGAGAAACGACAGCAGCCCTGTCAGCTCTGTTTGTGGATTATGTCGTTTGAAACTCCAACTTGGGTATTGAAGTAAACATGTGCTCATTGATGGAGTTGGGGGAGGCTCTCAGTGTGTGGTGAAGTATAGTAGCAGCTCCGCCTATTTCTTCATCCTGCAAAACAACATATCAGCTGGGTTTTTTTGAACACTCTTTTTTAGCTCAGTGGGAATATCTCGAAATTAAATCAATCCAGAGGATTTAAGCATATTTATTTTGACTTGCTGTAATTACTATCATGTGCAAAAGCTAAATCCTATGTTTTTTTTGTGTTAAAAACAAAATAAAGTGTTCATTTGTTGTGGGTCTTAGTATTAGGCAATCAGGCGAGCAGCAACATTTTTTTTTTAAATTATATCTTTAAAAAACAAAAATAAAAAATGTGGCAGTACTAAGTACCCTCATGATTCAGTTTGCACGATTCAGTAGCTTGAGTCTCTAAGTGGTTGTTTCCTATATGACTTCTTTTGTTCTTCTCTTCTCTTGCATCAGTTAAATAAACATTTTGGGCGTTTGCTTTTGCACAGCTCTCTTAAAATCCAGCATTTCACTTGGGTTAAGATCTAGCCATTCAATATTATTGACTCCAATTACTTTCAAGCCGTTGTGATGTTGATTCATTGGCATGTTTCAGGTCGTTGTCCTGCTCTATAACTCATCCAAGCTTTAATTAACAGACAGGTGGCCTCACGTTTGCATCTAGAGTACTCTAGAGGAGTTGGTGGTCGATTCAATGACTACCAAGGTGCCCAGAAATTAAGGCTGCATGAGTTATAAAAGTGGATATGAAGTGTTTTGGCTTAAATGCTGTCTTTGGTGTACACCAAACAACTGGACATTAAGGCAAACATGTTCCATGATCATTCCACAGTTTGTTCAGATGCAGTTTTGAAAACCTCAGTTACGCTTTTGTGTTGTTTCCATATAATACTGACTTGCACTGTCAAACAAACCCTACTTGTTCCATCTTCTTCTAATTGAGCCGTCATGATGTTTAACATTTAACATGCTCAGTGATGCCTGTAGTGTCTTAGATGTTGCTCATGCGGTTCTTTTGTATTTGTCTGAGCATTGCATGGTCTAGAAATAATAGAACATTCCTTTGCCAATTCCAGTTTCTGATTTTCAAATGTCCAACCTGCCTGTGCCAATTTTGGATAATTTACAGTGCAATTTTATTTGTTGGAACAAAAATGATTAGTCAGCGGTTCAGGCTGTGTGCTCCACTTGCTTTATGTTTTGCTTCATAGCCTTTGTTAGATTCCAGATGTTTAGCAGGGTGACAGTGTTAAGTGTTGAATGACATTTGTTGTCCAAACCATTTTGGTTTGTGTTTCCCCACTGATTGTTTCAATTTATTGCATATAAATATAGATTTGTAAACCATTTGGCACTCACACATGGTGATGTGCTTAATGTAGGGGATATTATTTTTCTGTCTTCAAAGCTTCTAAATTGGCACATTTTCTGCTTCGCCCCTTCTTAATTTAATATTAAATCATAATATTTATTGTTTTCTTAGATTTGCATTACAGTTTATTACACTTTTATTAGTATGTATAATATGTGCTTATTAAGAGTTAGCCATGCTTTTCATAATATCAGTTTATTCAAAGAGAAATGCTCATTAACATTGATTTTATATAATTCATCCCCTTTTACTAAAATCAACACTTGCAAATAAAAAAAAATAAAAATGGAAAATACAATCTTAGTCTTACTAACTTTTAGCACAAGTCAATAAATTAGTAACTTAACAGACTCAGCGGTGCACGTCTGTCCTTGTACGGTTGCACATCTCATGTGCGTGGGCAGCGTGTACCTGAGTGTGCTCTGATACAGGGTTTGCAAGACTTCCACCTGTTTCTGACATGAATTAACCCTCTACACACACACTGCTGGAATATTTCACACGCTGCTGTTCATGCTTAGGTCCATGGCATCCTAGTGGTCCATTTTGGTAGCAGACTTCAGCTGTGCTGCCAGAGTTAGATGAATTGCAGAGTCAAAACTCAAAGATTCCACTTGATCCAACCAGTGTCTGCAGCACCTCACAAAGACAAAATATTATTTATATGTTTAGTGCTCAGTGGTCAGGCATAATCTGATTCCACCGGCTGTCTTTTACAGCTGTGCAACATAGACTTATAGTTTCCCGACTTATTACCCTTCCAACAGTAACAACAACAATAATAATAATAATAATAATAACAATGCATTTCATTTATAGCTTTCAAGGTACCCAATGTCACCGTAGAAGAAGATGCAAGAAAAATGACCCAGGAAAATGCCACATAAAATAGCAAAACAATTTTTAAAAAAAGGACAATATACTACAAAGAATAAGCAATTTTAAAAAGATGCGTCTTTGGTAGGGATTTAAAAGTCTGAAAAGAGTCAGTATTGTGTATGTGATGTGGGAGAGAATTCCTGGGACGAATGGGAGAGCAGCTAAAGGATCTGCTGTCCATGGTGACCACACGAGCAGAAGAACTGTGAGCTGGATCGAGGAGGATGACCTGAGACTCTGAGATGGTGGGTTTATGCGTGAAAGTTCAGATAGGTAGCAGGGGGCGTGGCCATGGAATTGAAAGTATAAAGCAGAATCATCAACGTGCGATTTAATGGGAAGGCAGTTAAACTGCTGCAAGACAGGAGTTATATAGTCAATGGAGGGCGTTCTTGGGATAATAGAAGCGGATTTTTAGACTTGTTGAAGTTTGTTGATAGATTTGAAAAGAAGGCCAAAGAGGAGGGAGTTTCGGCAGTCAAAATGAGAATTAACTGGAGCATGAACCCAAGTGACAACATGTTTAGGTGACAGCTATGGTTGGAGACCGTTGACATTTCGAAGGTGAAAATAAGCAGAGGGAGTTATGTTATTGACATATGATGTAATTGCATCCTCGTCACCCTAGTTGACCCTCTTTACCCCTCGAACTGGACTGCTACTCACCCTTCAAACACAATAATAAAATTAGCAGATGACACCACAGTGGTAGGTCTAATTACAAACAACAACAAGTCAGCCTACAGGACTGAAATCTGCAATCTGGAAAGATGGGCCATGGACAATAATCTAACACTTACCTAAAAAAAAAAAAAAAAAACATTTTAAAAAACCCAAAAGAAATCATTCTTGATTTTTGGAAGAACAAGGTTAACCACCCCCCATTAACCATTAGTGGAGAAGATTTAGAGAGAGACTTTCCTCCGTCAAGTTTCTGGGGATCCACATTTCTGAGAATCTCACCTGGTCTGAAAACACCACCGTTCTGGTTACCAGAGATCAACAGAGGCTCCGGTTCTGAAGAGCCCTGAAGAAAACCAACCTGTGTATAGATCTGCTTAACCCTTTACAGGGTAAGTGACCATATTTTGTCACTTCAGCAAAACTACAGTCTATGGTTATCACAAAAAAAAATAAGATTACAAGGTTGATAGAGGTCCTTTAATATTCTCCAACAACCCCCCAGAGTTTTTGAAATGTCAAGTATTTTATTGATTGCCCTATAAAGGGTTAAGAGCTTCTATCGCTGCACCATTGAAAGCATTCTCACTTACAGTATGACTACCTGGTATGCAAACCGCACAGGCACGGAGAGGAAACACCTCCAGAAGATCATCAAACATCTAAAATAATAATTGGCACAAGATCTTCACAATACGCTGCTACCAGTGTAAAGATGACATTTGCCCCTCCAATCACCATCCAACCTGTCCAGATTGTGCCAATGCCTTCCACCTACAATGAGCTGGGATGGGCTCCTGCAGACCATGTGACCTTGTATAAAATAAAACAGGTATAAAAAATAGAAATGGGTTGGTATGCCATCATTAACCAGTTTTACCACTTCAGTCAGCGAGCGCGTCAGTTCACGCAACTTCATTTATGGTTAACTGACTCACATAAAACTTGTTCATGATCTCCACAAGAGAACAGGGGAGGAGTGGTTGTCATTTGCACGGGAATAATCTAACAATGAGTCTTCTTTATCGTGGAAGTTAAAGACAAAAAAAAAACACCCCGAAAGAAAATTGTCAGCCTCTTTGCAAACCACCTTCAGCTGCCATCGTATCCTCTGTGGGCACAGATTGAATAACTAAGTCTGTCTCATCTAAATGTTTACACATAAAACTGTCTCCTTCATTGTCAATAATTTACAATTGTTTGTGATTCTCAAATCGAAGCCCATTCTTCCAGAGTAACTGTTCTCCCTGCTGAATCCAAGTCCCTTCGGCAGCAGGTGACTCCTCGCTGAAAGGTTCAGGTGTCTTATTAGGTGCAGTCGCCGCAGTTTTTGCTGCTGCGTTGTTTCTCCTTAAGTCTCCCACATGTTCAAACACTGTGTTCAAACACAACTGTGGCCCTATGTCCTGACAGCCATGTGGTTCTGACTTGGTGCTGATCTTTTTATTTCGTGTAATTTATACAAAAACCTTTGGGGTCAGTTAATCCTGCTGGTGATATGAAGGTTGTGGTGGCTTGTGGATGTTAAAGGATTAAAACATTTCCTGTACATACAGAAACACGTGCTATTAATAATATTTTCCCAACCTCAAGTCGTGATAAATTACATTTCTGTCACTACCAAGAAAATAACTTGTCGATAAAAAACACGGGGTAAATTAAAGAACATCAGTAAGCCACTTGCACTGGTGTGAAATGGCAACCATCGAGTCCTGCAAGGTGAATGTTTCTCATCTCAACATTTAACATTTCACATTCACATTACTATGTAAACATGTCCAGACTGTCAGCTAGTGACTGAAAGTGCTCAAAGCTGGCAATAAATTCCTCAAGGAAAGATTCATGACTAGGCAGAACGACTCACTAATCTTCACAGCTACTATTTATCATACCTTTCAGCGCAGCAGCCACCTTTGACCACACCGCTAAGCTGGTGTGAAAAACATGACAACAATTAATGACACTTACGTCAGCGCGCCTGAGGCATGCATGTGTCTTTTGCACCTTTTACTTTGTTGTTCACGTGGAATAGGGTGCAATTTAATTTGTCGATATGCATATCCAAACTGACAAGCAAAAACTCTTGTTAAAAACCTCCTGAATTAAAGCGCTGACTTAGGAAAAAGAAACTGGAGATTCATGATAAATATCTTGCATGCAAGTTCACACTGGTTTATAGTAAAAATGTTTGATAGCGAAGAGCAATTTAATCCCTCGCTTTCATGTAGTCCCTCAAACTGCATGGAACCAAAACAGAAAAAGCAACATCTTCATTAAGCGGCTACCCCATGAGAAGTGAAGTTTAGAGGTATTTAAGAAGAAGAAAAAAAGAAAAAATGACTCAGATTTAAAGATGAGCAGGAATTTGTATGTATGGTATTCATTAAGTACAAAACAGTGTGTCTTTGTGTCTTTATGGGTGGTGTTAGGATCAGGAATCACTGGAGTCTTAGAACAGACCAGAATTTTCTTTTACATTTTCATCCTTAAATCCCAGAATAGAAGGTAATTAATTTTTTTTGTTCTTAGTTTTGAAGGATGTTTCATCCCTCATGTGAAAAGTTTCTTCCTTTTAAATAGACTGGAGGAGAGTCTCAGCTTTACAAGCTGTTTTTGGAAAACTCATTCAACCCACATGCAAATCACTAATCCTGCTTTCCTCCTCGTCGGTTATGAGAGACCATAGCAAAACCTGAAGGATGAAGATTTCTCCTCTTCTTCAGCCTGAGCGTGCGGATGACGCGATATGATTCTGACTAACTTGCAGAAGATCTGTGATTAAACATTTCTTCTTTCTTGAGATCCAGGATTGCTCAGAAAACCTTAAAGCTTAAACTCCAGAGGCCCAAGGTGGATCGAATGTTTACTTGATACTGTTTTTCCTTAATCAGATAGCTGGAATTCATGTCAAACAGTTCCTGGAATGATGCAAAATTCCGAGACTCACCTTTTGGGTGGCACTATTTATATTACACTATTTATTCATTATTAGCAATAAATCAGTCATGCAGCTCTCTGCAATGATGCTGTCTATTATAAATATGTACACACATAATTTTTTTTTTATAACCCTGGGCTCTTCTAAAGAAGTTTAAAGTAGAGGAAGTCTGATGACAAATCCATTCAGGATTATATGATTTTTCTATAAATATTGGTTTGTGGGGCCTCTCTGGGCTGTAAATGGCCTGAAAAATGGGGCCTTATGGGAGACTGTCTGCTGGTTTCACATTGGCCTCACATGAATTGTATACTTGGGTTCCCTTATGTTTCATAATTCACTCCTTTCGAGCCACCCATGTGTCGCAAGTGCTCTGGAGGACTGCAACAGTAGTGGACCCTACTGAGCTGCAAATGAGTGAGCTCATTGTGGCTGCGTGGAGAGGAGGGCGGGGCTCCCAGCATCATCACCACCGGCCATCACTGCTTCATTGTACGAGGCTGCTGCTGATGCAGACATCACAGCTGAGGGCGATTAAAAAAGCAAGAGGAAGGTACCATGGACAGTTCTCCACACATTAGGACGTCACACCTGATGAGAATCCATTACGAGGTAAGGTGGCGACCGCGGTGTGTAATCCTGACTGTTCTTAGTTCTCTCATCGTCTGAACTGGGAGTCACTGGGACTAGCAGGCCTGATGGGATCACTCAGATCTATCACAGTTGCGGTGCTTAATTTTGGAAATCTTTCCAATGCGCTTCGACAAATATAGTACTGCGGCAATAGATGCCGCTTCTTAGAGTTTACCGCGACAGCAAAGCGGAAAATGCATCCTCGTTTGAGTCGTGTAGCAGCGGCTTAGCCAGGATGTCGGAAGTGGCAGAGCTCGGCCTGCACCAGAAAGCGCCGTGGAGAGGATGGGAATGCAGCCCGGGTGCTTTTAGGGATTTTCATCGCCATGCGGAGCCTTCTCTCGCATCACGGAAGTGCACGCCGAATCGATAATCGTACGTATGTGCAGCCTGTTTATGCGGTTGACGGCCAGTTGTTGTGCATAGAAGACGCCAGCTGATATTATTTGTGTCTCCAGGTAGATCCCGATGTACCTAAGCGTCGCATCATTCGGCATTTCTGGTATCTGGTGTTGACAATCTCCTCCTGCTTGACAGATCACCACACATTATTGACCATCGTTAGAGAGGATGCTGCAGTGATGCTGCAGGAGTCCACGGAGGGTTGGCAGGACCTTCACAGTGACTGTACCTCACCTCGGGGTGTTACACCGGCCTGATTTAACAGACATTTCTCAGCTGGGAATGCATGTGTCACATTGTTGTTTCAGGGTCAGCACTGATGCAGGTCAGTGATTGGACACTGAGTTAGAATAGTTTATAGATTGTGTTGAAATTCCAAGACCAATCCAATACTGTAGGAAATTATAGACGAGGGAGATGTAGCAAGAGTTTGACATGAAAACAGGTTGAAAATGGTAGATCCGTTTATATCATGATGTGAATTTAGTTGATGCAGCCAGGGACTATGATTCATTCTTGGAAATGCTTTCTTGCCTTTTGATGGAGCTGACATCTTCACAGTGGTGTTCTTTGTCATGCACAGGGGGAAGAATGTTATTTTCATTCCCCAATCTTATATATGTTTTGGTTTAACATCTTCTAATGCCACTGATATTACTCACTACTTGTGGGACTTAAAAAAAAAAAATCTTCAAAAAGCAGATCCTCTCATTCATGGAATTAGATATTTGATTAAAAGCAGCACATATTTCAGTTTTGTTGGACAAAATATTGGATTGCTTTTCTAAAATGCTGTCTAGATCTCGCAGCCAACTTCAAAAAAGTCCTGATAATCTTTTGCAAGAATTACATGTCACTTTTTGGTACAATACACATACATATTGATGAAACTGGCTCACAGAACCACAGTGGATATTGTGGCATAAATCACTCATGTTAATCTTACCCTTAACGATTTCAAAAGCAATCTCAAGGTTGCAGACAAGTTCACACAGTCAAAAGAAAATTAGGAAGAGTCTTACTTGAGTTGGGGCGCACTCCTGGAATCTTAGTTGTCAAAAAGTGGCAATCAGAGCAAACTGGATGCAGTGTTTTCCGCATCCTAGAGTCACAACAAACAAACTCAAGAAAGTTTAACATTATCACAACTGTGTAGCCTTGTCTCCTGCAAACTGTTTTTGTCCGTAAGCAAAAGGGAGCATTGCTGTCCTTTGATTTACGGAGGAATCTGGTTGTGACTCTGCAAGTACAGTGACCGTTCGGCATAGTGACCACTTGCATATGGCACAACCAAAAACAATGTAGTAGACAAATCTTTAATGAATCTTTTAGTTTTTCTGACTATTTTTAAATATTCCTATAGACGTTGCAGATTTGTCTAGAATATAGTTGGCATAAAAGTCCCAAGAAAGTAATGACTGGATAAGACAGTGACCAAGCAAGAGACCCAACAAAAATAAATCTTGGACAGTAACCTAAAAGTAACTTAACCTCCACGCCTACTGGGCGACCCTCTGAGGAAGAACTACAAAAACTCTAAACTCAACTACAAAATGCAGAGACCATAAAAGGGTTACATAAATACTGATAAACAGCAATGGGATCAAACAACAACAAAACACATCCTGGCATCCAGAGCAAACACACATATTATAGTCTTATTTATAATGGATTGTGGACAAGTTTCAGACATCAGTGAACAATTGACATAATTAGAAGAATTTACTTTTAGCTTAGAGGGTTAAGTAGATTTTATAACACTGAGATTTGCTCGTGTTTGAGTTCCTGCTTGGTCACACTCTCATTTTCTGTGATTTTTATTTTTTATTTTTTCATTTATTCAGTCGTTACTTTTGCAGGTTTCTTAGACGTCACTGCCATGGTATCTTCTGTACCTCTGTGAGCCAGCTCCACCTCATAGGTGCCGTTTACCATGGCCGTTTTGGAAACTGCACACATACTCCACTTACAATGTAGTATACAGTCATGAGGACATTGTAAGTTCCTGCAAAAGTTTAAAATTCATGTTTCTGTTGAAAGACCTCCTTCGTGTTGCATTAACATGTGAGGTTACTTAACAGGTCAAATGAGCCAGAATCTACCAGCTGAAGTCCAAAAACAGACCATGTAGCAGATGTGAACCATGGCCACTTAAATTCGGTTTTCTGTCTATTTCTGGATTTAGTATAGCTCCGCTCACGAACAAGTTTGACGTTTTGACCTCAGGCAAGGGGATTAAAGGCCATTTTTGGCCTGAATTAAAATGTAATCCGCAGACAAGCAGGTGACTTTTGCTTAACTCCAGCCAAATATGATGACTCTTTAAACCATCTTACATCACAGCTGCGTCGCAGACAGATTGGACTTGAGTTGCTCATTTACACATGCGGATTGCTTACATTAGGAACTTTTGCTGATGCAGTTACATAAAAAGGATTAACAACTAAAGCAAAAAGGTCCCTAAATGAAAGACTTTGACATGGAAAAAAAAAAAGACCAAGCCAGAAAGAGAAAGCTGGATGTGACAGTTGGTTTGGCAGTTAGAGGCACATGGGCATGAAATCACTGCGTTGGTCTCAGATTATGAAATACTCAGAGTATTTGCTTAACTATGTAAGGAAGGCTTGCATATTTATGACAAAATTGCTCAAGAATTAAAAACAAATATCCATACCGAGTTATTGAAAAGTCTTTTTTGCAGTTTGATTTTACTGTGATCATGTGGCATTAAAGCAGCTGTATTGCCTCGTGTATTGCCTTTTACAAATATAGATGTATTTCAATTAACAAAATGCATTACATCAATAGATAATGTTATCAAGCCAAAATTAGATTCACTCTGAAACATGCAGCAGCCCCCCCCCCCCCATTATATCTGTCTACTTAATAATGTCTAGGCAGCAAATGCGGTCTTACTATGGCCATGAATCCAAACCCTTTAATGTTTACTTGCAGAGGGTTGTTTAGGTTTTTTTTTGTTGTGATGTGAGGCCTCTGTTTACTGGGGTTGAGCTTACACACTGTGTGGATGCAGCAGCAAATTCCAATCTGGGAAGTTTTAAACCCATGTCGACAATTTGCACCAAACTTAAAGTGTTCCTAACTTGTTTCTGGTATTTGGAGTTACGGTGCAATGTCTGGTGGGGGAGGGTGTGTATACTGTGTTTCAGTTCAGCCGATGACGGGTATAAAACCAGTTGGATGAGCAGCTCTCGCCTGCATTTGGATAGAAGCATTTTTTGGATAAAAGCAAGCCAATTATGAGACACAGCCATGTTAAAAACAAGAATATGTTATAATTAAAAAAAACAATATAACGCAACATTAAAATGATTTCAATTCTTGCTGATGATCAGTTAATCAATCATCTTACAATTTAAAGATTATGCTTTTTTTTTTTTTAAACAATTCTGTATCCTGATATATCTTGGATTTCATTCTTTTTTTTCTAAGATTTTTATAGCACTAGTGGCCTTTTATTGGGACATTAGGTGGACAGGAAACGGGTAGAGAGGGGACAAGACGCGCAGCAAAGAGCGACGGGCCGGGACGCGAACGTGCGCTGCCTTGCATTTTGATTCAAGCTGCAACTGCCTGCAGAATCCAGCCCCAATGCCAAATTTTAATGTCCGTGGAGGCAAATGTGGGTCATGGTGCCAGTGTGCGTCATGTTGTAGTATCTATCACACAGAAAGTCACAGTGGTACACCAGCAGTGCACTGCAGGAATGCACATTCACACAGAGAGCAGAGAGGGAAATTGGGTCATTCAACCGAGCAAATGTCTGTTCAATCTACTTTTTATTTTTAGTTTCTCCCTGAATTTGAATTTGGCCAGTTTGTTCAGCCACAGACGTCTGTGGTGTCCACATTTTATTTCTGCATAATTGTAGATGCAGCTGTTTAGTCATTCACAGGTGCCCTCCGTCAGTCCACATAGTGTTCAGAATCGTACTCACGAAGAATGCGTCTGCTAGAGGTTAATTGATTACATGATTTGGACGTGGGTTTGGGTGATCAGTCTGCGCCATTAAGATGTTTTACAGCATCTCAGAACCCCTTTAACTGTGATGGTTTTGTAGTCTTAGCCTGACACATAATTCTTATCACAGTTTTGCTTGTATTCTCCATGGCTTAAGTTAGTCATGTCATTTTGTTTCAAGTAATTCAAGTTTATTAAGGTTATTTTTACAGATGAATTGGGTCCATGCTTTAAGTTTGATCCAAGCTACTGTTGTCCATTAAAATTTCAGTTAACGTCAAGAAAAAGTCGAAGATTTCAAGGCCTAATTGGGGTCTAATGACACTGAGCTGCCGATCAAGCTTATAATTCCTGAGCATCAACACCTACATATATGCCGTATATTCTTTAAAAAATCTGAAACAGATTTTGATGGGTGGAATGGTTCAGTGCTTTAAGTGGAGTGCTGGTACTCCCCCTGTTGACCTGCTGTCTGTCATACAAATATAGGACAAAAACATGAGTGATATGTATACAGTATCTCTGTCTGATTATCTATTAGCTTATTGCCACAAATTACAAAGAACAAAGCCAGTTCTATGTCAAATCCACATGAGCCAAATTCAAAGTGTCATGCAGCCACGTTTATTAAATTTAACCTTCATGGTGTTAACATGGCATGAGAAATGTCATTGAAGAAATTAAGATATAAAATAAAAGCACCTCAAAAACATAAAGAAGCGAAAAAATATTGCTGTTTCCTTCTATAAAATAGATTTCTTTTCAATATTAAGGCCTGGGCCTGGCCTGTGAAAACTCATGCCAGACATAAAAATATGTCTTCGAAAACTCAGTATATGTACCAGCCATAAATATCAAATTGTACAAGGTCAACAACTAGCTGTGAACTGTGGAGAGGTCAGAGGAGGGTTTCGTTATTGGAAAAGCCGGGAAAAGCCCTGGTATGCACCCTACGCTGGAAAAAAGTGCCAGTCCGCTGAGGAGGGGGTTGTTTAAAAGTGCCGGTACTGCATACCGGTCCAATGCACTGGAATGGTTGTTAATCAGGCCATAGGTTTAACCTGTTTTGAATCATAACAAAGTGACAGAGAGAGGTCAAACTCATCAATGTTAAATTCCATTCAGTATTCCGTACTGACATGATAGCCAATTGCCGTTGGGCTTGTAGCCACATGATGGTGTCTGTGGCTTCGTTTGGTGGCCTGGATCCTGAGGTTGAAGTTTCACACAGTGTAAACTGTGTCAAGCTGGCTCTGCCAATAACTGACCTCTGAGGGTACACTTAATCAGGACTCGGGTAAACAGAATGGCACGGACAAGGAGGCCTACAAGCTCCGCGTCCAAAAAGTTCTGTGTGGTCGACGACCACAACAGCAGGACTAGCAGAGGAAGACTGGACTTGTCATATTTCGATTTGTGCTGTATGATTTGGGGAAAACCACTCTGCTAATCCTGTTGTAACTCAGCAATGATCCAGCTCCACCTCCTTCGCCCAGTACTGCTCTTCTGACGTTGGTGAAGCCAGAGGAGCCAACCAAAGAGACCGGGGGAGCGTCATGTCACATAGTACCACTCGATAACGGGCTACGGGCTCAAGGGAAGCAATAACACGCCCTTGCATTTACACTGCCCAGCGCGTGTTAAACATAAATTAAGTAACGGTGTCTAATCTAAAAATCCCTATTGATGACAACACATTCCCTCAGCCAGCTCTGCGTGTTGCCAAACCACTACTGAGGAGTTCTTTGTGGGACAGAAAGAGCCCCGGCCTCCAGCCTCACCAGGTCCCAAGTCAGTTAATCATTTGTGAGATACTCTGTTGGAAGCACCATTCTGGAGAGAGGGAGACTTACTTACAGAGTATTTGTTTTAATTTTGAAGGAAATAGTGTATCTGTTCTTGCTATTTTAAGGGTGTGTCTTGTGCCCAGGTCAAGTTGCTTGTTTTAAGCAAGACGTTCAGTGGCTGTGGTCAGTAAAATGGTGTTCTATGGGTCATATGACTCAAGAGTAGCTTTCAGCTTCACTACAATTTCGGTAATCATGGGTTTTAGGGAATGACTTTGAAGAATTTTAATCAGTATAGAAAGAGTTTCTTGTCTGTTTATTTAAAATTAGGTTGCACAGATTCCTTCTGTTGTGGTTTCCCTCAGCCACAGCTTGCTTTCATGTGACCTAAAACATCTTTAATATATTCCCAACTTTAAAATCAAATTTCCTGGTTCTTTTCAATTCAATTATCACAGTCTTTTACAATTAAACATGGAATGATCAGGAGACTGATTTTAAAGTTTTTAACTTATTTCTGGCTTTGTGTTGTGGATGTGCATGAGTTGGTGGTGTTTGATTTCAGTTCATTAGTAAAATTGTCTTAAACAGAGGAGATGATGATTGTAACGATTTTATCAGACTAGTTAATAACTAACAGCACTGTTCTACTCATTTATTATGAAAGTATGTTAGGTAAGTAAGCAACATACTGTATATTTACCCAAAAATATTTGTTGTGGGAGTGTTTCTGTGTCAATTTGAAAGGCATTTAATCATTTGTAGGATTTCCTAAGTAATTTTTTCGCACAACCAGAATGCCGTGGAGGGAACTGTGTCAGATGACCACAAGGGTCAAAGCAGACATTGCCAGCTGAATCCAATTGGTTCCTCAACAGAGTTTAACAGTCATTAAATATACGTAATATATTAAACAAGTACACTACAAAGAAAACTCCAGTCATATTGATATGCCACGTGAGAAATGGCATAATTTACCAGCACTGAATTAAATATGAGGGTGTGCCTTCCTGTCTGAGGCCTACAGGTACATGTCATTCCTAGAGAAAACAGGCGAGAACAGTGTGTTCTTCCCAGCCACTTGTTTCTGAATGTGCTCTTTAAAGGCATTTGCAGGTTATTATTCTTATTATTTTTCCTGGTATAAGAACGGAACATATGCTCATGTGGGAGATTTGTTTCCGTTGGGTTTCTCACAATTTGTCTTTTGGCACAGGTTAAGGCAAGGCAAGTTTATTAGTGGAGCACATTTCATCATCAAGGCAATTCAACGTGCTTTACATACTGAAGATATCGCTTCTCGGCCTTTTGGCTAAGATCAAGTGTAGTATCTGTTCTTATCAGTTTAATATCTGATATGTCCTCTATTTGAGGATGATGTATTAAGCAGATTTTTGGCAGCAGGAAGTGAAAAAGGAGCTCGCTCCGATCACTCCACGCATCAACCCGGTACTGCAGTGCCGCTGGGAATGGTGCACTTCGTTCTTTAAGGGAGTGGTGGCCTAGTGGTTACAGTGGTGGGCTTGGGCGTGGAGTACCCAGGTTCAAGCCCAGGGCTGCCCACAATGGTAAATCACTGGGGGCCCCTGAGCAAGGCCCTTAACTCCCAATTGCTCCCCGGGGCGCTGCGCTGCTAGCAGCCCCACTGCTCACTAGTGAAACTAGTTGATGGGTTAAAAGCAGAGACTAATTTCGGTGTGCATCGTACATACAGCGTGTGCACGATGTCCACACTGACAAGAAAGGGAAGAAAAAAAAAAAAAAAAAAATATGAAAAGTAAAGATGAAAAAAAAGATCTGTGGAGCATACAAGCTGCTTCTCCATGTTTGGTTCTGATTCTGGGGACACGGAGCAGACCTGAACCAGAAGACCTGAGAGGTCTGGATGGTTGATACGGCAACAACAAGTCTCTGATCTATTTTGGTCCTCAACCATTTAGTGATTTATGAACTAACAGGAGTATTTTAAAACCCATTCTCTGAAACGCAGGGAACCAGTATGGACCTCAGAAGTGGAGTGACGTGGTCATGTTGTGTGGCCTACTTAGAACTGGGCAAACCCTTCTGTGGCACCTTTCAGAGGTTATTACATCTAGATGCAGTCTGGTTACATGCCCAGAGCACCTGGCAGAAATACTGGTTGGACGGTAGTTGCTTTTATTCACAGTACAAATAGGTAGTCAGTTTGTACCGAAGTATGACAGCACAGCAGCTAATTATTCCTGTACAAACAGTTTATACTGTTTTAGAATAAGTTGAAATGGTTCGCATCTAATATCTTGCTTAAGTGGAATGACGTTTAAGGTAAAAAAAAAAAAAAGGTAGATTGGCTTTTTCACTAACATAAATGGCAGCTTTGCTGGAATTGTAAATCCATTCTAACTCAAAACTGCTTCAATTTATCCTATTTTGGTCCTTAATGAAAGTATATGCTCCTTACCATCTAATATTAGACGGTTGGTTAACAGTGCTTGGCATTTACAGTCCTGCATACTGTCCATAGCGCTACCTGTGGTGCTATTCATTGTTAAATTGTTCTTAGTCTTGAACTGGATTTTTCATTTGATGAAAAACACAGTTTCTATATTTCATTAAAATGACGATTGAAAAGAGTTGAGTGCTGCATAGGAATACTCAAAAAAAGTAAAAATTTCAATAGGACTCCTGCTAACTCTCACTCTTAAGAGCCAAACTGTAAAATAAACCTCCCCATAAATCTGTTCACTAGCCTTTTCACAAAGACTACTACTGAAAGTAGGATTAATAATAGCAATGGATAACATGACAAACTAGGCAACGGTTACATCCGGTGCTGATGTGGGGCGATTATGTTTATGTATCTACTGAGCAGACTGTTTCCTGTTCAGTCTGAAAATGTGCTGCAGCAGAAACCAGACTGACGCGGCCTCGCGGCACAGTCATATCAAGCCTACACCTTCAGAACGGTATCTGACCGCCGTGGTGGAAATTGAGGTTAATGCAGTATTAGTAGTCATGGTGAATTTTGATTGGCTTTGAATGAGGCCAAAGTCAACTGACCCAAGATGAGCATAGAAGAGTCACCTGTGAATCGTTATTTCCAAGATCACAGTCTTGTATTGTTGTATGCATTGTGGTTTAGCACGGCCTTAGAGTGAATTATGAAATAATGATAACAATACTGTTTAACTGAAATGAAGAAAGTAGGATTTTCACTAAATGAAGGTGTTTTAAAATGCACTATAGAAATAAACCTGACTTGACTTATCAGAATTTATTTACAGTAGCAGTGTTTTCTTTTAAAAGTGGAAGGTTGTTGTAAACAGTTTTACTTTACTGAGCTCAGTGAAACTTGTGTCACTAACATTATTGTCAAAAAGGAGAGCGAAATCACCCGAAAAAAATATTTTTTTATTGGCTTCTGCAGATCGATTAGCAAATTTCTTCTTTACAAATTCTGCGGGCAGACATTCTGCAGTTCCATGCAACTGTCTCTGGATTATATGTTATATTATATGCTTATATGTTACGCTGTTGTTGTGATTGTTATTGCAGTGTTTCAAGAATGGTTATAAATTAAGACAACATGAATGAACAAAAATGACCTTTCACTGATAAAAAAACAAAAAAAACACTTGTTGATGTTGTGTTCTTAGGTAGACAGATGGACCCAGAGGAGCTACATGATAAAGCTGTAATTCAGCGTTTAAGCTGTCAAAAATCATCAAGACCATCCAGAGAGACAGAAATAAAGCAGAATGAAAAATGCTAAATATTTGTGGATGCTTCTATTGTTATGTAGTCCCGTGGTTCCCAAAGTGAACCCCCCCAAGGTGGGGTATGAATGAATGAAAAAAATGACTGCTTGGACACTGCTTGTATATTGAGAAGCGGCGCAACTGGCATACCAAGAAACTGCTTCAGGCCCCAAGCCAGAAGGGGGCCACAGAGGGCCCACCAACTTTGAATCGTAACAAATTGCAATTTGAACTCCCTAAAGGAGTGACCCCTTCAGCTGTACCGCTCGCTGTTTTTAACGTGAACAAACCTGATGAGAACGGGTCTATCAAAATAAAGAGAAGCTATCCATCTGGCAGTAAGAAACTAAAGGCAAAAAACAAACATGTTACTTTATTTTAAAACAATACAAATGTGCACTATTTAATTAAAAAAAAAAAAAAAAATTTGTTAGTTCAATTCAATTTTATTTATATAGCGTCTATTACAACACAAGTTGTTTCTAGGAGCTTTCCAGAGACCCAGAACAATTATTACATAAACAACGGTAGGTTAAAAACTCCTCTAGTGGGAGAAAAACCTTAAGTCCAAATAATGGGAAATCAAAGGGAGAAATCAAATAGAGAGAATGAAGAACAGAGAGAGGAGAGACGCAGAGACACCGTCAAAGGTACAAAAGACAAGATACATCAGTATAATTATCCATCAGCAGCAGAACTAAGACTTCCATGTATATATGACTGATACCGGGTTAGTTGGACTACAGAGACGACTATATAAACAAGTGTAGACAGCAGACACTGAGGTTACCAGAGTAGATTGGAAATCTACCGGAGATTAGTGGCAATGAAAGTTACAGAAGGGAAAATAGGCAAGTGCTCAATTTAAAAAAGAAGTTTATCAGATATAGAGTTTTATTACCAGAAAACAAGTTAAATTTAGATTTAAAAGATTTGAAGAGTCACAGCGCGTGACACCGTGCAAACACCCAAGCATGACTCCACTAAGTGCATAAAATAGATTAATTAATTGGAGGGGCCCCATGTGAATTTTTGCGACTACCCCAGGATGACTCTAGAATCGCCACTGAGGATGATGGACAGGTTTATGACGGGGCTTGTTTGACGCCAAAAGGTCTCCCCACCATAAAAAGTCTGCAGTATCAATATACATCTAAATTGTTTTTATATGTAAACATACAGTATATTTTGTGGATGAAACAAGTAGGAGTGAAAAACAGCAGTAACCTTTATGTCCTTTCTTGCATCATACGTTAAGTTAAAACTGGTATCCTGAAAATGCTTGTTAACGATTATACGACAAACTTCACATTTATGCAACAGGTGTGTGGTTCTTCAGCTGTGCGTGTTAAGATGTTAAACCGACAGCTATGTATTCAGCCTTTGAGGTCAACGAGGGTCTGCAGAGTAAGGAAGAGCTGCAAGAAAAACAAAGAAGAACACAGGCTGTTCTTAAGTGACCTTAAGGAGCCTGCTGGGGGTGAAATCTCAATGTTGCACTCCTGCCACTGTGAAGGATGGTATACATTATGGGGAAAAAACGGTAACATACTGAGTAACTGATTAGTCCACGGTCCTTTCTTTCTATTCAATTTTCTAAATAAAACACCACGTGCAGGCTCAGACTCAGACATTGGCAGTATTGTAAACTGTGAAGGGGGTTGGTAAACACTTCAGAGGGTCTCAGAAGAGATTTCCACCATATGCAGGACGAGTGTTGCATTTAAGAAGTCGGAAAGCACATTTTATTTGACACCACTCATCCTTTTTATATGAACTGTGGCAGACGTAACCATACGTTTTAAGAAACGCTTCCTAAAATGAGCATATTACGGCATGATTCCCATATGCTCTGGAAACCTTTAAGAAGAAGGATGCAAAACAGGGAGGTAGCGCAAACCACTTTTTTTTTTTGTGGACGGAATTCAGTTGTTGTGACTTTTACAAATTAATGTCCAACTAAAGGAGCACTCTGTCTCTCACCAGGGCCTAACATAAGGTGTGTTTCCATTAGCAGGGGTTCAGGGTAGTTTTTTCTGGGCCAGATCGTTGACACATGTCTCCATCAACAGGAACAGCCCTGCAAACGTGGCCTCCAGGAACCTCTATGGGGCATTCCAGTAGTGAGAGAGGTTTATAGATTGGTGTACAGAAACAATCTGGTGGGGGTCTCTGCTGATCGGGGGTTCTAAAATACGTCTCACGAGAACTCATTTGCACCCACTGGTTGAGATACAGTTTGCTGCAAGTACATTTTATGAAGATGGGTTTTCATCTGATCGGCGTGTTTCTGATCCTAAAGTAGTGATTTAAAAAGAGCAGCAGTGCTTTTAAAAAAGGTCCCTTAACTCTGTAGACCAATAAGCCCGAGTAGACTTAATGCGATGACTGTTTTATCGCTAATCTGCCGTATAAAATCTTGTTATGTCATCTCTCTGTAGATGACGAACTTTAGCTCCTCTTGAATCGTCTTGGGAGTGCACAGCAGTTCCCCGGTCTACTCTTTGCATAGTCAGGGCTTTTTTTTTTCACATGGTTTTCCTAATTCCTAAGATGGAATGAGTAATGTGTAGGTTGGCGTCACCGTCGCTGTCACTCCGTGAGCTGCACACAGAGGTCACATGTGGCGGTGATGTTTGGTAACGGCTTCTTGGATCAGTGCCACGAGAGGCTAACTGGCAGAGCTGCGGTGGAGTTGTAATTAAACTTTCTCTTTATATATTACATCGTGCTGGAACCCTGAGGTGGACTTCGTCTGGAGCTGCATGCCGGCAGATGTGCTTGGAGCCACAAAGAGTTTTTAAACCCCACTGGCATTGCTTCATGTGCCTGGTTGTATGACTGCACCCAAACCAAAACGTACCTTGGAGACTGCTACATCCTGTTTTGGTTTCACGGTTATGTTTTGTAAATCAAGGTGTCCGTGTGCCTCTGATTTCTGATTTCTACCACTGAGGGCAGAGCAAATGTTTCAATTCAATGCAAACAGCCTCCAAAATGTCAAAAAAGATAAATCAAGAACTCACTTTAGCAGTAATAAGAACATCAGACTGCTTTTCTTTAAGCAGCACAGGATTTTATTCAAATAAAAAATAATGTGTCAAATTCATTTGCAGAAATATTTTACTTTTAGAAAGCATCAAAACTTAAACTAACACAATTTTGCTCTCACAGCTGTAGTGGATAGCATGGCAAAAGCAAATGAAAGACTCAAAATATGTAATGAAGGAAGAAAGAAATAAATGTAAATAGAAAGCTCCTCCCCCTTTTCTCTGTTTTCTTTTTGCTTATAACACCTGATTGTCCTGTGTCCACCTTTCACTCTTTAAACAACACATTATAAACTCATATTGACACATATTACAACACAGACACCAGATTGCACCACCACTGTCTCGTCTCTCTCTTCTGCTCTTTTTCTCTCCACTCTCCACACCCGGTGACTCTAGCCCTCCTCTGCAGAATATTTATACCCCTCTTTCTGACTCTTTCTTTACTTTTATCTTGTTTGATTTCTCCAGGGATCAATAAAAATATAGTTTGACTGTTATGAGGGCTGGTGAAGGTAGCACACTTGCACACACCCACCCCCACACACACAAAACACTCTTGGTTACCAGATTATAATGCATATATACAACTCCGGTTATACCAACATGGTATCAACCATAAATATATGTGCAAACAAGGGCAAAAAAGAAGAGAAAAAAAAGAACATGTCTGTCTATAACAGCAGAAATGTGTCTGACAGTGACACAGTACAGCAAGTGGCTGTGTTGTGAAAACGGTTGTCTGCCCCCAAGTGGTCAGAGGTGGTATTGCTACACTGAGTTCTATTCAATAGAGTTGAACTGATTTGAAATGATAACGTTTAGCTGCCATACAAACAAATAATGTCACTTTTATGAACCACGTGAGTTTCTTTAACAGAACAATGACACTCAGTATAACGATAAATTATTTATTTACACAAAATTTAAAATCATTTAAACAGGCATGATCACAGGTGAAGATGGAGCTACTGGTCTTCAGAAGCCTTCTTTTTCTTGTTTTGCTTCTTCTTGTGAAACCAGCCCAAAAAACTCCTCTTCTTCTCCACCTTTTCTTTCTGTTCATTCTCTTTATCTGTTTCTTCAAGACGTTCTGTGTCTTTTTCTGGCTTCTTGTCTTCTTCTTTCTTTTCTTCTGTCTGTGTGGTTTTGAACAGCTTCTTGCCGTCTTTTTCTTTTTCTTTTACGATTTTGTTCTCCTGCAGTTGTTGTGCCTCCTCTTCTAAGCTCTTCTGTTCATATTTCATCTTTTCTCTCTGTCTTTCCAATTCTTTCTTTTCCTTCTCCAGTTCTCCTTTTTCATGTTGCAGGTTCCTTTCCATGTCCTTCACTCTTATCTTTTCCTCCTCCACCCTAGAGAGCTCCTGCAGTAGCCGGTTTTTTTCTTTGTAGAGTTCTTTGATGCTTTCCATCATTTTGATGTTGGTCTCTTGGACCTGAGTCTTCTCCAGCTGCAGTCTTTCTATGAGCTCCTCTAGGTCCTTTCTCCCTGGAACATCGTTTTCTTGCTCGAGATCCTGCGAGAGCTGAAGATCACGCTGGGCTTCCTCCAGTTTGTCCTTCAGTACAGCCATCTCGAGCTTTTCGTGGTCCAGGGCCATTCTCTCGTTCATGAATTTCCGTTTAGACTGTAGATACCAGCCGTTCTCCCTCTTCAATTTCTTTTTGTCCATCTGCAACGCAACCTCTTTCTCCTTCACTTCTGCCACCATCCTGTACACCTCATCTCTTTCTTGGTCCATCTCGTCCCTCAAACATTGCAGGTCCTTCGCTTTCCCATCCAGATCTTTCATTTCTTCCTGACACCGTTTAACGTTTTCTTCTAGCTTTTTCTTTTCTTCAGTCATGTTCTTTTCCTCCAATTCCAGTCTTTTTTTCATTTCATCTTGTTCCTTCTTTGTTTGTTGTATCATCTTTTTTTCGTTTTCCACCTCTTCCTCCTTCTCCTTCAACAACCTCTGTTCTTTCTTTATCCGACCAACGGCCTCCTTCAGCGCCAACCATGATTGGGCTTGTTTCTGCCACATTTCATCGTTGGAGTCGGCGATGATCGCTCGGAGTCTGATGTTTTCCTCCTTCAGAGCGTCATTCGCCTCCTGCAGCTGTCGGAGTTTCGCCGTTTGGTCGTCGGTTGGGGACGAGTCCTGGCTAGTCACGTTAAGCGTCTCCATTCTCTCCTCAAACTCAACAACTCGAGAATCAAGACTGTTGCACGAGTGCAAGGTACCACTTTCTGGTTCGCCGTCTTGACCCTCTCGTCGGAATTCGTGGAGGTCCTGGGAGCTTTGGGACCGAGCATCGTTGGTGGGGATGCAGTCAGGTCCCAGTGATGCCGTCGGATGTTTGTCCATTTCAGCAATCAAATCAAAGTTTTCGGTGCTTCTGAGTCGGTTTCTGTGTCGCCGATCGTCGGGTTCACTAGAGTCCTCTCGAGATGCGTGTAGTGTCTTGTGAAACAAGATACTAAAGATCTGTGCGGAGTTGAGTTCTGTTTATAGACTGAAAATTCTAGGATTGTCATGGTTACCCCTGTTGCGTGAAGGGATCAGTCGTGTGACGACGGTGGTACTTTCCAACGTTTAAAAAACGAAGAAACAACGCCTTATAAGGTAAAGAACGATCCCCACCCTACTTTGTGTACTCAGAACTTTTCCACTCGGTCTGGTCACTCACCTTACAAACCGGTACAAACCCGTTCTGGAGATGTTTTTGCAGACGTAGGCAAGTGTCAGGAGGGAACTGGTCTGGGAGGGAGAGGACAAAACCCTGGTAGCGCACAAGGACGTGCAGGTGTATAAGAAGTGTGTGTGAGGGAAGCAAGGCGGACTCTGCTGACTGTGTTTACCTGTGTGACTCTCAGCTGTGCAGCTTAATAAACGTCATAAAAACAGAGAAAAAAAAGGAAGAAAAAAATAAGAGACTGACAGAGTAAGAGGCAAACAAGAGTAAATCTTTGATGGTGTTGTAACCTCCATGTGCCTGCAGGGGGACCCACTGAGTTGAAAGTTCCTTTGTGCTAGTTTTAAGAAAGATTTGACCAAGTCTGTTGGGGGCTTAGGGTTTCATTGTGTGTGTATGTGTGTGTGTGGGTTAAATTCTTAAATAAAAACGTACACATATGTAATTTCAGCTCTTGATATACTAGACGTGATATCACAGAGTGACTAAGCATTCTTGTGTTAACCGGAAAATCTGGCGTCTGGTGGGAAAAGTCCAGTTTGTGAGGTAGCGCAGAAGTCACAGACGCTGTTTGATAGTTTCTTCCATTTATTTTGCAATCACGTTTGCATGTGATGTGTGATGTCTGTTCTTGAACTCAGAGAGACCCTGCAATAGCAAATTTGTGGAAAGTAAGATTTATATTGCTAGAAAAAAATGTAATCTAAAAAAATTTAGTTTTGCAATTTGTGCCATTTTTTTTAAATTATTTTTTTAATTACCTTCCTCTTCTTGCGCAAATGTGTACAGACACAAGTTTTTTCTTTGTTTGTTTGTTAGTTTTTTTAAAAAATCAAACTAATTAACTAGAAACGGAGGTTTCTAAAGGCCCTGATCTTGATCTTAGAGTCATGATGGGCCTTTAGGGTCCACCATGTGGGATTCACCACAGTGGTACAGCCTGAACTTTCTCAGTAGTTGACGGAAGAGATTTTGTGAAATTTCATCTCTAAGGGGATAAAGTTAAGATGCAAAATAAAGATGATAAACATCATACCTGCCGGGCAGCATGTCACAGTTATTTTAAGTAAAAGTAAAACATGAGATTTTTCAACACACTCCTTGTTGCTATCCTGGATGGATAATATTTCACTGGTTTATCCTCATTCTTGTACGAACACATCCACAAACCCGTGCAGTTTTCATCCTCTCACTGTCTATTGTGTTTTTTTTCTCAGCCCTTGTGTCTAAAAGGAGAATGAAGAGGAGGAGGACCTGGCAACCTCAGGAGCCCTGTGCAAAGTTTCTGTGAAGTCTCAATGAACGCATCAGAGGAGCTTTTCTAGTGTTTTACTCAATGGCTAAGAAAGGGCGAACGAAGGGCGAGAAGCCCGAGGCCCTCATTTCTGCCTTGCAGGCTGCTAATGAAGATCTCAGGTCCAAGTTGACTGACATTCAGATAGAGCTGCACCAAGAAAAATGCAAGGTACAGTACAAAATCAGTGCCCCATTTTCTTGGAAAGCATTTGATAAAAATCTTGAATTTAACATGGAGTTATTATAAATGTAATGATTGTAAAAGGGAATTTGAAAACATGAGCTGACAGTGGAATACACAGAATGCAGTCCTAAGTATGTAAAAGTATTTAATCCCTCTCTCTTTGTCCTCTTCTGTTTGTCTTAAAGGTGACGAAACTAGAGCGCGACAAGGTTCAGGAGGTGAAGCGAGTACGAGAGCAGGAGCAGCATCGCCACACTGCCATGCTAACGGAGCAGCGAGCCAAGTGGCATGAGGAGAAGCAGAAGGAGCTGCAGGCTCTCAGGGAAAACCTGACACGGCAGCACGAGCAGGAGCTGGCCCGCCACGCCAAAATCAAAGACCAGGAGAACCAGAGGCTCAAAGCTGCGCTCAGCGCCATGAGAGATGGCAGTGGAGAAAAGGTGAGGTTATGTTAGAAGACTGAAGGTATTGTTTTGTGGCAATTAAGCCAAAAAAAACAAACAAAAAACAAATCTAACCCTTTCTGCCATTGCCTCTTCAGGTGCGTACTGCACTCACCCTGGAAGCAAAAGAGGAGGCACGTCGCTTCTTTGACCAGGAGAGAGTGAAGCTCCTGCAGGAGATAACAGAGCTGAAGAATACTAAGAAACAGACCGACGAGGCTCTCAGCAACATGATCCAGGCGGACAAGATGAAGGCTGGAGACCTGAGGGTGGAGCACCAGCAGCATCAGGAGCAGATATCCAAGATCAAGTGGGACTGTGAGAGGGACATTCGCAGACTGGTATGCACTGTAACGCCAAATACTATTTGACTACGCAGTCTGGAGCGGCTCCAAAAACTGAACAGTACAATTCACGTTAAAGGTTCCACTTTTTTATTTGGCTCATAAGTCAGAAGGTTCAGGTTCTTTATAGAATTACATCAAAATTGAACACAATGTCCTTCAGCCCTAACAAGTGATGTCCAGTTTGATCAATGTCCTCTTCTTATTCACAATAGGTGGATGAAATCAAATCTAAAGATCGCACCATTTTCGCTTTGGAGAAGGAACTAGAGTCGACAGCGGGCTACTTACAGAAGTTGCAGCTCCAGAAGGAAGCCTTGGATGAGCAGCTGTTCCTGGTCAAGGAGGCTGAATGTGGCCTGGGAAGCCCGAAAAGAGAGATTCCAGGCCGAGCTGGAGATGGTGCCGAGCACTGTGGGAGCCCTGTAAGTAGACGAATGTTTAATTATCATCATTTGGGAGATACTGTAAGCCACGTTTGTTTTCTTCTACCTCTCGCACCACATTTTAACTTTGCTTCTCCCTTTTAAATAAAACCGTTGAGGATTATTTCAGAGGTTTCCTTTACAAACAACTGTACAAATAAAGAACTCAAACCTGAATGCGATCAAAATTATAGCATCTGTTGAATTTGACAATCACTTTCTTGAACATAGCTTATTTTGGGCTCTAACTAGATTTGGAATAGAAGTTTGGGTCTAATAAAAAAAATTGATTGGTCAAACTATAAATCATTAATATTTTTGTTTCAGGACCTGAGAAGAAATCAGAGGCGAATAGCTGAACTGAACTCAACCATACGCAAGTTGGAAGACCGTAATTCGCTGTTGGTTGATGAGAGAAATGAACTGGTATGAGCAAATGCTTTCAATTAAAATTTAAAAAAAGCAGTTGAATTACATTAAGAAACTTCTCCTCCAATCATCTAACTACTCTCCCTTGGTTATCTCTTCGCTGGACTGTTTTTCGTGGCAACTTTCCATTCATTCTTTTTTCCTCACCAGTTGAAGCGAGTGCGTGAGTCAGAAAAGCAATGCAAGCCCCTGCTTGATAAGAACAAGCTGCTGAGTAAGAGGAATGATGACCTGACACAGTCTATCCAGAAGCTGGAGAGCAAACTGAAGAGCCTGACAAAGGAGAACCTTGAAATGGTGAGAATGGCCAGTCACACGAGCATCACAGTGAAGATAAAAGCTGGTTTGCAGTTGGATGTTGTGACCTCAGACGACTGCGCTGTCTTTGTTTTGTCTGCTACAGAAAGAGAGGATAAGCTCTCATCCTCCACTGAAGAAGCTGAAGTCACTGAATGACCTGGACCAAGCCCATGATGACCAGGAAATAGCCTTTCTCAAGCTTCAAGTGTTGGAGCAACAGAGCATCATTGATGAACTGACTCGAGTATGTTGGTTTTATACATCTGTATAGTTTGAACCACCGTCTTGGAAATTATTAAGACCTTAAATACTCAGTTTTGCCCACAGGCAGGCAGAGAAATGTTATAAAGACGTGGGAAATCTGTCACAGCCGCCGTCAGCTTTTCCTCACTGGTTTTTACTGGAGCTTTAGTTTATTTGTATAAAGTTGGGCTGGGCTCAACTTTTTCTTTAGATGGTTTGCATGGGCATCGGCCACATCACGCCTCCTCGCTTTCCACAGAGAATAAACGATTTCTGTACAATGTGAGCAATCAGTGTAATGGATATCAGCCATAACACCTGGAGTCCACTATAGAAGTTGATTCTGATTGTGATGGTGGCCTGGCGGGTTTCCCACCTCTTTATGATCCTTCACTGCCTGCCTATTGGGATATCACGCAGACCAATGATACACTACAAAAGTCCAAAAGTATTGGCTCACCTGCCTTGATTCACTTATGAATTTAAGTCACAAAAACATCCCATTCCTAATCCAGAGGGTTCAATATGATTCAATATATTGGTCCACCCGTTGCAGCTATAACAGCTTCAACTCTTCTGGGAAGGCTGTCCGCAAGGTTTAGAAGTGTGTTTATGGGAATTTCTGACCATTCTTCCAGAAGCACATTAGTGAGGTCACACACAGATGTTTGACGAGAAGGTCTGGCTCTTAGTCTCTGCTCTAATGCATCCCAAAGGTGTTATGTCGGTTGAGGTCAGGACTCTGTGCAGGCCAGTCAAGTTCATCCACACCAGACTCTGTCATCCAGGTCTTTATGGAGCTGCTTTGTGCACTGGTGCACAGTCATGTTGGAAGAGGAAGGGGCCAGCTCCAAACTGATCCCACAAAGTTGGGAGCATGGAATTGTCCAAAATGTGTTGGTATGCTGAAGCAGTCAGAGTTCCTTTCACAGGAACTAAGGGGCCAAGTCCAGCTCCTGCAAAACAACCCCACACCATAATCCCCCCTCCACCAAACTTTACACTTGACACAATGCAGTCAGACAAGTACCGTTGTCCTGGCAACCGCCAAACCCAGACTCATCCATCAGATTACCAGATGGAGAAGCGCGAGTCATCACTCCAGAGAACGTGCCTCCACTGCTCTAGAGTCCAGTGGCAGCGTGCTTTACACCACTGCATCCGACGTTTTGCATTGCACTTGGTGATGTTTGGCTTGGATGCAGCTGCTCAGCCATGGAAACCCATTCCATGAAGCTCTCTGTGCACTGTTCTTGAGCTAATCTGAAGGTCACATGAAGTTTGGAGGTCTGTAACAATTGACTCTACAGAAAGTTGGCGACCTCTTCGCACTATGAGCCTCAGCATCTGCTGATCTCACTCCATCAGTTTATGTGGCCTAACACTTCGTGACTGAGTTGCTGTTGTTGCCAAACACTTCCATGTTCTTATAATACAGCTGACAGTTGATTGTGGAATATTTAGGAGCGAGGAAATGTCACGACTGGATTTGTTGCACAGGTGGCATCCTATCACAGCTCCATGCTGGAATTCACTGAGCTCCTGACAGCGAGACGTTCTTTCACAAATAGTTGTAAAAACAATCTGCAGGCTTAGGTGCTTGATTTTATACACCTGTGGCCATGTAAGTGATTGGAACACCGGATTCCGATTATTTGGAAGGGTGAGCGAATACTTTTGGCAATATAGTGTATTTAGACAAAGGTGGCGGAGGTTGAAAACAGAGCTGTTTCTACTGTTGGAGTAAGTTACAATAACACCTATATGTGTAATTTTGAGGTATGTACCTACAGCGCACACCTCTACAGGGGAAGACGACGACTCCTGCGTGCCATCAGGAAAATGACTCAACATTTTCTCAAAGAAAAAATCGTCTCATAGCTTAACTCATGTTTTTGAGTCCATTTAGTGAATTATGAAGTTTGAGTGCAATAAAGAACGAAGCTGGGATTTCTTTCTTTGACAGCGGGTAGGCAGGGGCAACACGTAGTTTACGCGGTTCAGATTCAGTCCTCATTCTGATCTGACTGCTTTAGTGAATAGAAAAATACATTAATCTCAGGCAAGGAAATGTACAAGAAATGACTAACACTGCCTGATAGAAAAGTGGGAATTAGGACAGATTTACAGATAAGTTTATCTAAGGCTGTAACTTTTGACTACTTACGTAATAGACTTATCTTATCTTAAGTTCGATTTTGTGAACTTTTCATCTGTGAAGGATTTTTCCTTAAGTCAGGTTTTCTGGCTAATTTTTATGATTACCTAACAGTTAGATGGGATCTGCAAGTTAGGAAGTTTATGTAACATGGACTCTGGTCTTTCTTTGAGGACAACCTGGACCACTACTACTAGTGGACAACCACTACCATCATCTGTGCAATGGCTTAGTGCCCTTTAATCTGGAAGTCTGTTCACACAACAGTTTCTGCTCACTGACTTCCACAACTGGTGGTTATAACGAACGCACTTATAGTTGTGAAAAACCCTACTGGGACTTTATCAGACAGGTGTACAGCTGCATATGTCTGAGGAACGTCTCCACGCATATAGTCTCTGTACGTTTCAGAGAAGCAACACTCAAAAGGTAAACTTAAACACAGGCTTAAATGAAGAGGAAACACCTGCTTTCAAGGAGCACGGTGCAACGCAGTAGAGCTGGATTCTGATTTGAATGGCAGTAAAGTTTATGTGCTGGAAGTAGTAGACAGGAATCTTGAGGAATCAAGGAAGCCGCCTAACTAATCATCCGTCCACAGCGCGGCCCTGACATTCATCCCCAGGGGGGTTTCATCATACTTTACTCTGGTCTTGTGATCCTGATGATGTTCATGTTTGGACAAACATGCAACTTCAAATAACTAAAGTATTAACAGGTTTGAACAGAACCAAAAGCATGCCAAATGGGGAGTTAAAAATACTCACAGCAACCAAAGTACAAACTTTTCAAGTATCATTTATAAAGAATGATGCACAAAGCATCACACGGTGTGTCATATATTTTAGCTATATTAACATTTCTCACATCTAGAGAACCTTATTTGTCTTTAAAGTTGTTATTACTTGTTTATATGTGGAAACTGTTCGTTTCTTTTTGGAGGGTTCTAGACCGGTTAAGCATCTTCTGTCCTTTTTTTTTTTTTTTTCTATTTCCAGGACCGTGAAAAACTTCTTAGAAAGAAAAGGCATAAAAGAAGACAAATTAAGGTAAACCAATGTCAAGATCAGAAGTCTTACATATTGCAAATAGAGCATATTGATCGTTGGGCATTTGCCATTGTAATTCTCATGCGAGGATTTGTTTTAACGTTGTCTCTCTGAAGAGACCCATTGTAGTAGACACCTTTTTTGGGTATGATGAAGAGTCGATGGATTCTGAGACATCCTCAGTGGCTTCATATCGCATGGACAGAACCCCTGCTACTCCCGATGAAGACCTAGATGAGGTGAGAGCTTGTGTTTAACAGCGATAGCTTAGAGGTATTCCACTGACCTTGATTAACTAAGCTGTCGACACAGTTTGCGCTTTCCGTACTTCTTAGCATCAATATCAGGTCCATTTAGGTGCAGCGTAAGTGCCAGCAGTAAAGGTCCAGTGAAACGATAACCTCTGATAACCCCTTTTTTCTGCGTGTGTTGAACAAGGGTCTTGCCAACGAGGAATCGGAGTTGCGTTTCCGGCAGCTGACAAGGGAATATCAGGCGTTGCAGCGAGCCTATGCCCTGCTGCAGGAGCAGAAGGGAGGTGTCCTGGATGCTGAGATGGAAGCCAAGGTACATGCACCCTGGCCACACTGTGGCCATCCCAAATCCATATGTTCCTTTATTAACCGTGTGAGAAGCAGGTATGGAGATGTCTAACCGCACCCATGAAACTCTGACAACTGACTTGCATCTCTGTCTCCTAAACAGGTGTCTAAATGACACCATATTGGTTTTAATTATGTAGTTTGTTTCATTTTAACAGAGTATGATATATCTAAGATGTAGAACGTGGAACTCTGCAGAGAACATTTAGGTATTTCTTCACATTTGGTGGACTTCTCAAGTCATTAAACCGTGCTGATCTCAGAGATGACTTCTCTGAGATTGTATGAAAAGTTTCAGGATTACGACTCACTTAAAAACTATATTCCTTCTCCAGCTCCAGATACTCATTCTGTCTACATTTTGTTCTGTTGACCTCTGACTTTTGCAAGTATGTTCTTTGTGTGGTGGCCTTGACTAAAAGCGCTGGACGGGTCCAGCCGAGTGCTTTTGAAATTCCATCAACATGCACTCCAGCTTGAAAGACAATAGACTGCTATCTAAAACATGTCGGTGTTTCTGTTTCAGGCTCACGAGCAACTTCAAGCCGATGTTCTCAGGTATAAGGCGAAAATAGAGGACTTGGAGAAGGAACTGACCTTGAAGGGCCAGGTAGGATGGACACACATCAGTGAAGTCGCTTGCATGTATGGCAGAGGTTGGTGAGCACGCGCTGGCTTAACCTTCTCGTTGTTTCGGGGATTCTGATGTAACCACTCGTTATAACGGATATCCAAGCTAAAATACCTCCATTGAATGAATGCCGATAACATTTATAACACTAATAAAAAAAAAAACAGAAGTCATTGTCATTCTGTAACGCATCTTTTTGTTTACCTGCAGCCAGTCAAAACCAGTTTAAACATTATATTCAGTACACCTTTTAATTACAGACTACAAACCAAAACCAAACCCAGAAAGCTTCCAGTACCAAAATCTTGCTCCTCTCCAATGAGTGCTGCATCAATGTTGATACCGGGTTTGCCGGACTTCTGTATGATAAACCAGGCAGCACTTTAGTTCAAACGATAAAAATATGATGATATGTTTCCATTAGGTTTATTCACAGTCCACAAAAAAAAAAAAAAAAAAGAGTCATTTGTAGTGGGTTTGGCTTAAGGGACTGGTATCGTTTTGGTAAAGTCATTAATCATTCATCTCAGTTAAATTGCAAAACGAGCGGAGAGGGAATTGTTGGGTTTCTCTTCATGTGGGATTACTTTAAACACAATGCACTAAAACTGAAATTCTGTCATGGTTTTCTGGTTCTGTATCATCTTACCATTGCTCAACTTTGACTTTGCCTCTTGTGTTGTTTTGTTGAAAAGGGTGTGTCTTAAAAAAAGGTTTTAAATGAATTGTTTGGCACCTTTGAATGGCTTTACTTTAATCCATGGGCCTGTTTTTCTCAACTTTCAGGACTCAAAATGGGTTGAGGAGAAGCAGCTCTTCTTACGAAGAAATCAGGAGTTATTAGAGAAGGTTGGGCTCAACTTCTTTCAGCTTTTATATTTAAATGGTGATACTACCACTATAAATGTAAGTGCATCTTCATTCTCGTTCATTTTGATGCTTCATGTTCTTCAGGTGGACAAGACGGAGTCAGAATGTAATCGGCTGCAGCTGGAGCTTCAAGACTCCAAAGACCAAAATGAACTGTTGGAGTTCAGGATACTGGAGCTGGAGGTGAGGCTCCCACTGAGCTTTTGCTGCACTGACATCACAATGGTTTACTTGAGTTTAGTTTAGACACTCATACATCTTAACAGGTCTTTTAAGACAAACCGGGACAGTACTGTCTGCTCCTGGCTGTGCAGAAGTGTAAGCCAAATTCATTTTATCTGCTCTTTGTTGAGTACCAGGAAAGCATTTTTACTAACACTGTGACATCATTTCAGAAGGCTTGTGTCATGTTCCAAACTTCATAAAAACAGCTGATTCTGTTTCCTGTAAGAACAAGAATTGATCGTCTCACAGACAATCATGTCATAGTCATGCCGTGTTGGCGAATAAGCGCAGTTGTCTGGCCTTTTTTTTTTCTAGTTGAAGAAGATTTTATGGCTTTATATAATACTAAACTCTGTGTTTAAATTAGAGGGCGCAAACAGCAGCAAGGTGTAAAAACATGTGGCATGTACATTAGACTTCTTTAAATTACATCCTACACGACTCAAGTTATTGTTGATACCTACTTAAGAGGATTGTCAGCTGAATTATACTTTCGAAAAGCAACAATCAGAGTTTGAGATGTGGCTCATTGTGCTGGAGAATACATGAAGTCCTTGCTCCCATTATGCAGTACAGCTTTTATATTTATTACAGTAGCTTGTCAGTTGTTGACATTGTTTGTGACGGCTCAGTTGGACTAATAAGCAGCAGGCAGACAATAATTCTTGTGCTGTATGTGGGCTGTTGTTCAGACAGCTGCAACGGCAGCTTGTGGAGGCAATAAACCGCAGTCTAGTGAACAAAGAGGTGGAGATTTTCTTCAAACGTGCTTGAGTCCACAGACTGAACCTGTCCTGCAAGACAAACAGGCAAAAACACTGCACAAATTGCGCTCATTGAAATCAATATTGAATGATATTACTTACTACTGAACTTGAATTGAATCTATAGCTACTAACTAACTGTCAGTAACTCTGATGTTGATGCTGATGGAGGCTGATATGTCTGGTGATGCTGCTCTGTCGAAAAAACTTGCGTCATCGCAGTAGAAAGGTTTCCTACTGGTCATTTACTCATGCAGTCGTGGGACACGTGGGCAGAGTTTGAACTGCTGAACAGCTTTCAGACGCTAAAACGTGTCCTTTCTGTCGCCTCCAGGAACGTGAGAGGAGATCCCCTCCTTTTAATCATTTAAGGATGCATCCATTCTCTGAGGGAGTCAGCGCACTTCAGATCTACTGTATGAAAGAAGGAGTCAAGGTATCATTGTTGCACTCTGAGTTGTTTTATTGCCAATAAACTAAGAACAGAAAAAAATGACAATCTTTCGTAAATGCCATTAATATTTGCATGCCCCCCAATCCCCACAAGTTAGGTTTTATTTGACTTTTTTCTTCACAGGATGTGTGTATACCAGATCTCATAAAGCTTCTGGATATCCTTGGAGACAACGGGGTAATTTTCTGTGCAATTCCACCCATTTGCATTTAATGCTTCAGAGGGAACATTATTAAGGTGCTGCTTCTCTTTTGTACAGAACTTGAGAAATGAGGAACAAGTGGCTATTATTCAGGCTAGCACCGTCTTGTCTCTAGCAGAAAAGGTGAGAGGACTCTACAGTACATCCAGAGTCATTCGGTGGCAGAGAATTTAGTGCTTTGCTGACTCAGGTTTTGCTCCCTGTCGCCCTCTAGTGGATTCAACAGATAGAAGGGACGGAGGCGGCGCTGCACCAGAAGATGATGGACCTGGAGATAGAGATGGTGGGTCATAACAATGCTCTACAGCTAGACCTAACATAAGTCAATTTCCATGCACGATTATTATTGAATTATGTATTTTAAAATTCTTTATCTCTTCACTGAAACATTTAAGTCAGATTTGACCAAAAAAAGAAGAAAATCACGTTTAAAAAAGAAACAAAACAAAAACGAAGCTATAATCTCCAGCTCCAAACATAGTTCTAGTTGCTGACTGGCGATAATAACATTCAGCACCAGTTATGACATTAAACAACAGTTCATCTTGTGCAATAAAGACGTCACTCAAACAGTGTTTTGAGTAATTTGTGCAGACACAGGAAACAAAAACATTACCACAAAATACAGTAATATACTTGTAATCTATACGTATACTGTTTTCTCCTGTCTAAAACACATCATCATAAACTTCATTTTACCAAGAGAAATCTCACTTCAACTAAAGATCCCCTTTGGAAGAATTTCATGGCTAAGACAGCAGCAACAACACAGTCAAAACAAAAATCACATGACATAAAGCGTTCAACTCTGGAATTAATGTATCATGGTGCAGTTGATTTGTGCAGAGATACAAAGCGTTCCCTTCTTTCCTGCAAATTCACCGTCACCGTTCTGCCTACTGTTCACAGGAGATGTTCTGTAAACAGAAAGGATATCTCGAAGAAGAGCTGGACTACAGGAAACAGGCCCTGGACCAGGCTTACATGGTAACTGAGCATCTGTGCTTCATGTATTCATGAAACCGTGGGGATAAAACATGTAGAATAACTTAATTTAAAGACTAGATTCATGTAAAGACTAATGTTCAGACCACAAGGCTAAACATTTACCTAATTAATTTTTTTTTGGTTCTTCATAAAACAGTCCCCTTATTTTCTTCTCCTCACAGCAAATCCAGGAGTTGGAAGCAACCTTATACAATGCCCTGCAGCAGGACAAGGTATGTCTCTTTTTTTTTTCACAGCCTCATAATTAAGAAAAGTACATTAGAAAAGCTTGAGTTTCCAAAATGCCAAGACCTTCATCACTAACGATGATCATGATCACGAGGCCCCCGCCCCCCCACCGAAGTCAGGGAAAATCCACGCTGCTTCTATAAAAGTGTTTGGTTTTTACAGTTAACATACTAATGACTGTCATGGCTGTGCTGGCGATAGATTAATTGAATAAATTCAGATGTTTCCAGGAGATAAGATTCTGCTTGGGGCCACCCGCTGGGAATCTTATGATTTGATAAAGTCTCTTTTGATTTAAGGAGGTTGTACGGGGACAGTATATTAAACATATAACCCAGTTGTCATTCCAGCATGGTCCAGCATGTAAATTTGAATCCTTCCTTCAGGTGATAAAGTACGGTGAGCCTCTGAATGAGCTTCAGAGGGACGAGCTGCGCACGGCAGTGGAGAAACTTAGGAGGCAGATGCTGCGGAAGAGTCGCGAGTACGACTGCCAGGTCCTCCAGGAGAGGATGGAGCTGCTGCACCAGGCCCATCAGGTTGGTCTATGTCCACACCGCTGACTGCATGATGATGCAGCGGCGCTTTGCTGGGAAACCTTTTTGTGGGGTCAGATATGCTGCTTCTCAACCAGCTCTGAACAGACCTGTTGTCTTCACGTCACTGCAGAGAATCCGTGATCTTGAAGACAAGACGGAAATCCAGAGGAGGCAGATTAAAGACCTGGAGGAAAAGGTACCATGTTAATGTTTATCTGCTTTGGAGATAAAGAGTGCACATATTGTTTATAGCATTTACAACATAAAACGTTCAGTCACGTGTGACAGCTATTTCCTTGTCTTAGTCCTATGTTTTTTGTGACCTGGGCCTTCTTGGCCTTGTGTTAACGCGGACCAAGAAGGTTCCAGACTGCAGGATGTCTGCTTTTTTTATCGAGGTCTAAATTCCCGCGTCAGTCCGACATCAAGGACTGATGATTATCAGCACCTGGCTACCCTCTTATTCACATGGGGTGGGGATGGGGTACTTCGTACTGCCCACATCATTAATTTGTATTTCCCTTATACCAAGCCTCATTAAGTAATATGATTTCCATTATGTTTTTGCACACGTAGGAAATAAACAGTAAAGGAGGCGCTACCTTTGCCCATGATTGTACTAAAAGATGTTAGTTGTGAAAACTTTGCTTGCAGGCAGTTCATTTTAGAGTTGTTTTTTTTCCCCCTTCAACCCATGTGGCATCAATATTGGATAAAAATTTGGCTGTATAGTGTAAATGAAACCTACAAGAAGTGAAAATAATACTTCACAGGTGTTTCCGTAGGTGATGTATACGTAGAAATATGATTTCATGCAGTAAATCCGCTGTTTCCTCCCCCGCTGTTACTAACAGATCTCATCTGTTCTTCCACTATTCTCACCATCTTTGTCCCTTCTTCACCTTTCTTTCTACAGTTTCTGTTTCTATTCTTGTTCTTTTCTCTTGCCTTTATCCTTTGGCCTTGAAGTCTTTGGCATGTCCTGAATCAAAGGTGAGTCCTCTTGGCTTTGGCTCCAAATCACCTCATCCCTTTTTCGGACCCTTGCCAAATATTTTCCTGCTAAAGCAGAACCATAACTTCATACGGCGGGTGTTTTGCCCTTTACACATCATCCACAGAAAAAACCGAAAATACTCTGAAAGCGTGTTGTCGGAGGTTTTCTGTGGCAACAATCAGACATCCTCATCTCAGAAAAATAAACATTTTTTTTAAATATTGATTTTAAAATATGATAATTATGTATGAATCATTTAAAAAATATTACTGCACATACTACTCCACTTAAATTTGCACAGTTAGAAGAAAGAATAGGTTTAACAGAGACTCCTGACGTTATACTTTATGATGAATAGTCCTCTTTGTCTTCATCTTGTGCATCTATAAAGAAAACTAGTCCTCAAACTTTTACAAATACACAGTAGCTTTTGGCAGGCTCTATGGCTTCCAGAAGTGATGATTATTTGACCCTGGTCAACGCACTCCTCCACTTCGTCTTTACCTGTAGGTATTCAGCCTATTGCTTTCCTTCTTTTTCCACTTTAAGAGTCTGTAATTTCTACTCATTGTCCAACGTACGAGATATTGTCCACTAATGCTGTACTCATTGACATGTCTAACTTTCTTTCTGTCAGCTCTGGACATTTAGCGTTTCTATGTGTGTTTTTAAAAGTTGCATGAACAGCATTTACTGTTTTTTTTTTAATATATTTTATTTATTTAAAAAAAAAAAAAAAGAAAAAGAATCTTTATTTTAGGTAGTTTTCTTTGTAGCCACTAGGGGGCAGCATTCACTGTGACAGAAAATTACATCAACAGATAAAGTCCATTCAGATTCAGATTCTGCAATTATAGTCAACGTTTTATATATGGCCATAAACCTCTGTTCTCGTGGCTCATGTTACAGTAGAGTAGTTTTGTACCTCTAGGAGTACAGATTAGTGCAAGGATCATTGTCAGGAGCAATTTGGGATGGAGGATCCATGGACTCAGGCTCAGTTTTGGTCCTCACCAGTGTCTGAGAAAGATATCAAGCAATTTAGTTTCTCAGCTACCTCTCCCAGATGCAGGTGGGTGACAGATATGTGAGAGGGGATCTGGTAGGTGTTGGTGGACCATTACAGACCAACACAAAGTTGTTTTCAGTGATCTTGTATCATAAGAGTGAATCAAGACAGAAAATCTGGTGGACAAAAAAGAAGCTCATTATAGCATCACATTTATGACAACCATTAAGAGCAGGATAAAACATGCTCGAGCAATTGATATCAATCCCGTAGACAGAATTAAGCAATCTCTTACCTGTCTGTCTGTTTTTTTTGTTGTTTTTTTTAAACTTGTTGATTGCTTAAGTCTGCAACTGCAAGTAATGCATTTTTGTTGCATTCAACAAAGTCATGCCTGGATTTCAGAATATTTTAAGAAGTGCTCTAATTTTAAAATTTATTTGTATAAAAGGAATGTTTTTCTATTCTTTTTTTTAACAGCTACTTCTCTTTTTTTCCCCAGGTCGTGTGTCAACTTGGAGATCTTAATTTTTACTGCAGTGTTATTTATTCTCTGGACGGGCTGGACGTGGTGTGTATAGCAGTGGTTGCGAGTGTCCTAACGTCCCTGACTGATGTCGTTGTAGGTGGATGTGTTTTGCATTGGCCTGTTCCCACTTCAGATGTTACTTTTTTTCATGTATCTACTTAAAACGGGTTTGAATTCTTAAGATGCTGCCCAGGGTTTTTTTTTTTTTTTTTTTTTTTTTTTTTTTTCTGGCAATTTTGGACATTACAAGAGTACTGGAACACACTGCAAGAATGACACAGTCTAGTAAAGACACAGATACAGTATAGAGCGACACACACTTGAGAAACAGGCATGCATATATAGATGCATGCATATACACACACATTCATGCTTTGACAAATCCAAACCAAAGCCTTGGAAATGTTCTCTCTGCCATGCAGGGTTATAGTATGACATGCACCACTATTCAGTCACAGCAGGATCACGAACAGAATGAAAAAACGCCAAAACAACGAAGAAAACAACCAACCAGACCACAGCCTGCCCTGTTTTTGTTTTGTTGTTTCTCCCTTTTCCTTTACTGTATGAAACTGAAATAACCTACTTGAGAAAGCAACCACTCGATGTGTAGAAGCGAGCCAACTCAGGGCCCCCACAAGTGCAGATGTGGTTGATGCAGCTCTGGTCTCAGGTCAGATAATAATAATGATGATAACAAAGAGCGCGCCGGACAACGAGTGTCACCGATTGTGAGACTGCCGTTGCTCATCCCAGAATGTCGCTTACACAGACTGCTTGCACTTTCCAGAGGTTGCATCTGGAAAAAGGACAGAACTACACTGCAGATACCGGTGTGTAAGGAGACTACAAAGGGGGATACGGGACAGTCGGGTTGACACGTCCTCTCTTCAGTGAAGATGGTTAAGAGAGTGAGAAGACTTGGGGAAATGACACTCTTTGAGCCAGCTCCACTTGGCCTGGATCTCCACAGGAAAAGATGGTCAAACTGCTTTTTAACTTTTCTCAAAAGCCAGCAGACTGTAAGAGCTTCACTCTCTGATTTTCTTTTATTTACAGCCACTCAGATACTGTGTCCCAAGGTTTCCACGGAAAACAAAGCTTATTCTGTACTGTATTATATATAGTGTTAATATGTACATGTATTTGAATTATTTAACGTAGTCTCCCCATTTAATTTTTGTGAATAGCACTTTTGTTTTTACTCTCTGAAGCAGCTTGAACAGTTGATGTACTTGGGAGTTTATAAATGACTTCAAAAGAGTATAATTTACTCTGTTTTATTGTGGTGATGGCTGCAAAGATGAGCTTTATTTCCCTGAAAATTGTTACTGAAAAATAGTCGGAATATGAATGTGGAAAAAATGGAAATACTTGCTGCCCCTTTCCTTTTTCCTACTCTATTAGATATATTTTGTTGTACTATTATTCTGCTGTCTAAAATGTGTTGCTTTATTTGATCAACGGGGGATGCTGGTTCCACCAATGTTCCCTTTAAAACTTGTAAATATTTTCAGTCTCGTATGCAATTTATCTGCATCAAATCTGGCTCAAATTCAAAATCTGCTGTTATATTGTCTGTACTTTCCTGTGGGAAATTTCAACTGACAGATGCAGAAACGGTACAGCATCACCTCTCCCAACTATACAACAGAGTCCCTCTGTACCGCTCCTTTCTTTTTTTACTAACAAAAACTTCTTTGATACAAGCAATCCTCTTTTACTAAATACTATCGATCACTTAAGGGCCCGCTTGGGAAAAATAGGAAACAGGAGAAAGTGAAGGCAACACTACTCCTTCGCTGCTTCTCTCCTGTGAGGTGAACTGCCCAGATGCTGAAATATTTACTAGTTGAGTGTGCTTGCTCCACGTGTGCTTGAACAAAGTATCTGCCATCAATCCAATCTCGTGGATCCGTCCACAGGCCGGGATCCTGTTACATAGCGGACAGCGAGTACACTCTTTGCTCACTTCATGTCAGCTTAGCAGAGGGAATGATTGATGCTTTTTGTTTGTTTTTGTTTTTTTTTCTCCTAATTCAGCTAACCTTCGGTCACCTTAAATACACCTTTCTCTGCTTATGTTTTTCCTTTTTAACTGCTATTTGTCACACCGGTTTTTATATGTTACAAATATACATTGCAGTACAGTAATGTGTATATTTTTTATGGTTTTTATTATTTGACAGTTTTTTTATCCTTCTTGTTTGTCCAGTTTCAATAAAGTCCACTTTATTTCTTTTTGATTTTTTTTTATAATAAACACAGAAAATTATAATCCTGCAAAAATGGAAAAAGAAACATTGACTTTTAAGACTAGTTTGTCTTCTTTTCAGCTTTTTCTTAGTCATGATTGATGGTTTTGTTAAAGATGATGAGTTTGAATCACTATTATTTAGCTGATTTAATTTATCCCCAGAGTTTGACAGTGATGACAGGCAAAATTTGATAATTTATACAATTTATTCTTCTGAAATTTAAAATATTTTCTCAATGTTCTATTTACTGACCCACTGAACTTTATTTCATTTTTTAAGCAAGTGATCTCATTACCATGGTCCGTTTTAAAGGCCCTCTATGTAGCATTACCACTTCTGACCACATGGGGGCAGGTTGCTCTGCTGCCACTGACAATACTGTGGACTATTCTCGTCATACCTCTTTGGCTATTTAGTGGTGGTGGACTGTGTCTTACACCACTATCTGGCGATATGCTGCCTAATGTGGTTAGAAGTGAAACTGCTACATACGTGTCTTTTAAGTTGTTACTGACATTTAGGTTACAATGCCTAGAAATGGGGATTTGTTTTGATAACTACTTATTTCTAGAAGGTTCTTATGATTTATCCACCACTGACTTGTTGTTAATGTTTTGCACTTCATTGCTGACTCCTCTTATTGTCTTTAGGCAGCTTTCATTATCTGTCCCAGCTGATAGGCTTCAAGCTGTATTGGGAAATGGCCATTCTTCCATCTGTTATACTATTCATAATCAATAGACAGAAAAATGAGGTGGGATGTGGAGTCCTTTAACATTACCGTTGGGGGAAAAACCTACTCTTCAACACAAATGAAATGTGTGTTGAAGAGTATCATAAGTGTAACACTTTCAAGGTTAGTGGTATATTATGGTAATCTTACACTGATTTTTGTTCCTTCATGCACTTGTTAAACAGTGAGCTTTTCCACATCATAGGTATTTTGGGTTGGAGTCCATCCAGGATAAAAAATCTGTCTTTCAACTTAATGTCCTTGCCAATCTAGACAGGAACAGGGAGTTCGAGCCTGGCGTGCTTTACACCAGCCCAGCCAGAGGATGTCTGTCATAAAAGGACTTCTATCTGTCCTCCTTTCAACACTCATGCAGAGGTCAGTGTGTGGACTGAATAACTGCCTTCTTCAACCAGTACAACAAAAGGGAAATAAAGTTTGAAGTGAAAAAAAAAGCATCTTGGAAATGATTTATGCAATTTATATTTTACTGTAATATAAACTATATATAAACATCTCTCAGTTTGTGAACATTTTAGTTCCTGATGACAGTTTTGCTGTGTAAAAGTGAATACTGCATCTTCTGCAGGAAAGATGCCTTTCTGGCACAATTTACTCACAAAAACACTCCAATAAGAGTGGACGGTTTAAAAGTCATAGTTAAATGATGAGTCATCCTGGATCCCTGTGTGGGAGTGTACTCAAAAGGTCTGCTTCACTGTAAAGGATGCAAGATTGAAATGACAGCGCGTCCATCCTCGGAGGCTCTTTAATCTTATTTCAGAAGCAGCTGGTCGGGGGGCAAACCCTCGCAGGCGGATGCAGCTGCCCAGTCTGCTACATCCAGCTGCTTAGCAACACTAGTAACGTGCCCTAATGACCACTCACTTGTCTTCTTTCATCCATTTAACGTTTACAAAGTAAACATAACGCCAGTTAAAAATGAAGCATTTCTTATGAGCATCAGAATTGAAGCAGGTATTTGCTTTTATGCATAATCCACGCAAGATACATCAGCACTGGGGTGTTTGGTTAAAAGAAAAAAGTTTTCTCTTGCAGCTTTGACTCAAATTTGCAACTCCTGCTGCTTGTGCCTGTGTGCTGTCTTTCTGTTGTGCTCTTCTGCTGTCAGTAATGATGGTAAAAGATCACTAGATAACTTCTAGAAGTACATTTTTGTTAAACAGGAGGTGGCAACGCAGATTAAAAGTAGGGCTAAAGCACTAACAAGAAGGCCATGAAGTTTAGCAAGGCACTGCTGCTGTGGAAACTACACTTTTCAAGAGTTTAAAATCTGATATTTTATGCAAGGAAACTTGCTTGTTTCTATTTTTTATGATTCTAATTTAAATAAACACAAACATACTATTAACATAAATAAAGGGAGGGCACTTTTGACTATTCTTCTCCTGCAAAATGACGGTATTTCGAAAATTCACGGGCTGTTGTTCTTTTGGGATCCATCCACAAGTTTCATGGCAAAACCATCAGCCTGCATTTCTTGGGGAAGCCCTTTGTGGGAACAGTTCTAAGCTGTTTCAGTTTGGCACACCTCAACGTCACCTCTATCAGAACTATCAACTATTAGAAAACATACCCGTGGGTCTAATTGGTTTTAATTTATCAGCGTTTTTGTAGTATTTACAGAGCTGACGTCCTTAATAATGATCATTAATGTGACAACGGAAATCAGTCACAAATTCATGTCTGGATTTGAATAAAAACCTCTGTAAGTTTAGTGCCAGTATCTAAAGAGAGGCGCCTTTCATTTTCCCCCGATTTCATCTGTTTATTTTTGTCTGTATTTGTTTTGTTCTTGTTTTAAAATCTCTCATTTGATGTTTCAAACCTACTTGCTGTTCTCCGTACTTCACGCATTACTGCGTTCTGTTTGAATTAAATCCCATCGACTTGTCTGTGGAACCGTGACCCAGTTACCTCTTGCTGCAAAGATCCCAGTTGCTGTAAGGTCTCTTGTGCCAAATGCAATGAAGACCAGTGGCTGTGAATTTGCCAAACTCTATCCTATCTGCCATCAATCCATCATCCCTGAGTGAACTTACTTTTAAGCCACCGGCCACAAACAATATTTTGTTTTATGGGGCATCACTTTTACTTGCTGGCCACTTTGCATCCATTTTTAATATGAAGGTAGTTTCCTGCTTCCTCATTTCCTTATGCAATATCCTGTTAGAGAGCTTTTTGACAAGGCTCCAAGCACGGCTTTATGTGACATTGTTGTGCCTGTCTGTCAAAGGGTACTTGGCCTTAAAAAACCGACTGACTGACGGTTTTGTTGTTCTGGTCTGCAGCAATCATGACTTTAGTTACCCTGAAAGTCAGACAGTGTGAGCCGCTCGTCACTCCCTCCCAGACAACAGCAGGCTACAGTTTGAGGCAAACATACCCCCTCTGAGCCTTTCAGGCCTGTCCCTGTTCTTTCACATAATATTTAATTCTCTCCAAGACAGCTGAGCAAGGAGGCGTCAGCATGCGAATGTGCAAGCCACAGAAACACCAAGGGTGAAAATCTTAAGTAGATATTAGTTTTCTGTCCCCATTTGTCAATATTTGCCACCCGGAGACATGAAGAATCCTGCAGAAAATGACGGGAGAGACAACTGTAAAGCAGAGGCTCTTGGCGACCTCACAAATCCTGGTGCTTTAATCACATTCATGTGAGGGGAAACTTTATGCTGGCCCAACAAATTGCTGCATTAGATGCTTACAATATTATTTTCTTCGCTCTCTGCATTTTAACCTCCTCTAACAGAGACGTCAGCAGCTGCCACTGCTGTGCATGACCACGAAATTATATTTGATACACTTACAGATTTGATTTCAGAATCTGTAGGCTTAGTAGTCATTAAAAAATACTTTTTTTTTAGAAGTATCTACATTATAGAAAAGACTTGGATCCTACCTTTCCTCATAAATTAGCTCAGTGTTCGACTTCATTTCAGTAAAGACAAGCTGTTAGATGAGACCTGAAGATGCGGTTGTTTCACATTAACCGACAGTGTTACTGACCTGGTGAGTCTTTCCCATCACTGTGGAGTGTTTGTGCTCTCATTCCCACTTTTTCTGTCTCTCTCTCTCTCACACACACACACACACACACACACACACACACACACACACACACACACACACACACATATATATATATATATATATATATATATATATATATATATATATATATATATATATATATATCAATAATTGTTTTGTTTTGTTTTAATTTGTTTAATTATTATTAAATCTTTATTTACATGGTGCATTTATGGAAAAAGATGGCAATAAGTCTAATTTTTTTTATAAATACATTTTTAAAAAAATGATGGAATTGCCTAGAGCTCTGATAACTGTTCTTGCTTTAAACCAATAGCAACGTCAACATTTATAAATACAATATAATAATGTAATTACAAATACAGCACGGACCAAATGGGGGCAGCATATCATAACACAGTTCATGCGTCTGCCCTTGGAGAAGTCAAGTGCAAATGCTGGGAGTCAAAAGTTGTTTGTGATAAGAAAGTAGTTCCCCAGTATCCCTGAGCATGACACATTCTGTTTCCTTGAAAGTTTACAGATGTCCCTGGATTTCCTTCCTCACCGTGACACCAGCCCTTATACCTTGCCTTTCGAATTCGAATGGGAGTTCCCCTGAAGGTATCAGACATTTGAAATGCTAAGATATCCGTTGGTAGTCATGAGCCCCGTAACTTGTCTATGAGTGTCTTTGATGTTTTTGGGTTGTCGACATGAACGCGCCCTCAGCCAGCGTCTTCAGAGTATGAAGGTAGACCCAGTTCTTCAGTGATTTACATTTCCAACATAAAAAAGTTTGCCTTTGTGTGTGTCCCCGTGTAAAGTTTTTAGATTTTTGACCTCTCAGAGACTCCTGAAGAGTGCTTGTATTTGGTTGTTACATAATTCTTGCTCACTGAGTGTCAGAGTTGACTCTGCTGCCCTCTAGACTCAGCAATCTCTCAGTTTGAGACCTGCTGCCTGGAAGCTGCTCGTCACCCATGCTGCTGACACTATCCTGTCTCATTTATGCTGACCTAATCCTAAACCTAAACACATCACTGCTAAAGGGCCAGGTAAGCACTTGGAGAAGAATCAGCTTCAGCCTACTATGAAAGTTTTTTTTTTTTTTTTATCTTGGGTGTAACATTCACGCATGTTTTGAGAGATGGTGAAAGGACCAAAAACAAGTGGACAGACTTTGGGCACCTGTGCTGCCTGCTGAGGGCCCACCTGTGTGCACTTGTCAACCTGTTCACTTGCCCATTATTTGGTATTTGGAGTTATTATCCAGTTTTAAAATGTATCATCTGGAATAAATGAATAGTTTACAGTAACTATAAGATATGGTTCATGATCTGTAGTGTTTCTGTTTTAAATACTACAAATAAATACAAACAGAGTCAAACAAATCACATCTGGGGCCACATCATGAGTGCAAATTTGTTTTAAAAATGAGGGATTGCAGTGCCACCTCTCCTCTGGCTTAAACTCAACTACTGCCTGCTGTTTCACTCTTGCTTTGTCTCACACACACACACGCGCGCGCGCACACACACGCACACAAACACACACACACACACACACACACACACACACACTACTTCAGCACTAGTTTCTGTCTCAGTCATTTGTGTAGTGGCTCCGGAATGGCAGAGCGCAGAGCAGAGGACGACCTGCCGGTTTATCTCGCTCGGCCCGGCACGGCCGACCAGGTTCCCCGGCAGAAACATGGCGGCTTATTCTGCAGCGTCGAGGACGCGTTTGAGAGTAAAACCATTGACTTTGACGCCCTGAGTGTCGGGCAGAGGGGCTCCCGAACCCCGAGGACCGTCAGACGAGAGAGCGCTCAGGAAGCGAGGAGCCCGGTGACTGGGGACGGGAGCTCGACTGATGTGAGAAGTCCCGCAGAGACCCGGCGGGGAGGGAAAGACTCGACCCAAGTTGAAATCAGAAGCACCGGAGGTAAAGAAGTGTTGCAGAAGCTGGAAGATGAAAAGGTGAGGGGATTGTAACTTTGTGTGACTTCCAGCAGGTTGGTGCAGCATAATCACAGCAATGGTTTCCACAGAGTTGCATTTTTCCTCGAAAGCTTCTCTGTTTGTTTTTGTGGTATTTAAAGATGTGAAGGTGTTTTGTCTTAAAACAATAATGAAAAATTTTGCCAAAGTTTGTGAATTCTTAAAGATCCTGACAAATCCTAAACAGACAAAAATTGACAGTCTGTCCATCTATATAGGTATAGACTGTTTATTCATCTAATGAAGTTATTCCATGTGCATTCAACAGCTCAATTACAGATGAGACTCTTTGTTGTTATTGTTAATTGGATATGCCATTCTGCCACATGACTAGGCTATATCATATAACAGACTTCTTACAGAGCAATGATAACCTTTCAAAGGGTGATACAAAAGGATACAAGCTTCCTGTCTGTGTAAATGTGAACAAACAATGAAATTACACATAAACACTTTCATGCAAAAAAGAAAAAAGAAAAACAATATTTTGATGACACTCATATCACTGTACTAAAAATTATGCACACTTTGACCATCCTTAAACAAGACAGATTATGACATTGTTTCAAAAGTTGATAGAAATTCATGAGGTTTCAGTGAAACTTTTGTGATTTTTTTTTGTTTAACCAAAATAAGGCAAATATACGGTTTGAAAAAAAAAAAAAAGCACATTAATCCATGTTTCAAAGCAACTACATTTTTTTGGCCATTTCAGTCCCACTCCTCTGCTTCTCTTTTCTTTGAGGTGTGGCTCTTTTGGTGTGAAAGCCCAGTGCTACCCACATTCAACGTACAACAAATTAGGTGGAGATAACTATATGGAGTCGGACTCATTAAGCTCTGTTCTGGGTCTGTGATGTCACAGTTCCGTGCAAGTTTAAACTGCTTAGTGAATGAGACATTTTTGTATACCTAGTACAACAAACATAAAATGATACCATTGTTTTCTGTTGAAGTTTTTCAACGCTGGCATTAATTTAAAATGTTTGTCTCAATCACAGTAAAAGGATCCACAAAATATCTGCAAAAAAAAACCAAACAAAATCAAACAACAACACTAAACTAAATAGTCATGAACAAAATAAAGTACAGAAACACCTGTCAAGAAATACAGGCTACAGAGCATGACTGAAACACTCGTGGCTTCAATAAGTCATTGGGCAACTACAAATTGTATCTTGATGATGTAATATAGTCTGTACTGAGTACAAATGAGAGAAGTGTGCAGTTAAAATATATTAAACAAAAAAATCTACAACTTGTTTTTTTTTAATGGATACTTTATACAAAGGTTGCACTTTTCTTGTTACACCAAATGCTTATAGTGCAAGACTGAACTAAATTTCTGCTATGTACTGAGAGGAACCGGCGTCACTTCTCTGCTGTATTTGTAGTTGTAGTGTATAATTCTGCATATTTTGTTGGAATGTAAGTTCATTTTCATCCTCAGGTCCATATACTGTACTCTCAGATGGTTATTAAGTGGTTGCTGTTGAGCTCTTTGTGCCTGGTGTGGCATTAAGTGGATCTCTTGTGAGACTATGTTCGGGTTTTATAGACAGCACAGCGAAGTTACTGCTGTGCACATAAACAGTAATGGATAAGCACATGTGTGCCATATTTTTGCTCATATATTTAAAGTCTTTACGAGATTAAGCATAAACTAGAGTGCATTTCACCTAATGTAAGGCAAACATGCTGTGTTTATAGTCTGTGTGCGCCACATTTATAAATAAAGACAAAAAAATTAGAGGTTGAGGTTTAAAGTTTCAGCACCACGGAGAGAGACCAAAACAAAGACAAAGGAAATGAAACATTTTCTTTTACGATACAGCGAGACCACTGTAAACAAAACAACATTACACTCTGCTAAGGAAATGTTTTAATTAAGAGTTTGGTAATGACAAAAGAAGCTGAATTTAAATTTTTTTTTTAATGTTCTATACAATGATGTAAATAATAAAAATAGGGCTAAAACATTGTGTAAACCTTCAAATAAGAAACGAGTACATTTCAAGTACAACCTTTATTTTACAGTATGACAACCACGAAGTACTGCTGTCTGGCAAAACATGACAGAGAACAAAACAAACTATGAAAAAGTAAAATAATAAGAGGAAGAAAATGATCATCACTTTATGTATGATCCAACACTAGACCAGACACACTACTTACATTATAGTATTGTGAAATAAATGTAATTCTTCTATTGTCAGAGATAAATCACTCTAAGCATCAAAGCTGATGACTCATCTCTCTCTGGCATAGACTCTCTGTCTCACACACACACACACACACACATAGTTGTACACACATATAAAAATAGGCTGTGTGGGGAAAGATGCTATTAGACAAAGTGAAGACCGTCCCAAGCGTTTTAATCACTGCAGAGTTTGCCAGAAATACTCATCGAATGTATGCCCAAAACAAAACAAAATATCTTTAAGAAGGAGAAAAGAGATAGGCATTATGAAATAAACTCATGTCTTAGAAAATATAGTTGATTACACTTATAAACACTCTGAAGAAATTCACCAACCTTAAATCTGATCTGAGTAAACTTAGTCTGATCCTAGTGAACTTTTTAAATGACCCTAAGTAGTTAATCTGGGTTGGAAGGTTCTTAAAGAGTATTTTCAGAGTATTTTTGGTTTTGGCTGCTATTATTAAAAATAAATCTGAAACTCTTGTAGAAACCCTTTGTAATATTAACCTTGTGTCTGCTGCTCTTCCTGCTGTGATGGCAGACTCCTTATCTTCCTTTTATGTCTTCAAACTTTGACTCATCACAGACTCCAGCTCCAGAGTCCAAATTCCAAATCCTTAATGTAACTCATATCCTGACAGTAACAGACTAATCTCGCCGTGTTAAATAAAGTGTTTCATCCACATAAGCCTTAATGTGGACGTCTTCATTGTGGCAGACAGCCATGTGGCCTAAATCTGAACTGCAATATTGCAGCTTCTGAGGGATCAGATGATTCAGCAGAAACCAAGTGATGTACAATCTGCATGAGTAGTTTGTGCTTAGTTTGAAGACTCTGCGAGAACGTCAAACTCAAACAGACAATTTAGGCAGTTTGCACTCATGTGGCATCATCCAGTATGTTCAGACTTAACATAAACTTTGTCTTACAAACTGATGTGTGAAATTGCCTTTGTTGGGTATTAAGTGTGTTTTTCCCTAAAAGTTTTTAAGTGAACCAGCTTTAATTAGATTTTAATAAATTCCAAACACAAAGGACATGATACTACTGATACTCTTATTTTTATTTTTATTTTTTTGCTATTCTAATTTTTGTTCAATGCATATAGTAAGGCTTTTTACACAAAATAAGAAAAGAACGTCTTCTGAAATGCTCTTAGCATTTCGCCTTGTGTTACTGGTATAATGTTATACCAAATAATGACAATAATAATAATTATAGATTTATTGCTTCCTCCTTCCCCGTGTGCTAATTAGTGCTGCAAGCTGCAGCAATGGAGTCACTGATGGGCATTGGAGAGCCAGATGTCCAGGGAATCTGGTTTAAAGAGGAAGCCACCCTCCCCCTCTGTCGTTCATGTACTTCTGGTGTGCAAACAGCAACATGCATAATAACTTACATAATATTCAGATTACCAGAACGCCCAAATATACACAGACACATTCATGTTTGTACCACCTGAAAAGAAAAAAAAAGTCTACCAAACTGCTTTCAAGAAAGTTTCAGGTAAATATATGAAATTTGAGATAATAACCCTTATTGCACAATGGTGATGTGTGAGGTCAGCTTTAACTCTAAATGTATAACATAAACTACGCTGTTCCCCATAAAGTTGGAATAAAACATTTTTTACATCTTCTCATTAAATAATGCGAAGATGTAAAAAATAATCTTCTCATTATAAAAAAGGAATGACAATAAAATGATCCAAATTTTATGAGCGATGGTGTATATCAAACTTAACTTGAGACCATAACCTTGAGTAGATTGTGGTAAATAAAGGTTTCACTGTATTTGGAATTAGATTGAGGACCATTTCTGAAAAAATGCATTACAAAAGTGTCAAGTCGTCCTGTATTTCCAGAGCTGTCTGGTAGCACAAATGCATTTATGTATTCTTATGTGCAGATTTTTATGTGTGCGATGTACTCACAACCTCTGTTGTCTTCTAAAGACCTCACAAATTAGTTGGGATGGTAAATATAGCTGCAGGGCAAAAACATAATTTCATAGTAGGGAAGTAAATGCTTCTTGCACCATTTGGGGCTGCTAAGGAGGGTATTTTCAGCTTCAGACTTGATGACCTGACAGTCTTTTCTGCATCCTTGATCTGCCTTCCCCCTGCCTGTCTGTCAGTGTCAGGTGGTTAATGTGGTCTGCAGAGGTAGCAGCCCTGCAAACATATGACTGTGTTGTTGATGCGTTCTCTAAGGCCTGCGAATGCTGAGGTAATGCCTTACTGTGTCGCTGCCAGGAAAGGACATGTCAGCATGCAGGCGCTGTGTCAAACTGGAACTAAAACAAGAGGAGAATTCATGTGCATTAAATAAATAAATAATTAAAGTGCACTGCTTACTACTATTTGTGATGATAATAAGATTCCCTTAGCTGATGCTTGCTCACACACACACACACACACACAAACTGGTAAATTCTACTTCAAGTGCCTGCCCTTAAAAATAAGACTCGGAACCATATTATGGCAGCATAAGTGCTGAGGAGGGGAGTGGTGAGTGAACAGGGGGTAGCACTTTAGGTTCAAACAAAAGAGACACATGGCTGGGTGGGGACATTTGGGGAGTGGGAGTGTCTGTGTGTTTGTGTTTGTGTGTATAATGTGGATGACAGCTGCTTCATCATTTTGAACCACAAAATGCCAAAATCAGTATTGGTAATAATTAGTAAGGATTAATATGGATAAAAATTAGATTTGAAAGTGTGGTGCATCATGATTTTAGACATTTCATTGTAGAGGTATTTTATTTTGTAAATATTTTAATTGTTCATTCATCTTTTTTTTTTAACAGTAACTCACTCACAACAAAAGTGATAACAAAAACAGTTAAAAAATAACAGGAAAAAAAGGAGAATAAAGCCACAAAGGGATTAAAAAAAGACAGAGACAACAAGTCTTTTCTTTTAATATCAGTCCATAAAATTCGGGACATTTCAAGAACAGAGAAAAACGTTGAAAAGGAAAGATCTCAGAGGTGAAGGTGGGAATGACACAAGGCGAAGGAGACACAAAAGACTAATTTTACAAATACCGTTACTTTTCATGTGACTGTGCACTTTCACTCCCAATATAACTATATCTTCAGGATACAGACAGGAAACCATTTCATTCATGTCATCTTTTAAAACCGATTGCCTTTTCTTATAATGGCCTTGCGTTTGAGAACTCCTGGCGCGTCCGGCAGCAGCTGGATGCTGGTCGATGATGCTGACTGGTCGGGGCTCCGTGTTTCTCAGCTGCTCCACTGCGCCTTCGGGTGGACAGATTGCGGCACTGCGTCTTTCAGACTGAGTCTCCAGAGGGAGGGGCCGGGCGACTGGAGCGCAGACTCTACTACAACACTGCGAGGCACTGAACATCGCGCTGACAAGAGGGGCGACCATTCCTTGAAGCTCCCATCCAGGCGAGGGCCACTGCAGCATCCGCAGAGAGGGAATATAATTTAAAAAAAAAAAAAAAAAACCAACACCAAAAAAAAAAACAAGCTTGGCTTCAAAGGTGGAATTGAACGAAACAGCGAAGATATGTCTTATCAAGGAAAAAAGAACATCCCAAAGATCACAGTGAGTAAAAAAGTGTTATTTGTGCTTCACTGGCTGCAGGAACTTTGATGCGCGCTTTTTGCAAATCGCTGCGTTTGTTTCGTTATCCAGCTATGCGATGAAATTAAGATTAAACATATACTAGAGATTTAAAAAAAAAAGAAAGAAAACACACTCTCTGACTGGGCGTGAGTGCGGGAAGCTGCAGGAAAAGGAAAATATGCGCACAATGAAATGGCATGACTAGCTGCCATAGTGACAGGCAGGCTTGGAGATAAGGCGTTTTCTTAAAGGTGTCCCGCATCTTCTTTGTTGAGGGGATCCATTCCCTCTAGTGAGCCGGCTCGCTTAGAAAATCACCGAAAATATTCTGCAGGGCCGTTTCTGAGCTTTGCTTATGAGTTTACCGAATAACATTAGACATTTTTAAACTGTAATTCTCTAGTAGCCTACAACCTTATGCAAGAGGATTAATGTAGTTATGAATGTATTTTTTTTAATATGTTGCAATTGTATTTTTTAAAAAGTAAAAGAAAACAAAAAAGAAAAAAACATAATTTTTTTTTAACATTGTGGGAATAATTCCGGCCTATCCATATTGGTCCCTTAAACCTATGGGAGGATATAAACCAGGGATGCTGGTCTCAATGACATTTTCATGCACTATGCTTAATGTATTATAATCAAACTACCAGCTGCACACAGCAAATGAACAAATAATTATGTAAATTCAAAATGCATCAGTTCATTGCTTTGACCAAAATTTCTAATTTAGCTTAAGAATGAACCCCCCCCCCCCCCCCCCCCCCCATACACACACACACACACAGACACTTCTGCAGATTACACAGACAGGGCTTGTGTTGGAGGCTGGTGTGAGTGAGAGAAGGAAAGCAGAGGAGGGGGAGGATACACACCCATTTGTGATGAGCTGTGATTAGACGGCCTTGTAGTGTGACACTTGTGTTTCTGCATCCCGAGAAGGAGAAGGAGAAAGATTCAGCGTAGAGGGTGGGGGTTGAATCCAGGGCAGGCCGGTGTTACACAGCATGGCAGCTGGGCGCTGTTGGGTGTTACAACTGCAGAGAAGCCCCTACCACTCCCTCTCCTTCTGTGTGTGGATGTGTGTGTGTGTGTGTGTGTGTGTGTGTGTGTGTGAGAGAGAGAGAGGGAGAGAGAGAGCCTAAAATGCCTGCCTTCCGGTTTTCATTGTTGCGGCTCAGGCTGCAGTCAGGGGTGTGTTGCTCGGCGGTGGGAGAGACAGCCTTTGTCTCATCTCCTCAGCTGATTTATCACGGCAGGGGTCGTGTGTGTGAGCATGATGTATTTTGCATCTATAATCTATTGAAGTAATTACCCTTCAAGTCGGGCATGTCTCTAATATTTGCCATTTAACGAGCAGACATTGAAATTGACCCGTCCCTGCAAAAGGAGATGGGTGTAGCCTTTTTTTAAAATATGTAAATCTCAAAATACGTATAAAGTCAAGGTGAACATTTCAACGGAGAAAATCAAGAAGGGGTGGAGCAGACAGCACTGCAAAAACAAAATTAGACCCACTCAGATACGCTCTCTCTCCCCTCCTTTTAGAGTGACAAGAAATCATATATTTAAAGGATGTAGCATGACTAATAGATGTGTGATATCGATTTACTGAACTTACATTTTGGACCCAAATGTAACCAGGTGTTAACGCACAGTAACAGCTGCTACCCATCTGGAAAATATCTAAATTATGATCTTAGCAGATATAAGGTGGCTTCATATTGTTCTTCATATAAAACTGCATGTTATATAATGAAGCACTATTTACTCTCATGATGTATGATGTATGATAGAGCATATTTAATAACAGCTATGCTCACCGGTAATAGTATCAGGTGCACTTTAAATTTGAAAGACACAGAATTTACAAATGTACAACTTCCAAAATCTGGTTGTGTCCAAGTGATGAAGCTCTCTACAGGCAGCAACAACAGCGCAAACAAAAAGAGACAGGGTCGGCATTTTAAAGAGCAAAGTTGGTCCGCAAGAGAGGTAATAGATGATGTGTCAACAAGAAAACCAAATGTGCATTATGGTGAATGTTTGTACATCTCAGTTATTCCAGCCAATAATCTTTTCGCTCTCTCTACTCTCGCTTTTTTTTCCAACCTGCCCACAATTGTTTTCCAGCCTTAACCACATGGCTGTTGCTGTAATCATAGTGATGAAGGAAGCCCTAGCTTTAAAAAAAAAAGCAGTTTGAATATAAAAATCATGAACTTTCCCTTTAATCCGTTTGTTTTGTGTTTTAATGTAACCAAACCTCTCTTGTTAAGAACATTAGGAGCTACTCGATCTAAATTCAGCCATTAAAAACTTTCAGGTCCGTTTGCAAAGCAGGAGGTTTGTTGGGGCTGTTGAGATGGAAAAGAAAAAAGAAAAAAAAAGTCTTGTTTGGTATAGATTTAAAATGTAAATCTCTTTTAGAAGTTGCTATCCAGACTGTTAACTTAAGTTTCAAAACTACACTTTTTCACGCATGTGGAACTACTCTACACCTGCGTATTTCCAAACTCACAAAAGGAAAACTCAAAAGGATTCACTTCATTCATGAAACTGTCCAGTGACCAGTTACATGCCCCATAAGACCGTATGGTAAATCTGCATCTATTGACTCTAGCCAGACCCCAGACGATCCCTCCTTATTTCCAGCTGTTTTCATACGTCTGCTCTCTGCCAGAGTGGCTGGCAGATTTCTAGGTGTGGCTCTTCCCTTCCCTCAGACCCACTCACAGTAGTCCCAGTGTTGGTCCAGGCTGGTACATGTCATCAGTAATCCCCTCCAGCTGGAATGAGCATCTGTGGGCAAGAAACGGACCCAGCAGACAGCCGCTGCACCCAAAGAGTGAAACTCGCTCCCCCTGTTGACGTGCCGCAAAACAGCCCATACTCTCAGCAGCGCAGGTTGCAGTTAAAAGAGCTGGAAGCTAAGCAAAATAACCCCATGGCCACCCAGACGTTGCTGTGTGATTCACCATGGCAACGAACACACAGTTGTGACAGCAGGAAAACTGAGCCGTTGTGGTTTGTCGTGTGATTTGACACACACGTAGATTTGATCTTTTACACAAACAGGAATCTCTCAGACTTCTTCAGGGGTGAGTTCATAATGTAACCTGTCTGGCTCGGTACAAATTTTCCCATCGCCATGGTTACACGACACCAGCCTATCACAAGATCAACATTCCAGACAAGTGGGATCTCTCTGTGACCATGACTGGCTGGGGCCTCCACAGCTAGTTTAGACGGAAAACTCTCATTGTTTTTACTTTTCCAGAATGTTGAAAAAAAAAAAAAAAAAAAGAGGCAACGTAACTTTGGATAAAGCATAAATATTTTTGATTGCTAGGCAACATGGTTGTCATAGAGGCACTGGTGCGCATTCAACATGACTTCCCTCTTCCACTGGTCCCTGCCTGCCTCCACCCATACAGAGGTCTCCGTCACAACTAATGGAGGTCTCCTTTAATATCCTCTCAGCCCCTTTGACCTGTTTTGTGGTTATGGAGTTTTCCAGGAACATTCCTGCTAATTAACCACCACGGAGTGGCCATTTAGTAATTTGCATGCCAGTTTATGAGCACTTCCTCCTCCAGTCTGGTGAAAGTGGAAAAAAAAAAAAATCTGTCAGTGTGCATCAGCTTAGTAATACAAGAACAACATCCTGCCGTCTATTTTTGATTACCGCCGGCTTGTGTAACAGAAAATGACAGTTTCCCATGCAGCGGGAGGCATTTTATTTTAAGCACTTTGTTTTTGTTCAGAGTTGAATGACAAGATATTTTGAAGTTTTCTACAACTTTTCCAGATGAGCTTGTCAGCACTTGTGTGAAGTGGCAGTTCAGGCGTAGAAGGGTCTGAACATTACTACAAACCTTCAAGATGCATAAAAAGAGAAAAGGAGCTGGAAGAAAACAGTCCCTGAATTATGACTAATTCTTTAATAGGAGGCATTTGTGGCCCAAGCATTTTTTTCAATCCTATAATCTTGTGAGGAGTTCAGACAGTACTAATGGTCCCTTGATGTTTATGTTAAAAATAGTCCTTTCTTGCTTCCCCTGTTTGAGGGTTGGGAACGGGCCACATTACATACAAGCGCATAAACATAAGAGCTAGTGTATATATATAGTACATCAGATACACACACAGTTAGAATAAAATATGACCCTTTAAGCTTGCTCCTTCCATTAGTATTGATATGATCATTTATACATATATCAGCTGACTCTGCCACTGTGTGAGTTGATTTGTTTTTGTACCCCAGAAGCAGTTATTATCACTTTGACGTACCACTTTGATAAGCATTTTAGTAATAACAGGAACTCTTGTGCGCTGATAATAGTAAGTTTATGTTTATCCGTGTTTTATTTCAGTGAAATCATTCCATTTGTGCGTCATCGGCCTTTTATCAGAGTAAAGAAAGCATGGGGAGTTAGGGGGTTTTTGTCAATGGAAAGACATGAGGGAGCTCATCTAGACATGCTCTCGCTGCTGCTGCAAAATTATGGGATTTTAATGCTTTTCATCTTGTGCTTAAACCTTGCCAGTATCCACAGCTCTTGTAGGGAAATATCTTTTCTTGTACAAAAAGTGGGGGCTGTGATGGCAACATGATTGACAAATGGGGGCATTGTCAGTGACCCTGAGAGGTCTGACCATATTAGATCAACATCATCTTTGAGCTCTTATTTTAACTCAAGATTGAATCTTGTTTAAAACAAGAACAGCATTTTGCATCTTTATGTTCTGCTACATTTGTTAAGAATGCAGGTATGCACCTGATAGAACCAAAAGAATGTCATAAAAGTTAAAATGAAGAAACATATAGTTCACAGCAGCCTGCAGTTTCTCTTTTTTAAGGGACTCTTGTTGACTACTATATACACAAGGTAATACAGAGATAATAGTTACACCTCAGACAGTAGGCAGACAGTGCAATTTCAAAATTAAAGACTGAGAATGTGTGATTCCTGGCATCTTTAAGTGATAACCAAAAGTGAAAATCAAAACTGTGATCGGTGCATCCTCGCTTGCCGTGTTTATGCTTTAGGGATGGTAGCCAAGAAAAATGGAACATTTGATTTTGTTGTCAGACATGGGTGTAAATATGACAATTCAGGGGCTGATATGGATTATGACAACAGCTGTGTGAGACTTTGGTACAGTTTTTACTCATGTTTTGCATCAACACTTAATTAGGTCAAAGTGCATCATTATTTCAGATGTTGTACGTAACTTAATCTACTTTCTTGCAACAGCTGTGGTTCTCTAGTTCAGTCTGAGACTCAAGATTATTTGTCAGAGCCGCAAGCCAGCCTGTTAAAGGCATTGAATGTCAATGCTGGGGCTGCAGCTATGAAAAGAAAATCCAGACAGCATTATGACTGTGACATTTGTTCATTATATGGATAGTACTGCCTTGTTAATGTTGTAACAAATGGCCAGGGTCATTCCCATGACCACATAGTTGTGCAGTGTGTTTAACGTCTGTAGTGTGACTGTTACAAGACACCACACTAACATTTTAAATGGAGGGAAAACATATTTATGAAAGATTGACATGAGGGTGGAATGACGAAGGTGCATACCTGCAGCCTGTCCACTTATAGGAAAAAAAAACAACATAATTTAGTGATTTATCTTTCTTTTTCATCTATAATTGTCAAAGAAATCTTTAAAATTGTATGAAGAAGAATAAAATCCAGGAGAAATTATTACACCATGAACAATCTTCTGGCACACACTGACCTTATAAAGTGGCGACATTTGAAATAAAGCACGATTTCCCTGCTTATATTTACCACATACACATAAGTATAACTTAGTGCAGCATATTGCTGTTTGGGGTTGAATGAAATGAGCTCCGGAGAAGCTGTTCTAAGCAAATTCCATGAAAAAGACACAAGAAAATGTTGAGTCCGCTTTCAGATTTATGACATGTGGTCGAGAAATGTCAGTGAAAAAGTGTCACAGATTATGTGTCTTTGAAATGGCGTGACAGCTTGCTTGAGCATTTTGCATCACGACCACAACTGTAACATTTATTCTGTGCAGCTGCATCCAACCCAGCGGTGGACTGCTGGTAAATGGAAACCTATTGATTGTTAAATGACTGTGGTCTCTTGCATGTTGTCATCAGCCATCGGGCTGCAAATGAAAAAGTGAATGTGTGTGTTTATGTGTCTGTGAAAGAGAGAGATTGAATGAGCAGTTTGGTTGGCCAGCCACGCATGAGGGCACGCCCCTGACTGCAGTGCTATAAATCAGATAAGATCTCTTTACTGATGCAGTTGATGAGGGAAGGCCGTCTTTGCAGAGTTGCACACTTCGATTCTGCTTTCCATTTATCAGCAAATAATTTGAATGTCTGAAAATGGAGGAATTGTTTTTGTCTGACCAACTATCCAGAACCAAAAAATAATTTAACACACATGAAACCACAAAACCTACTTCTATCTTTTTTTAATTATTTTGTATTAGGTTGTTAACTTTCAGCACACATATCTGGTTTTAAAGTTATGCTTCGGTTTCTTTGAAACCAGATTGGATAATGTTCTTAGCAGTTACATGTTGTGATCGGTAAAAGACATACTGCCATCAACAGGGCATATTCAGGCCAGCGGAAAAGAAGTCTTTTTATTCTACACTATATTTAGAATACTTTCCTTGTTTACTTTGTCCTCAGAAAGTCCTTTCTCACAGGGAACTGAAGCCACTATAATCGCTCTCTTCAAAGCCACCAGACTCCTTTGAGACAACTGTGCAGAACAAGAGAGTGCAATCTATGTTTTTTTTTACATCATATAGAACCAAAAGAATGTCATAAAAGTTAACATGAAGAAACATATAGTTCACAGCAGCCTGCAGTTTCTCTTTTTTAAGTGACTCTTGTTGACTACTATATACACAAGGTAACACAGCAACAGTGAGAAACTGCATTATCAAAAAACAAAAACACACGCGCATGAAATGATATGTAGCAGTTTTCCCTTCTATAACCTAATTGGAAAAAGAAATAAACAAATGAGAAAAATCAAAGAAAAATTGTATGGATTTGTCTATTTCAGTGGAAAACAAGCAAACTCGGCATTGAAACTGGCAAGACAGCGACAAAAAGGTGACCTGCTTTTTGTTGGAAAAAAAAGAACAAAAATTCAAAATAATTTGGTGAACAGTTTAAGAAGGAAAACACAGATTCCCCTAATGGCGCTTCATTTCGACGTGAAGCACGTCGTTCAAAGAAGAATCAGTGTTTGGGACTCAAAACTGTAAATGGCTGCACTTTCTGCTACAAAGCCGGGTAGTTTTATCTTTACAAGTTGCCACCAGTGATACACTGAAATCAACAAACAAAAACAATAAAGCCTTTTCTTATGTTTCCATTCTCTTGTTTCTTTTTTTTAACATAAAAAAGAACTCTTCTTGGTACTTTGTACTGCTTTAGTCTTGGAACTGGGGGGAAAAAAAAGTTTAAAAAGTTTTCCAATTTGATTCTAAAACAGGAAAAAAAATAAAGAGTGAAACGTGCACGTATTTAAGAGGCTGGAAACAGTTGTTTTCTTTTTTTGTGATTTTGTTGTCCTTATGAACTGCTGTCAATCACTTTTTTTAACCATTACACCTCAAGAGTTGAAATGAAGTAAAGTGTACTATGGGAATGCAGAAGTAGGTAGCTCCTGAGCGGCGTTCTGCTCTGGAACGAACTGTCTCTTGAGCTAATGAGTGACAGTTTCAGGGCGGCGAGCTCAGCAGTATGATCTGCGCTGGGGCCCAGTTCCAACCACTGATGACTGTGGACTGTTATGTGCTGTTTTCAGGGTGTGGTTGCTTGCAGGGTCTGGGCTTGGTTTCACACCACTCCACATCACCACATACATTGCAGTTCCTTACATTGCCATCACCACTGGATACGCACAAACATAAAGATAATGTGTGTGTTTGAGCTCACCTGATAATACGCTTGTGTCCTTTGAACTACATTCAAAAGCATATGATATGTTATCCTTTTTTTCCTTGATGTGCAAAGGAATGGCTGCAGTTTAGTACACTGATGAAACCCTGGGTCCAGAGCCAGGAGTGTAAATCATTGCACACATGTGCTGATGGGAAAATATGGACGTCTCTCCCTCCCCTTTCAGCAAGGCAAAGAGCTGAGTCCTGCTGTTCTGCACAGAGCAGATGCGTAAATGAGACTTAACTTCTTTGGTGAAGTCAGAATGATCCAGTATTTGTTGTTTTGTATCCACACAGACCTTAGATACCATGATTCATCCACCGTTCTCTGATGAATTTTTGATTTATCTGCTAAATTGATTAATTTAATTCATTTACCATATAAAAGGCTGCAGAAAACTATGTCTCGAGTTTCTATAACAAGATATAAACACAAAAAAGTCTTAGTTGTAGCCTATTCTTTTAATTTTAACAGATTATTTCTACAAGTCATTGCAATTTTATATATATATAACTAAACGCAAAACTTTTCCAGGTTGTTGCATAGGAATTATTTAACTAATTTGAACTAAAAAAGTAATCCGCTGGAACAAAACTGAAATTTGGGATATTGACTTTGCTGGCTGTGACATATTTTTCAATGGCTTGAAGAAGATGTGTCTTGCACACAGTGGACAAATCTTATATTTAGAAGAAGTCAGAACCAATTTATGTTGGTCTTAAAACATCACCTTTGATGAATTTACTTGATTTGTGAAGCTACAATAAAGAGCTAAAAGCTCTTTCAAAGTGTTTAATACCGGCAGCTTCGGACACATCAGTGGCGGCTCCTAAAGAGGTCAACAGAGAAGCTGCTGCACAACCGTTACTTCAGAATTGCAGAGCATTTTATTCACACTGGAAGACCTGAGGATGACACTGAATGCTGATGTGCTATGCGACAGAGGGTTCATTCAGTCACATGCCAAATATTTGTTCATTTCCAAACACTTTTCACAGATGTCTTTCTGGCAAAATGTACATTTTTGGTGCTGAAAAATTCAAGCCGCCACAAAAAAAACAGCAAATTCTTGAAGGAAACCGAAAGAGCTCAAAGTTAATATGCCGACTTTGCAGCAAAAAAAAAACGATATTACAACCGGGGTGAGAAATTAAGCAGAAAGAACATTTTCTTTAATCAAACACATGGTTGCTAGTTTCTGTAAGTCGAATTCATTTCTTGTGCATTATTTCTGTTTCCAAAAACTGAAGATGGCAAAACCCAAAAGTTAAATGCGAGGCTTTGTGGAATACCGTACTGGTAATCCACAAAGCTTTGATGTTACCAAAGCGTGATCTTCCAGCAACCACGTCCATCTTTCATACGCAGCTCTTCTCAGATGTTTCTGTGCAACAAACTCTACAACGCCTGCCGTTGCTAAAAATAATCTGATCAGTAAATTTCTGATCAAAATTACTGTTAGTTTGGATAAGCCTTTCACTTCTCTCGACTGGCATGCTGTGTCAACATTTTTCCATGTGTCCAGTAGATTAAGCATCAGATTAAATTTACAGTTTTCCCAGAAACAGCTGCCCCCCCCCCCCCCCCCCCCCCCCCCCCCATCCCATCCCAACCAACCAGCTGTTCTGTTACCCATCTGCCGACTTAATAGCTCCATCTCTCACTGAAGCCCTGCACCGTGCTTCTCAGTCGGCTTTACATTCAACCAAATATGGAACAAAACAGCCAAACCAGGCACCGAGTCCCCCTCCTCTGCAGTCCACTTCCCTGTGGCAAGCTGTTGCCATGACAACAGCCTGCCAGAGTCGATCTGTAGTTCAATAGAAGCAAAATTGTGTGGGCTGTTGTGGCAACGCCCAGACCAGAGCACCACTTTAGAGAAGATGATTATTTTTTCTTTTTTCATGTAAATGAATGGCCTATGTTGAATGTATTATATCAACAGCTAGTTTTGTTGCGTAACAAAATCAGGATGAATGTTATCAACATTTGAAGCCATGATTAGTGCTTAAAAATGACTTGAACGCAGCATGTTGAATATTAATTTATAATGTGCTGTATCAGTTCTTTGAGGAGCCTCTGCTGCACTCAGTTCAGTTAAACTTGGCCAGAGAAAATCCTGAACTACTTACAAACAGTGAATCGCATGGTTTTGTTGCATGGTTTTGTTTAGATTTGTATAACTCAAAAAACTATTTATTAATAAATGCATGCAGTATTTTTGTGACATGGTCCAGATGCTGACAGTATGAAGTGACCTTTTTTGTATAAAGTATTTAAACTGCAGAGTGCTAACAGTTGATCCACGTGATGTTTATCAAAAATGTCCCTACAAATATGGGTTATAGGCTTGGCAGGCTGTCAGGGTGGTCCGAAGCAAATCTCTATGTGATGTTTTAGGATGGGAAAAGAGTTAAAAACATGCCAGTGTCTCTACAGCCTCACATGAATGAATGTGACATTGTTCATCCCCTCTGGGTGGAAAATTGGGGACATAATAAAACTTCAGAGAAATAGAAAAAGCGCTCTTAATATGGCACAGAAATGTCCTGGCACAGTGAAACCTGCTGTAGTTATGCTGCAGATATTTGACCGTGTTTATATCCAAACTTAGTCTTTCTTGAAAGAGAATTTTACATATTGTAATATTTTCTCCCCTTTTCTCCCTCTCGTCCTTGTCCCTACAGAGCGACAGGCTTCTGATCAAAGGCGGGAGGATTGTGAACGATGACCAGTCCTTCCATGCTGATATCTACATGGAGGATGGCCTCATTAAGTAAGACCAACTCTACAACGGCTTATGTTTTCTTTTCGTTTAACTTGTTGTTCGTTTTCTGTTAGATTTGTTTAAATGCCACCTGATCATATCTAAAAACGTCCTTCAAGCAAGGAGGTTATTTAAGTACATGACATTGTCAAAATCAACAAAAATGGGCTCTTTTCTTAAGTCCAAGTGAGGTGAAGGATATAGATTATTACCTAGTCTTGTCTCCATTTGGGTTGTTGAAACAGGACTGGTAGTTTTTCTTTTATTTTTTTCATTGATAAACTCTTTGTCCCCATTGCACCTTAGTGTGGCAGTTCAGAGGAACCCGCTGAGCGTGGTGTTGCATAATAAGCACCCTCTTGCCTGCAGCAAGCACAGAGACCTTGGCTTTTGCCTGCCTGTCTGGCTTGTTCGCCTCCTCTATAAAATCCGAACAACCCGACTTTTTTTCTTAACAGGTTAAAGAAATGTTGATGCGTTGTCATGGTAACAGTGTGCTGATTCAAACTTGACTTAACTTGCTTTGTTGTAATTTAAAGGAGGCATATTTTGACTTTTTTTTTTTTTAACGTTGAAACTATTTCCTGAGGTCTTAATGAAATGTCGGCGACATGCTTTAGTCAAAATACCACATTAATACAGTACAAAAGCAACCGTGTTTTTACAATACTGCTGGATTTATTGGAGTCAGCAACTTGAGCCCATTTTATCTCTTATCTTTGTTGGGTGTGCAGAGGTGCAGGAGTTAAAGATGAGGGGGCTTGCTAATTCTGCTATGATCTGTGATTTCACAGTAAATCTGAACCGCTCACTAAATGAGAAATATTCAGACATACAGTCCACCCCAAATAAAGTGTTGTGGTTGGGTTATATCAGAGTTTTTCTGTTGATAGTGATTTGAAAGGCCGAAATAATTGGTCTGAAGCATCGGAAGAGTCATTTTTAATAATATATCCCCTTTAAAGAACTTAAAAAAGATATAAGTAAATGAAATTTGAAAAGATCTCAGTTAATGTTGAGGCAAAAAAGAAGGAAAAAAAAAGTAATCCTTTGCTAATCTTCCTCCACATGCCATTTGCACAGTATTTGCACTGTTAGGATCTTTTACACATTTCTGACAATGTCATATCCCATTTGCAGGCAGATTGGCGACAACCTAATCGTGCCCGGTGGTGTTAAGACCATCGACGCCAACGGCAAGATGGTGATCCCTGGCGGCATTGACATCCACACCCACTTCCAGATGCCATTCCGTGGAACCACCACCGTGGATGACTTCGCTCAGGGATCGAAGGCTGCCCTTGCTGGTGGCACGACTATGATCGGTAAAGAGCTGTAGGAAAAGTCGTTCCCACATGTGACATTAATTTCAGGCGAAGCCTCACTCAACATTTACATAGAGACTGAAGCCAACAAAAGAGCGCAGTGAAGATGAGGCAGGGCTGGAACCCATACCAGAGGACAAGAGGAAGGGAGGGTTGGGGAGCAGTTTTGGGCTGCTGTGGGCAACTTTCCAAAATAGAGGAACTCACAAAGGACAGAATGTCGGGGGCAGGAGTGGTGGGCAGTTCATCGGGAAACACTGCTCCCATGGAAATAGGGCACCAGAGAGTGACTGCATCCTTTTGTGTTTAGCTTCAGCGCTGCATGTAGGTTAGACAGCTGATAGATACCACATACATACCTCTTTTAGGCTGGCTGCTGCTCTGCTGCCTGTTTGCCAGGGATGCTGTGTTTTCAGGCAGACAATAACAGGCATCCCACTGTAGCAAACTCCACTGATGGGCTCCATTCACAAAGGGATTATATTTCAGGGGCGGGGTGATGTGTGAAAAAAGTACATACACGTCTACTTGTGTGCATGGCATATAATGTTTTCTATCAGATGAAACGGTGTTTGGGTTTCATATTATTAAGCATTAACAATGTTAGTTTTATGTCATCACTGCCATTTTGTTAAAAATAACAATTGTCTGTGTCTCTGTATGTGTGACTGCAGTTTCTAGCTCCATCTTATTAACATAAGCAGATTGGGTTGTCTTTAATGAGATAAAGAAGCCAGGCAGGTGGTGAGCCAGCAGGACGCCTTATTTTACAATAGCTGAGTAAGATGGAGTGAGACAGTTCATGCACAGCGATAGCGGTGTGTAGAGAGGAATTACCATCCATGAATCAGACACAAAAGACTGCAGATTCACTTTACAAACATATACAAAGTTAAACATGTACTGTCTGCCTCTGAAGCCATTTAAAACATGCAAAAGATGTTGTTATGCTGGAGCTCTATTAATGTGCACTGCACACTTACAGAATGTGCAAAATGAGCCATTCATCCTGCTAAAGCATGTCTCTAGAATATTGATCATGGTGACATAATACATTCAAAGTTCCAACAGTTGAGCAGCTCTTAGTTTTTACAAGGACATCTGGACCCAGAAAGACAAAACAATGCGATGTGACATCTGACAAGGTTTGACTTGACTCCCTGAGCACAGCAGGAGTTCAAACAGCTGATTATGCAAGATAAACAACACAGAGAGAGAAAGTTGAAACAACACTGACACTTTATGTCCCCACGTTATCTTTCCTCTGTGTCCATCAGCTACTCCCTGTTTAATAACCCTTTTCTCTTATCATTTCTCTTTTCTGTTGTCCCTCTCTCTTCTACCTTTGCATCTACGCCAGTGGACCATGTGATCCCAGAGCCTGGCGCCAGCCTCATGGAGTCCTACGACCAGTGGAGGCAGTGGGCTGATGAGAAAACCTGCTGTGACTATTCCCTCCATGTGGATATCACCCACTGGAATGACAGCGTAAAGCAGGAGGTGGATAATCTCATCAAGGAGAAAGGTCAGCAGTGATGATATAACATGATAATTACCTCAGAACATGCTTGAGATTTTCCCAGTTGGACTTCCTGATAAATTTTAACCAGAAAACACAGTTAAAAATTAAGTCTGTACACTTTTGATCTTTGAAAGGTCCTATATTCAATTCAATTCAAGTTTATTTATATAGTGTCTATTATAATACAAGTTGTCTCTAGGCACTTTCCAGAGAGCCAGAACATGACCCCTGAACAATTATTACATAAACAACAGCCAAACAGTGGCAGGAAAAACTCCCCTTTAAGAGGGACCTGGAACCTTGAGCAGGACCTGACACATAATAAAGAAAACAGAATGAAGAACAGAGTGAGGAGAGGCACAGATATATTGTCGAAGGTAAAAAAGACAAGATATATTAGTATTCATTATCAGTGAGCAGTAGAATTAAGAGTTCTATGCTCATACTTAGTGATTCATGGTTAGTTGGTGATCTACAGAGACGACTATATAAACAGGTGTAGACAGCAGACACTGAGGTGGTCAGAGGGTGGAACTGCAGGGCAGGATGTCAGCAGGTATCCAACAGAGACATCTATACAGACAGGTGGAGGTAAACACTGGGATGGTCAGAGGGTGGGTCTGCAGGGCAGCATGCAGCTCATGAAGATCTGGCCTGCAAAAATGTACAGAGGAGAAAAAGAAGGGACAGACCAGCACAACAAACTACAAGAACAATGGAGCACAATTATGCTCATGAGATACTTCTTATTAATACCTGAGGGCACCAGTCAGTGGATCATGTTGGTGTCCTCCTGCAGCAGGTCTGCAGCAGCAGATCCAGGATGAAGCTGTGTTGAAGACCAACTGCTCTAGTCTGGTCCTGCAGCTGCAGCTATGACTACTGATCCTAACACACTAAGGTTTACACTAACTATATACTTAAATAAAAAGAAACGTTTTAAGTTTGGTTTTAAAGATGAAGGTGTTGTCAGCCTCCTTGACCAAATTGGAAGTTGGTTCCATAGTGATGGTTCCTGATAGCAGAAAGCCCGTCCTCCAAATCTACACTTGGATACTCTAGGAACTAAAAGTAAAGCTGCACTGTAAACCTGAGAACGGAGAGCTCTATTAGGAACATATGGTTCTATCAGGTCTTGCAAATGTCATGGCGCTAGGCCATTTTGGACTTTATATGCAAGTAACAAAATTTTGAATTGGATTCTGTTTTCCCGGCAGCCACTGGAGGGAGCCGAACGCAGGATAAACATGCTCCCTGCTGTTGATTCCTGTTAGCAGTTGCGCTGCTGCATTTTGGATCAGCTGGAGGCTTTTCAGAGAATTACTTGGACATCCTGCTAATAATACATTACAGTAATCTAGTCTTGAAGATACAAATGCGTGAATTAGTTTTTCAGCATCACGCGGGAGAGGATGCTCCTAATATTTGGAATATTACAGAGATCGAAAAACGCTGTCATACAAATCTGATTAATATGTTATTTAAATGACAAATCCTGATTGAAAATGAGACCAAGGTTTCAAACAGTAGTACTGGAGACCATTGCAACACCATCTAATCCGTTCCTGTGGACCAAAAACAATATCCTCTGTTTTATCGGAATTTAGAAGCAAAATTTTAGTGGACATCCAGGCCTTATTGTCCTCAAGAAATTCCTGAAGTTTGGCTAATGGTTCTGTTTCATCTGGCTTCATAGACAAATACAGCTGTGTATCATCAGCATAGCAATGAAAATAAATGCAGTGGTTCTGGATAATTCTTCCCAAGGGCTGCATGTATAAACTGAACAAGATTGGCCCTAGAACTGAACCCTGCGGGACACCGTAGCAGACCCCTGTCTGTACTGAAGATATCTCATCAACAAACTGGAATCTATCAGATGAATATGATTTAAACAAACCTAGAGCTGTCCTTTTAATCCCAACAACATGCTCTAACCCGTGAAGAAGCAGTACGGACACTAATCCATTATCTGAGGCCATAAGAAGATAATTCGTGACTCGAACCAGTGCTGTATCAGTGCTATGACGCAATCTGAACCCTGAATGGAGAAACTTCAAATATTTAATTTTTATACAAGTGGTTACATAACCGGCTTGAATTTTAGATATAAATGGAAGGTTAAAAGTTGGTCTATAATTCACTAATATGTCTGGGTCAAGAGAGGGTTTTTTAAGTAAAGGTTTATGTACTGCAACTTTAAAAACCTGTGGCACATATCCAAAGATGAGGGATACGTTGATCTGGTCCAGTAGTGTCGTACCAACAAGAGAGAACATTTTTGAGTAGTCGTGTTCGGATAGGATCCGACTTGTGGATAATTTAGCTCCATTGACCACGGAGGTCACCTCGGGAAGGTCTACAGAAACGAAACAGTCTAGTCAGGTCAGAGCCTGAGGGAGTTGCTGAAGCTGAAGAAATGCCAACAGTCACTTGTGTTGGCCCTAAATGTTGTTCAGCTGTTTAATCTGTGGATTTTCTGTGCTGCAAACAAATGTCACCTCTGCCCTCTTGGATTGCAGCATGCATTGGTACAACAAGGATCATCTCATAATAACCACTGTCCAAGATGGTAAAGATGTAGTCATTTAGCATGACTGACAGACATACTGACATTGCAGACCTACATCATTTTCAAAATAAGAGCCGTTGATTAGCACTTTTAAAGGAATAGAGATGGAGCAGATTAAAGAGGCTGAGTGGGTTTCAAAAAAACAGCCTTTTTTTCATTATAATATATTTATTTTTTGCAGGTGTGAACTCATTCCAGGTCTACATGGCCTACAAGGACTACTACCAGATGAGCAACAGTGAGGTACAGCAACTTTAAAATACTTCACAACTTGTAGGTTCATAAAAAAAACCTGCCAATTAACTTCCCGACTGTTTAAACTAAAACTTTTTTTCCAACTTATTCAATACAAAAGTAACTATTGTGCTAATCCACTTCAAGAGCATCACTACCAGAGAACTAAACAAACAAAAGTAAATTTTCTTTTACTTAATGGATATCAGACTTTGACGATTTTACTTGATTGTGGAATATTAAACATCTAAATGCTATGAAGAATGATATTTAGATGTTAAAATTATGTTTAAATGTCATCCCCAATTTGTACTACACTATAAGTTAAAAGAGAATTTCTTTGTTGCCACTGTGAACAAGAAAATAACAGAACAAAAGTATGTTGCATTATACTTAAGAGCTTTTTTTTTCTTATTAAAATAAACACACCTTGAAAAATGTCTTGTGGATATCCAAAAATGTGGCTTTATACGGACTTGTGTTTATACTGTTTTTTGGTGCTATTACTTAAGACCAGTAGACTTGGTTGTAAACTAAATTTACCAAGGAGCAGAAAAACACAACAATAAGTTAATTGTAAGCTGACACAGTCTAAAAAAACAGTCAAATATATTTAATTGTCATTTACAATACTTCAGTCTAAATATTATACTAGTATTGACTGAAATGCCATGTACTTATGTAGACTTGAGCCTGTGAGTTTATAAGTCCTTGTGAAGAAGTGTAAGACAGGGCAGGATGTTTCTCATGTGTCCATGGCTAATTTGGCTTTTAGAAGAGCACATGAGACAGCCGAAACCGTCCAACTTGAAAAACTGATGTCATGTGCCTCGCTGAGGAAGCGTGGCACAGCGTCACACAAAGTAGCGACAACTGCAGCTCATCCCACGTGAGTGTTGGCATTTCTGGAGACCACACACAGTAATTGCAGTGTGTCATGGTAGGCATCATGTCATTTGTGGGCCTCTTTTAAACCGTGGCTCATAAGTGACCCATGAGTTTCAAAAAATAGTGTTATATTCTTACCTAAACAGTTTGGGCTTTCTTTCAAAAGCAAAAACAGAACCACTGTAATTTATTTGTCTCTTTCCCATGCAGCTCTACGAGGTCTTTACCTTCTTGGCAGAGAGGGGAGGCATTGCTCAGGTCCATGCTGAAAATGGCGAGATAATCGCTGAGGTAACAATGAAAAACAGAACTTTTTTTTTTTTTATTGCACTTTCTTCAATTACTTTCCCATTATCTCCATCTCTGTGTTCTGTTTATATTAATCATAGTTTACTTAATTTTTTTTAACTTCAATTTGCTTATATAGTCAAACCTTATCACAGTGCATTTCTACGACCTGCAGACTAAACACAGCATCAGTGATGAGAGGGAGGCTGTGTTTCCTGTAGGCCAGTGAAGGGGTGGGTGTAGTTTATACAGGGCTGTTCCATATGTGGACAAATGAAAGTGAATCGACCATAATACTTGGTGGATTTAGACAGTTGCTATTACTCAGAAGTCCAGACCAGGCCTGGATTCTATCAGCGAGTGTGCCTGTTGGATCTGATTCACTATAAATCTCAACGTCCCTATCCAGTCTGAAAGTAGGACTTTTAAAGGAGTCTGACTTTCATAAGTTAGAAAAACCAAATATGTTTAAACTCATAGATATCACCAGGCTCTTACTTTGGTCCCCTTGAGACTGTTTGGACCTGCATGTGATGAATCCAATTAGTGCTGATAAAAGGCACATATGGTTACAACCAGGAGCTTAAAGTTGCAGTTTCTTCTATAGTATTCAAAGCTCATTTCAGCTAAACACTTTTTGTATTTCACTCTATATAAAAATGTCAACATCCAGTTAAAAAAAAAAAAAAAAAAAAAAAAAACCCAATATGACAATTATGATTACTGATTGTGTGTGTGTTGGCAATAAATATTAGAAAATATAATTTTTTGAGAGATAAGTGAAGCGCAAATTCCAGTACTTATCCATCCCCAATTCCTCTAATGCCATTCTTATTATGAATCTTGATACGTTTATAATCCCAACTGTCAATGTACAGAAATGTGCAAGTGGGCAAACAGCTCAAGATTGAAGAGCTTTTTAAAAAAGAAAGAAAAACAATACTACATATCAAGCATATACTCTCATGTTTAATTCAGCAATTTTTTGTACAGTGTTTTGAAAACATGCTAAGATTCAATGTATTCTTCTGTCTGCAATGAAATCTCTACAATAAGTTTCACAAAATGTGTTGTGTGTGTGTAAAATCACTGCCAGACTTCATCTTCTTGTGTTAGGACACAATGAGCAGCCTCAAGAATTGATCAGAGCTGCATATTTACTTTTTTTCTTGCCCCGATGACTCTTATATGAGGCATCTCGGTGGTTAGCACTGTTACCTCTCAGCAAGAAGGTTCCTGGTTTGAATCCTGGCAGGGGCTTTTCAGTGTTGGGTTTGCGTTTTCTCTAGGTACTCTGACTTCTTACCACAGTGCAGAAACATGCATGCCCGGTTAAATTTTGATTTTAATTTATGTGTGTACGTGTGTTTATTTGTGTGTGTATGTGTGTGTGCGTGCATGTGTGTGTGTGTGTGTGGTCGGTCTAGCAGATCCCTGTTACCCTAAAAAGGAATAAGCAGGCATAAGTAATAGATAGATGGCCACTTATATGGGGGATATCCACGTTTGTCAACCGTAGCTCGTGAGAAAGTCATGAGCTCATGAACGTCTTCTAACTGACTAACTGTTCCATGAGTTAGCATGTACAAGGTACTTAGTGCTGCAGTAAATAGCTTAAAAATGTGCTTTGAAGTTTTGTGCCTGACCCAAATTCCGGCTGAAAAATCTTAGGAAGGAAAGCAGAACATTGTAAAACATCTTTTTGTAATTTCACAGAAACTTTTTCCGTTTTCCAGACATGGAATATCTAACAGTTGGCTTAAAAAACCTGGTAGAGCAAATAAGGCACTTTGTCATTTAGACATTACGTTTACATCAGTGCACCACGTTTTCATTCAGAGTTATTCAGATAAGATATATGGTCCACTCTCAGAACGTTGGACTGTACATCAAATGAGACATAATGAACTCAGAACTCATAAGAAGTCAGAATTATTTGTTACTGTGGCAGCTCTTGCTCATGTTGAAAGTTTACTAGGGTTAGGGATGGTAGAAGTTGAAATTATTGCCGTTCTTTATGTTTCAATAAAACAGATACCTAGGTTTCTTACTACTTACGTTATAAAGATTAAAGTCTATGGATGTTATGGATCATAGTTAACGTGATCTTTTGTTAGATTATTATTTCTTCAGCACTATTTAAACTATTGGGTCTTTGGTCTTTAATGAGTATAAAGTAGACAGATAAGAGAGTCAAATATGGCAAAAGCTTTTCACTAAGGTTTTTTTGTTTGCATTGTTAACTAGGTTGTGGAATGATCTCCTGTACGGATATGTATTGAAGCAAAATTAAAGAAGTCTCTGACAGACGACGCTCCACTATAAAACACTAATGAGTGGGAGATGTGTTAAGCAATATGGGTAACAGATTTTGCAGTCTTCTTTGCTCAGTTAACTCCAGGGAGACCAGTGCAGAGCAAGTCTTCTTTGTTAGTTTGGTGTTTCTTTGCGGCACTGGCTCTGATGCTACTGCCTCATTAAATAACTGCAAAAACATTATACTTTTCACCACAGACGCACAGATATACATTTTCCAAACATTAAAAGACCAAAGCTTTGTTAAATAGAAAAATGATACCGTCCATAATTCTTCTGAAACCCAGACCACACACCAAGTTAGGATCCACCCTTGTTAGTGTACCCTATTAATGTAACTGTATGTAGTTTGGACTCATGCATTATTTAATCTAATGCAGAAATGTGGGTTGACTTTGCAAAACTTTGCTGCAATTTTATTTATTATTCAGTTTCTGTCAAAAAACTGAAAAGGATTGTTTTTTTTTTTATTGAAATAAGGATCACTTATCTATTTACTGCAACTTAAAATGTCTATATGCGGAAGAAAAGAAAAAAGAGAATTGTTTAAATCATTATTTTTATTTGATAACAACCCAGTGAATTCACTTCACAACATAAGTTACCAAAACATCCTAACTTATGCTGGAATGGAGCTAATACTCTGGTTTGGGTGTGCGTGCAAAGACCCTCAACAGCTTTAAGAGTCCCACCTGTCCGTGCGCATGCATGGGCTGATCAAGATGACAAAACTGCTGCTCATGTTCTTCACACAGAGGGAGAAACAGAAAAAACAGAAACAACCAGCCGTTTGCATCTGCTTGAAAGATCAAACTTTTTAAGAACAATAATTGCCCTAACAGTGCGGTAAATCTCTGAACTGGGCAGCTAATGGGCCTTCTTTTTTTTCCTTTTCCTACAGGAGCAAGCCCGGATGCTGCAGATGGGTATCACTGGACCCGAGGGACATGTGCTCAGCAGGCCAGAAGAGGTATAACAGTCACAGACTTTACAGTGTTACATGATCTGTAATTTGTAGCAAATGTAAGTAGGTGTGAACCATTTTGGGTTGGAACAAACTGGGATTCAAATGTCAATGTGTGTTAATGTGCAAATATGGATATACAGACGCACATTCACATTATCCAGCATTATTTATTTTGGACTGGTCATCACGTACATACTGCTCTTGTTACACAGATGCGGTTTCGGACACATTAGATATACTGTGTGAAAATACTCCGGAGTCTGTCAATTGTTGCTGATGATGTTTCTTTAGAAAGCAGCTAAATCAAATCCATATTTTCAGCTCGGCAACTTTTCTGCCATTAACTTGTCTGGGATTTTCCATTGTGTGGTGCAGTGGAGAGATGTTGTCCCACCACTACCACAATGTCATGCAGTTAAAGGGAGCCTCTAGAATCAAAAGCTTGGTAAACTTAATTTAACAGAGCAGAGGCCAAGCTGGGTCGTCATTTAATATTAGTTTTGTTTTCTATCAGTCTTTGGTGTCTTACATGGTTCTAATTTAGTATCTATGGGACCCAGATTGAGCTTGCTGAGTAGAGCACAATAATCAGCTGCAGCATTTGCATGAGATTTCAAAGTGGAAAACACATGTAGGATCTGTTTTTCCACATCTGGGGGTGATTTTATTTACAATTATATGCAAACATTCATTTTTAGGCCTTACTACTTGACTTAAACAAATATGGGCTTGTAGCAGTGGACAATTCATAAATTTAATAATGATAATAAAGTACCATGTGTTCTGCTCTACATTGAGAACGTGTCCAAAATGTGTCCAATGTGTTTGCTTTCAAGGTTTTTTTAATTGGTAAAAGATGGAAACGTGGTGCTCATCGGGTCTCGTTTTAGGTCAATTTGCTCGTTGTCATGATCAAACTTCCCCGTCAGTCAGACTGTGCTGTCCATTTTGCAGCTGGAGGCCGAGGCGGTGTTTCGTGCCGTCACCATCGCCAGCCAAACCAACTGTCCTCTCTATGTGACCCGAGTCATGAGCAAGAGTGCCGCTGATATCATCTCCCAGGCCCGGAAAAAAGGTAATGAGAAGCATTTGGACTACTACTACTCGTTCAAATCAAAAGAACACCAGACAAATTAAAAATAAATAATAAAGTTTCTGCATGCACAGCTAAAGGCAAGGTTAATAATGGAGAATAACAATTTACTTCTGCTTTATATTAAATTATATGGACTGTTTTACCTAGCGAAATGTTAAATGAGTTTAAGGATTCACGTCTTATGTTTTTGGAGAAAGTTTCTCTTCAGAGACTGTTAATTCTCCGTGTGAGCAATGTTTTAGCAGGCTGTCTGTTCAAACCGGGCACATGTCTCCAGACTGAAACTCCACATTCCAGTCAAAATGGTGTCAAAGCAAGCTGGTTTACCCTCACGTACGAAACAAGAAAACGCACAGTTCCCTGCATGGCAGCAATTCAATGCCAAATGTATTGCAAGTCGAAACCCAGAATCTGAAAATTAAAAACAAAATCTGTAACTGAGAAATGCAATAATTTTTCTTTTCTCGCCATCATTTCTAAAACCATCTACGCTTCAGAGTCGTCTTTCTCAGTTGCTCCTTTTCTTTTTGCGGTTGCAAGTCCACAACGAGTCAAGTCAGTGCTGCGTCAGGAACGAGATAGTTAAGATCAGTACATTTACACGTTTGACTGGATAACTCAAAACGAATTACTCGGTCGATATCTCAGCAGCCAAATGCAAAGTCATCTTTTTTGTGACATGAATACACTTATTTCTTGCTCTTATAAAATTATATCCAGGAAGCATCAGTAACATCCTGTTATTCTCCTTTTATTTCTCTAAAAAAAAAAAAGGTATAATTATTTGTTTCTCTTAAATAATTTGAAGTTCATACCGTATGTCTTTATAAGATCACTTTTGCTGAGGCCACAGGTGTGCACTGACCTTGGCTTTGTTTGACATTATCATAAAAGATTCTAGCGCCTTCTGCAACTTTTGCAATCGTATGTCTTTTCTGTGGCACAGCTGTTATTTCTTGCAGGAAAGAACAGATGTGAACCCCTGGGGTTTAAAAGATTGTGAAATGGATGATTTTTGAAAAATGGAAGAAAAAGTGAGAGGCCAGAAAAGAAGAATGTGTTTTGGATGTTTTTGGTGAAAGGCCACGTAAAGGTTTATCAGGCAGAGCGCTGACCTCAGAGGCCCTTCAGCCCTGGCATTATCATGCAACCTGGGCGATCCGGTCGTAAGTGGACAGCTCCAAGTGCGTGTGCTTAAACTTGGCAGAACAATGTGTCCTCACATGCATCGTGATTAAATGCTTGTGATCAGATCTCAGTTATCTGCTCTGTCTGAAAATAAACACCTATCTGCCGTTAAACAGCTGAGTAACAAAGATCACATGTCTAAATCTGCTAATGTTTCAATAAAATCAAATATACATCCAGCCACCTGAACTACAGTATATCGCACATTAAAATTATTCAGATTCATTTTGGTCACAATTTTGCAGTTATGTTATCTAAATAACATGAAGTTAAGCTGAATGTCTGCACACCTCTCCGTTCTAGACCCTCAAACCAAAGCTTTGAAACTTCTTCAGTTTTCAGGCTGAACCACAAAACATCTGCTCACAATAAAACGTAATTTTATTGCCTTGAATAGATCTGTGAGTTACATTTCACACAACCCCTGCTTGCTTTCATGTTCCATGAAAATTATGTTAGATTAAAACACCCGTATTAAAAAGGATATAGATACTCAGCTTACTAAACATTTGGACCGAGTCCCTTTAAAGGTTGACTCCAGAGGCCGTCAGGACAGATTCAGAGCTTTGCCGCTTCCTTCTGAGCTGCTTTGTTCACTATCCAGGCAGAATTGAATACACAGTAAAAGATTAGTTTTTCTGCATTTGATACATGCTGTTATTGTTTTTTTTTTTTGTTTTTTTTTTTACAAATGTACGTCTTTTCTTCAAAATTGGAAGAATGACCAAAAACCACCCTAGAAGGAACTCTTGTTCTTGTGTGAATTGATGTCAGGTCAGCAGGTGTGTGTTCAACGTGATCTAGGAGACATTTAATTTTTACATTGCTGTAAGAATGTGACCACGAGTGTCTCACCCCACACAAGAACATGGGTTGAAGGTGTCCTGAGTTTGTTCACACCTTGTTTTTAATGATCAGGTCACTTTCCATGTCTGAACAGCTTCTCCGATGCCCTTCTTTGTTCATTCATGTAAACCCATTACAAGCCCTGATGGGCTTGATGCACTTTTGCTTGGAACCATTCCCAGCCTTTGACATCTAAACCAGGAAGGATATGACTCACTGACATGCAAAAACAAAGGGCCATAAAGAAACATAGGTGCAGACACTTGTCCCTGACAAAACTCAGATGTTGGATGACCATGCATGGAAGTACAATCTCAACTGCAACTGAGCCAAAGTTAAAATAGTAAATTGTTCAGCAGCAGTGCCATGATTCTTTTCCTTCCAACACTCAGATGAATGACCAAAGCTTTTAGTAAAATTAAAATGCTGACAAATTAATCAGGCTTAACGGAAGCAAATCGCGATTTCTAAAAAGGAAAAGGACGACCTTGCATTTGATGTTTTAATACACTGCATATGTATACTTTACTGTTATTTTTTCTTTCTCAGGAAATGTGGTGTTTGGGGAGCCAATCACAGCCAGTTTGGGGACCGATGGGACACATTACTGGAGCAAGAACTGGGCCAAAGCAGCTTCTTTTGTTACATCACCTCCTCTCAGCCCTGATCCCACCACTCCAGACTATCTGAACACACTGTTGGCCAGGTGTGAACCACAGCACCTCCCTTTGGATTGGATGTTGACCTATATATCTTTTTGTGCTTTGGTGATACGTGGTGAAAAAGATTTTAATTGTGCACCTCATGTTGTATCATCATGAAAAATTAACAAAAGAACACGCAAACTAGGATACGTTGCAATTGATATACTGTGCCTTGATAAGTATGTTGTTGCTTGTTCAATAATGCAGCTTCTGTAGACACAAAAAGGCAAAACTATGCACCCACATGCAGAGAATATGTAAAAATAGAGCTCCTGGGGTTAGTATAGCTTCTTATATATGCACAGTTACTTTTTGATTTTCTTAGTTTATGTTTCCACATGCTACTTGCATTCACATGTGTAAAGAACAACTTGAAGTCCCAATGTGGTGTTTCGAGTAAAGCCTATATTAATTAGCTCTGACTCCTTGACTTGTTTTTGATTATTACTCAGCTAAGCTCATCTTGTAAAAGACTTCAGACGCCATATGAACACAGGAAACATGAATAATTAGTTTTGTCCTGGAAGAACAAACCCAGACATGCATCTTACTTCAGCTTCTTGTGGTTCTTTTAGTTTCGCTTCTCCTGCTAAAATAAAGTTACCTGTTTCCTTTTATTTACAAAGCTCTGCTCATGTACACAAACTTCGCTGTGTTGATATAAATCTGTCTACATGCATCCTTTTTTTTCCAGTGGAGACCTGAGTGTGACTGGCAGTGCTCACTGCACCTTCAGCGTGGCCCAGAAAGCCATTGGCAAGGACGACTTCACTCAGATCCCAGAAGGCGTTAACGGAGTGGAGGAAAGGATGGCGCTCATCTGGGATAAAGCCGTGGTGAGGATCGTTGGTTATTAGACTTTCAAAAATTATTATTATTATATTATTATTCTTTTTTTTTCATTTTGTTTCACTTATTCTCTACTCTTTTCCCTTAAAAAAAAAAAAATTCATCACTTTTCATGAAGTAGTATCTGTAGTGTTTGTTCTGTCCTTCCCAGGCTCCTCAGAACTGTTTTCCTATGTCAAATTCACATATCTGTCATCTTTGTGGTCTCTATTTTAAGAACGCTTACTCTCCCGGTTTCTTATCTCACTGTTTTTTTATTGTTTTCCTTAAATCTCTGCTCTCTACAGCAATTTATTTCACTGTCATGTTGTCACTTTTTCTACCATCCTTTTATTCAATCTGTATTTATCCTTGCATTCATGCAGCAAAATGCCCTTGATCTTGCTTTGTGCTTTCTTTTTTTATCACTGCATCAGTATTTGGCTTGCATGCAGCCTTGTGGAGCCTTGCTGTGGAGTGCAGTGCAAGCTATAAAATATAGATCGGCATTTCTTTGGACAGCCGCTGAGAAGCTCCAAGCTCCAAACTTGGGCTGAGTACTGCGGGATATATTTTTTCAAATCTTGACAGACCCAGACCTGCTGTTTCCCATTGCTTCCTGTTCTTTTTTAAACTGATTGCCTTCTGACAACAGTGAAATAGTCCAAAAATATTTTGATTTTTAGCGTCTGATTTAAAGCCTCTTTTCAGAGACACGGGATAAAAGAAAAGAAAAAAAAACACTCAACAAGGCAGCAAAACAAATCATTACATGTACGCAGCATGCATCATCCAATGCTCTCTTAGTTTTTAAGGACACCCTGTGGATATTTGTACAAACCAAGGAACATTATTTTTTGGAGATCCTTGAAATTTAACAACTTCCTCTCCTCTTTTAATGGTGCTTTGTTGCACGTCTTAAAACAAGACCATTCACGCCATAATATTTCTTCAGTGGAAATGAAGGTTGGGATGGGAAGAACTCTGCGGCACTGGAAGGATCATGCTCTGCGTCAGCCACAACCACATACTGTACATGTCATTATTCATGGACATGAGTCCGTGGGAGGAACACAATTCCAAAGGGCTCCACATGAACCATCAGCACAAGTAACACCAACCACATGGCTAATTTGCATAATTTCAGACTCACCGCTTGCCGTGCATGCCAACATAAAACATGCTCTTATTATTAAAACATAAACAGACTTTGGTTAGTCTGTAAAGTATGGCTTACATGAAGAAAGCAAATGAAGTCCTGTCCTGATGGAGGTGAAAGCAGTTCAGCAGTCTACATAGACAGACAGGATGAGATCACCGTTAAATGCTTTGAGAGAGGCAAAAAAGTTTGTTTCATAGGCTGTTAAGATTATTTTTTGTTCTAGTCAAATCTAATGTCTAACCGCATGCACTTTAGCCTGCTTTGCAGGAATGTAGCCTGTTGAGTGGCTTACCAATTATGCTTCTTTCCAGGGGGAGTAAAGCTGTCCTAGCAGAGCCCCTCCCAAAATTAAGTTGATAGTAAAGAACTATAACAAAAAGGGAAAAAGAATTTTTGCAGTATTCGCTTTGATTTTGAACTTTGTTTTCAATTTATGTATTTATCCATTCATTTATCTACTGCCACTTATCTGGAATCAGGTGCAGGGGGCAGTAACCTAAGCAGGGAAGCCCGGGCTTTCCTCCCTCCATCCACTTCCTCTAGCTCATCCGGGGTTATCCCAAGGCATTCCAAGGGCAGTTGAGAGACAGTTCCTCCAGCAAGTCCTGGGTTTTCCACAGGGTCTCCTTCCTGATAAGACCTGAACAGAGCAACGTTTCAGCGCCTTCACAGTCCTACTATATATACTCTTACTTTTAGATAAAGTAAAACCAAAAGTAACACAAATTCATCTAGAGTTACAAATGTGGTATTCCATAAACTGTGTTCACCCTTTTTTTTTCTTTTCAATGAAACCATTCCAACTCCCTTGCTTTCCCTTCAGACTACAGGTAAGATGGATGAGAACATGTTTGTGGCCGTCACCAGCACCAACGCTGCGAAAATCCTGAACCTGTATCCACGGAAGGGCCGGATTGCCGTGGGCTCTGATGCCGACCTGGTCATCTGGGACACAGACTCGATTGGCACCATCACTGCCAAGACACACAACTCGGTATGAACACAGGTCATAAAAGTGTTTGCATTTGATTCAGGTTTCACCTAAATTAAGCTCTCAGCTCATGAAGCAGTTCTGCCTTTTACTTCAACCCACTTCAAAGCTGCAAATGTGTATTTAAACTCAATAAATTATAGAACTATAGAAGCTAAATTTAACTTCTCATACAAGTTTATACTGCGTTTGGTACACTTCATTATCCGCAACAGACTGACTAAACTACAAAAACAAATTTCTAAGTGAGAAATTTAACTTGTTTCAAGAAAATTAGAAGACTAGACTAGACAAGATTAGAAGTATTATTTAGAGCATAAGCAAAACTGTTAAAAAAAAGATAAAAACGCTTTGATTTAGTGTAAATTCTTTCAGGGAAAATGGTCAACTAGACTATAGGATTTAAGTGTCTGCATCTGTGTGCAGAAGAGAGATGGATAGAGAGTAAGCACATTTTTGAACAGCTTCCAGATAACTCTCAGTTCCTCTGAGCGGAAATGGCGTCTCAGTGGATGTTCAGTTCTAATTCGACTCACACTATTCTTGTCACATGACCAGCTCTTGATGTTTAGCCTCATAAAATCCAAAAACCCCCTCACCAATGATGGTAATGCAGGAATGTGTGGATTATCAAACTGCACGGGTTTATCCATATATGAAAAAATGCTGGCATCGATGCCAACATTTTCCTAAACACCCTGTCCAACCCTTACTGTGCAGTCTAAGGGTATTTCCCACTTCTTGATTATACAGTACATCACTTTCAGTCATCCGCATCATCTAAAAAACACTAATGATTGGAAAGTTTGGTTTAAAGAATGCCACACAAGGTTCTATTACAGTAAATGCAAGTGTTCATAAATCACAGGAGACATACGGTATTAAGTCACTGTTTGTTGGAAAACAACTTATTTCCCAATTATAAAACATCCTACTAATCAAAACAATCTCATTGAGAACTGCAGTGTGACTTCCATGTATTCCATACTTCTTGATTTGCTTTTTTTTTCTTTCTCTTTCACTACTTTTTACTATGACTAGATTATCTCCTAATGACTACTCTTTGAAGGAGATTACTGTTAACCAGAGCTGGGGGAAACTATGGGCCTGGCTACAGTCTTCCTGTTAGAAAAGTTAAAAAATAAAAATAAAAAAAGCCTTTTAGGGCTTTTTGCCTTCTACAAAGTAAATAATTATAAAAAAAAAAAATTTTTTTTAAATGCAAGCGCATGTTACTCTTGTATATGTCTGTTTAGCTGCATGTAACACATGTGATCTTTCTAAAAATTTAAAGGACAGATTATAACCTTTGTTAATGACAGGAGTATAAAACTTTCTTAAGTTTCTCCTGAAGACTTTTTAAAAGAACTGAGCTGTTCTTTGTATAATGTCATGTATTCACATGCACATGCACATTGCAGATGTGAGGTTTTTTTTTGTTGTTTTTTTTGGCTTCTCTCTCAGTGTCTAAAGACAGGGGCCTTATGGACACTTATGAACACTTCTTTTGCATGTGCACTGTGAGTACACCTGGCACATGTGACAAATGAGGATTGTAACTCTACTGAGATGTGAGAGGATTACGAACACAGGTCGCTCAGAAGCAGAGGAAGTGTCCGTGCGAGAAATTAATTAGGAAATTACTAGACTAGAACAAACCCTACTTTTCACCAAAAAAAAACAAAAAACAAAATCTATGAATAACTTGTAGTTTTAGTTCAAAAATGATGAAACTACTTTCTATTGGTAGTTATTGTGTAGGAGGGAAAGCACAAGCACACTGCACTGGAACTGAGTGATACGGCCAAAACGGCACTAATAATATGCCTCCTTTAGATGTGGAGTACATCCACTGAGAAAACCGTAGCTTCTTACATAATGATGTCACCTTTTCATTTCCTCTCGGTCGTCCTTCCAGATAAAATAACATAGGAGAGTGGAGGCCAAGAGCACAGCAGCTCCTTTTGCTAATAAATCTACCTTAATGGATGCTCAGACGCCAGACCAAACATAACTGGCCCTGTTTATTAGCCCGCTGCGCTGGTGTATGCTTTCGCAAGACCACTCTGTCTCCTAGTTTATCAGTGAACCCACATCTGTTCTGGATTGAATGTTGTTGTAAACACAAAAATGCATAGATGCACAAAAAGTATACTTGGGTAAGTCGACAAGAGCAGGCGGCAATGCAGGCACGCACCGAAACACACGCTCAGCTTATGACATCATAGCTGGCATGCAGTAAGTTTCAGTTATGTCCTGTTCTGGCCTGAATTTGGAGCAGAAATCAGGGCCGTGTGCAGAGGAAATAAGCAACAATGGAATGAAGGGAGGGGGCCATGAGCGATCATAAACATGTAGAGAAGAGAAAGTTTTTTTTACAGGCAAAATTTGAGGAACGGGGGGGGGGGGGGGGGGGGGGGGGGTTACACATGTTTAAAGTCTGCAAGGAGATACATGGATCAAGAAAGTAAGGTGGAGTTGGAGGAAGAGAGGGACTGCTTTAAAACTGAATAAAAAGGAAAAATAGAAAGAACACTGCACTGTGAAGGGAGCTGAAGAGTCAAAGGAGGAAGTGAAGCAATGTGAAGGTCTACGGAGGCGTCAGGACCAGCTGGTTGAGGGCAGCTGTTCGTGCATGCCAAACAGACAAGTGTAAAAAATATGGTGATGAATGAGATAGATTGTGAAAATCAGGCGTCAAGAAAGTAAAGAGGAGAGAGCAAACCTCATAGGAAAGGCATTATAATTGGGATATGTATTTAGTGCTGCCAACATGACCTAATTTCATCACAAACATCTCAAATAATTTTCCTTGTGTGCTTCAGGCTGCCGAGTACAACGTCTTTGAGGGTATGGAGCTGCATGGTGCCCCACTGGTGGTGATATGTCAGGGTAAGATTGTTCTGGAAGACGGGAACCTTCATGTCACATCCGGTGTGGGCCGCTTCATTCCCTGCTCTCCGTTCCCTGATTTTGCCTATAAGCGGGTTAAAGCCAGGAAGCAGGTAAATGCATTTTCCTACATCTGTCAAGCCGTTTTCCATTCATGATTTTGTAAAGTCATAATAACACAGGTTTTGCATAAATAAGAGCAATTTTGATGGGGGGAAAACAATTTCCTGTGCACAGAATTCCAAAAGGGGTGTTTGAAAAGCATTCACAGCAGATTAGAAAAGATGGAATGCTAAAGATAAGGACTTCTAAATCGTTAAAATATGAGACTTTTGGGATTAAATGCATGTTTAGAATGTTAGACAGTGAAGACGGCTGTAATCTGGTAATCAGAGTTAAAAGAACATTTCTCAAATTTACTGTCATCTTGCAAGATACCAAATTCCTAAAGCGATTTAGGAATTTTGCTTTTCTCACAGAAAAGCCGCGAGGAAGCTGAAGTGATTATATGCTTACCTGGACAGTAGTTTGCTGGTTGCTTGGTGACCAGAGGTTGACTACGAGACTCCAGGAAGGTGTTGGTTGCAGCTTCCTGTTTGTTGAACAGAAACCAGAATGTTATCAGTCCTCTATTGTTACTTCTACCAGTGACCTGAACTTTTTTTTTTTTTTTAAAACGTCATCACTTCAGTAACACTGTGAGCTGGCCTCCAAAAGAATGACTTATTTTTAGAAGAAGAAAAAAAAGTGTACACATGTTAAACTCTCTGAAATGTGTTATAATACACTCATTATACATTTTCTGAATACAAAGGTCCAAACTCAGAGCTGCAGTATCTCCAATGTCAAGTTACAAAGCCACATTTAAAAAAAAAGAGAGAGAGAAAAAAGCAGCATTGCTGGTTATCGACGCTTAATTCACATTCAAACATTTTCATCCAATTTATATGTTTTACATCTCTAGAACTCTAATTTCCCAACATTTCCTTAATTTGGGGCTGGCTACTGATGAGAAAATGGAGCAGTAGAAGCAGAGTGCTGTTTATCTTGGTGGCTGTTAATGCCGCGCTTCCTCGGTTTACAGATGTCTCTTTTTAACCCTTGACGGAGCTTCCAAGATGTCATCGAGTCAGGACACTGACGGAACTGCAGACAATGGCTCGTTCACCAACAGCGCAACCTTTCAGCTTGATTTAAAAAGCACACAGATACTGCACTTTGTGATGTGCAAATCTGGAACTGTTTCTTTAAACGAAGAAGGCTCTCTGGATAATGTATTTGTAAATAAGAAACAGACAGTTTGTATAAACTAGTAGTAGTGTAATACTAAACATGTTCGGTCTTGGTTCAGTTAAAGCATTTGTTCTGAAAGTCCACGATGTCTCTTCTTGTTCCTCCTTATCTTGTCTGATTCTAACCTTTTCATGAAGCTGGCCGTCCTGAGGGCAGTCCCGAGGGGAATGTACGATGGTCCAGTGTCTGAATTCTCGATGTCACGTGGTGGTACCCCGTCGGCCTCGGCTCGCACCTCTCCCACCAAACAGCCCGTCAGAAACCTGCACCAGTCTGGATTTAGTCTAGCAGGTAACTCTACACATGGGGTGAGCCCAGCTCTTTAAAACAACGACCATTCATATATTATATTAGTGGTTCTCTTATTTAATTTACACAGTGTTTGTACGCGTCAAAGAAGGACCCGTGCATGTCTCCCGCTCCAGCGTCTCTCTCCTGTTCAATCTCACTCAAACAGCCTTCAGTTCATGCTGTTAAGTTGGTTATTGTTTATGTTTGTTTTTTTAACTTATTTTTCTCCTTTTACACTGACACTGTGTCTGTTGTCTGAACTGCTGCCTCAAGATCCAGTCAATGTTATAAACCGTAGGGGACATTTTACTGGCCTCTCTGGAGTCCACTTGTCCCCTTGAAGGGAGTTGTTATGAGTGATCCTGTGGTTAAGCATTTCCGTCCCGATGGCAGTGGTCTCCATTCCCAGGTCACGGCGTGGTTTGATGTGAATACAAATGAGGCAAAATCACATTCAATGACCCTGGCATTTATTAAATCGCAACCTATTTGAATACCATTGTAAGACTTTGGTTCATCATGTTTTTGTTATACAAATAAACTCAACTGAAGGGACGGGTACAATAAATCCCAAAAAACCTCAACCATCATATGTGTTTTAGTAGATTTGGTGATGCAATACATCACTAAACAACTTTATGTTGTCTTTTTTCTTTTATTGGGCAACCGTGCTTGTATTTGTAGTACTTTAATTCTGAATAACAATAAATACACCACCAGTCAAGTGTGTGCGCTCACTCAGCCAGTGTGGATAATTGTCTCCAAACTTTTGTCAGATGTTGTTTTTACACGCTGCACACTCAGTGGCTTGGGACTGTAGATAAAAAATCTTTTTTTTAACTCTAACTAAAAGTTTTTGCTTTTGTTGGATATCCTTTACTTATCTTGCTAATAATTAACCTCCAAAAAAAATGTCCATTAAATCACGACGGCCTCCTATACAGAGCCTTAGAACTCAAAAGTAAAATCCCTTTGAGGTTCTTTTGGACATCTTGACCTCTAATTACGACATCTTTAATAGATTAAGCTGCAATAAAAACCAAATATTCCTGAGAGATACACTCATTTGAAGTTGCACTGCCTAGATTTTGGCTTAAGGCTTGAAACGTACAACAGTTTCAGTCCAGGCATCTGGACACGGTCTGTTTGGAAGGCCTGTCTAATAGTATTTTTGTTAGACATCTGTTCCATTATGCAGAGCTGCAGAGTGACAGTCCTATTGTGCCCATGTGTCAGGTCAATACAGGATTATCTTAAATTTGACAAATTAATGGTTAGAATTTTTTTTCTTTTTGTGAAACTATCAAATACTGACACTTAAGACTTGTGATAAAATCAGTCGTTCCGCTGTTTTACTGTATTTTACATGGCAACCATCACTAATTCTGTGCTCACTGACAGACTAAACAAACCCATGTGTAACCTTAAATTACTCACATCAGCCTTGTTTAATTAGACAAGACCGCTTCGGTTTGTGCTGTGGTGCTGGCTGTCTTTGCAAACACATATATGAAATGATATAAAAAGGGTATAGAGTGGATTTTGGCTTTCTGGCAGAATTGAACTACCTGTCTTTACGAAGCGTCACTGTTTGTTTTGCATCACTAAGGATAAAACAAGGTGACTTTTGCTGGAAAGAATTTCCAAATGTGAGTTAATGTATTTTAAAAGGAGTGAGGCTGCTCCTCGTTTCCCAGGCTTTGTAATAGTTATGTGTTTGTGTATTCTGGTGTGTGACCATATGGCTGCATACTCTCAGAATGAGTCTGCCTCGTGTCTGTTTTAGTTTTTCCTGGGTTACCACCTGCAGAGCTGATTCACTTCTCTAGAAGGAGAGTGGACTGATTGTTTAATTCAACAAGTTGTTTCATAGTCTTGACATTCTTTTTTCCATTTAGTGGAAATACTCACTGATCACTTCTAGCAGACACTCTGACTCATCATTTGGAAAGATCGTTGTATATGCCAAACCTAAATGCCTTTTGTGAACATACTAATACCACTGTATGTGGTACAAAGTGTGCTTTAACCTGCATTACTCTGTCACTTAAGTGACACATACTGTAAAACATAGATAGCAGTGTGTTTTAAAAGAATCTCCATTGCCTGGAAAGTAATACTGTGAGTGTTTAAGATCAGTGATTATGTCATATAAGCGATTATGCGGAGCTTAACTCTGAAGGGAATGATAAATACTATCACTGGTGTAAGCGGCAGTGTGCTCGTTTTGTGCAGCAGTTTGATCTTTGATCCTGTCTGCCTGCACCTTTACATAAATCACAGCAGCACTGAGGTTCTGCTGCAGCAGAGGCTCTGCCACACTGGCATATGTAGGAATATCTCAAGTGAAAGTTGTATCAAAAGTAAGTTTGTCTAATTTCATGAAGAGTTTAATAACTTTCCCATGATGTGTGTTTATTCTAGCATGGCATCTCGTATAGTTTCAGCAGAAATTACGTTTTAAAGAGGTTATATGACCCAGATCAAGACTGTGCTCACACTTGGAGTGTTCGGCATTTCGCCATTAACTAAGTGGAAGAGCTCATGGAGATCTAAAACTTTCCAGCCTGATTTGTTCCAGCCCTGTGATCTCCCACATGTAAGAAATAGTTGTTTAAGGCAGGAACAGAAACAGCAGACACGATGATGTGTTAAAAATATGCAAAATTGTTTGTGCCAAGTTGAAATGGGGTTCTGAGTCCATGTGCTAAGTTTGGTTTTGGTTGTTGAAAGTGTTGCTGTGATACAAACTAAACTGTTAATTCTTCTCTGACAAACTCAATTAAAAATATGTAAATGCTCTTTTCATCCTACTTTCCTTGTGTTCTCCATGTTCTACTCTTTATCGTTCCCTCTTTGTCTCCCTTTCAAGGTCCCCCCACCCCAGAGGACGTCCCCATTCGGCCTGCTGGCCGGCGTATTGTAGTGCCCCCTGGTGGTCGTTCCAACATCACGTCTCTCAGTTAAACAGCAGGAAGATGAGGAGATGTTCCCGGATAGTAACAGCCAGGGTGCAAAATTGAGGGGTGGGTTGGGGGGAGTGGGGTAGTAGAAGGGAGGAAGATGAAATGCAGAAGACCATGATTAGTTAAAAGTTTAAAAAGCAAAACACTGAATCCTCATGCCTTACCTGTCACAATGGTACTATGCTCAGATGAGAATTGTATCCCTTTTCCTGGAGAGTATGGAAGCAGTTAAGGATTCCCACTTAAGATGATTTATCATTCTTAGCCTCACTTCTTCTCACTGCAGAATATACAACACCCACAGGGAAAACCATGTTCTTTTGGAAAATACATCAGTAAAACCTTACACCATCACATCAAACCACAAAGACACAAGCTGTAGTCTCAAAGGAAAATGGATGCAGATTTTTCTCAGAATGATGCTGTTGTTTTTTCATCCTGTTTGGCTTTTAATGTCAGCCCCTCTTCAGTAGCCTGGTTTCTCCATAGTCAGTAAAAACCTAACACTAGATCCCACATTAGCCATGTATTATCATGCAGTACCATTGATTAGCTCTAGGTGGCATTGTATATATGATAGATGTAATGTTGCTTTGTGAATGATGTTGTTGCAGCCTGTTTGGATTTACTGGACCAAGCAAAATGTATTCATCAAATCTGAGAGCAGGAGTGCTGTTGGACATGGACCTGCATGGGCCACATTAACACAGGCGACGTGATCCGTGATCCTTATTCAGCTCTTCCTCTGATGTGCTTGATGAATACCATTCCCATGATATACAGTAGTTATTATTGATGTTAAAAAAAGATAAGATGCATCTGCTTGAGAAAAGACTCACAAAGAAAGGATAGAAAGAAAGAAAATTAAAAATGATTTAAGCTTTTCTTTTTCCTCAAAAGTTTAATGTCAGTTTTTATTTTCTACACTTCTTCTAAACTCATTGCTGTGTAAAAAGAACATCGCAATAAACCATCAATTGCATTTGCTTCTTGTATACTGGCCGCGCCTGAAATCATCATGACACACAAAAGTGAAGAGAAAACAATGAGAATGTGATCACAAGAAATAAGGAATAACTGTCCCTTGTAGCTCCTCATAACTTGCAATAGAGAGCTTTGCAGCTGAGGGCATCTGCAAAACATAGATGCAATGACATAATAAAAGTACAGACTTACTTTCAAATAAAAGCGCTTCAGCTTCTGCTATACTTTTTCATTCCTGACCAACTGGGCTCACATTTGAGGACAAGTGGAAGACCATCATTCCCTTGCAATCAAATCCCAACACAACCTGTTAATGAAGAGCTCAAAGCGTTCAGCAAGAAAAATAAATGAGCCCAATTCACTGGTTCTGATTGTGTTGAGGGGTCATTCAAGTTTTTTTTGTTTCTTCTCTTTAATACGTTTCTGCCCTTTCCTGATAAGGCAGAGGATTGTAGTGCAGTAAGGGAGGCTTTTTTTCGTTGTTGTTGTTGTTGCCCTGTTGGTATGCGGGGGGAAGGATTGGAAGGAGAGGCTGTTTTAATTTGGCACAAGCGGTGGTTTGTTGTATTTATGTTAGTTTGACAACCTTTGTTACTGTTTTTAAAGTTTGTTTGATTTTTTTTTTACTGTTGTATCAAAACCCAGAGATGGCAGGTCAAAATTAAGGCGTGAAAGTATGATTTGTTTCCTGAATAAACACGAGTTGCAACTGACATCTCTTGTTTCATGTGGTTGTTCCACCTCAAGATACACATATTACAGATCAGCACTGATTTTTGTTCATTAACATCTCCCCAATTAATATATTTTCCCAGCTCATAGATTTTACATTTCTTTCAATAAAGGGTGAAAGCACTTTTAATGAGACAATTTATTGCAAATGATAGGACAGTGCTGGACAGTCCAAAATTTTTTTTTCTGTAAATATTCATTAAAATTTGAATAATCGCTTGTATTATTTCTAATCAGTTTGCAACACTGTATTGCATGAACGTAAGCACTATTATTAAAACAAACAAAATTGTATTTCAATATTATAGTATTTGTATTTTAATTAAACGTTTGAATTAGGAGCTTTTTTAAAAACCTAAATGTATACATGCTCACATAAATTAATTCTCAAATGCAAAGACCTTTGCGAAATAGCATTAGGATTCCTTTTTTAAAGATTTTGGCAATACAAGGCACGTTTATTTGTATAGCACAATTCAACAAAAAGGTGATTCAAAGTGATTTACAGAGACATTAAAACACCACATAAATAAAAAGCACGATTTAAAATGTAAATAAAAGAAAGAAAAAAGAACAATAGATAAAATCAGTGGTTAAAATGTAATCAAGTTTTGAAACTTAAGCTTAAAAGTAAAACAGTGTGGATTTGTGTCTTTTATTCAAATGCAGTGGAGAACAGGTGAGTCTTTAACCTGGATTTAAATAAACTAAGTGTTTCAGCTGATCTGAAAGATTGTTCCAGACATGTGGAGCAGAGAAGGTGATGAAACATTTTGGAGTACAGTGTCTTTTTTTTTTAACATTTCTTTAAGATTTCTTTGTTTTAATCTCTCAAAATTAACTCTGTAAAACAGATGTGTAACTTTTTTTGTTTGTTTGTTTTATAGATTAGAGGTGACAAAAATCGACAACACCTGATAATATAAACTAATTTTATCGTCGATATTGTTGAAAGAAAAAACTTAACAGAGTGAGGTATCTTTTTTTCTTCCTTCCTAATTCTGCTGAGAATTGCATGGTTAGGATTGGGGCGTCAAGCCACTGCACGTGTTTTCCAACAGAGTGAGACATCAAATCCATTTCTATCTCTGCTGAGAGTGACACATGCGCAAAAAAGAGAACAGGGCCAAGTAAACCACATGGCAGCGACCGACGCAGCACCACGGCGACAAGCCGCAAAATTAATTAAAACTTATTTAAGTGTCCATCTTTCTCGTCTTTTATTATGAATTAGCAGATCATTTAAACAACCATCACGCAAAATGTAAAAGCTGTGAGCTAGATAAGATTGCACATGAGATCCATAATCCAATTAGTCAACAAATCGTTTCAATAGTCATGACTAATCGACGATTGTAAAAGTCTTAGTTGCAGCCCTATTATGGATATATGTAATTCTGCTGCAAAATTATGCAAATGCAAATGTAACTATCCATTCTGTACGCAGGGGTTGTGGATTCTTACGTTTCTGAAACAACAGGTTCTCAAACAGCATAACCTTTAACTGTGTTTTTTCTTAAATGAGGTTTATAACAGCTGCAAATTCCTCGTTGTGTTAAATTACATATTTCATCCATGGCACAAGAAAAAAAATGAATTTTATAAATGAACCTGTACAAGCCTCTCACAATTACAGTACTTCAGGTGAACCACAGATCTGGTACACCTTATAATAACAAAATGACCTTTGAGGAATATGCACTTCATCAAAAGAAAGGTCTTGCTGACAAATTTGTTTCTGAAGCTTGTTACTAAACATAATATGATGTCAGAGTTATCAGGTAATGGTGGGAAACTTAACTCATTAAATGCAGGCACTGTATAAACCTGGTTTACTTACCAACCTCAATGCAAATGTGATATTTGACTCTTATCTGCACACAAGCTGCATTCATCAGTTTCCTTTCTTCTTCACCGAGCGTCGTGAATCTTATGGATTACAGTAGATGTCTTGTTTTTACTCGTATTATTTGCTGAGGTTTGCTGCTTATCTGTGTTGATGTTTAAGCATTTATCAACTGCATATCCCTCCCCCGGTTCATCCATTAATGTGGAAAAGTGCTGTCTCAGCTCAGTCTGCTGTGGAAAGGGCCTGTGCCCTCTAGATGACTTTGGGGAAACAGTGGCGTAAAATGTGTAAACTATGGATCAGTGTGGGTGAGAAAAAGGAAATGGGAAAAGCTAGTACTGCCTGTCGGTTTCAGCAACTGTAAAGACAAATTTGGATTTTCTGCCTCTCCATGCATCATACGTAAAATGTGTTAAATGTTTGCCCTCTGGTTTCAGTTGTATTTTACGTGTTATGAATTAATTCATGCTGTGACTATCCATCTTTCTGCTCACATTTGTGGTATTATTAATCTTTCAACACTTGGAGGCAGTATTGCATTTTTTTTTTTTTTTTTGGTGGACAGCAGCAAAGCATTTTCAAATCTGTCCCACTTCACTTTTAATCAAAATCAATAACCGTATGATAATTCGGTAATGAATAAACTGAAATGAACCACAAGACACAGCCATGATGCTTCTGAAAAAAGAAAGTTATTATTTAAGGCACACCTCAATAGTCTCAACTCCATCACATCTGATTACAGTAAACACAGTGACGACTGAAGGACAACAAAATCTTAACACAGGTGAAATTCACACATGTGGAACAGTTTTCTTCCCGACTAAATTACTTTTTAAATAAACATTTTTACGTAATGGTGTTACCAGGTTTAGATGATATTTGTCAGTTACTTTCATTTAGGATCACATGTTTACTGATTATTAATTTTATGCAGTAAACACGCCCCATTTTGGTAAACATTACCAAATATTATCCGCACCAGGTAAACCAAAAGATGAGTCCACCCGTTTATCTATCCTACGATTCACAAAGGAGGCCACCTTTTGAATCTGAAAAACTACATCAATGACAGCAACAACAACATCAGCAACATAAAGGTAAGTCTAAACATTTTATCAGTGTTCAATAAAAAAGTGTCAACACTGATGACTTTAGAGAATTAGGTATATTTTAAATGTAAGTACAAGTCTCCATAGGGTTTAAGGGATTGATTCTTATTAGAACTGGATAAGACTAAGGTCAATGAAACAATGAGGCATCAGTAGAAATCTGTTTTTTACTTACTGATTGTGAGAAAAAGCTCAGGTTTTCATTTCATGCACATACAGGAATCAGCTGCGTGTCACATCTGTGGAATAAGGCATCCCTCAGCAGTCTTCAGAGAAAAGTGTTGCTTTTTGAGTTTTTTTTTTTTTTTTTTCTTTTCTGAGGGAGTCTAATCTCAGAGCATGAGTCCTGGCTGTTGCTTCACCTTGTAGTTATTTGTACGGAGCACGAATTTAGATTAGTGTTGACTATCATGCCAACATTTATGCAGAGACAGATTGAAAATAGTCACTTCATCTGGTGGCACGTGATAAATGTAACAGATATTTGACAAAAACACATTCCAGTGTAAACAATAATTGAAAAAAAAGGAATATTGTCCAGGACTTTCCTCAATCCACCACATAAAGCCATTGCCAAGGGAAGAATTGTTTTACTCACAGCTTTAGAGTTTTTGTCTCTCAGTGCATAAATGCTACAGTTAATGAAGAAGCATGTGCAAAGCTATGTCCAGTGCAGAACTAACATCTACCATATACCTTTTTTATTTGAAGACAGTTACTCATTTGCAGGTTGATGAAAATCTTAGCTCAAAGTGTCCTGAAAGGAGTTTGATTAAAAACTCAGCATACTTCATATTTCCCAAAGATTTCAAATGCATCTGGGAGGCTTGATTAAAAAGCTCTATATAAACTTCAAAAGTCATTAATGAACCTTGATCGTTATTTCAAATCCAGTGTTTCCTGGCTGAAATTTTTTTTTTATTTTTGGCAACATCTGCCACCGACTAACCGGGTATATTACGGCAAAGCCATCAACTAGCCAGCAAAGCTACGTATAATGATCACTGCAGTCTTGTGTCTGTCATGATAAAGCGGGCCACTCATGCTCAAGCCCACAGTTCAGCTCTTTTAATTCAATATTAGATGAATGTGGGGGGTTTCTTTCCTCATTTAACTGAATTAAAATATCAGTTTTTATTATAGGTTTACTGTCATGCTTGTATACTATGCCATGTGGATCACATGGAAAACGGCCATCTACCCAAGTTTTCACCAGCATGATGCTACTAGTCTACCGCCCTAATTTTTACATTTTTAGTAGAACTGCAGAATTAAGTTAGATTTAAATAACTACGATCAACCAGAAAATTCATCCTGTTAAAAATCAGCATCCTGCTGCACATTTTGGTCTCAGGTGCATTCAACCCACTGTGCAGATTCTTTATTCTCTTTTTTTTTTGTTTGTTTTTTGGCAACAATCTGGCTTTCTTCTCACTTAGGCATTCAATGGAGCACACCTAAGAGCACCAGAGTGATACAAGGGAGCATGAAATAAGCAACTCTCCGCTGAGAGCTGATCCTTTTGGTAACAGCAAAGGGAGGAGTCTGACATGGCTGCTGCTCAATTAGTCCACGTCGCTCCAGCAGCTCAGGATTTCTTGACGTGACTTTTTGCAAGTGAACTGTGATGCACAAGTGCATACAGTGTAGTGTTTGTACTGGCTATTAATTCTATGTCCCTGCAGCACTTAATAGCCAGTACAAACACTGGCTATTAAGTGCTGCAGGGACATAGAATACAGTTCTGAGTGCATGTACCATTAGAGCAAAAAGGTGTGTAAGTTGCTGTTCGACAAGCAGGTGCAGTGATGAGGTGGGGATCTATGATCATGTGGTCTATCCTGATGAATAGGTAGCTGGCTCAACGTTGTTGTTCTGTCCATCTTCTATAGCCTTGTTCTTCTCACTTACAGAGAGCTCAGAAGAGTCCGCCACTGCCTTCCTCGACCTGTTGAATGAGGAATACAAACATTTTAAGCAGAATGTAGAGAAAGGATAGCAGTATATATTCTATATATGTAAAATATTTATATTCCACTATTATAATACTCCACATATTCCACATATAATACTAAAGGTAGTCGTTACATGTAAGGCTCATATTACTAAATAACTTTGAATAATAGTTTATTTTTATTTAAAAAAAAGTCTCTTTTTCTTTTAAAGCTTAATTTAACAACACTGTCAACATCAACAACACTATAACTGTTAATGCCACAATACCAATTATTTTTGTATTTTTTGGGGGTCGCAGGAGGAGTCACGAGCTGCCTTACTTTTCTCTGTTGAAGACAATGAAGTCTCTCTGGACATTATCCAAACGCTGCTGCAGCTGCCCGTTCTAAGGAAGAAATAATAATAATTCAAAAAGCAATTCAAAAAAATCACTTTAGGCAGTTTGGCAGTTTATGATTATGATTTAATGGTTTTAGTATCACTGTCACTTATATTATCCTCTAAATAACAAAAACTTATGCACAGTAAAATGTATAATATATAATATATATATAATCCAAGATGCTCACAATTCCTGAATGTATCACATTCAGCTTCTTTACTATGATATTGTTTGTTGAAAATGACCTAACTTTGAAGGATGCTTATGCTCTGATTATAGGCAGACAGGGGTTTTCTCACTCTTTCAAGAAGGTAATGAGGAAAAAAGATCTTACAGATAAATCATCATTATCTCCCTGTACTCTGAGTGAATGTGTATAAGGGAGACAAACTAAGATGCAAAATACAAGAGAGAAAAGTCAGATTTTCAGTTAAATTCCCAAATATAACCTAAATTACATTTTCCCCCAAACAAATATCAAAACAACCCTCTAGATTTTCAAAACATCCTAACTTCACACATTCACCAAACATTTCCATCGTTTGTGCGTCTAAGGGCATATAGCCTTCATGTTTAATAAAGGCATCAAACATGTTGTCTCACATACGATGTGCTACTTCTCTTCAAAACTCTGTTGGACTGGCCCTAAAAACCATGAACTGGGTGAAATCTAGCCCAGAGCACACGGCACAGCAGAGAAGGTTCACAGCTGCTGTCACAGCAGGACAGATGCCACCGGCATCCTAAAACTGGCAAGTAATTGTAAGGCAGAAATAAGAGAAGAGGCTATTGTCTTATCGTATTTCTGTAGAATGTCTTTGTTAAGCACCTTCTGTATGGCTCTATCTGAACTCATTTACTTCCTTTTGATTGATGGCCATAATATCATACCATTGTCGTGGTCATGCTTCTGAAACTTGTTAACTGACAAAAGTTGTTGAGCTGAATCTCTATCTACTGCAGCGTATTTGCATCAGTTGTCTAGTACTACTTTTTTAAGTACAGACCTTCATAAAAAAAAGAACAACTTTGATTCTTAACTTTAGGTCAATTTCTATTTTTGAAATGTTACAGTCTAGATGAAGATCATGCCATAGTACAGAAACTGCTTTATAACAGATTGTAATGAAGATTGTTTTAAAATATTGGATCTGGTAATTGATCTTTCTTTTTTGTTTTTGACCAAATATCACAAGCATCACGCAGCAGATCCCAATATTTGTCTCTCATGTATTAATTTTAGCTTCAAGGTTCCGTATTGGGCCCCCTTTTCTTGTCAAATGCTTCCCTTAGATAGATTTAGTTGGTCCATAGAAGCTACACAACTAACAACAATTCGTCCATTCAAGTTCTCCCGAACTGCCTTAAAGATGTATATAAATATGTGGAGACTTAATACATTTATACCAAAATAAAACAGAGATGATCTGGAGAACCCAGTGCAAACAACTTATTAGATTCTTGCTTCCACTCTGGAAATTTTAGTCCTAGTTGAGCATTATATCCTGGATTTTATTGTTCAAACATATATATTTAACATATGCTGTTATATGTTATATATGCTTTTAACAGGATTAATTACTTTATATATTTATGAATTTAAGATGATTGAATTTGTTTATATTCCATTTTTATTGTAATTATATTTATTGCTGATTTTAATGATTAGTGGGTATACAGCCCTGAAGTTGTTTTGAATGTGCTGTTGAAAAAGATCTTTATTAGAGATGTTTTAATACCATTTATTTAATTCCAATAACAATTTTAACATCTAGCTTTGGGTATCAGAAGATACTGATACTTGACTAATACCAGTGAAAAATTTTAATTAAGAATTTTCAATTTAAGAAATCCAGGAATTAAACTTAATTTTCAGCCATAAATAAGTACACAAAAAGTCATTTATACTTATGAAGTATTATCAGTCAGTTTCGTAGGGTTTGGGGAGCACTTGCAAACAGACATTTCTGACCAAAAACTACCGTAGCTCCAGATGTTTTCTGACCTTGAAAACTACCGTAGCGCCAGATGTTTTTTTCCTTGAAAACTACCATAGCTCCAGATGTTCATTTAAGCAGTGAAATCCAGCAGGTTCAGTGACAGACTCCAGCTGGTCCTCCAGAACAATGAATTCTACAGTTTTGTCCATCATTGCTCTGGTTTCTAGCTTTCTTTGAGGAATTTCTCCCATCTCTGAAAAGCTAATGCCAGAGATTTCTGCTGTGGTTCATCCATCTTTTACTTTGACTTTGACTTTGACTTTTCCTTTGACAGCATGAGTTTTCCTGGTGGGATTTTCCAACCTAAAATAATGCCATACTGCCAACATAATACTAATGCTGGATTGCTAACTTATTCCAACAACTGCTGTCCCACTGCTCCTCCACCTGGTGAGTCAAAACAGGAGGTTGTATGGCAGTATTACAAAACCTCCTATGCTGGCTTTTAGAGCAAGAAGAAAGAATTTACATATTTTTCTTCTTTTTCTTTTTTTTTTCAATGGCACAGACAAATCGCATTGGTATACTTTAATTTATTTCATCACTAAGAAGATATTCACTTCTTATAATTAGAAGATTCCAATGTTTGGAATGTGTTAAATGTTGTTAAAATGCCTATCACACTGTCTTTATCAGAAATGATCGTTTTTTTGAACACTGAAAAATATTCTTTATCTTTCAATCATATATCTTTTTTTCTTTCCTGCTTGCCTCGGTCACATTGTGACGCCGTCACATTGATTTGGGTGTCGATAAACATAACTTTTTATTTCTGCACTGTATTTAGCACATTATGGCATGACATGTATTATGGATATGTATGTGTTTGTGCAGTAATGTTTGTGTTCCACTGAGCAAGGGACATAAAGGAGGGACGCCCCTTTAAATCGTGAATTCCACGTGACTCTGAAGCCCGCACACCTGTGATTATTTAAATGAAAGACAGCTGTGTAGGAGAGAAGAGAGAGAAGTGGCGTTGGGAGACAGGGCATGGAAGATGGTCGTGTGGCAGATGTGGTGACAGGAGTAGGCTGCAGCCACCAAATCCAGGGTCCTTGTGCGGGGATATCACGCAGTCCACCACCACAGGGCAGCCGAGAAGACCGCCCCACCCCGTCCCGCCCTTCTACAGGTAAACGCTGGGAGGAGCGGAGAACTTCGAACTGCGTCCAAGTCGAGGGTGGATGATACTCTGAATACTCTGCGGAACCGGTGAGAGCATTTCAGTTTGTTGGTATTTTTGGAAGTGGTACACCACTAGGCAAAGAATGCTTGTTTTTTTTTTTCTGTTCTTTCTTGCTGGTGGTTTTTATGTTTTTGTGACGTTCAGGATCAGCTGCTTCCCTACTGTTGGACAGGCAGGAGATGGACTCTGCTTTCATGCGAAGTTGATCGATCTGGATAGATGGACATGGACAAAGGAGGTAGATTCACATGGGATTCACAGTTGTGTGGGTGATTTGCTGACGTTATTATACACGGCGTCTTATGCATTCTGGCGTTAAACAGAGTGGAGTGTCTTTTCTGGTGGAGCTCATCAGTCTTTGCTGAGCTTTCTCAGGACCCCCGTGTGTAAGTGGTAACTCAGTCCTTTAAGGAAGTTATTGGGCCGATTGTTACGCTTGTTTGTAAAACTTCTGTTGTCACTGAATAATTTACTGATCATTGGTGGATTATCGAAATGTGCTGTACTGTGTGTATAGATTGGTATGTTGATGATCAAAGAATGAGAAAGTCAGAGAAGAGTGGCCTTGTGGTGAGACCATAAACCTGCCTTAAATGTTGTCAGTTTACGGTTTGGGTTTTTTTTTTTTTTCTCCATCAGTTCTCTCTTCTTTCTTTTATTGGATTTTTTTTTTAATAGGCTAATTGCCTATTATTTATATATATATATATATATATATATATATATATATATATATATATATATATATATATATATATATATATATATATATATATACACACACACACACACACAAACAAACTTTGGACCATAAGAAATGGTTTCTCTTGTAATCCAGCAGAGGGCACTATCGTATTGAGCGTCCTTGAATGATGAATATGACACACAAGTGCCTATAAAATGAATGAATTTGTGTGTATAAATAAAAAAAAAATATATATATTAATCTTTTCCACTCAGGTTGCATTTTAAAATCAAAAACTAAAAATGCTTGCAGTAACTGCTATTATAGAAATTCATCAGCTTAATTACAAAACTGTCAATTTTTTTTTTTTTTTTTTTATTTATTAAAAAAAAAAAAGCAGTTTCAGGGGGCTACTTATGTAATGTCCTGGGACACTAAGTTAGAAAGTTTGCAATTTACAGCATTGTATTTAGGCTTAGGTTCTGCCATCACAACATGCATCACTCCTTTTTGGAGACATTTGATCCCTCAAATGTCTCCAAAAGTCAGGGAGATAAGAGTAGATGAGGAGAGGGACATATACTGTAATTGTGTGTGTGTGTGTGTATGTGGTTGACATGTTGGCAGCGCTGTCGAAGGAGTCTCAGGAAAATGGAGTGCAAAGGTCGAAGAGGAGAAGATGAAAATGAAAAGAGAAGAAGCCGAATGTGCAGAAAGAAGTCAGAGCAGTAGCAGCGTAATGAGTAAAAAGCATACTGGGGCGGACATAAGGGCGACGTTCTTCATTTAATATTGATCTGATATGCTTCAGCAATGCTATACACACATCCCCCTCACTCTTCTCACACACAAGCACTCGCTTTCATTCTTCTTTTGAACGCATCCATCACAAGTGGCCCCCACAGGCCCTCGGTTGAATGGATACGTTAAAGCCTGGCACAAACACAAACCAATATTTATAGACGGTAAAGCAAGTATTCTCCCTGACTGACAGAAGAAAGGATCAGCACACGCTGCAAAATATGATGCTAGAAAATGCAGTTTGGTGACCTCTAAACAATAAGAGTTGCATTTTAGATGGGAAATTTTATATACTCTAATAATGAGGCTAAAAAAAAGACTCAAACTCTTTGTTTCTGGTGGTCTGCGTGTGAACTGTTGCTTCATCTGTCTCCATAAATGTAAAAATGTGTTTTCCAGAAAGGCAGCTATCATTATTTCATTAGAGTAGCCGGTCTCTCTCTGCCTGAATGGGGGATGACAAATTTTGTCTAACTGCACTCTGATATACACAGTCTAGTCTCCGCATGCAGCTGTCAGCTTTCATAAAACATGGTGCACTTCAGGCCAGCTCTGACTTCTAGCTGTAAGCTGGGGGGTTATAGGCTCTGGAGTCCAGACCACCAAACGGCTTCATTTCTACCAGAAAGGACTTGTGTGTTTATTGTGCCAAATTACAGACAGTGGAGCAAATGAACTGATATTGTATAGTGATGGCTTACGTCAGTATGTATTCTAGTTTTGGAGCTCACTATCTGATTTCCCTTTTTTGCACTCTCATTTGGAAGATCAGAAGATAAATTTCTGGGCCTGAGCCGAGAAGTTATTGTGGCTGCTCCCTGTTGCACCATTCATTTAGGTCTTGCTCTGTAAATACCATTTACCCCTGGCAGAAAAGACTACAGGGATACTAGATGTTCTCACATGCAGGTTTTCAGTTACTTTTTTTTCCCCCCCAATTCGGCAGCTCCTCGATGATGCAAGTAAACATGTTTTAATGAAAGGTCTTTTAAGTAACATTTAGCTTTACCAATGGAACGGTGTTGATCAGCTTCACTTGCTGTACAAAAGCACAGTCCCTATCTTTGAGTTTGCAATGTGGATTTTCCTTCTCTCCTTTCACAGAGGGGATCAAATTAACCTTTCAATGCTTTGTGTTTTTTTTTTTTTTTAGAAAATGTATAGAAGACAGCAGCTAATTTATGTGCAAATAAAACAGTGGGCAGATTGCATTATTATTCTGGTCTGTACATACAGCTCCCAGGGATATTGCTGTTGCCACATAATTTGATAAAGGTGAGGAATGATGCAGCTGTACAGTATGTCCTCATCTTTGTGACTCCAGACACAACAACATTAAGATCAACTTATCACATGTAACTTGGTTAAATGTAGCCAGTGGACAGCTTTCTTTAATGAATAATGAGCACTAAGAGGGGAAGAGGCTTAAAAGTGCTGCTTCAGTGAGTCCTCGGGGACTAAACATGCTCTTAAAATTGAGCAGTTATGTTTAGATCTGCATTTTCTAAAATGCATTAAAAAAAAACGGATTCGTTTTAATGAATTTACCTTTTTTTTCCTAATTCTTTTTTAATTTTTTTACTTTGTGCAGATTTTAAGTAGTCAATGAAGTTGTGAAGCACAACCTCTCTTCCTCTATTAACAAGAAGTTAACATGTCTGAGAACCTCACCTGTGGGGACCCATCAGATCCCTGATCTCTGGTCTTTCTAGCGAGCCTTTTTTTCTTCTTGTGAAGGGGTTTGGACTCCAGGATCATTTCCTCCAGCTCAAACGTGGGATCACAGTTTAGCCTTCGCCTCTGAAGAAATCAAAACAGATGCACATCTCAGTAAAAGGAAGGAGGATGTTATTATATATATATATTATTATACATACATGTTGCAATGTGAGGAAAACTGCTCAAACTATCCAGTATCTTTGTTGGATAAATGATTCTACACAACTTTAATGTAGAGTGTCTGCTCTTGCATGTAAATAACTCTTTCACTGTCATGGTTACTCTGGAAAACCCTGTTGCAAGTGTAACATGTAAATCAGCGTTGAAAGATCTCTCAAGTCAGTTTTTCTCAGTGGAAAAGGCTCTCTTAAGGCACAAGCAACAGATATGATCTTAATTATCCCTAAAAGCAGGAGATGGGCTTTAATAAGCAGACTGAGACACTATTCAGGTCTCCATCGATCCTTTCCTCTCTCCTTCTCTTCCACGGTGCCACCGATTTTGAAAGATACTTGCTGCTCTGCATAAAATTACACTATCACTAAACAATAATGGTGACTGTTAAATTGCATTTTCTAAAACGATACAGGTGAGCTTTAAATTGTTGGCGCATTACATTGTTGTGCAGTTATAGTCTTCTTGTCTTATAAAACGGTGAGATCTGTTGATGGCTGTCATCACGGGTTTCCAGCGACGCTAAATTGGAGAAGCTACTGTAAGGGGGCTGTCACAGCTGGACATTGCACATCGGCTTCCCAGCCAAGCGGCTTGACTTCCTGTCTCATGTTATCATTACATACAGGAACTGTCTCCACTCAACCTGTCATGAGGACACAGACCACCTGCAGAACTGCTGATTGACACGTGCTTGCTTTCTCTGCTTCTGGCAAACACAGATATACATACAGTGGTAGTAAAACGGCAAAATACAAACAAATGTAGTCTGCTCATAGATTACAGACCCATTTTGATGTCTGGGTGTTTCTGGAATAAAGATTTATCTCTGTTGTCGTTGTTGCATAATACATGCTGCACTTAACCCAAATCGGCAGGATTGTCCAGTGCAGCAGGCGGTTTCCTACGAATCTTTTCACGCAGTAGGTGTGCAAAGATTCAACCCAGCAGGGGGTGTTGTGTACTCCATGACCGGAAACGACTGGATGAGGATAGGCTACTTGTGGCTATAATTCTGTGTCCACATCTTTGTCCTCTTGAGGCAAAAGTCTTGGAGAAGTGAGTTTGAGAGAACAGCTGAAAGAGGATTATTTAAAGGTTTTTTTCTGCTCTTAGATTTAGAAGAAAAAAATCCTGTCCAGTCTCCAACAATACAAGGACTTTTTTAATTCATTTCTCTACAGATGACTTCTTTATGAGCCAAATGTGTAAAGGGAGATTATACATAATCTGTTTAGCATCATAATATAAAAGATATTGAAATGGAGAAAACATTAAATTCTATGCACATGTGAACATTTTGTTGTGTAGCACGAGGCACTGCCCAGTTTTTTCCTGATACTCACATTGGGAATAAAGCCTGGAGGAAGCTGCTTGCTAAGCACAGCATCCCAGTTGACGTCTGACATGAAGTCCAGGTCCTGTAGCTCTGCTAGACAGGAAATTCGCTTCTGGGCATCTATGCACAGCAACTGAAGGAGAGAAAAGGATCAGACTAAGCATGATTGTCCACAGGGTGGCAAAGCTAAAACGTCTGAGGCAAACGCAACATGTGTTGGCCTTTAAAGATGGTCTGGGAACAAGGACATAGTCGGTGTGCAGGATACAGGGGAAAGGACACGAGAGTGGAGGGACTAGAAATAAAAGTTTAACAGGGGGAGTAGATGAGGGAGGGAGGGAGGGAGGAAATTTAAATGCATATGGAAAGCACATGGTGGTGATGAGGTGAATTCAGTAGGTTGTGAGGCATGAAAGATGAAGGACAAATATATTGGGCATGGAGTTCTCCCTTTCATTCTCACTTTCTTTTCATCTTTCTTTTTCACACACACACACACACACACACACACACACACACACACACACACACACACACACACTCCTGTTCACTGGAATGCCAATGAGCTTCGAACAGTCTGAGCACGAAGCAATGCAACAGTTTGACTGCAGTGGATTGTTGCCAGGAAAAAGAGAAAAAAGGGAAGAAAAAGAAACTCACAAATGCTACAACTACAGTACATCTTTTAACTCTGCAGATGGCGGAATAGATTTGTGACAGCTGACAGACTGACTTTTAAGAAAAGATTGTAAAAGCAGCAGTGTGTAGATTTTCCAAACAAATCGTGATTTTTAAACATATATTCATTGCACATAAAAGAGCGTGGTTTCTTTTTTTCTTTTTTTTTCTGCAGCTCGACATGTTTTAGAGGGTAATGGTAAACAAATGTTTTAGCACTCTAAAAAAAAAAAAAGAAAAATCTATAGTGTTAGAGGATGAAATTTCTCAGGCAACTCATACTTGTGTCATACTGTACCTAAATTCACATTCAGACTATGCCTTCCTCACTTGGTTACAAAAGACAGAGTTATGCAAATGTCAAAGCTCCTCTAGGAAAATGTCCAACACTGAAAATCAAATCGTTCCAATGAAACAATAAAACCCTAAGAGAGAGAATGTCTGTTTGCAGGTAGCTACCTATGCAGCTTGTTGTCCAAGTAAGAAATGACAGCTAAAAGTGCTTGGAGCTGCTTTGGGGTCTGGAAGACCAAGAAAACCTGTTTCTGGAGACTTGCTTTTAGGATTTCGCAAACAGCATATCATTGCTGTTTCATTGCAAGATATATTTGGGAATGTTAAGCAGACAGTAGTCAGTGGTGCTGCATTGCTCAACTGTGCATCCAAACCTGGACAAATGTGACCTTCAGAGAAGTTATCAGCGGGAACGCTTTCCTGCATCCTCACCTCTAACATCAGCACTGTAAGTCTTCAGTCGAGCATTTAAACAACCCTTATGCATTTTTTAAATATGATATGGTTTTTGCAGAAATAAGACTCCGTGCACAGGGAAAATTTCACTGGCAGTGACGAGAATAACCAATACATTTCACAGGAAAGTACGGAAACGGAAACGGAAGGAAAAACGGAAGCAAATTTAAAACTTTTCTAATGTCTAAGGTTCTCACAAACGCTCAAGCTAAATATGATTTTAAAAAAATCTGTGAATGGAGCTGAAACAGTGAAAGATACTAAAAGTCTGTCAGAACCAGAAGACTGATCAAAACTCTTTGAAATAAGAACTTAAAAACCCTTGACTGACAATCAAGGTAAAAGGAGCCATCACGAAGCACTGCCACTGCAAAGTTTCCCAAACCTTTTATTTAGACCCTTTTCCCTTTTGTTAGTCTGTCAAAGAATGAATGAAAAAATAAAAAACCTGCCAAAGATTAAGCACATTTTTAATTTGATGCCTTTTTGGAAATCAGGTTATTTTACTTGCTTAGCAGTTTGCAGTAACACATTTTGATAAGGTGTTTCTATGTATGTGAATCAGACTTTGTCTCTCTCTTTGCACTGTTATACAGTTTCGCTGTGACTCACCAGCAACCCTGAATACTGAATACTTCTGGTCTGTGATTATAATTCCTAAGCCACACTGCATGTAAAGAGATAGATAATAAAGTGACCTCCAATTAAGATTCTGGAGCTACAGATGAAAAACCGCTGTAATGTATGTATAGGTACCCTTCCCATAGGCGCTAAAGATGTCAAAGGGTAGACAACATCTATTTTGTGGTTAGAATAACATTAAAAAGAAAATATAAAGGCAATCCCCGGTAGAGAGCTGTATGGTGTTGTCAAAGACATGGAGATCATTTACCTTTCTGAGAAGAGACTTCATTTCCAAAGACCAGGCTGCTGGGTAAGAGGGATGGACCTTGTGGAACGTTTGAAGGATCTCATTAGCTGGTGTACTGGATCTCATCACATATGGTCTCTTAAATAAAGGGAGAAGAAGAGAGGGGTGGAGACGAGATGTTACAGACAACTTGTAACCATACCAAAAGATTGCGTATGGGAGGGTTTTTGTGTGTTGTAAAATGTTTGGAAAAAAACCCAAAACAAACTGATGTAACAGCCTGCTTAAACGAGGAGACAGAGTTATGGCTTCTAATAGTCTGAAAATGTGATTCAGTGAGATGTTCTCTCCATTAGGACCTTCAGAAATCGTGTCAAAAAAGGGCACAGTGTGGCCCCTTTAAGTTATTTCCATACTTTTTCCTTGTCCGTTCTCTTGATCTCGGTTTTGTCTTTGTTCTAACCTTCCTCAGACCTATTTTACACACTGATGGAGACAAACGTTGGAGAACACTGTGAAGGAAGGGAGTCCTGTTAATGTCCTTGGATTCGACAGGGGTGATCTCAATATGGAAATGCAAAACAGAAAAAAAAAAAACAATCTGTTTTTTTTTCTGTGTTCAGATTTTAGTTTGTCATTTTCTTTTTTTTTTTACCTTTTAATTCCATGCATGACAGCACTTACTTTCCAATTCAGCAGAGGCTCAAATAACCAATGAAATATTCATTGTATCGAAATGCATTTCCATTCCTTTGTTTATTCACCATACAATTTATTTGTCCATCTCTGCAGTTCCAAAGGTTTACTGTAATTGAGGAAAAAAGGCGAAGGCTGGAAAAGGTGAAATCAAGTGACAAAGACTCATTTGTGGGTTTGGAGAGAATTCAGCACCTATGCCTGCAGTTAATGGTCTGACCAGGCAGGAAATTATAGTCAGAAAGGGGAGTATAATGTGTAAATGGAAAAGAAGCAATAAAGTAGTGAAAGGTGTAGAGTGGCTTAAAAGAAAGAGCTGAAGTTGAGAAGAGACTGGAAGATGGCTAGAGGTGGATAATGGTAAGCTGGATTTCAGTTTCCAGATATTCCTGCACTTCAAACCAGGTCAGCTTTTAACACCCTGAATCTGACCTTTGCTGTATTTGCTGTACTGAAACGTGACAAGCAGAGAACAAGGTGAGAAGAAAACTCCGCAAAGGAGGGAATGAAATGAAAATGAAAGGTCTAGCAGAAGGTGAAGGTAGTAAAACGCTAGCAGAACCTTAAAAAAAAAAAAAAAAAGTAGAGTATGTGGAAAGAAAGGGGAAGCTCTGAGGTACGACAGAGGTCAGAAGAGATCTGACCTAAAACAAACTGAAGGGAAGACAAAAGAAATTTTACTCTGGAAGGAAGTCTAAGGTCTGATCAAGAACAGGATGCATTTTAAAAGTCTTATTGAAAGCAAAAGGGTCAAACCTGTGCATGCACGGGGAAGTCTGTGAGGAGATCATGCTGAAATGTTAAATGATTTCAGACTACTGCACGGCAGCTCTTGGCCAGTTTCTGACGTCAATGAAGACGTTGAAATATATAAGAAGGAATTCTGCAGCTGGAGGTCTGCCTGAAGTCCACAAACAACCACGACGCCTTCACACCCAAGACTAACGAAGACTGAGGGAAAATATTTTGCTGATCTTTATTGCCATGACATCATAATTAAACCCTTGCAGATGAGACTGGCATGGAAAAAATAATCTCAAAAGATTAAATTATATGGCTCTTGAGTTCAATTTTCTCATTTTTCTCCAGCAATTAGTCTCAACCCATTCAAACTTTTAAATGCATCTCCCAATAACATATGAGTACAATTCTTAAACGGTTTAACCCTATATTTGTTGCGTGGGTGTTGGGGACTTGCTGATTTACTTCTTATTCAGAGCTGTCGGTGGGTTTCTGTGCATTATTGACTGCAGGTGAATGTGCCAGGGCTACACTGAGGTTCAATGAGGAAGACTTGGTACAGTGAGAGTGTTTGTTACCTGTCCTCTTAGCAGTTCGTAGGCTGTAATCCCCAGAGACCACCAGTCCACCGAGAAGCTGTAGCCAGGGTGGGACCCTTCGAAGCTCTGGAAAAGCTCAGGAGCTGACAAAGGCAACGTAGTTTACAAGATAATCAGTACTTGATAAAACTTCAATTTCATAAAACTTTCAATGACATAGACTAAAATGATTAATCTTTTTTTATGATTCAGAGGGATTTTATTTGTCATTAGCCACATATTCCATATTGTTTTTTTATCATTCACAATATACATGTTGCAGAAAGATATTGATCATTACAGATATTGTGTTAAAATAGGGTGTGTTTTTATTTCAATAATTAATTAGATTTTACATTACATTAACATAAAAAATCTTCTGATTAACACCATCCTTCCAATTGGGCAAATAAGACCTCAGATGACGACATCAGTGTTGTCATAACACAACACAAATAATTCAGATAAATAAACTGTTTTAAAACAACTAAACACACTCTTACTGTCTCCACAGGAAAAAAGGGTAAGCAGCAAAGCAGCCTCATCTAATTAAACGCACTTGATTAATTAAACATCAGCAAAAGTGACCACCTCAATAAAAGCAGACGTTTCAGCAGTTTGCTGATCTAGAGCACACAAGTGTGTGTTAACACACTGCCAAGGAGGATGGACATCAGCTATGATAGTAGACAATCAATTATTGATGCCCATCAATCCGTAAGGGCTTATAAGTTAAGCGGTAAAGCTTATAAGTCCATTACACAGCAATGAGAAATATGATTTATAACTGGGAGAACATTCATCTCGATTTTCTTTGTTTTTAAATGTCCTTAAGTTAGGTTTGCTTACTTATTTTTATGACGAATTTGAAAATGTTAAGGAAGTCTTCATTACTGATGTTTGACTGCGTAGGGGACATTTGTTTGTTCCTATTTTTTCTAAATGATGATGCAACATTTACAGAAATATCACCATATTCACCAGCTGTGACGTCTCTGTACCATTAAAAGCGACAAGGATACCCAAGTGTGTGTCTGTGTGTGTGTGTATAATGTATGTCAGACTAACTTATATTTATGTAAGAAGGCAGAAATGTGGTTGGCGAACTAGGACGAGGAGCGCTGGCTCAAGCCGCTTAAATTTTATGTTTTTAATTGTACGGAAGTCAAACGTGTTCAAGAGAAAAATGCACCGTTGCTGTATACCCATGGGTACCGAACACAGATCCTTTCCCACTTTATCAAGCTACAGGAGACAAAAAAAACCCCCTCACAGATGCATATATTGATCTGAGCCAGAGTGTTTTTTAAAGTTTCTCCCAGTGTGCACATGAACGACCCTTTAGTATTCACCTGAAAGCTTGTCAGACATGGTTAGATCAGTCTCCATCATGATCACACAAAGGTAAAACCTTTACTCTTGCACACACCAGCAAGACACATGCAAAAGCAAACGCACAAACTCGCATGTAGACGAATACACCTGCTGCCTCGCTATTTATATCCTCCCTGAAATCTTGTTGGCTCCTGTCTGATCTCTCAGGAGCTGAATTCACATCAGTTTAAAAGTTACTGGGAGTATCACTGCAAACTATTACTTTATAAAGCATCGATTTATTTTATTTATTTATGTTAAAGCTGGTGAATGGGAGACGTTTAAAATATTTCTATATAATCAAACAGCTTAGGCAGTCCATATGCATTAATGCATGATTCTTCTTGTTCCTGGTGAGGAAATTATTTGACTTGACTCCTGCCATTAGCCAAAGGAGAAAGAAGTTGAGCAAGTTAAACAGCCAATGTCCAACTGCTGACAAGGACAAGCTGTGACATAACGCCAAAGTCCCAGCAAACTCTGAATTGGCAAAACAAACAAACTTGCCATCCCTTATGTTCATCCTGGTACTTATAACCTTACATCAGAGCTGACAGTGAATGCTCCGATTTGTGACACAAACAAATGTGTGTACGTGTGTCATGCGGCGTCATTGTTGAAACAGAAAACTTTTGCCTCTGCTGCTCCAAGATAAAAAGCTTAAAGATGAAGTGCTCTGCTTTTGAAACGCTCCCGGTGAGACTTGAGGACGGAGCGAAACCCAAATACAGCGTGGGCTGCATTCATTTAAATCTACTATAAAGCTAAAAAACAGCGGACTTGAATAGATGGTGAAACTGTCTTTTGAATTGTACCGAGACGACTTTTTAGTATAGAATTAATTTTGAATTGAATTATGACCTCAACAATCTAGATCAAACCAAATCATGTGGTAATTTAAAGATTCACCGCCTTAAACTAGATATTCATAATTTTGTCAATATTATGAAGGCCATCCTAAAATCCTGTTCAATGTATGATTTAATTCACATATGCCGGTCAAATGTAATGTTATCCGGGGTAAAGATGCCCCTCCCCATGACTTTCCTTACCCATATATGGTTTGGTTCCAGCGATGGACGTTGCTTTTAGGTCTTCCTTTACAATGGCTGCGATGTTGAAGTCTGTTAGATGGACGTGTCCTAAGGATGAGAACGAACATGTTATTCTACCTCATGACGGAACACAGGAAGTCTTAACATCATATTTATTTTTCCTCTGGATATCTATTAAACCAAAGCTCACACATTTCAGGTTTTTTGTCTTTAATGCAGCTTATGTGCTGGATGTGTAAAACCGAGGGTCAGCATAACTTTTATGTATGACTCAGTTTAATGGAAATTAACGGATGATTTATTGATATATGCACTATTCCCTGAGGGAGGTGGAGGAGCAACCTCAGTGATATCCAAAGTCAAACCAATGACCTGTGTCTCACCAGGCTGTGAGATGGCCCAGACTCTTTGCCCTGATCCTTGACCATACACGACTGAGCTTAATGTTGCATACGTGTTCATACTGTGTGTGTGTGTGTGTGTGTGTGTGTGTGTGTGTGTGTGTGTGTGTGTGTGTGTCATACTGAGTGAGAGAGCAGGAGTGCAATTGATGCATAATAATCCATCAGATGCACGAGTGTCCCTGTTGACCTTAACAGCACATATATTATTCTTAAAAAAAAATTCATACAAAAGTCTATGGAAATCAGGTCCTAAAAGGAGGTGGAACTATTTTGCTCTTTCTATTTTAACCCTCTGCTGTTGTGCGTATATGAATGCAGCACAGTAATGATGACGAAGGCACACACTTACACTTTTTACAAGTTTTGGTAATATGGTATTGTATTTACAGTTTAAATAATAATAATAATAATAATAATAATAATAATAATAATAATAATAATAATAATAATAATAATTTGGAACACAAAAGTTTAAGCACGCTTACTCCAAACCTCTCTTCCAGTAAGTGGATAACAGAGAAGTGCATTAAATGATAACCAAAAGGCATGAAATTGAACACAAAAAGGTCTTTTTTTTTTTTTTTTTAAAACATCTGAAGTTTGTATTACTTTGGTTTTTGGAAAGTAAAAAAAAAAACAAAAAACAAACAACCACACCACCACCAAAAAGAGTTTAAAAGTGTGGCAACTGAACAATGTTTCAACATTTTGGTGGCTTAGTTATCCATATTTTTCCCTTTTCTTTGAGAGGGGGGGGGGGTCATCTCAACAGCTGGCAAGGCTCCATCTTTACGTTGTGCTACAGTGCTGCTTATATTATCTGTTTTTTAATTTGCACTTTTCTTACGGGTTCTTTGGGACACCCCTCCCCTTTCCTTGCCACATCTGTACACATCCTGCAAACACACAAATTAATACAAATTCTTTCACTATGAATTCCTGTTGTATGTTTTTAGATGAAGGATTTTTAAACATTAATACGTTGCACCTTGCAGTCAAGTGACATAACTCGAATTGCTTTGGGTTCATTCATAAAGCAGATTAAAAGTAGCAATTTATTCAATTTACATTTATTTCCCTTTTTGTTTACAGTACTTAAAGCATTGCTTCCAATATAACCTGGTTATGTTGCTTTGTTGACACACTAAGATTGAAAGTGCATGGTCAGTCGGCAAAAATCGTTAACTTAATTTCTTCTGTCAGACAGCAGTGAATTATACTCCCGAGAGTTGTGAAATTGGCAATGACATACAAAGCATTATTCCCACAGTATAGACGCCGGTTCTCTTTTTTTTCAGTTTTAATGCCGAATCGAGATGAATTTAGACACAAGATGCAGCATTTTAGTTTTATGCAGAATACTTAATATTAAGTATATAAAGAATTCTCCTTTGTCCCCCTTAGCTTTACCCATATGGAAAATGACAAATGAAGAACAGTTGCCCATTAAGGCTATAACTTTTGTTAAATGAAATTAAAAATTTGTGGATAGAAATGCCAAGCCGTTTTTAGGTTTTTCGGTCTTGAGGTTTATGGGGAAGTTACTTTGACAAGAATAAACCAATGATGCATTTTTCACCCATAATATTACCTTTTATGGGTCGTGTCTGTTTTATATGTAGTTTAGAGTAAGTGTAACAGTGACATTGCTTGTGCATGACTAAATTGTTTTTCTCCATTTGAAGCAGCACCCAGAGGAATACTACCTCTTAACCGGTTTTTTAATAAGTTTGAAAACAGGATCTGCGCAACCTCTTCTCCGCTCTTGTGTATCTCGTACCAACCCCCACCCTTTATCCAAGCTGTGCCCCTCCAGCCCTCCCCAAAGTGCCTCTATTGCAAACTACTGAATGTGACTCTTCCGCATGTTTCAGCCGCCATCACTGCAGAGGACATGGGACAAGAGTTTAGCCATCTGGAACCCAGAAAAGCTTCTGGACCTGATGGTCTCGGCCCAAGAGTGCTTCAGGAATGTGCCAGAGAGCTATGTGTAGTTTTCCAACACATCTTTACCTTGAGTCTGAGCCTAATGACTGTTCCTGCAGTGACTTGTACCAAAAACCAAAATGCCAACTCTGCACTGTGACTACAGAGCAGTGGCTTTAACTTCACATGTGATGAAGTCACTGGAAAGTGTGGAAGGTAAATGAAAATGTTCAAAATGTTCTAGAAGGTCGTATATGAGGGTGTGGTGTTATGGTATAAAGAAGGGACAGCAACAGTAAAAATCAGATGTCATCTGTATGCTGGCTTTTACACGTTGCTTTGTGATCTCCAGATATATCTGTACTTATGCGAGAATAAACTTGAATGAGATTGTTAATATGTTCAAATGAAACCCTGTGATGGAAACGGCTCTTATAAAAAAAAATTTTAAAAAATCTCCCAACTATTGCAAAACCCCTTTTACACTTTCACAAAATGTTTTTTCAGACCTTCCAACAATGCAGTTTATCGCAAAAGTGCAATGGAAACACTTTTTGCGCATTTGCACATCTCTGGCCGCATAATCAAAATTTACTGTAGTTTCCAGATGATTTTTGTCCTTATTAATATTATTATTAATAATTGTGCTAAAAAAAACGACTTAGTCATTGTGTATTACTGCATTACATAAAAGAATAATTTGAATGATCATCTGTTGCCTTCATCCTCTGACTATTTTCTCAACAGCGGTAGTGACAACCACAAAAATTTGTCAGACTAAAGACATTTTTGTCCGTTTTTTGTTTTCTTTAAAGTCGAGATTTTCTTTATCATTGTTTTGAAGAGAAGTCTCCCCAACGATATACAGAGAGTTACAAGATATGGAGACAGAACTAGGAGCGTTGTGAAATGGAAACGCAGACACCCCACCAACACACACACACACACACATGCGCGCACACACACACACACACACACACACACACACACACACACACACACACCTTTATTGCAAATACAGAGTTTTGCTTTTCTTTTACAAAAAAAGTAATGTAAAACACAACTACTGTCAACCTCACAGGTGAGAAACAGTGTCTCAGACACAATAGTAAGAAGCACAGAGGTCACTCAGGGGACGGTCCTGCCTCCAATCCTTTACACTATTTGCGTCCGGCGTCAGACACTGCTCACGGTTCTGCTTCCTGTGGAAGTCTTTGGCTCCGTTATTGTGGTTTGTACCAGCAATTGTCATAAGGCTGAGTACACATGGGTGGTGGACGGCATTGTGACGTGGTTTGGACTAAGCCACCTACAGCTGAACATCCAGAAGATAAAGGAGCTTGTGTGGGCTTTAGGAAGCGGGGGACCACCACAAATCCAATCAGGTGGTCACTGTGGACTGCTACAAGCACATGGTTGTCCACATTGACGATAAACTGGATTGACCCAAAAACACGGATGCTCTGTTTAAGAAAGGACAGAGTGGACTACTTTTTTGAGAAGACTCAGGTGCTTTAACATCTGCAGAACCATACTGCAGATATTTTACAAAGGCATTATGATGCCATCGTTTACGGTGTAGTGTGCTGGGGCAGTGGGATTAAGATGACTGACACTAACCGGCTCAATAAGCTTAACAGGAGAGCTAGTTCTGTTGTGTGACAATGGGATAGAGATGTCAGGGAGGAGGATACTGCAAAAACTTCCCGGTATTTGGATAAACCTATCTCACCCGCCCCATACACTCTGATGTCTTCTGAAGCACATTCAGCTGTGGACTGAGACTACCAAGGAGAAGAACTGAACACCACGGGAGGTCATCCTACCCGTGGCTATCAGATTGTGTAACTCTTCCCCCTTCAGCAAGGAAAGTTTGAATGGGACTATGTACATCAATGTACAATACAATAATATTCTCTCTATAACGTTCACCTGTCAACGTACAACAGGTACCACAAATACTCTGCACCGGCTGAGTTAGTTTTTGCACATAGCAGAACATCTGTTTACACCTTTTATATGCAGTGTGTGTCTAGCTGATGTCAACACATCCATCCATCCATTATCTATACCCGCTGTATCCGTTTCCGGGTCACGGGGGTCTGTCGGTGTCTATCCCGACGCATATCAGGCGAAAGGCAGGGGTACACCCTGGAAAGGTCGCCAGTCTATCCAGGGCCACATAGAAGACAAACAACCAATCACGCTCACATTCACACCTAGGGAGAATTTAGGATGATCAATTAACCTACGCTGCATGTTTTTGGACTGTGGGAGGAAGCCGGAGTACCCGGAGGGAACCCACGCAAGAACGGGGAGAACATGCAAACTCCACACAGAAAGACCCACCGGGCCGGGAATCAAACCGGGAATCTTCTTGCTGTAAGGCAACAGTGCTAACCACTAAGCCACCGTGCTGCCCGATGTCAACACAATTTTATTAATTGCTCTCTTTATGTACTTCTAGTAAATTGTATTTATTTAAATGCGATTTACTCTTATTTTTTGTATTGTAATTCTGTTTATGTGCATTCCCTGGTACCAGATCACAAGTCAGATGCGCATAAGAAAACGGATCACTTCACTTTGTGATCCCTCCTCGTGTCTTTTTTTTTTTTTTTTTTTTAGTTCAGGGGTCTGTGTGGAATTTAAAAAAAAATGCAGAAAGGAGAGAGGGGAAAAAACTACAGGTGAATATCTGTTGTGTTGGAAACCAGGCAGAGGCCGATCTAGCTGTCATTCTGTCTTTTCCATTTCTCTCAATCTATCCTCCTCTTCTTTCTCTCTCTCTCTCACACATAATCACTGACGTTGTATCAACTGTTACATACTTTCTGTGACAGATCTTTTCAAAAATGATTGCTCATCACTTTCTTCATCCTTGTATACTTGTGCCTCCTTCTATTTGCCCTCTCAGCTCCGGTTTTTTTTCCTTGCACCCTTTCGGTTTGTAGCGACAGCCGGACTGTCATCCCACATATCCCCTCAGCTCCCCAGAGCAGATGCCCAGTGGCCTCTGAGATCGCAGAAATCTGTCTCTGTGAGCCTCTGCCACTGCATTTCTGCATACTGCACCGCACTACAGTCCTACAGCATATGGGCAGAAGTAAGACAAGTTCTCATGTGTAGACCAATAGATGCTTTCAGTTGAAAATATAAAGACATCTGATGAAGTATAATTGGGTTGAAATTTGATATGCAGTATTGGTTAATAAATTTATGAACACATATGGCCACAGGATGCTGTTATGTTTCAACATTTTCACGACAGTGTACAGCATATATGACTTCTCTAATGCTCTTGTCTTTGAATGCTAAAATTGCTTGAGGAAATTAATGGTCGTGGTTGTTATGGTTTTGGGTTTACTTTTTCTTTTTTTTTTTTTTAGATTGTCTTAGTCCTGTTTTCTGGCATTCCCTTTGTCTCCTGTTTTATTCTTGCTGAATGCTTCACTTCCTGTTTTAGTTTAAAACTTTAGTCATCCTAATTTCAAGTACTTGTGTACTAGGAAAACTATATTCTTGCATGAAAATGCCTTAAAACTACATTCCGTTAACTTTCTCTTTCACTCCTTCCTGCACCAGCATTACTTCTGCTCGTTGATGCAAAATGCATTCTGGGATACTTTCCCATATAAGGTCCACTCAGGTCTCCCCTGGATGCATTCTTGATTAAAAACGGTCAGCACAAGAACACGATTGCGGCCAAACTTGCATGTGCAGACTTTGAATTGTCTGGAATGCAGAAACATGCACATATTCAGTTCAATTTAATTCAATTTTATTTATACAGCGTCTCTAGGTGCTTGGGAGATAAGTTCTGATCTGCTTTGAGTGTTCACACCTGTGTCTTGTTCCCCTTTAGGCGTCCATCAGTGTGTGTGTATTTTTTTCCCCAGCTCGTCCACTTCCCAGCCAGTCCCTCGTCTTTGTCAGTCTTTATGCTCGTTTCTTTTTGCCCATCTTTATGCCGTCTCTGTCTTTCCTTCTGTTTTTCTTGCTACCACTCTTTGTCCCATTGATAAGTCTTGTTTCTACTTGTAGTGCCAGCCAGTTTTCTATTCTTTATTAAATATCCTGTTTAGATGGCGCTTCTTTATTGCAATTAAAGAACTTTTTGTTTTCTGTTGTCTTCTGCATTTAGGTCCTGCTGACCTCCTTCATAACAGCTTCATTTTGTTTTAAAAGAGTAGAAAGCCTAAAGTTGCAGTGTCCACGTACTTTTGTATTCATGCTGTTACTTGTATATAGTCTTGCCAGCATGTGTGTGTTCCTCTTCAACAACATATTGAGGCTGAGGACGACCTGGTTGTTTGGAGTTTCATATGGACCAGTAAGGCAAATACATTTTTGTTTCTTTGCCTAAAAATTAAAAATGGTCCCCTAAATAGAAGAAAAGTCAACCCAAGAAAAACCAGTCTGTGTTGACTGCAATGCACAGCGGGGATGTTCGGTGTTGTCCTGTGGAGAGGCAGCAGGAATGGCCTCAAAGTTGTGTCATGCAGTTCAGGGAATTGACATGCAACGTTCATATCCCTTTCGCCCCCCCATTCTGCCTCTGTAGGACACAAGTGTGAAATGCAGGGATGTCAGTGCTGCCTCCAATAAGCCATGTGAAAAGGGCTTAATCACTGAGAGCAGGATTTTCCCTTTCAGCTCAGATTAGATATGATGAATACCACCATGCTCCCACATTCCTATTACATCCCTCAGTCATATTTCATATGATAGTTTGTAGGGTATAGAAAAAGTGCTCCAATCAACTCGAATTTAATTAAGAGGAAAAGTAAGAATTCACTGGCACATGCCTTTTACTTTTTCCAAAATAAATGATGACTTGAGTTATCTTTTTTTATTTGTGCTGCAGGACCTTTAAAGATGGGGACAGTGAGGCCTGTCTCTGAGCATTGCAACAACTTTGATCCAAGCAAAACTGATTCCAGAGATTGGTGGTTTGGTGAAATCCTCCTTCAGCGGCACTTAAACAACACATTTTGGAAGTCAGGTAAAAATCTGTAAATTTACTTTTTTCTACCTATATTTCAACAACTTTAATTTTAATATACCATTTGTGAAGTTAAACCCTACCCTCCCACCCCCCACTTTAGAATTGAATTAATCAAAATTATGACAAGAAAAAGGTGTCTTACCATGCTCATCCAGTAGGACGTTGTCGGGTTTTATGTCTCTGAGAAGGAAAGAACAGGTCATTGAAGAATTAGTATAAATCTGTAAAAAAAAAATAAGAGTAATAACAAAAAATAAGAATATTTAGTATGTTTTTATCTGGAATCTCACTTTTAGCTTCATTATTTTGCTTTGCCACAAGGATGACATTCAAATGCAGCTTGAGAAGTTAGACGGAGTGAAGTTCAAAAATCGTATGACTTTTTTTTTGTTTTTTTTGTTTCAAATTTAAAAATTTAGAAGAAAAAAAACTTGAAGAAATTTACAAGTTGAGTCAAGACGAGTCAAATATCCAGTTATGAGGTACTGATTAACCATGTTTTTGTTGGAAGATCTTCTGTGATAAGTACTGGACATTTTGGGTCACCTCACTCTCGTGAATAAAACTAAACCTGTAAATAAAAGTAAACCTGTGTGGGCGGTGCTTTGGGATCAATTTTACTGCAGCTGACATTTATGTCTCTTCAGATAGTAGTCCTCCTCTTTGTCTGTGCTGCTGGGACTGACGTTAGTTTGCTCACATTAATGCCCCCATCCCTCTCCTGCTCACTCTTGACTAACTACATATCTGCAGGTCTTAAAAAAAAAAAAAAACAAAAACAAAAAAAACAGACGGGGATAAATACTCAAAGCTGCGCCAAAGGTCTTAAAATATAAAGTGTACGAAAGCAGACTGACTACTGTCAGTCTACTGACTACTGAACCATTTCACATGGCTGAATGGGGGAAAAATATTGGAAATATAATACCTCAGAGCCCGACATTACCATGGCAGCGTGCAGCAGGTGTGTGAGGGGAAACTAGTGAATATCTAATGCATCTGAGGGAGAGAAGGGAGCAGCAGGTTCGGCTGTTGGTGTAGCTGAGACTCCTGAGAAGAGGAGCAGGTGTCGACTGAGCTTCGGCTCAATACTCTATTTTCAAGCAGATCTTTACATCTCAACAATATTTGTTACTAGTATAAAGAGTGACGTTTACCATTTTACTTTTTCTTGCAAACTTTTTCAATGCAATTTTTTCAAGCTAGATATAACGGAACCAACAGACTTTTCTGTACAGATGTTTGCAATGATATAAATGGGCACTTGATTCTATTTAGATTTAAGAAAGGCAGGTTAATGTATTTTTTTGTTCGAGCCATAAAGAGACTGGAAAATAAAGGTGGATGTAGTTAAAACTTTGATGAAACAACAAGAAGATGAGGGGTGGCTAAAACGTTTGCAATACTAGTGTGTGCAAGTTTAAAAATAAATTAAAAAATACGGATTACCGTAAAGACACAACGCCATTGACAACAACGCCGAGGTCCCTGACAATCAAAGAGTTCGATGGACAGTTTTTATTCAAAACACCATTATTCTTCCCTTTTTCTGATTTCTACAGGTCTGTATCTGCCTTTTACACAGTCATTGGTCTTTTGCAATGATTTCGTCTGACAAACTGTAACTGCATTGTCTGTAACTGCAGCTCTTTTCTTGGTTCTGAAAGAATATTTTCAACTCCGAAGAAAAAAAAAAAACAAAAAAAAAAAACGGCCGTTCTGGCAGACTGGTGGGGAGTTTCAGACTTGTTGCTGGGTCATTCATGCTTGTGAGTCATTGAAGTCGCATGTAAACCACAGGCCCAGCTGTCCTTGTCAGGATCTTTTGTTCATTGTTTTCTTTGGATGGCAAGTGGCAGAAAGTGTGAATAGTTGTGAAACCACCTGGAAAGGAGAACGAAGGCTTCGCTGTAGGTGAAACCTCAGGCCAGATTCTCTGTTCAGTGTTGGGTTTCATGAATTACTGTCCTCAAGAGTGTCGTCTATGCTTGAGATGCAGATGGGCTTCTGAGTTTTGACATAAAGAGATGGGTTTTTTCTGTGTTGTGCCATGTGTTTGTGCAGTTAAGCTTCTCCTACAGTATATCAATGTCTGCGCACTCCTCACTGCAATGGCCTCAGTATTCTGTGGGTGTTTTGTCCTTCAGCCAGTTGTTTTCTTAGTGTTTGCTTGGTGCTTAAGAGTCTTTTCTGTTTTTCATTTCTCCTATTTCTCTGCACCTGTGACAGCTTTCTTATACCACAGTTTAAACTCTTAACCACACAGACGAGTAAGTACGCTTGAAAATTGTTTGACAAGCACACATCCTGGTAAGCAGCATCCTCTGACTACAGCGTGTTTATTGATGCTCTAGTTTTGCCTAAGACCAAAGCTAGAAGAGATGAAAAGCTTCCATGTGTTCTCCACGTCTACTCTGTTTACTTGTCTTTCCCCACAGCTTGAAAAATGCTTTAATTTAGTGAGATAGAAATCAATAGCTGGAGCCCTTCTCAGATTTTCTGTAGATTAAAGGAATTGGAAAAACACAATGACATTCTTAAGTGGTTTTACTCATTTGTTTTTGCTGTAAGTTGATTTCTGTTTGGACTGAAAGGCATTTCAGAGTTTTGTAGTTTAACACCGTCGAAAACATGAAACGGCAAACTTTGGTGAAACACAACATCACGGGAACTGTGCAGTTTAACACACTTGCAGCCTTGGTGTCAGTGAGACGTTCCTCTAATTAAGTCTATTGCCCTATAGCAACACGGCAGAATTCACCACATCAAAGGCAACCGCCACGTGAATGTCTGTTTCTGTGGCACGCTCTGGCAGACGAGGCAGAGCTGCAACATGTAGCCCGGCTCTCGGATGCTTTGGCAGCCCGACTGGCGCAGGCTCAGGTGGGGTTGAGAAAGGTCGACCGTGTAACCCTTAATTAGCTGACATTTGGCTCAAAGGATGGCACTAAGAGAGAGGGGAGGGGCAAGTGTCACCACAAGAAAAGCAGGCTGCAAGTGAGCACAGGGAGCCTCTTTCGCAGCTAAAGGCCACGTTGTCATTGCGAAGCCACAGGAACCAAGGAGTATCCACGACACCTGGCTCAACGCAGCCAGGCAGCAAGTCTCATTAAGGTGTGGTTAAGACGGAGGTGATGGTGATTATGGATTTGTTTTTATTTTTAATTAAAGACTCCTCATTTACATTTCCTAACAGCTGAATAGTTTGGATATATTTTTCAACACTGACATGCGTAACAGCGTCGTACCAGAACAACACAAAGCAATTTTATCCCAATCTTATCCCAGATGTTGTGAGGCGGAATTACTCAAATTTAAAAACCTATCACAGATTTTATCTCTAAAGTAGGACCCTGCTTGATAAGTAAAGATATAAAAATTCCAAGTATCACAATGGCAAAGCAGTACATTTATCATTTTCTTCAGAAATCGAAAAGCAGCATTCAATTAAAAAAAGCTTTACAGAGGGGTGAAGAAATGTACTCGGAGCTTCTCTGGACCTTATAGCACTTGTATAAAAATGATTATTTCATTTACACTTAGTAGGCAATGAAGCCTTTTTCCAAAAGTCATAATCAGCCCTCACTCTCTCCATCAGTTTAATGATTCATGAATTAAATCCTAATTTTCTATTGCAGGATTCCAACATGAAGAGAATTACCCAGCAATTACCAAATACAGTCTTTTTCTAGCAAAAACATTCACCGTGGGATGTAGGTCAGACGTCTCGGCGATGATGCCTTGTAGGGAAGAACGGCGATAATATTCACACAATTTATTGAATGAAGCAGTGCTCATTGTGAAACTGTGTCGAGTGCAGCTTCATTAGAAATGTGCTTTTTCTTTTTATTTAATGGTTGAAAACGGAAAAGCTTTTTGGTTTTCTCCAGATGTAATTCATTACCTAATCAGGAAGACTTGCCCTCCATTTCTATAGTAAAAGAGGAGACATGAGGAAGAGACTGTAAGCTGTTTATTTCACCAAGCATTTTGCCATGTGTTTATTTGATGGGATAATGCCGATGCAGCATGTACACAACAAAAACGCGGAACGTTTGCAGTATATTCGGCTGTGTGACTGTGTGGGCCCTTGTAGTTCATTTAGTTGCATTTTACCCCGTTGGACTCTCAATTTTGTCACTTGAAAGTAGGAAGCCCTGAGCTGTGAAGCAAAGCACACGTAGAGTAAACTGATCAAATAATGCATCACTGAGCAATGGAGGTAAACGGTCAGGGCACCTCTAAAGGGGAATGTGACAGAGGGCATACTTGGCTTGGTGCAAGCTGATCCCTTTGGCTTTTCTCTTGGTTGACTGACCCTACAAGCTATTAGCAGGATATAATGACCTCATTACAGCCTGCTATCAGAGGCAGAGGGGTAACTGAACCTCATACCTGGCCATATGACACTAAGCTGATACTGAAGCAGGCCAACACACCTGAGGAGCAAAGTCTGCATGCACTCATACACAACCACAAGTCCTGCACTTGTGATGCCATATAGTGACTTTCATTTCACTAGTTCTCCTTATAAATTCATTAAAAAGCACACAAAGAGCCATAGTCTCTGCAGTGAAAAACTGGTAATCTGGACATACACGGCTGTCAGTTTAATCTCACTCTCTTTCATGACTTTGCCGCTTTAGCCGTTCTCTTTTCCTCTCTGGACTAAAAAGCTGAGAGCTGAGACGGCGTCTCTCCCTCTCGGTCACAAAGGAGAGTGGAGGAGCTGTGGAAGTCCCAGAAAGCCCACAGCTCGGCTACATCACACGCTCAAAACCGGTGCGACACACAGACATGCAGACATGCACACAAGCACAGTTCAGCTTTCGCATAGAGATATGCACATGCACACAGTGTCAGAATCTCTCTGTTCTAAGTACCGACGCCCACCGGCCACTGAAGAGCGAGTCAGACAGCCGCTGCCTTTGAACGTGTTCTGAAAGCTCAGCTCGACCCACAGAGACTTGCAGCCTCAATCCCATAAACTACCGCATCTCTAACTCAACCTTTCTTCTGTTTGCTGAGGAAAAGAAGCTCCGACAAGTGTGGGAATAGCATAGGTGCACGCGAGTGTTTGTGTGTGTGTGTGTGTGTGTGTGTGTGTGTGTGTGTGTGTGTGTGTGTGTGTGTGTGTGTGTGTGTGTTTATTCACATCCATGTATGATAGTACCGACTTTTGAGCTGATTCTTTATTTATTAACAAATATTGTGCGTAGCCCCTCGCAAAGTTGGGCTTGTCAAGTCAGATTATGGAATTTGAGATGGCGAGCGGCAGCAAGACATGAAAAGCAGCTAGTCCCCCTGAAAAAGCCAAGGCCAAAACTCTCATCACAATTACCAGTGATGAATAATTCACCGAGCCAGCAACATTCAGAGAATGTTAAAAAATGCCCGCTTTCCCCACCCACTCCGCCTGGCCTTTGAGTCTGCTTCTTTGCCTTCATCTCCTTTTCTCTGTTGCACAGAGTCTGTCACTGTGACTTTCTGAACACACCGCTTTCTGTTCAAATCACTCCGCTTCCTATTTCTTGTACGGACAGGAACGTGAGCATGGTACATAAGCAGGCAATTAGTGATCTTTTTTGGAGCAGGCTTGCTGGTAAACAGTCCATCATGTGCAGAGCCCAATCCTCCTCCCACCATCTAATCTGCTGTTGGGAGCTGGGCTGAGCTCAGGGAGATTTCTGACGACGATAACACTCAACTCACCATTTCAAAATGGAAAATGGAGAGCTGGGCCCCAGCTGGTACCTTAATCTGCATTTATGAAGAACGAGAATATAATTTCTTCTTCTTTTTCTATCTGTTCCCTCCTGGTTCTACTCTTTCCTCTTCTGCTTGAAAATAAAACATTAACACACTCCATGAATAAAGAATATGTGTCTTGAACACACGACAAACGCCCTTCATTTTTAACAGCTGCTGGAGAACCTAACCTACTATTTTGTCTACCTGCATTCGATCTGGTGGAAAAGACGTTATCTCCTTTTTTGTTTTTAATGATAATTTGTCGCAAGACCCATATCTCTTTACCTTCAATTTATCAGGTAGGGGGAACTAAGAGCATATTCCCTTTTGGCAGCTTGTGGAAACGGTTCTTAGGAAGAAGCAGGATGAAAGAGCAAATAAATTATTTGAAGCAGAGCAATGCTTTTATCAGTCTGTCAGAGAAAGAGCGCGTACAACTAAGACTAGGGAATGAGGGTGTTTGAGTGTAGACCAAGGGGGTGCAATAAAAGTACAGTAAGCATCAAAAGTAGAACAAGAAGGAATAACAAAAAAAAAGCAATAAGGAGCTTATTATAGACATGTAGTATATAATGTGGGTTTATGAGAGGCAAGGAGGGCAAGATATAATGTCATTAGCATAATTAGGCTTGCTACTGCAACAGCTGGGTCTCTGCACGATTCAGTTTTTAAAAAGAAAACATCAGAATAAATGTACTAATATCCGGGGTGTTAGGGTTCTTTGATTTGATCACATTGTTGATGTGCACTACGGGGCATGGAGAAACCTGGAAACTGGTTCCGTGTATAAATAAACTGTCCGTTTATTCTATGACTGTTGATTTAATCTTTGATTAATTTAGTTATGGCTGTTGATAATTTGCTTACTTTGGAATATAGCAGGATTAGCACCTGCTTATCATGTTAAAGGCCAACATTGCACTGTGGGTCTGGCTCAACCTCCTTCCTTCCTGCTAAGGGAGGGCAGAGGGGATATTAATTTGATCTGTGACAGGATGTCAGTGTCACTGCCTCAGGGTAAGAAAGCAAGTGGTGACTTAAGATCCACGACAGAAACTTATGGGATGAGGAGACTATGAAAGATTTTAGGACACTATGTCTGCTACTGCAAACTAGGACAAGAAGAACGTATTTACCACGATAAAAGCTTGAAACAACTGTCTCTTCGACAATGATTTGTTTTCATATAGTAATTTAAATTCTCTCTGCACACAGACGATGAACAGAACCCCCAACAGCAAGTACTGCCCTGGATCTCTCTGTGTTACAACAAAATTCCCGTATACCAACAAAAAATGGAGCAGTTTTCAACAAAAACCAGCGTGTAAACATCTATTTGAGAGTACATAATCGTCCTACATTTATCATCTCTTTAGATATTATAGTCGTTATCTATAATTATATTTCAGTGTTTTATTCTTCGAAATTTGCCTCCATATATTTATCTTTCATTAAAGAAATTCAAAGATTTACTACTCCAACAATGACGACAACTGTAATTACTGTTTTTGTGCTTTTGTTACCCTGGTGAAGATGTGCCTGTGCAGACTAAGATTCATCAATTAATCTCCTGGTGATCACAATCGCCTAATTTTCTGCCAACTGGATGTGATGGATAATCAGTTGTGGGTACAGATAGAAGGGGGGGGGGATCCCAACAGTTAATGCAGCTTATGCACAACACTGGGAAGCATGCAGATTGTATTCATTTATCTAAAAGTTAGTAAAAGCATGTGCTCACAGTGAGAAATCAAATTTCTGTTTTTGTTTCTTCTGTTTTTCCCGGTTGTAAGAACATCATGATGACGCAGTAATGCCTCACATCCACTTGCTTCTGTGCACTCATGTGATGCATCCAAAAGTCTAGTCATCCCTACGGGAAACTCTGTAATCGCTGAGGTAGTTTCCAAACTCCTCCTTCCAGGGTTTTTTGGAGAATAATTTGAAAATTTCTATGCACGTGAGGCAATTTGTGCAAAGAACTTAAATTGTGCAGAGGAGAAGGTTGTCCGAGCGTCTGATGCCAGAGATAGTACAACGTGAATAACTAGCAGGCCTTTTCAAAGCAAAATTCCTTCAGTAGTTTGGTTACGTAGTGAAATTGTTCGCTTTGTTAACATTCGTATAAAACTGTACTTCCTTGCTTTGAACAACCGGAGGTATAATCTGTATCTCATGTGAATTCATGGAGGGCCACCGGAAACTACGGGTAAGCGGAAAGCATGTCTTTAATGTGCATGTTTTTCACTGTTAGTTAGGATTACCAAAAGACAGCAAGGTAAAATGGCCTTAAAAAAAAAAGGCAGAAAAACAAAAGAAAAAAAAAAAAGAGTTAAGAGACCTTTAAAATCAGATTGACATAATTGATGCTGCCCTATACCATTTTTTTTGTTTGTTTTTTTTATTTATTTCACAAATGTTTATATATTCTGGTTAAATCTCCTAGATGTAATGTTTATAATCACAAAAATAAAAAAAATGTAATATCAGGTGGTCTTTTACAATTAATGATGAGTTCTTAAAAATATTGGATATCTGTGTTTTTAATAAAATTGACTTTGAACTTTTTGTTTCAACAGTTCTAAGGCCCAGAGGCTTTAGTTATTGACAGCACTTGTTCATTTTTCCTTTCAGCAGGACCATTAAATCCCTGATTTTCTGCAGCTATACCAAACAGTTATAGAAATGCTTCTATCTGACTGCACAGGGTTTAAATTAACTTATTGGCTCCTCTGCCACTGGAAGGTATATGCAATGTAGACTGCTCTATGCATATTTGAATAAAATAAATTACTCACCGTTGTTAAAATGCAAACTCACCTTTAAGACAAAAACATAGCTTTATATGTAACATCACACTTTTCAACTTGATTTTAAACCCGTTCAATAAACATGCCATCAATAAATTTGTTGCAACATGACATATACTCTTCTAAACAGGAAATCACTTGCAAACATTGTGGAACAGAAAGCTGGTGTGGCTTCATTTACTGACGTCATTTTAGTGGTCAGTAAAGGTCACATTAGTCTCATCTGGTGCACAGAAACACACACACACGCGCTGTGGTTTCAAGTTGTTTACTGGCCACCTGTTGTTGGGCGATCCTTTCACTCATCTGCCAAACCTAAGCTGCCCTTTATGTCTTCCATTTCTGTGAAATTTTGAACATTTCAGTGCCACACAATGCGTTTTTTTTTTCTTTAGGTCTGTGTAATTTACAACAGTTGGAATTTAATAAAATTAACCATCCATCCATCCATCCATCCATCCATCTTCATCCGCTTATCCGGGGCCAGGTCGCGGGGGCAGAAGTCTAAGCAGGGATGCCCCAGTCTCCTAAGGGAGCGCCAAGCCACCCTGCGGAGGAAACTCATTTCGGCCGCTTGTATCCGTGATCTATCCGAGGCTATAAGAAGGTAATTCGGGACTTGAACCAGTGCTGTTTCTGTGTTATGATGCATGATCTTGTCCTTTCGGTCATTACCCAAAGTTCATGGCCATAGGTGAGGATGGGAGTGTGGATTGACCCGTAAATCGAGAGCTTTGCCTTGCGTCCAATGTCCTTTTTCACCACGACATTCCGGTACATCGACCGCATAACTGCAGACGCTGCACCAATCAGTCTGTCAATCTCACGCACCATCTTTCCCTTACTCATGAACAAGACCCCGAGATACTTAAACTCTACTTGAGGCAGGACATCGCCACCTACACGGAGAGGGCAAGCCACACTTTTCCGGTCGAGAACCATGGCCTCGGATTTGGAGGTGCTGATTTTCATCACAGCCGCTTCGCACTCGGATCCAAATCGTCCCAGCGCATGTTGAAGGTCCTGGCTCGATTAAGCCACTAAGACATCATCTGCAAAAAGCAGAGATGGAATCTTGTGGTTCCGATACTGGACCCCTCAGGTCCCTCGCTACGCCTAGAAATCCTGTCCATAAAAAAATATGAACAGAAACGGTGACAAAGGGCAGCCCTGCCGGAGTCCAACATGCACTGAGAACAGGTCTGGCTTATTGCCAGCAATGCAAACCAAACTAAAATTATTGATCCTTCAATGGAATTACTGCATCAATGTGCATGGTATACTTGTTTCACTGAGATTCACAAAATTAACTTCCATCATAACTGTAAAAGGAGATATGTCTGCGAGACCGCAACCCATCACAGTCAGATAAAAGCCAAACAATCAGTGCCTTAACAACTCCAATGTGCAGCGTGTTTCCTAAATGAACTACAGCTGCATATCGACTCGATAAAAGCATCATCTTGTGACAACATGCAAGTGTTTCCATTACCAGGCTTGTAGGATGCACCCAAATACACTTGAGGTTTCACCCAAAGATAATTGTTGATGTCAAAGGCTGTTGTGATGTAAACTGGCGCACATCCAGTCCAGCCAATGGAAATACACGCAAACACACAGCTCTCTTGTTGCACAATTTCCATTCACCTTTCCGCTTGTTAAGAGAGACTCACAAAGTCTCTGAAGATGTCATCTAATTGAGACTCAGTCTATTGTTGTTAATTCAAATTCCCAACAGAGGTTGGTGTTAAAGCACTACCCAATCAGGCATTAGCCTGACGCAGATATGTGAGAATCTTTTACTAGTTAAACAACTACTGTGTCAAAAAAAAAGAAAGAGAAAGCAAAAACATTTAAGTACAGGAGCAAATATGTTAAATTTCCAGTTTCTAAATTACAGTGTGAAGATTTACAATTCGGATAAAAACTATTTATAGTTTTTTTCCATCTGCTTGTTCTCATGGGTGCAGTGAAAACCTGCACAGATGAGATGCAATATTGTTGAACCCACTGGAGTCTCTCCAGTCACGGATCACAAGAATGTCACAAGAAGCACTCAATCAGGCGTTGCGCTACTCTCTTCTTTTTTATTTCATTGGAAAATAATTTAAAAGTTTAACATGTTTAAGTTTGTCTTTTGAAGTATTTGCTATATAACGTGGCAGCATATTTGGTCTCCACTTTAAGTAGCCCAGGTTGTGCAATAAAAAAAAAAGACTCCAGTTTCTCAGAAGTGAGGCGCCAGGAGCAAAAGGAGAGCAGAAAGTGGGATGTAAGGCTGCAAGTTTTAGTCTCTGCAGACAAAACCCTAAACCATGACCACTGGGTCATGGCTTAAACCATGACCACTGGGTCATGGCTTAAACCATGACCACTGGGTCATGGTTTAAGGTTTGATTTCTCTGACTTCTGTTTTTCTTGGCTTTCCTCACTTTGTACTCTAGTTCCTTTTCTGCGTTTAGAAGCCCGTTTCTTCATGTCTTAAGTTCCAATTTGATTTCCCAGTTGCCATTTATCATGATGTTTGCATCTGTGTCTCGTCAGTCCTGTCTATATATTGTCTTGGCCTCCCTTCCTCCCTGCTGGTCCGCCTGTTTCTCGTACTGGTCCGTTTGGCTCCTTGAATGTGATTTTTCTGGCTCCCTGGTTTTCCTTGTTTGAATTTGAAAATTAGCAAGTGTAAGGTGACCATGTGTTGCCAGTCACATGCGTGGTCTAACCGCAAACTCATTAATTTATTTTTATAAATTAGATTTATTATACCATCATATTGCCTCTGACTGATCTAATTCCCATCATTATGCCCCTCATTATCATTAAAATCATCAAAGGCCAGCGGAAGGGGAACGAGTACATCCTCCATCTACACGACTACAGACGGGCGCATGCACACACAAACTGAGTCGGATCGCTTCTAGTGTCATTCACATGGCACTCAAAGTCAACGCATCCACACGTAAGGGTGGAAATGATTTTATGCATTTCCATAGATATGAGCTGAGAGTTACTGTCACTCTTCCTATTTGAATTTAATGAATGCAGATTGAAAAGATGTTGATTCCATCTAAACCAACAACGCCAACACCTGCGCATCAAGTGGAAAGTCGGTACTCCAGGAGACAAAAATAGAAAACACCTTTTCTAATATTCATATCCCTCCACAGACTGCGTTGATAAGCGAATTATTAATTTGTCCTGTTTATTTCTCGCCGCCTCTTTCCTGTGGAGTTTTAAGAGCATGGTTGGGAGCAAACGGCGGGCTGAACCTTAAGCGCTGTAATTTTTTATCTGTGGGTGTTTGATAAATTAGTGTTCCTTGTTGTAGTGATGTTTCCTCTTAGTCATCATCCGTGTAGACCTCAGTTTGTATGATTACCCCTTTGCTCAACAGAGTAGAAGAGGAGGTCCAAAGGCTAATACGCAGAGAAGGTGTTGTTTTTTTGTTTGAAATATTTTGCTGTAATATTTTGAAAGTGATATGTATTTATAGGACTTGGTGCAACCTGGTTAGATTGCCACTGTAAAGGTAACAGAAGAAGCACCTGGGATGTAATTAGGACTGGACCAAATGTATTGGAAAAGTGCATGTCTGAAAGAGGCTTATGTCTAGTTGCTCCCCTTTAGGTCCTCTGTGATAGTTAGGACTAGGCATTTCTGGCATTACTTTAAAGTCCAAAAAGCTCAGACAATAAAACTTAAGTGGTTAACATTGTAATATATATGCCAGTGTCAGAGTTTTAAAAATAGACATACAGAGAATTTGAGAACAGAAAACATTGGAGTATTCTCATCAGGTTCATGGAAAAAGATAGAACGAAATAAAGAGAATGAGAGAGAGAAAATAAAGATAAAATAAAAAAAAAATCTCTTGTAGTTTTGTAGTAACAAATATGAACCCGAGTGTAGTGACCAGCACATGAATCACTGCCACCGTTTTTTCTTCATCAGGTGCAAAAGCTTTAGGCTTTCTTTTAAATATCTGCCAATCAAAACCAAGATAGATGTCTGTGTTAGTGTGATTGCACTTATAATGACGATCAGTCATTATGATCTGGTCAGTGCACTCATTGGTCTCCACTCCAACTGTCACAAGTAAAATTGATTTTAGTGAGCTGAAATCAACTTTTAGAGCAGAAGTACTTGTGGTGATTCAAATGCTCTCGAGCAGAAAGTGGGTATGTTGTGGGTATGTTTTTATATTGCTCTCAACATCTGACGTAATACCAAAAGTGGAGCCCGCCCAGCTGACATTGGCCACGGGGGGATGGGTATGTCCTGGACAGGTGGCAAACCATCACAGGATGAACACAGACAGACAACCATGCATTCACATAGTCGTAATTACCGCCAAACTAGACTGCAGCATGCATGTCTTTGTACTGTGGGAAGAAACCTGAGCGACTAGAGAAAACCCACGCTCTCTCATTCAGGACGACACAGCACTGCTGCACGATCGGTATTCATAAAAGGAAAAATAACAACAACCATAACGTCAGACATTATGAAAGTCGGGCTAGATTCACCAAAACGTCAATCAAAAAGTTTAAGACAAGTTTGCAATAACGGTACGTTGCTTTAATTGCTTTAATGTTGTCTGTTTGGCTTTAATTTGACAAAAATTAGGGCCAGTTCAAGTGGGACAACTGAAAAAGTGAAATTATGAAGGCAAATGGTGGAAATTGTGAAGGTAATGATTTCCACTTGAGTTGTGTGTAACTGAACAAAGACAGACTTTGAAGATTAGATCAAATGGAAGTGAATTAGTTGCAAAATGTTGTGCACTTTCTTTTTGTCATGTTGGAAAGAAGTTCAGCTTTTTACCCTTTTTGCTTACTCAGGGAAGTTAATGTCCTTTGGCAGGACATAACGGGTTATGTCATGCTTTTTAAATCACTTTAGGAAGTTCAAATAATACTATTTGGCACTTGTCTGGCCCTGTGAAGCAGTCACTGTGTCACATCACAACGTATATCTGCCTATAGGCACTTAAAGTGCATTTTACAAAATACATAGACCCTCAACACAACTACTGCATTTGAAATGATCTAGAATGGTGCTGTGTTACTGGCAGTCTGGGATCTTCCAGATTTTGTTCCTAAGCTTTTTTTCTGTTAAAACATTGATTTTTCTTTTCAAAAAAACATTTTTTTTAAAACCCTTTTTCAGCCTTGGTGTGGATGCTTTTGTACTTGATTATTTCTACTGGTAATTCAGACACTATTTTAAATGGCTGTTATGATGAGTAGCCATGACAACACCACATGGGATCATAAGGAGGTATGGAAAAGTTTGACCTAACAGGGAGGCATTGAAAATGCAGTATTGTTTTTTGTTGTTTTTTTTTTTTTTGTTCTTGACACATGGCTGTCAGCACATGTCCTGGACTCCCAAACCCCTCTACGTGAATTTCAGACAGTACGTGCAGACAAAAGACCTTAGACAAACCAGCAGAAGTGGGGGGAGAATGCTTGTTGACTGCAGATGGTATGGACCTGAACATGTTCCGATAAAGGAACGTCTTTGACCCCCAGATACCAAGCCATTGTGAGTTTCTGTTTATGCGTCTACTGAGAGAGTTCACATGCATCACCTAGAGATGCTGCATTGACGCCATCAGCTCAGTTGTTGCCAGGATACTGGCACTTTACCCCCATTGCACTCATTTAGACCTCTGGAGATTTGTTAAGCCATTGTGTCTGATACACTTTTCAGTTTGGCATCTGGTAACTGATTTTGAGTAAAAACCTTTAATGTATTTTTCGTGATTAATTTACACTGCAATGATATAACTTCCTATGTGAGTTTAAAAAAGTATTATTCGATTCAGTTCCATTTAGTCCAGTGACTGTTGTCTTCAGCCTGACCTTGACTTTTCTTGCACAGTCGTGGAGGAGTCATATTAGATTATTTGGTATATAAGCTTAAGACCAAGAGTACAACATATGTCCTGTGTAAAAAAGAAATCCTTACCGGTGTATGATGCGCTTACTGCGGAGGTAGCCCAGAGCCAGGGCCAGCTCACAGATGTAGAGCTTCACGGTGCTCTCAGAGAAGTGGACGTTCTGCTGCAGATGGTAGCGCAGGTCTCCACCCAGGAGCAAGTCTACCACCATAAACATGTCCTCTTCATCCTGGAAGGAATACCTGCGTGAGAAGTACACCAGTGGTTAACATTAGCAGTGAGGTCTCTTTTAGACAAGGGCACTGACGAAGGAAAAGCGTTTAACAAAATCACCCAACGCTGCTTCTACACCACTCTCTGAAAAAAAAAAAAAAATCCTACCCCAGGTCCCTGGGGGTGCTACGCTATTCTGCATGGCTGAACCTCAAGACGAGGAAAAACTCATCATATGGGTACAGGTGAAGCATCTATGGTGAATACCAGCTGGGTCATGCCTGAGGCAAAAATCATTACGTCTTCAAAGAACACAAGCTCTTGAATATCTTATAAAATAGTGGCTACTTTATTAAGGAGGTGAAACTTTTAAATGAAGGGTTTTCTTTTCTTTGTCTGTCTCATAAGAGCTCCCGTTCTTATTTTTATTATAACAAATGTTTTAAAGTTTGTAATTAACAATGTTTGGGTGAGATCTGTTTGTTTATTTATTACCGATTCCAGTCTTGGGTCAGACCTGAACTCAAATGCATACATTAGTTTAATCAACAATTAAAAAATATTTGTATTCCAAGCCTTGGTGCACTTCTGTTCTTTATTTTGTGTTTAATATTGGCCTGTCTATGTCTCTGTTAAGCAAATAGGGTCCAGGAATCCATCTCGTGGTCATCAGTCCATCCATTTATCATTAAATAGAAACACTAAGGATGTATGAGCGAGCAACCCTCTCCAATGTCATCAATGTCATTTAAGAAGCTGTTACACAAACCTCTGATGTTACATGACAAACCTCCCCCAGGCTGTTTTTTTTTCTTTCTTAAGTTAATTTGTTTTCCTTCCCTAATAAACTAATAAATGCAAAATGTTTATGAAAAGTGTCAGCCAACATTTGCCAGCTTGCCTGGAGCGTCGCTCTCCATGCAGTCTGCAACGCCGAGCTCTATATCTGCAAGGCACATACAATTTGATAACTGTACTGCAGTCCCTCTCAGATTCATCAACATGTCCACATTATAGAATCCACAGCAGTTTTGGCTGGGAAAATGATCCTCATCTTGGATCGGACTCAGTGCTACGTGAGCAAGTATTATTGTTTTTGCCATGTTGGTAAACTGCGCTCCTCTGGGACCTTCACGGATAAACTGAACGGTGTGCTTTTATGGACTGGATGGATGAAGATTGATTGAGCTGACTCCGAGCTGTCTACCGAGGTTAATAATGCTGCGACCACATAACATTTAATTGTCAATGACCCCAGAATGTGGAAAAACTCAGTGAGATGGCCCACCTGAACACACTTGCACATGTAATTGTTTCTAAAAAAAAAAAAAACCCAAAAAAACAACCCTAGAGCCCCATTTTTCTTTTTAGAAGGGCGGTAACTAGATAACGCCAACCCCGCCGCCATCGTATGTGTATAATATAGTAGCACTGAGTGGATGAGACAAGATGAGACACAAGTAATTACTCAGTTAAGTAGTAATTGGTAAGTTCAACACTGTTTTGGCAAAGAAATGTGCTGAATGTGTAGGCCCGAGGTTTTGTTATGCTTTTCCACTAAAACTAAGCTCTCATTTACGCACACTAGAAATAGACATGTTGGCGTGTAATTAAGCATGTGTTGACTAGATTTTTTTTTTATATGAAAATAAATAAAACATCTTGATTTGCACTGACCTCTCGGGGTCACCACACAAAAACAGTTAAATCCAGAATTATTTAGCAAACTGTGTTAAAGCTGAAAGTCAAACAGCCGGTGCCAATGTGCCCGAGGGCGATCTAGGGCGGTCTGATATGACGAGGAGGTTGGCGGTAGTCACCAATGATACCTGCCACTGTTATTAACAGAATTACCATTAAAATCATTGCTATGCATGTATATATACATGTATGTATGTATGTATCTTTGTATGTATATATTTTTAATCACATGTATGTATTTTTTCATAGCTATTTATATAATTAATATGTATCCGTGAAGGGTTAGGGTTCCTGACCATAAACAGGATGAAGTAGGAATAGGAAATGGATAGATGGCTGTTCTGAAAAAGATGGGCCTGCAGACGGGGGTTCTTCAGAGGTGTGGAGCTACAGCTGCAGCCAGTACAGCAGATGTAATGAAGATGTTACAGGTGTGACAGGCTGTCCATGGGGATGACAAAATAATGATACTTGAGTCTGGCTTAGAAGGAAAAAAAAAAAAAGCCTCATCAAACCTGCATCATAACAGGCTTGATAAGTCACACTGAAATTTTAAAGCACTGCCTCACTTTGATACGTGATTTGTAGCTGTGTTTAGGCTGGCACAACTCTCAAAACATTCCTCCCGATTATCCGCAGTGCTTTTATGTTTTTCTGGAACAAGTTGGTGACGGATTTATCACCCTCAAAGTTGGAAATATTTTACTTTTCAATCTTGTTATTATTTTGAAGATTTGATTTAACTTTGACTCTGAAATGCTGTGAATGAAATGAAATGAAAGAATACTTTGAAAACAGAGACAAAGCATGGTTACGGGGAGTTAATGTCACTGAGGTAAACGGTGTTTAGAGAGCAAGAGTGAGCGATACGCAGTGAGTTGCAAAAAAAAAAAAAAAAAAAGGCTGAAACCCATAAACCACAAGTAGGAAAAACAAGCCTATTTGAAGTTTCAAGTGTGAGCTAGACAACGGTTTGTGTTTGGTGGACGGGAGCCATTTTACATCGTCTATTAATCTTTTTATTTATAGACTTCTATCTCTCAGCTCAAGCCTACTTCTTTTCTTTTCTTTTCTTTCCTTCAATCTACCAGAGTACTGCACTCACTCACACACATACAGTGCGACTACCCCTAACTCAGAGGTTGAAAAGTAATGAGGCTTGAAAAGGATCCAAGAAGCTGCTGTCTCCCTGTTTTTAAGGAGACTAAAACTTGACTTTAATTGTTCTTTTTCTCGGGCTGAGAAATAGCCACTTTTTAGGAAGACAGCACTGTATTTACTTAATTGAAGTTGTGTGAAAAGTACGCAATTAGACATATTTCTTCTGTGATATGTGCTTTCTGTTCTAAATCTTCATTTTCAGTAACATGTACTTAGTACGAGTGCATGCACTTACTTTGTTTATGTTTAATGTAGTGGCAATGACTCAGCTAATGCCATGCAGAATAAAATTAGATTGGACATCACTACGTCTGTCCTCCTTTTTAGATGTTTGTCAGGTCAAAGTAAAGAACAATAGGACCCATATGTACCGTACGTATTTACAGATCACAAGCCCTGGTGCGTTATCAGAGTGAACATTCAAATTTCCGTTATTCCTAATTGTCTTTTTAAATGTATAACTTCAAAGGTGCTCTTTTGAGATGGAGGACTGAGTTTTATCTAGAAATTGAGCTCTCTGAACTGAAACAAAAGTCATCTCCAGGTGGAAAATCCATTATGAGTTGAGTTATCGTAGATGTTCAAGAAAACTCAGCTTTAATTTGAAAATTTGTTATATGTTCTAAAAAATATGCTACACATTATGTGAATGTATTTTTCTGCTTCTGCTTCATCATATTATTAATAATAATGTTATTATTGCACACATAATTACAGGATGGAATCTCACGTCTTTTGTTTAGGAGTTTAGATAGTCCCCTCGAGTCAACCGATGTCCCACCCAAATCCTCAATAAAACCAGTTTAATCAGGGAGAAGACCAACTCTCGTGCTTGGCTGCCGTTTCCGTGTTTTCTGTCCCATCAAAAAATCCACAGCAGTGAGGCCTCACTGAGCTCAGACATCGCTGTTGGAAAGTTGTTCTGTCTTCCAAGCAAACAAGACTGACTCATTCACTGCAATCTCTCACATGGTTGCTAAGGAACAAAGCATACATGAAGAGCACACTTTACACACCGATTGCTGTAAAGTGCACATACACATGCGCTGAGTCAAACCCAGCTACTTCTTTGTGTACAGTTTTCTTGAGCTGCAATGAAAGCTCCATATACAGTATATCCTACATAGTGACAGGCCTGAGTCTGCTCAACAAAAAAACAATTATAAAGTCAGCCACACGTTTAGACATAAAGATACTGTAGATGGAGGCACAGTGACAACAACTATCTATGTATGTCAAGTTCTTATTGGATATTTCTGGTGCTATTCATGCATTATATTTGGAATTAAAGCAGCTAATCAACACTACCCCTGCGGGACTGACTGATGAAGTGTCAACTGAGATTTTAATTTTATGCTTAGCGTGATTTGCACTCCACTTTGAGCGCCCGAGTATTCATCTCTCTTTTAGGCACAGTCCAACAGTAATTTATGTTTGTTGTTAATAGAAAAGCAAAAAGCAAGACAGAGTTTCAATTTCTGAGGTGCAGAGACTGTATACCAGTGTTGGTGGTGGTAAACCAACTTCTTAATTTAAAACAATAGGCCTTCAAACAGGACTGGAAATCAGACAAGTGATTTTCCATTTATGCCCATAAGATTTCTTGCTCTACTTTGAGCTCTGAGATTGTCTGCAGAGTTTTTATATTTTTAAGTGACAAGTGTTAAACATGTGTTGGATAATCCACGATTGAATGCCATTAAAAAGTGTTGCCTGAACAGCCCTGCTGGCACAAGCGCTCATTTTCCAGCCTGGCTGTGGGGCAATGCACGTGAGCTGAACCACGATTTATGTTTCTACATGTCAGCTTTACTTCTGCTCTAAAGTTGGCGATGTTTGCTCGCTTTCGGAGCCAGCCTCTAGTGGCCAGTGGAGAAACTGCGACGAATCTCAGTTCTGCATCAGACTCAACCCAGAAGTTAGATTGTTGGCGCTTGCTCAGAAATAGCAACGGATCAAATAAAGCATATCTTATTTGAGTTGGAGTCGATAAACACTGAGGGACATTCTTTTTTCTTTTTTTTTTCCATCTGACACAGCAGCAAAATATCTTTCTACTTACCCAGATACCCTGATAGATCAGACCCACATCTAGAAAGATGTAGGCAATAATAGATTTACCTGCAAAAGCAAATTTTCCCGGCAGTCCGTTTAGATTTCTAGGCATGTAGCAGCAGATAAAGCAAAAAATACAATGCCAAGATTTGAAAGACAAACCTTGGTCAAAAATGATGCTCGTGTACTTACTTTAATTCAGGAAACCAAGCTAATGCAATGGCTCTTGTTAGATAGTTAATATCGGAGTCTTTTCAGCACCAAGGATGATTATATCAGTCTTGCTTCAGTTGCTTAAGTTCAAAATTATATGATGAAAGGCCACCCAGGTCTTTATGTCTTCAAGACAAGTCTGAAACAGCGGTAAGCAATACTTTTCCTTAGGCTTCATACAATAATAAAGTTGAGCCTTTATAGCTGGTTATCAATATCTACGGTACATTTGTTGATGATACTGCCCAGCGGAAACGTCTAAAACATGAAGGCTCCATTGTTTGTGGTATGTTATCAGTTAATACATATAAGTAGATTAAATTGTGTACAGACATGTTAATTAAAGGTAGAACGTTGTTAAACACTCTGGTTGAGATCCAGCAGATGTTTATTAGTAGTTTTCTAAATGACACAGTTTCTATTTATGTTAAAAAAAATCTGTGTATATATTAGAGCGCTTGGATCAACTACGGCTGCCACATCCCATCTTCTGCCAGAGTTGGCTGCAAGTATCAATAGAGAATTCAGGCCCAGATGTTTACGTAAACGTTCTTTAAGGTTTCTAACAAAAGCAATAAAGAAAGTCAGCTTCATTAGTGGGGAAACAAGAGCCATCATCCATCAGTATACAAAGGAAGACGATGGTGTTGCTGAGCAACAGGTGTGGGACTTAGTCAGATGTCGTGTAAATATTCATTTAACCCTACACCCGTTCAAAAAATGCTCCCCTTTTCATGCAAGATTTGCATAATATATACACAACAGAATAAAGAGACATTTAGGATAATATGGAAAATAATCAGCCAACCACTCACTTTCAGTGTTGTCAAATTAGAAACTGACCTTAATAAAAACAGAGAGAAGACATGAAGCATCTGTGTGCAGCTGCAGCTCGAGGCTCCAACAGTGTGTTGAGTGCAGAGCAGCAGTTTCAGAGCCTGTACATTATGTTGAAATGGCAGAGACTTTTCATGAGCCCTTCTGGCTTCAAGCCTATTCCCTCTGTGCTGTGATGGCTCTCTCCAATCCTTTCTCTTATAGTCTCTTTGGCCCTCTAGTTGCCAGCACCCACCTCATATCATCCTTTTTTTCTTTCAGTGCGAATGTCAGCTCTGCCACAGATGCATTTCAGTGTGACCTCTCATTGACCTCCAGGCACTCAGCCTCTTGGGACAGCATCCTGCATGGAGCTTTTAGAGGAACAGACACCCCAGGCCACGTAAGTAATGGATGTCTCAAGAAACCACAGGGGACCCTCGAGCTAATGGTAACATGTCCTTTCAAAAGGCTTCATATTCCCCTGTCAAAGGTAACAGCTATGACTTCCAGGGAAACATATGTGAAAAAGGTGCATACTAAAAAGACAGGTCCTCAAACCGTAACAAAGAGCAAAATTACAAGATAAACTTCCCTTTTTAAAGTATTTTTACACTTGACTCTGCATTAAAATAATAAAGGAAAAGGAGTCCTAAGATTTCTGTCTTCGCGTCCATTGAACTAACACCTCTGGCAAGGTAAACATCTGTTGAGTACCTAAAGCATAACAATATAATACATTAGTGGATATCAGTAACAACAAGCCTTATCAAGAATTGTTCATCACAAAGTAATAATGATCATTGAGATCAGCGTACACCCTTTACACTCAGTCTGACCACAGCGTTTTGCAGAAATGGAGTCAGCTAGCCAACCAGCAAGACTGTGACATGCTGGGTCGATACCGACAGCCCTCCAAACCTCCCCCCCGCTCATCTCCCCACACCTACCATTGACTGACAGCTCCCATCAGTCTGTGTCCAATCCACCCTGAGCACACACAAAAAGCAGCAGTCTTATGCAAAAGTGCACCCACGTGCTCTTTAGAAAGTGCTCGCTGGAGGTGTAGAAATATACATTAGTAGTTGGCGATATTCTAAACTAGCTTCATTTTGTTTTAATTCACAAAGTTAATATTACATTTGTATGTTTGTGAGACTAACAGTGTTTGGATTATAATTGTTTTTCTCGTTTCTGCCTGCCTGTTGTCTGATCTTGCATTTCACCGGGTCACCTTGACATCAAGCCAAATACTTGACATGCTGACATGTTGTTGCCCTCAAGCATTCAGCGACATCTGCAGTGTTAATGGTAAAACTAGGCCGTATTATTACAAGCAGTACTTGTGATATTGGAGTCTGGAGTTGAGCTTGTCTTTACTTAAAAAAAAACAAAAACAAAAAAAAACCTCCTGTATCAGGACTCATGGAGGAGCTCTTTTAATGTTTCTGAGAGAAGTGCTCTCTTCGTGGGACATTATGGCAGCACTGTTTGGGTTTCTGAGGACAAAATGTGAGTGGACAGGGAACAGTACTGAATGGTGTCTGGCACTGTGCACGGAAATGTGATGCATTACAAAGATTACATACGGACTAAGTAAAAATACTCCCTGAAGCCAGTGAAGCTTTCGCTGCACAATAGATCAGACTTTTGTCAGTGCACTTCATCTTTTCCTTTGATGGTTACAAAATACTTTTTTTTTTTTTTTTTTTTAACAAAATGGTACATCAAAGCAGTGGTTGTTTGTGTGAGCTCATGAAATGAAGACTTTGTCCAAAGAAAGTACTTTCGTAAAACTGGACATTACTACTGTGTGCTTCAGTTATTGAGAAAAATATTAAAGATTTCCTCAATTTTATATGATTAACATATAATGTTTAATCTTTTATGGAAAAACAATAAATTAATCTTCTGTTTTCTAGTTTTCATTTATTTCTATCATGTTTGTTACTAACAGTATCATCTCAACCTTGAAATTCCAGGAAAAGGTAAATCCAGGTGTACACGGAGAGATTTTGGAAGACATTTTTGGGATCTGCCAGCCAGTAGGATTAACAGATACTGAATATCAACAGGAATGCACAAGTCAAACCCATAATACAAGCACAAACACCACATACCAACACTCAAAATGTGAGGTGGAAGGGTGATAATTTGGCTTTTTTTTTTTTATTTATTTATTTTTTTTTTTTTTTTGCCACCCTGCAATAATTCAGTTAACCATCAACTCCTATAATGTCAGACACCCAGAAAACAACTTAAAGTTACTGCTGCAAGCTTCTGAATAAACAAAATGAATGCCCTTTAAACGTGCGATTTATGGGGTGTAACTGGTTTATCATATTGGCTTAGACTTTTGCTAAATAAAGGTATGACATCTTGTTGATTTCCTGAGGTTTTGGAGTTGTCTTTATATCTGGCAAGGACCAAGTGGATGGTTTTACGGAGAGAACCCCAGAATTAACAGAGGGTGTTCTTCCTTTTCACATGATTGGATTTGTCACGCTTTCATCGGAGCAGTCCAGAGTTGCCCTTACACAAAAGGACTTGTAGGCACAAAGGGCTTCTCCTATGGTGCTTGGAGAGACTTGAACTGGCCATTTCAAAGGATAAACTGCGTTAAAACCATTACAAGACCTAATTCTTTGCATTAGGGTTCTCTATCTTTCCCATGGTACGACTGAAAACATATGGGTACAATTCAATTCACGGCAATTAATTTTTCAAAAGATGGATACAATTCAGATGCGATTTGATCTGATTGATTCTAATACAGTTTGATAAAGTTCTTAACATTTATTATAAAACGGGATAAATCTAGTAAACTGGTAAGCTACCGTTAGATATTTAATAAAAAAGATAAATAAAAAAAAAACTACCAAAAATCACAAAAACTTTTGGTACATATCATAGCACAGAAAAACTATATTTGATATTTGTAGTTTGCACGTAGTAGTTTGAATTTCAGTAGCTGCCACTCTCAGGAAAATCAAGCTTTAGACACCAGATTTTTTTTATATTATATTGTTATTGTTTTTGCTGAGTTGTGGCTACACTGTGGTTGATAAAGAATGTTTAATGACTGTGTCTTTATCTATTATTAGCCCCCAGAAGTTCACCATCGCATCTCATTGGGTGAATCTTTGATTTTTCTTTCCTATACAATCTCAAAAAGCTAGATCTGTTAATGCGTTGCAAACCTCATTGGGCTGCATTTGTCGTTAAACCTACAATGATTGCATTTTACTCAGTTTTCACTGCACAGAGCAGTATATCTGGCTGCCTAAATATATATACTTCCCTGTATGGATGGGAAGATGACTTGTCAAAAAAGGTTATCTTTTTGCTCCCGTTTTCCAAGTCTATTTTGTCTGGCTGCATATAGTGTTTAGAAGGACATCCGAGGTCATACCCAGGGAGAAGTGCAGTGACAGCAGAAGGAAGGAAAAGGAAGTGGAGCAGGTGGTGAAGAAGGGAAATACAGTAGGAGAGAAGGAAAGAGTGGAAGGTGACAGAAGACAAGGTGAATGAAACCAGGACACGGGGGGAAGATGAGAGGGATGGCCAGGAAGCGGTTTTCTCCATGTAATTGGCTTTGCGAAGTTCATATTCTTGCTGGTAATCTTTCTCCATCTTTGACCTTCAGAGCTTACCACAGGACAATCTAAGGTTTGCCAACTCAACACAGCAAGAGAGAAAGCAAAGCAGAGGGTAGGTGAGTGGGCACAGCGCTGACCCAAGCACATCTCCAGAGAAAATCAACCCCACCCATGGGGGAATCACGCTGCCAACAGCATTAACTTCTAGCCCTTTTTTTTTTTTTTGGCCAACACAGCATGCAATCAAGCAAGAAAGCAAGCGCTGGCATTGTTTGTCTGATGAGTCTGTGCACTGCACTTCTCTGAGGTACACTCCGTCGTCTGAATATTCCACTTTTTTCCTTTCTTCCTTTCTCTCTCTAGTCACGCCTCATCATTTAATGATTTTTATTCATATCTATTTTTTTTCCTTACCTCAGTTTGTTTGATGTGCTTTATTAGCAATTAAACTATTCTGACCCCCCTTCCTTTGGAACAATACCCCTGTGTTGCATCAAGTCTTAATTAATAAAAACAAGCCAGTGTTTTGCCAAATGACTTTTTGAAAAAAGAAAATTTCAAAAAAGAAAAGAGAGAAAATGAGGCAAAAAGATAAAAGAAAGGAGGATTTTATAAACAGAAAAAACATTGTGGTTAAAAAAACATTCTTGGAGAAAACCGGCTTCACAAGAAGGTTTTTCATAGAAGTGCTAGAAAATGATTGTATTTCTTTTCAGTTGCTATGTAACAATGATTTTATATCCTTCTAAAAACATAAATGTCCTCTTGGTTTAGTTTTTTTTTTTGTTTTTTTTGCAGTTGAATATGACAGTGACTCACCTCTATACATTTTTATTTGACAAAAACGAGTGTCTTCCACTGGTTGTAGAGTGGAAGTGCTTATCAAGAATTAATGACGTCTTTCAGAGGGAAACCTAACTAGCCTTGCATGTAAGGAATCTTCAAGGTATGATACCTCGAGCTCAATTAACTCTGGCTTTCAAAAGACAAAGAATGAGGACCTGATGAGTAAACCATAGCACTGACACAGGACTAAGCTTGTGCAACATTGAGCGAAATATTCCTTTAACACTCAATTCAGCGATGCTGCTGTAAAGCCATGCTCATAAAAGCTGCACTTGGATCAGTGAGCAAACTACACTTTCCTTTTAGCAACTTAGAAGGGTAAAACGGACATGAATGAAGGCTTGTAAGCTATCCCCAGTTGGCAGCGCCTTTCTGGATGAATGTACAGGCTCAGTACAAGACCGTGTGAATGGCTTCTTTAAAGAGGTGATGCACTTTCTATGCGTCTCTACATTCACCGATTCGATTCACAGTATTCAGTCAATTAAAAGGCTGACAGAGTGCAAAGCAGAATCAATAAAATTGCTGTTATGTGCTAATAGTAATATTTAAAGCGCAGCTCAACCTTTGTAGAAACGACCTTTGAGTTGGGAAGCATTCATAGTGTGTTTAAGATTTCTGCAGCATTTCCTTGTTTGAATATGCACTAACCTGTGGGGTTTGTTCTGTCACTCTTCTAAATGTAAGGTTTGCAAAAGTCAGTGAGAAATTAACTTGGTTAGAAAAGGGAACATGCATCGAGAATTGGTGCTAAATCAGCACTGCTCCAAGACAGGGGGCCAGTTATTGATATTTTTGTAGCACAAAATTGTTATTACCGAACACTTGTGATGATGAAGCCGCCAATGTCAGACAATTATGTTTGACTAACAGTCGGGTTTATGTTCTGTTCTCTAGTCAGATGTGATTTCTCTAAAATGTGTCATCGAAAATGAATAAACTAAGCAGAAAAAAAAAAATGCACAAAAATACAGCACAACTTTTAACAAAGCACTTCATGCAACTATGTCTACAGACCATCCACCTTTCGACTCCAGCGCTAATGAGGTCCAGGTCTAGGTACTGATACCAGTAAGAAGTATTAGTGTTGATTATGGGATAGAAAACATCCTAGTGACAGCTAGCTTTGTAAAGAAGTAACAATATCGTACACGGGTAATAAACGTACACTGTCAAATGTGCAGTAATGCATGATGGCTTACCAGAAATTAACCAGGAAAGGATGCTCAAGGTTCTGCATGATCTGCAACTCTTTCAGGACATTCCTTACTTCGTTCCGCTCCACACATTTTAACTTGTTCATGTACTTCATGGCATACATCTTCTTGGTGTCTTTCTTCTGAACAATGCAGACCTGTTAGGATTAAATGAGGGGAAATGGCCTAAGTGTGTTACTGGGTTGAAAAAAAAATAATCACAGTATATAATTAGTATTTTGCAAAATTGCAGTGCACTTTAAGAATTACAGTGTGTATGAGAGACAACACAGAGTGGTCAGCTGGAACATTAGAACCGCTTCGAAGCCCTGCTTCATTAACACAAAAACGGTTAAAAGAACGCAGATTAACATTCCCAGCTATTTTACAAAGTTATATAATCTTAAAAAAAAAAGTAGTATGATGTTTTGTTTTGTTTTTTTTACATTCGACAAATACAAAATTGAATTATAACAGCATTCTATCTCCCTGATGTTGGATGTGTCTGCATATTTATGAGATTGATCCTTTTCAGCAGATCATAAAACATCAATTTATATTTAAGGTATAATGATTGACATGTTGAAAAACAGTTTTTCTCTTAGGTCTTGCAACGTGATTATATGCTTTCCAGCAGTCATTCGTGTTTGGATGAAACTTCAGTGCACATGACACACTGTCACATGAAAAGTTGGTATAATTCCTGCAACAACCAGAACTACTGACCATTTAACTAAATCTGAGGCCAATTTTGGAGGGAAATAATTAGTCTTTGAATGCTTTGATCATTGACTAAATTTTTTCTCATGATGCCAACCAGAATATTTTGTATTTTTGAAATGAGACACAAGGTATCTGGAGTCAGTTATTTTTTTATCGTTAGTGCATGTCAGCACTTTGGATTTTTGTCATTGGACTGATGAATTGTTGAGAATTTCATCTTGATGTGCAAATCTTAATTATACAGAGTTGTAATATGCTCTATTTGCTTTTAGGTGTTCTTGTCCGTGATGCAAGTATCAATAAGACATTGATTAGTTCTATCTGTGAGGATGATCTGGGGACCAACGGGCATAATTAATCAGCCAAGCCCTGATCACAACACTGTTTGCAGCGCACAGCTTGCCATCTATCGTGATTAGAATGCTTATCTGTTATTGGACAACATGATGATGTTGTGTCTATGCATGTTCATGCAAGTGTCTATGTGCATCCTTAAGCGTGCTAACAAGTACTCTAAATGCTGATTCTAATTACTATCCACTATATGGCTGACAAACATGAGGGACTAGGACCACTATAGCCCCAGGTTTGCTTCAGTAATGTTTTGCTGATTGTTCTCAAGCTAATTAAACACCGAAGCTTAACCAACGTTGTACAACTAGGAGGATGTTGTGCTATTTTTTGTAACAACATGCAATGCCATATGTTTTGAGAGGCTATATGCACAAAATACTACATAAATCAAGGACGTAATATGCATGTATGTGCACATGCAGGAATGGTGCATTTTGCATTCTTTAGGGTCATTTCATCTGTTTTTAAATTTCAGCTGTCAAGAAACCTGATTTTCATTCCACTTTTGCTCCATTAAAGGATACAGACACTCTCTTAATGAATTGTTTTGCATGTAAATTACTGGACATGAAAAAAGCAAAGAAGTGTGATTTTAACAAAAAATTAAGTTAAGACATTCCTCTGATAAGAGGCGCCATCCGTTCTGAAATCCCAAACAGAACAAAGAAACAAAACAAAAGTTTTTTCTTTTCCTTTGTACATACCACTTTGTGTGGGACAAGTTGGACATGTTTGTATGTGTTTCTGTGCAGGTTGTAATTGTAGTTGTGCAATCTAGACGTACCTGTCTGCAAGGATAATCTAATGGATTTCAACGTATATGGTCAGTGGTCAGTCAAAGTATGGCTACTGCATACAAATAACAAAAACTACCATGTTTTTCCTCATTTCATCTTTTACAATGTGCAGATTTGCCATGTTAAACTGCATAATGACAGAAGAACCTGAATGTAGTTAACTTCTGAAATGCTTGTGGCAAAAGCAATTAACATGAATGATATCAGAGACGTTATAAAGGAGCAGACTTGAAGGTTTTTAATGATATTACCTTGGGTTTTATGACATTGTACGAGGCATTCTTTTTTCACAGTGACTGGTCTACTTAAAACAAATGCAGCTTTACCAGGAATGACACTTTCAGTGCCAACAGACCAGGCTCATTTGAGTCTTCTGAAAAACTAAATCTACACCGTTGCAATGTGTACTTTATTGTCCCTTCATGTACAGATATGTGTATGGTACGTTTTTCTTTTTTGTGTGATTTTAGTATCTTTTTTTGTATAAGATTTGTCTTAATAATATTAATCTATTTTGTCTCACTTTCCTGTTGCTTTGGGATTAATACATTTATGCTTCACTTGTTTCAAACCTGATTAATCTCTCTTTTACTAGGGTCTATCTTTAATTTTTCATCAATTACAGTGAAAAGAAAACACTTTCACTTACCTTTCCAAAACTCCCTTTTCCAATTGCCCTCAAAATCTGGAAGTGGTCAAAATTGACTGTGGGGACATAAAGAGCAGCAAAATTAACACTACTATTAAAACACTACTAACAGGCCAAGTCTGTCAAAGGCAAACATGTGAAGGGTTACATCACTTTGTTGAAACTATACCGATCACATTTTAATGAATAAAATATCATTAAATGAAAATTCAGATACACAAGGACAGGGACAAATAAAACAATAATAAATAACTGTGATCTTCAGTATGTGGTGGAAATCTACACGTGTAGAAGAACATTTTTAAAAACTACCAAAAATGGACCAGTTTAATACTGCATCTGGTTAAATTATTTTAATCATTTTGATTCAAAGAAAGAAATACAGTGAACATGGCCTGATTAAACATTCAGTGAAAATAAACTGTCCGGTGCTCCGACTAATGATATTTAATTACGTGTGGATCATCATATACTCTGTGTAAAAAAAGGTAAAAAAAAAAAAACATGTTCTGCAGGTAGCATCTATGATGTTATGGAGATTTAGTTGTAGTCCACATTACGTCTTATTTCCATTTGCTTAGGGGCTGCCAAGTGCATAAAATTCACTGTTCTTCACGCAATGGAACCAGTTCACACAGTTTAACGTCAAACCACCAATATCTTACGCTGAGAATCCCGACAATATTGGTGCTCTTTTCAGAGCATCAATGTTGCTTTACTTTCAAGGTGCCACCACAGAAAGCAATGAAGGGTGCAAACTATCCTAAATATGGCAACCTAACAATACTGCGAGAATTTGAAGCCTGTCTATGCTCTTGTTTACAGGGTTTCGGGACTCTTGCGTAGTTGCTAGGTTACCGTGCGCAGCCTCAACTACCTCCATTTAACTTTAGCGCCATTAGCGTTCTGTAGCATCAAGATGCTACATCCTGACCTGCAAGGGACGTATTCTTATCTTGAAACTTGGAGTCTAATCTTATACAAACCAAGGGGACTGATGGAAAATCAGTATTTATGACTTTTATGTTAGGATCAATCAATCAAGATCAAGCTACTGATTTTTTGTTTTTTTACATACAAAGTTAATCTGCATGAGCGGGACTTAGAAGCTCCGTATCTTTGCACACAAATCCAATATGTTTGGAAGATCCTTCGTTAAAACCTTTGTGATTTTTAGTGTAGTTGCAGAGCTCGTCTGGTGGCTTTTCATGACTTGAGTTGCTGTTAAATTCCAACTTGTACGGTGGATTTAGGAGGGAACATGTGTGCTGTGACACTGGAAATATTAGTAGCTAGGAAATATTCTTTGAAAAAAAAAACAACTTTCTTCAGTTCTTTGACTAAATAGTGAAATTTTGTTGTAAATATTCAAAAAGTAGTTTGTTAAAAACTAGTCGGTTTGTGATATTTCATGTGGATTTCTATGTCTATTTATTTCATATAATGTGAAATAAAAAAGGAATAATATAAATCTAACTTCAGCTTTCAAATTCCATTATTAAAAGTATTAACAATACTGCAAATGAACCTCCGTGCCACTCAGTTTCCAAGCGAGCACTCAAAACACATTTTGAAATTTTTGATGTTCAGAGTGAAAGCATATCTTTCCTCTTTGTTTTTCCAGATAAATACTGAATTTACATTATTTGCAAATCATAACATTTTGTGATCACCAACAACAGCAGAAAACATCTGAAAAGTTGTGGATTATGGTTATCAGCTGAAACCTACTTGAACTTGCTCAGGAGAAGAAGATATGCTTTCCAAAACATTTGTTAAATGTAAAAATTGATTTGTTATTTTTAAATGTCACATTACATAAACATACTTTTTAAAATATAACTAGGCCATTGAGGGTAGTTGCAGACATTTTACTGAGGTTTGCGTACTAACTAATTTAATATATGTTTAAGCCTAACTGATGCATCTGAAGGTCTCCAGGGCAAAAAGAGCATGCAAGTACATTATATATATATATATATGTATATATAATTTATTTTATTTTTTTTTCAGCATGAATGAATCTTATATGGCTGCTGCCTGTTTTTCCTTAACAGCCATATCGGTCTGAAAAGGCAGCTACTTCAACTTTCCTTCAGCATCCTCTCGGCACTCGCCTCATTTTGCTGTCATGTCTGTATCACACCAGCACACACAACCTAAACCAGAGCATTACTCCCTATATGCCCCATCATCTATCAGCAACATTTAATGCCAATTGAAACCGGATGGGGCTGTTTGTTTCTTGCTGTCATGGCAACGAGGACAGACGGTTTTTCCCTCTCTGTTGTTTCCCTGAGGACAGAACAGCTGCTGCCCACTCTTTCCACTCCTCTGAACACACACACTCATACGTTCACATTTTCAGTTGCAGTCATTTTGAAAAACACGTATTTATAGTGCTGACTTAAAACATACCTGCTGCTGTTGCAGAAGTACGCTATGCAGTCCTACACAAACACACACATACACGGATGAAAACTTCCCTGCATTCACAAGATCTATTGGATGTGACAGTTGATGTTATGCTCTGTTAGACATGTATCACTGGCACATCCACGTCTCACACTATCTGTCTTGGAGTGTTTACACAACCTGCACTGATAAGGTCCATATGAGACCAGCTTACAACACACACACACTTCAGCAATGCCGCTGTATAAACAACATATACACAGAGGGAGATCAGATAACTTTGGTCATTCTACTGCTTGAGCTACTTAGAGATTCTGTCCTGATGGGGTTTCCAGAGAGACAGCTGAGCTCATGGACTAACGCAGTAGATGATGTGGCAGGCAGAAAAGAAGTGAGGGAGGGAGAGAGCAATCGGGAAACTCATATTTTACTTTGAATGGTTTAATGTGCTGTAATAAATGATGGACACTTGAGTAACAGCGTGTAATAATCAACATCTGCACATGAGTAGAACTGACAGCTTTGACAGCCTTCCAGTGGTTCAAACCAGCTGAGGAACTCATGTGACCGTGCAACAAGTCAATTTAAATCTGAATGACACCTGCTAATCAATTTAGACTAAAGTAATCACTTATTTCAAAATGTCAAAATGTCATCCCTCTCTCCTGCACTCAGTATATGACTAACATAACATGTTACTTTTTTTTCCCCCTCTGTGAGTACATTCAAACTGTGTGAAGTAGATCGGAAAAGCCAACTCGGCGATGCATTTTTGGTCGCTTGCTGATGTTCATCCTTGCCTTTTGTGAACAAAAGCAGGTTAAACAAACAAACAAACAAACAAACAAAAGCTGCACACGCTCCCTGCAGGCCGAGACAGAATGTATAATTTCAGTAAAAAGCTTTGATTTTTGACTGCCAAAAAGTAAACCGCTTCAAACTAACTGCACGTTGTATTTTTTTAAGAACACTTAGTTTTCACTAAACACATAAACCTTTAAAAGCAGGCACAAATACATAGTTAGATCCTTGAAAGCAGCCTATTAATTTCCTAAAATAGCTAAGCTCACAGTACTCAAATGAGAGTAAATAATGCATTTGCATGAGATTGTTTTCAGCAGTGGATTAACACACATCTGGTGTCCCAGTGAGAGTCATGCCAGTAAGTATGTGAGATTTGCGCAAAATAAAATCAAATCTTTCTGTTCGTACTATTGAAGGAGGTGTCAGCACTGCAGACATTTTGCCTGATAGGAACCTATGTACAGTTTTTTTGTTTGTTTGTTTGTTTGTTTTTTTTCCATATAACCACAGAGAGCATTAAACTCTGGATTCAACACGTTACACTTGTAATGATGATACACTTGTTGGTGATCTGAACTAATCTAACTGAATGAATCACCACTTATTAGGCATTTATAGAGATATTTAGAGTGACGACTATAACTTTAAACCCTCCTCCACAGATCAAGATCCTAAAACTCAAAACCAAGTTCAAATATGCACAATATTTCTTGCAGGCAAGATAAAACTTTGAGAAAAATCAGATGTTTGTCCAGTGTGAACCCTTCAAAATGGGAATATATATATATAAAAAAAAAAATAGAGAAAAGAAGAACATGGATGTGGACTTCAACCATAATATTTTTGTGATTGCGTCGCCGCAGCTGATCGTTTAACGGCCTGATATAATGTGGTTGAATGTGTTCACTGTGATTTTGACGAATCTCATAAACTGAACAAGATTTTCAGCTGCTTTCTAAAATAAATAATACTAACTTTACTACCATCACTTTTGTTTAATAAAAAACCAAAACAACAATCAAACCTGAAACTTGAACTAAATGTTCTGTTTTCCACATATTTATGAAACTAATGTTTATCGATTGATTTTTGTTTTATTTGGATTTTTACTTTTTGCATGAAGAGACAAAACAGATGCAAACATTAATCCATGTTCTTGTTTAAAAAAAAAAGACGCACAACTTAAAAAGGTGGAAAAAAAGCAGAAATGGTTAAAAAAAAAAAAAAGAAAAATCATAAAATTAGACCACAGACCACCGATAGTTTGAAAGTACAACAGTTTAACTGGCAGAGAATTAACAGAACACTGACAACGAGTGTATTTCCCCTGTGCTGGTTAAAATTCATGCTGACATTTTTAAAACCAGCAGCTGACTGTGAACAGGATGTCTCAATCTATTTCTGCCCAGCTGACACTTCCTCTGACAATGAAGCCTGTAAATCATTTAAAGCAGGGCCTGTCAATTAACCAGTCTACTGGTTGTACTGGTTGCACAAAGTGGAAAACCGGCAGACACGTGTTGGGACGTATGCCGTACGTGCATCCTTCTCAGAGGAACGTGTCTTGATAGAGTTCACCTGCATTCACACACCTCTGCGGGACAGAACTCAGCTCGGTTTCGATGCATCAAATACTTTCCGCGTTGCATTTGACATGCATCTACCAATGAAGGATTTTTTAAATTTTAAATAAGTTATGTTTAATATCAGTTTGCAGAAAAACAATTAAAAAATGTCTCAGATATAGCAATAACCTTACAAGATAAGTACATTTTGCCAGTGGCACTTATGTTTAATATTATTATTATCATTATTATGCTCCCTACAAAGGCTCTGAGCGTTCGTGTGCTGTATATTAATAATCTGTTTTTGAAATGTTTGCGTGTTTTCCTGCTTCTGCATCACATAAACCCATGTCTTAAAGGCAGAATTAACAAACAAGCCTTCCTTTTGCTTGTGGCATCTTCCAGTGACAGTGAAAACTTCATTTGCATCTTTATTGCTACTCAGAGGAGCGATTGCATGATGGATGTTAAAACATATACTCAACATGCAGGCCGCTGACACTTGTCAGAAGATTAGAACTGGACATTATTCACATGCCAGAGGATGCACTTGTGAGTAGACGTGTCGCTTATCTCTGCTGAGACAAATTTAAAAAAAAAAAAAGGATCTATGGATTTTTATTGTCTAATTAAATCTAAGTTGCTCTATTTTTTTTTCTTCTTCGTGAATCTTTAATGATAGCTGAAATACTCAATATCACATCTATTTGGTATCTTAATTCATGTCTTTGTGACGGCTACACTCCTTTTCTCTTCACCACTTTGTCACTTAATTAGTGATGCTCTCCTCATCCTTTTCTTTTCTTAGTCTTCCCGCCGTGCACTGTGATTCCCAGTTATCCACACTGGATGATCAAGCAATAACAACAAAGTCAAGAAACCTCCGACCTCAAAAAGAGAACCTTCTCTGATGCAAGTTTCATCAGAGACGGGATTACTGTGTTTCCAGTGAGTGGAGAGAGCTGGGCTTCTTTTTTTTCTTCTTCTTTTTTTATGCAAATGTTGTGTTTCTGTGTTTGTCAGTCCCCTGCCTTTGCTGAAATCGCCCATCTCTCTTGTGCGAGTAAAGTCAGGTGCACTGTTGCATTAATCCGAGTTCAGAGGAGCGCTGTTATGAGCGACATTTTCAGAAGAGTAGCGACTACGCAGCCATGTTAACCATCAATAATGACTTCTTCTTTGATAAAAGTTGCCTCAAGGGAGGCAAAAAAGACCATTTCTGTCTCGTGCCAAAATTTGACAGTCACATAAAACATCAAATAGAAAAGTTTTGCATTTTAGCCACTTAGGCAAATTTATACCAGAAAAATAAAGCACCAAATGGTTTTTGACACCATACATACAGAAAAATAAATAAATAAATCTATTGTTTAAAAAAAAAAAAAGAGAGAGAGAGACGGCCATTTCACTTCTGACTAAATCACTGACTCATCTAACGCTGACTTATTTAAAAGTCCTTGGATTGCAGCCAGAGCGGTATTCATTTCAGGGGCTAACTCAGATCAATAAAATCACAAGGTATTATCTACTCAAGGCATGCAAAAGGAAAATTAATTTGTGCAAAGAGCTTTGCCAGTCAAAGTCGTTTTGATGCTGGCTTTGACTGTAATCAGTATGAAAACAATGTAAAAAAGTAATTGCCTGACATGAATCACACAATGACAACAAATTTAAAGTGTTTGCATTCCAATGAGGATATTTGAGGCTAAGAGTTTTTAATGTCCTCTGCTGTATTTTTTGCAAATAAATGTGGTGTACGTGTGGTTGTATTAAAGACAAACTGCAGGAACGGGTGCTCGTCTTCTGCCCTGCTGAGGAAGACTGAAGCTGATTAGCTCTAAAACCACGGTGATTAATTGAGAGGGCTCCTAATCCTGTCAGGTACAAATAACAAAATAAGGCCGCAGAGAAGGTGAGACTATGCTCAATCCTGCTTACAACAAAAGTACAGAAGCAACAACCAAGCGTGTTAATACTCACTCTCGTCTGTGTCCTCAGTGACCAGAGTCTTGCTGGACTGTCCGAGCCCCATGGCTGCTCCTCTCACAGATCTTCCTGTTCTGCTTAACTCAACCCAGAATTGAACAACTCTCCTTCATAGCCTGATCAACAGTCAAACTCTCTTTCAAGCATGCATGCATGCATCCATGCGCTGTCTCACGTTCTGGGTTTGAAAATGTCCTGTCTTCCTCTTGACGCTACACCTTGACAGTACCACACATCATTATCACCACACAGAACAGGGCTGGCGGGTTTGAAGACTACAGTGCAGTCAAACACACACACACACACACACACTTACACAGGCACAACCACTACTGTGTCTGTGTGTCTTCCCTGCTGCTTAGATGAATGCAGGCAGACGGTTGACTCTCGGAGGAGGAAGAGGAGGAGGAGGAAGAGGTGGAGAGTTGCTGATGTGCTTGTTGCTGTGACCCTCTGTTGACTCAGAGTCTAACCTGTGAGGGGAGGAAGAAAAACATGATACCACCAGCAGAATGAGGGAGGGCAGGACAAGGAGAGGGAGGGGGAATGGGAAGCTAGGCAGAACTTCTCAGATGTGCCGACCAAAAGTTCGTTAAAGACTGAAGGCTTTAAAATACCACGAGATCAAACTATCACGATAGTGCCTTTGACTAGACATCAACTTGATTTGTAAACAGGGACGCTTAAGCTTTCCTCCAGCCTCTCTTCCTCATCTCTCACATCTGCCATCTATATATTATTTAACTTTTATATTTTAATCATAACCACATCCCGCAAGAGCACTGTCTAAAGGTCATGTGTAATGAAGGGTATGATACGTTTTTCAATAACAGCACACATTTTCATTATGCTTGGGTTATGTACTTTAAATGGGAATCTTTTGGGCTGCCCTCATGTGATTTCATGAATTACTACATTTCATTTTTTTTACAGTGCCAGTAGAGGAAACACAGACTGTGCCTGTTGTAAGCCCATAGGAAAACTTTTGGATGTTATAATCGATGTTTGCTGCTATATGCAAACTATGCAGGTGAATGCGGCTCCTCCATAACCATTAAAGGACCCCCCAAGTTACAAAGCTAGCCTCAATATGTGATATTTGGGGAGAAATTAAATTATCTGTCTTCTTCTTTAACCACCTACATAAGAACATTTAAGTTCTTTACTGTGAAGCATAATTTAATTATACTACCTTATATTTACAGATGTAACCTTTGCACAAAGGAGCATTTTTACCATGTTAAAATATCAGTTTTAATTTAATTTGAAGGAATATTTGATTACTTTTAGAAACCGCTGCAATCTCCCGTCTTTGCTATCAGTGTGCTGGGTTTATAAAGTCAACATTTCAGATAAAATTCTGATAAAGTTCTCAGTATAAATTTGAACATTAGATGAACAAATCTACCCCACTTTCTTCTAAAAGTGTAACAGCTCAGTGGATCACCAGTTTGTATTGCCCCATTGCCTTGTAGTTTGATAGGATAAGCCCCCAAAAAAGCTAGAAGCACCCCTGCTTTTAATGCAAGTACATTATTGGAGTTTTGTAAAAAAAAATAAATAAATAAATTTAAAAAAAGGACGTCTTGAAACAATTTAGATGGATTTGTAAAATTGTACATTTTGTTGCATGTACCTGTACTAATGTTCGGTAGTTTACTAATGAGTAATGTTAAGGTAAAAGCAGGGTTGTCTAATGAGGAGAACGGTCTATACAAGTTATGAGACGCACAGGGTTTAACAGACCAACTTACAGACCAACTAATCTATGGCAGTGACCGTCAGTCCCAGACTGCATGATGAGGTCACCACAGAGGGTCTGACTGGTAGCTTCTTTGTTAAATAAAATATTCAAAAACTAGTGCGGGAAGCCGCAGTGCTCAGCTCCCCGCAGAGGACACGGTGCGCCGAGCCCATTATCTGATCATGCCTGAAACCCCCCCCCCCCCCCCCCCCCCCCCCCCCAACCCACACACACACACACACACACACACACACACCAACCATGCAGGTCAGCTGTGGTGACTTACCTCTGAAAGCTGCCGCTCAGTTGAGCATACAATCATTTCTGTGGTAGCCAAGCTTGCAGCAAGAGATGTGAAGCGGAAGAGCGGAGCAACAGTGCTGCTCAGAGCATCACTTGTCCGGACGTCGACGCACCGGGACACTTGCCACCCGAAAAAGAAAAAAAAAAAAAAAAAAAAAAAAAAAAAGCACACACACTCACCACCGCCCGTAGAGGCGTGAACTGAAGAACAGAGCCGACGTGAGCAACGCAAAATCCTGTGCAACGTCTCTGAAGGACAAAGGCAACAATACCAGAGAGTCGGGGAGAAGACTGCGCTGCGCGCTGAGCTGATGCGCGACTGACCTCCACATCGCCGCCCGTGCACGGACTGGCCGCCACCACTGCGCGTGGGGGGGGGGGGGGGGGGGCACGTGTGTCAGGCTGCCCGGGAGATGCTGAAGGTTTCCCTCTGAGGTTTCCCTCTGGATGCCTTGAACACATTGAAATAATAGGTCCCCGGCGAGTCTCGCATCAGAAATCCTACGCAGGTTGCATTTCACTGAGTGCTGCAGGACCGTTCATTCTAGAAATATCAGTCTTTACCAGCTCACTGTGGTGTTTTCTGACAAAATTATGTCATCATTGTCCCATAACAACACAGACAAATAGGCTACACTTCATTCCCCAAGTATCGAGGATTATACATATATATATATAAATATCAATGTAAACTATAAGATACAGAAAGTTAATTTAAACCCCAAGTTGCCACTGTGGTCAGATCAAAACAGCGCCCCCTACAGCTTGTATTGAGTTGCCCCTTTGCTGTTGAGTGGAAGAAGGATTCCTACCCAATGATTACAGTTACTGTCTGAGCTTTACCTCTGTGTAACACGAAATCACGCTTTTGCACGCTTACCTACGTACATAATGCAAAACGTTCATAGGTGTTTGTTTTTTAAAAAAATCTTTTCCTTTTTTCTTTTTAGCTCTAATCACACTCACTGCAGCAAGCGCAGTATCTGTAATGTCTTTGAGCCACTGGCTTGGTTTTGTAATTGCTAGCTGCTAAACTCAGATAAGACTGAAGTCATTGCCTTCTGACCCGAGCTCCTCACCTCAGAAACAGACTATTCAGCCATATAGTTACTTGCCATGGCCACCGAGGCATTACCTTGTCCCCCAGTACTACTTTGAGAAACAACAGTTCTTTTTGACTGGGATACATCACAAATTTAGAAACATCCTGTTTTAGGTTGATACAGAAACATACCAGTCATGCATTTGTTTCATGCACTCTTTTTGTTGTTGTTTTTTTAATCAAGTTGTCCCAAAAACTGCCTGTAAAACCTCTATCTACAATGCTACAGCTAGACTAGTGAACTAGTGAACCGAACTATATTTTGCAGGATTTGAACTGAACTTGAGAAAACTTTTGTTGTTAATTTGATGATAAATAGACTGAAATGAAATGAAATAATGCATTGGTTTTAACAAACAAGATACTCGCACATGAAGTGCAGTACAGACACAGCTGGAGCCAGCTTTTTTGTTGACAGCCACCATGTACAAGAATAAGTAATGCCTTCACATTATTCGTGGCGCCCCTGCCGTTTCTTCACTGGGCTGTGACACAGAACAGTTGTCTGCTGCATTGGGGTTTGCTGCATTCTTGGGATAATTTCTTTTTCTATTCCCTCATCATATATTAACTTCCGCAGCCATTAGGAATAAAACACATCCATCCATTATAAGGACTGCATGGTCACCTGCATCCCCTGTTAATTGAGCAGGCCAAGGTCGAGAGGAGAACGGCTGAGTGGTGGGAGTGGGGTGTGAAAGATATGCTTACAGTGCACACTGCACTTTCTTTTCTCGTCCTAGCCTGCTCCGTCATGCCAAGATGCACTCTGTGTTGGTCATCCATCTTCATACACCAAAGATCTCAGCACACTCTGAAAAGTAACATACATCACTCAAAAAAAGCCCAGCATCTTACTGAGCATTTGGCAGCACCAGGAGGTTTGCTTGTCTCTCAGATGAAATGAGTGATGACTGTGTCATGTCACACTTGCACAATGGTACTTAACACAGGAGGACTCAGCATGTGCCAGTTCCGCCCCTGTTTCCTTATCTAAGGTATTTCTTTGACTTATAAAGAAAATCATTCACAGTGGATTGTATGACTGCATTTGATTCAGTTTTGATTTAGGAGTGGTGACTTTTTAAAAGAATGCATAAAGGAAAAAAGACTGAGGGAGGGGAAGGGATTAGAACTCTTGAAAACTAGCCCCATCTGGTGGACGATGAAGAGAGGACAGCATAGAAACGGCAACAGAAATTAATCCTGGTTAGTTTTGAATAGAAATGGAATTTTTATTTTTTTGCATCTTTCAATTTACTGTTTATATATATATATATATATATATATATATATATATATATATATATATATATATATATATATATATTCCCACAATTATAACAAACATATTCAATTATATTTATGTAGCGTCTAATAGAATACAAGCTGTCTCTAGGCGCTTTCTATAGACCATCCATCCATCCATCCATCCATCCATCCATCCATCCATCCATCCATCCATCCATCCATCCATCCATCCATCCATCCATCCACTTTTTTAAAGATTAAACTTAATTTAGAGCAGAAAGTATATGTTGTCTTTCATGCCTGGTGGCCGCTACACTGAGCAACTGATTTCTAGTATATGCACAGTTTAGATGCTTTACTTGCCTCTCTAGGGACATAAGGACGTCATTCCACATCCATTCAATACACTGCAGCAAACAAAACTGCAATTTTGAGGATATACTTGCAGTTGTGAACTCAAATCCACGTTGATTTTTTTTCCCCATGCTGTTAAAATAAGACTTAATACACTTGATAGAAAAGACATACAGTGTTAACTTGCTGTGATAATTTTATTTTACAATGTCCACAGGAGTAAGGCGAAATGTATATATATATATATATATATATATATATATATATATATATATATATATATATATACATATATATATATATATATGAGAGAGACAGAACATCACATTGTACATCCCATGAAGTAGATATCTGCATTGAAACATAATTCTGTACTTTAAATAATCATAGTAATAATTAGTATTCATGCATGACAGGCTAAAAAAGTGATTTACTGTCCTTCAGCAGTTTACCCTCGCTGAGATATTCCTTTACTTTACTACACAACTCCTCCTCTCAAATGTAATTTTAGAATGAGCCAAGATAAACCCTGTCTTATCTTCCACAAAGGGAATCTGCCTGCCACACCTCCATAGCTGCACAATTGTTTTAAAGTAAACAAAGAGGGCGTGTTAAAATGTGTCCCCTTGCATACGTGGCTGAATCAGTCACACAAACAAACAACGTCTCTGTTGGTGCAGCAGGTGTCGCGGAGTCATGTCCATCTTAAACCACTTGTGGCTTGTTTCCGTCTTGGTGCCGCTGGCACTGAGCTACCCTTTCTACCCTTTGTACCCTTTCTACCCACCAACGTGCTACACTAAGGTTCTGACCATGGCACAGGAGCTCACCCAGATGGCAGCAGACCTGAAGAGGGACCCTGAAACTGTAAGTTAGCTGCTGCGTTGATTCTTATGAAGTTCAATTGAAACTCTTGTCGCATTTTTTATTATTTTAAACTTCATAGCATATTTTTTGTCTTTTCATCCAGAGTTACTGCATGGCTCACATGCCAAATCTTTATCTTGATGTCCACGTAAGTATGACTTCAGATCTTTCTTCTTCTTCACAATAAAAAGTAGCAAAAATCTCCATATTGACAATCAAATGTACAAACTTTGTTGTAAGGAGCTCTCCTTTAGACAGATATTGCATATCTTCTGCTTTTTTGTTTGTTTTTTTTTTTTTTTTTTTTTTTTTTTTTTAGTCCTCTGGCTGTTGTTCTTCTTTCTTCTGTGGTGTTTTTTTTTTTATACTGCAAACCTCAACTGTAAATCACTCGGACTCTTAATTGCTGCTCCTGACAGAATGCTTGTGTGATGCACAAAATGAGGACCTACATCTCCATGGTGGAGGCCCTCAGACAGCGCCGCTGCGCTTACACCAGAGAAGTGAGGAAGCTGGGCGTCAACCTGAGCCAGCTCCTCCTCATCATGTCAGAGAAGTGTCACGGGGTAAGACCGGATAAAGTGAAAACTGTTCTGTGACGGTGTATCACTCAGTTCTTTCTTATCTGACTTTATTTCTGTATGGGGAAAGCAGTAGAAGTTTTACTTTACCTCCGCGTCAGCCAGGTTGTTATTATAGCAGTCTCTACAATGAATCTCTCGCTCCCAACAGATGGACCCCATTTCTACCATAATGAACTACAGCTGGTGATGGCAGTCCTCTACCTGCTCTCGGGGAAATCCACGAGAACATTAACCTGCAGCAAGTGAAGCACTGGCTCATGTGGCAAACTGTAGAAGCATCACCAGCTGCAGCTCAAGAAGGTGGAGCTGTTGTCTGGCTGGAGACGCAGAGTTCAAAGTAAAGCAAAGCTCAAATAGGACCAAAACCAGGTGGTTAGCTTTCATGTCAAGAGTTAGTCATCACGCCATTACATAACTAACATTTTATTTGTTAAGTTAACAATAATTAAGAATGCATTTCTATGTTTTGAGCCCGACTGCACCCTCACATGAATAAAAACACAGAGAAACCAGACCGGCCGCAAGTTAATGGGTCAGTCAGTGAGTGATTTGACAGGATTGAGGGTTTATAATACAGATTATGAAGACTGCCCTGCTCTGTGGACGTTTAATCCTGATCACGTGATCTGAGACGTTACATCTGGGTCTGCAGTCAGTGTGCTGTAACAGATTGACGTGACCTGTCTGTGCAGATCAGACAGTAATGTGAAAAAGCGGGCTTTAATTAAGGTCAGTTGTTGATTCAAAATGGAATAAACGCGCGTACATGTGGCGCATTAGCGACTTTCTCTTGTCTCATGTTCCAGTTATATATGGTTTGTGCATTCATATCACACGATAAATGTTTCAATTGATGATGGAAAAATAAAGAAATATCATAACTAAAAGTTGACACATCATTTGCAAATGTTTTCCTTTTCTTGTGTTGCATCTTCTTGCTTCAATAGGACTTGGTCTTCACAGTCTACGACTGTGCTGCTCTGGAGCGCTCCTGAACACACTCCTACTGCGCCAACGCCTGCCCACTGAAGCCGAGTGTGCAGAAACAGTATGAGTCAACTCAAGTACTCGACTTCTGTAATCGCGAAAGTCTGTTTAAACCTGTTTTAAGATTTAGGTGAGTTGTGTTGATTAAACTGTCTGCTTGTGCTTCATTTGCGTCTATAATCATCTGTGTTGACGTCAAGTGTATTACCAGCCAAAGCTACATTGAAGTTAACTTTTAAGAAACTAATTTCGCCAAAAAACGCCTTTTGTTGACATAATTTCTAATAGTAAATGTTTCAAAGACATATAAGTAAGAAAAAAAAAAATCAAACCTTATGGCAGCCTTTGTCTTATCATTGTCATAGATCACCAAAATCAAACCTGAAAACCTTCAAGATACATTTATTGAGGTTGTCGGACGTTTAATAAATTGCCTGAGTTCTTTACCTGAGCAGCTTCTTTTATTAGGAAATATTAGAAAAAGATTTGGATTTTTACAATACCTTTTATAGCAGCTATTGTCTGTCGGCTCTTATCATACTGAGATTCTTCTGTAACCAATAATATTTGAAGATAAATATTAGACACTTCAAATCTTATCATTTGTCTTCTAAAGTAAACACAAGCTGTGGAACGAGCCCCATATAAGCCCTGGCATCCTGCTGCCTCTCCCCTTCATCCACTTGAGAACAGTAGAGTATGTGGTGTTTTCTGTCTCTTCTCTTTTTCCTCATAAATTTAGATCCTCAAACTATGTTAAAATAGACTCATCTTTTCATCAACCCTTTTTTTATTATTCTTTTTTATATTCTGAACCACTTGTAATCAATTGTTCAAATTTAATTACGAACCTTTCTGTTCCTACTATGCATTTTAACTTATATTTTAACCAAGTATCTGTCACTTCCTGTTTGTACTGTTACTTTAAAAAAACGTTATGTTTATGTTAGTCTATATAATTTATTAGCAGCTCCTGAAACGCAGTTGCGCTCTGCTTTTTTCTGAAGCACATGTGAGTGATTTTGTCAAATCATCTGTAATCTTTCAGCTGTTGGTGAAATGAAATGCTCACTTTGTCTTCTGATAAATGTGTGCGTGTATTAAAGATATCTGGTTTTTTAGTAGCAGTAATGTGGCATAAGGTGGGTGATATGTTTTCAAACAATAATAAACATAGATGTTGCATAAAATCTACAGTACCATGTTTTTTTTTCTTAACTGACAATGTAGACTATGTTGTGATCTATGTGTTTAGTATTTTCTATGAATGGCTGAACAGCATCACAGGCAAACGTACTGCTGTTGGGACTTACTGTTATTTATATGCTAATACACTATTAATAAGCCTATACACTCCCAAACCATAAACAAGTCACACACTTTGTCATTTTGATGGATCATCTATAACTTTGATCACGGCATGCGTTTGCCATGACATGGTGTAGATTAGTTTATGCAGTGTCATTATTATTGCCATCCGGAGCTGCATTAATCTGACACAAAGATGGGGTGATAGGAGAGTTGCTGCGCAGACTCTTCTCCAGCACACCCCAATGACTTTCAATGAGGTAAACATCTGGACTCTGCCAGGCCCGGTCCATGGGTGAAAAGGATATCTCATGCACCTCGAGCTGCTATTTCACAGTGCGAGTGTGATAAATCCTGGCATTTTCATCTTGGAATATGCCCATGTCAGGTCTTAAAAAAGGTTAAAAAAAAAGTCTGCTTTTCCTCTAAAGACCCGGTGAGCGCTGTTCATGCCTTTGTTACCTGTCGACTGGAGTTTTGTAACTGTCTCTACTCTGGGACTGACCAGTTGCTGCTCCGTCGTTTACAAACTGCCCATAATGCAGCAGCTCTCCTTCTTGACAGGGAAGAAACGGCGTGAGCACGTCAATCCTGTGCTGGCTTTCTTTCTCTGGCTTCCCGCCCAGTTCAGGATCCAGTTTAATATTTTATTGTTTGTTTTTAAGAGTGCGAACAGTATAGCTCCACCTCTCCTGTATGAGCTTCTACACTTTCACGATCCTGTCGGATCATGTCAGCTCCCAGATCCAAATTGAAAAGCAGAGGTCATAGAGCATTTTCTGTTGCTGCTCCCAAATTGTGGAACAGTCTACCTTTTATCAGATCTAACCAGACAGACCAATACATTTAAAAGATACCTTCTTGCACTGGCACTTTATTGTATATACTTGCTTATATTTATTGTTGATTTGGGGATTTTTTTTTTTTAGCCTGTACAACACTTTGATCAAGTAAGGTTGTTTTAAATGTGCTTTAGAAATAAACTTGACTTGACTTGCCTACTTCTACTACTCTTTTTGTCCTGATGCACCTATCACCCATCATCATCATCATACTCCAAAGACAAACTTTATGGGTTGAAATTGAAGAATAGCCTCACTACGCTGTGTTCTTTTGATATTGTGCGTGTATTGCTCATATTTCTGTTGATTTTCTTTGATAATGAGTTTTAAATCAGATAAACCACCAGATGTGCTTTCAGACATGGTAGGTAGGTACCAACTTAATATCAAAGGCACCTCAAAGTGTTCAAAGAAAGAAACGTTGCTTCGGGCCTTCAGATTTGATCTTTGAAGTAAAGTTGCTGTTATAGGAGCTAAACAAAGGTGACAAGTCTGTACAAGAGTGGAAAGTCAGTGGTGTGAGAAGATGAGTGGAAACCTCTGTGGGCTTGCGTGTGCTTGCATGAGCTTGCCTTTGCACTGGAGGCTACTTGTCCTTGGAGAAGGAAGAGACATGATGATAGTATTTGCAATCTCCAGAGAGTGTAAAATGACAGATTCAGTGTTGCGCTGGTGGAAAAGTGTTTAATTTGTGCGAACATGGTGCATAAAAATGGATAAACTGAAATTAAATCATGTCAGAATGGAAGAGGATAAAAAAGGAAAAAGAAATCATGTCAAAATGAAGTAAAACAGCAGAGCTGCAGCTGAAACACAAAGCCAATTAATGTTTTCCAACCCATTTAAACAGCTTAGTGCTTCGCAGATAAGAAAGCACAGCCCCCATGACATCATCCCATTGTCACCAGTCTTTGTGTTTAATTTCTGCATTTAGTTGTGAGACTAATCTTTCTATAGAGTTTAAGTAGAAAATGAGTCATGCATGAGAGATAATAAATGAGCGTCCTTCAGTTCGGATGTTATTTATGCTCTGAAGAGAAATGTTACCTGAATTCACCTCCTCATATTTCACTGTTAAGCTTGCAAGTTATTGTGCTGGTATCTGAGATTGACATCAATGTCAGCATTAATGTGTAGAAACAGCAATAGATCAGCGACATGTTTTAGAATGACCTGAACCAACCTTTGTGGTTCTTTAATCTTTTAGCGTTGAATAAGGCAGGCGGCTGAAACTATGCTACAGGGAAAATTTTCAAATGTTGTCATTTGACACAGTTGTCAATTATCAACTCAAACAACAACGATCTAACAATGTGTAGAATTAAGGAGAAAACAAAGAAACAACAATAAAAAATAACAGACACTTAAGAAGTAAAAGTGATTCGAACAGAGGTCTGTTTCTAAGGATACTCGCTTTATATCGTATTTAGGTAAAATAATACATTAATTGTATTACATGTCAGTTGTTATAATGGTATTTTGATATGTAGTTAGATTTCTGCTACTCAAATTATTAAAATTACATTATTGAAACTGAAAATGTAACTTTTTGAGTAATTTTGTTTTTTAGTTTTATTTGTGTGTGAAACAAATATATGAATGAAATGCAAAAGTTGCACATTTTATAACCCTTAGTAAAAAATACTCTAAAATTACCTGCGATATAGAGCTAGTTTGGTTATTTCCAGTTATTATTAAGTCTCCATTGGCAGTTAATAATAACTCAAGATGTGTAAGTGATTTATGACTATTTAGATCATCCATGAGGTACATCATTGAATTTGTCCAGCAGGTACAAGTTCTGTGAGTTGGGTTTTCCACTAGATGGCGCTCTGGGTCTGTTGGTTTGCAGCCACGTTGACCAATTAAAACTACGATCCACGAGGGTACAATTGTCATCAAACTGAGCTGTTAACACTCGCTCCCGAAGGTCACGCTCATATTGTTCTGTAATGAAACTAAACAAAAGCAAAAACGGCGGTATTGAACAGGACAGTAAAGCAGTAGCAGAATGTTGACAGAAGTCCATGTGCGGACAGCTGTTTCATAGGGCTCCTGGCGTTGACTGCACAGCTGGTGAAGGACGTCAGGGGCCGCAGCTGTCCGAGGACACGCTCACACCTACCCGGATATGAAGTCCTTTCCCTCGCCGCTGTCACATCGACGACGACTTAAGAAACTACATTTCCATGACGCCAATGAGAGGACGGCCCAGGAACAAGGTGGGGCTGGTTCGCTCAGTTTGAATCAACAAGTTGCACAGACAGACTCAGACTCAAGTCCATCCGGCTCTCCAGAGCGGCAGGTGGTCCTGCGTCCCCGGAACTCTGAACTATTCAACGGAGTAAGACATGTTTTCGCTTTCAAACCCATAGATCCCGGGGTGGAAATGGATGGAGTAGAATAACTTCTTAAAACCAGCGGATTGTTTCCCTCTTCGTTTATCGTTCTTCTTTCTTCAAGGAGCGGAAAGTGAAGTGAAGGGCTGCGCATCTTCGGCGCGCGTAATGCGTTGTGCGTAGATCTCACAGCCTGCGGATCGTTCTTTACTTTAAAATTTTTTTTTTTATCAAGTTTTAAGGGACCGTACTGTCAGTTATGGCTCTCGCAAGATTCAGTAAAATACTCCGTCTGCCCACTATTGAGTTAAAGAAGAAAGTCAAGCAGTATGATCACGTTCATCGGGACGTCAACCCAAACGACATATGGGAAATAATTGGAGAACTGGGCGACGGTGCGTTTGGGAAGGTCTACAAGGTAAGTGATTAGAAAGACACGGAACACCTGCAGACATGACACAACTTAGTCCTTTATAATCCTCTCGACATCTATCGATTTGTTGTTTTCTCCAAAGTTCCTGTTCTCTTACTGAAATCACTACACTTTGATACAACAAAGTAAATTATTGGCTATATTTGATACTTTTTCCTTTTTAATTTTAGTGTCACTGCGTTTTTTGTTTTTTTTTGACTCATAACATAGTCTGCATACTTTGGGGAGTGGTGGCTTTTATCCAATCATTTGTGGATGTTTCGTCCTCCCATCATCATGGTTTATGACAGATGACTTAAGTATGTTGTTGGTCCAGAGTCCCACGGTGAAACTGAGAGACCTCAGCTATTTGTGACAAGGAAAAGCTGTTGCATCCAAAGCAACCACTGCATGAAACCTGTAGTTAAAATATTATTATTTTTATTATTATTAAGAAAGCTCTTACGGCTGTTTACTTCTTCCCCCTTGTTTTTGATTTCTGTTTGACCTGTTGGTGCAGTTTTCTTGTTTTTGTTCCCCTTTTCTTCTATTCTTAGTTTTGAGTCTTGCCAATTTTGCTGAAGTTCCTGTAAAAGAGGGCATGCGTCTCCTTCTGTCTTCTGCTATCTGCAGGGTGGTGGGTTTAGAGAAAGCCATTATTCAGCTGTCTCTACGCCCACACTCCAGAGTGCTAATCCAGTGTAAAGTGAGGCCACGGGGACTGTGAAAAGCACTTTTCATTAGTTCTCTGCGTTCCCCCCAATCTTCAGCAGCAGCAGCAGCAGCAGCAGCAGGATGGGTTTTGGCTCAGAGGAGGTATTTGATCTGGATTGGCTGGTCACTCCCCTCCTGCGAGGCAGGGCACAGGCCGCCTGTGTCTGCACAGCCTAGCGGAGCACAGTGAATGTCTTTGACACACTGGGGGCTGCAGTGGAAGAAGTGATGCTTCAGTGGAATTCTGCACTAACCAGAATATGCACAAGGGGACCCACCTTGTTTGGATATGTTGTTTTTACTGGAAAGCATGTACTCAGTGGGGAAGATGGGATGAACATAAATGGTTAAGTTCAACATTTCAGTCACACCCCTTTTGCCCAGAAAATCTTCATACATCGTTTTAGTTGATGATTTGTTAGAAAGAAGTGATCTGACATTCCAGCCGCAGGTCTGTACTCGCGTTGCATAAATAACTTGCATGTGAGATGCTGTGTGGCGAGCAACCAGAACAGGTTGAAAAATGGCTTTACTCTGCTCAGAGACTAAACATGAGGCGTTTCAGTAGTTGGTGTGTGAGCACACAGCAATTCTTTGAACTTCTCATGCACACAGTCGAACTATAAAATGCGTCACTTGGATAGCAGAAATGTAGCGCGTCCCCGCTATGTTTGCCTTGTTCTATCCAAATATCAAGCCTGCGCTTTGGCTTCGGTTTCGGGCCCCATACCTGCAGCTGTCAGATGGAGGTGTGGGAGGCATCAGATGATGGCCAAGGGAGGAAGCCGTGGGATAGCCGCAGCATCACTGGGACCGGTGACTTCCTTACTCAGCTTCCAAATCTCAGAATAATCAGCCCATGTGTGGGAGGAAAAGGCTCAGATGGTGAAGCACACTTGTTTTCTTTTGGATAAGTGTTGGACAGAGCAGGCGTGAGTGATGGGAGGATGCTCAGTTTCCTTTTGGAGGGCAAGATTGGGGGGGGTAAATGTTTGTGGATGTGTGACAGGGGGATGGGAGGGTCGTGAAAACTGTCTGATAAAAATACAGTGTTAAAAGCTGTTTTCATGCAGCATAGGTTGTCCTCCTTTTTTAGCTGATTTTATTTCTTTTAATTGTGTAGGACTGGTTGAAAGAATAAAATTCCTCTGTCAAACTTGTCGTGACAAGAAGATATCTCCCTACTCTTCCTTTTTTTTTTTTTTTTTTTTTTTTCTTCACACTCGAGTTTGTTTCTGCCTGTCCGCACTTGTTGGCCCATATATGTGAAGGCGTGTGGCTCCTTCTCAGACAAAGCAGCGGTCCGATTCCTTTTTATTAATTAATGAGCCACGTGCCACCGAGCACATGTACCTGCTGCTGCTGCTCCTGCTGGAGATATGTTTCCAGAGACGTCCACAGGCCAAGAGGGTACGCTCTGTTGATCTGAAGTGTAAAAAGACGTCACGCCAAACCTGAACTTTAATTGTGTTGTGCGGTCGGTTTGCACCGTTCCCAAATGTTTGCATTGCAGCCTCATGTTACTCTCTGTCACCTGTAACCAGAAGTTGCCTGTGTCTGGATCTAGAAAAGTGAACTCAAATATTTGTTTATGCACATTAGGACATGTGGTATAAACACAAACAGTGTTTTCCTCATCGACGGTTTCAGCATCCCTATTGTGAAGAAAAGCCACAATGCTTATCAGAGAAGCAACAGACATTGTGCTTAACAACATGGCATCACAGTAATGAGTTGAGCTGCGTTCACTTTGAAGGTCGTCACTGCTACCCGAATGTCTGGGTTTTCCTGGGTCTAATCTCAGGGCGCAGCTGAGCCCACAGAGACTGATAAGAGGCCAGCTGGGTGGGTGAGGCCCAGCATGGTGGGAGTCCCCGTCATCTTTGTTATCACATTGTTGCTGGCACTTGCAGAAAGCTGTCCAACACAGAGGCTGAGGAACATTAGAATTTAAGTGGCAGGTTTTTGTGAAGTCCGGTCCCAGCCAGCTTTAGAGGAGATGTACTTCTTAATTACTAATTAATGTTACTTATTAGTTGACAAAATTCCTTGTGGTTTTGATGAAATGTCTGCTACATGCACCTTGATCCATCAACAACTTATTTGATGCATGTTTGAGGTGGGTGATGTTTGTAAAAGTGTCTGCTGCAGTGCATCAGCAGAAGCTGCGGTAAAAGTAATGGAAACTCAACAAGTAACATGAAAGCGAGTGCTCGTTTTAACCAGCAGTCTGAAAGGTTTTTATCTTTTTTTTTAAACTACGGTAGGTAAATTTATATAAAGCAACAAATGGATTTATACCAGGGGGCATAGACTCGCGATTGACAGTCGGCCTAACCAATGGCTATCCGTTATCATTTCCTCATCACTCATCGTCATGCACAAAGTTTAGCAAAGCAAAAGCAACTCAATTTCTGATTTCTCCACTAAAATGGCATCTGAAATGCGATATTTCACTCCAAACATCCACCAGCAGCTCCGCAGCTCCTCTGACGTGGACTGGCTGAAGGAGCCGCTGGCCACGGCGTGTTCCAGTCACAGATATGTCGCAGATCATGCGTCCAGTCCAGTCTTCGGCTGTACGGTAGATGTCGGGTGGAGCCGTTCATGTCTACTTTCTGTCACCCAGGAGACCGTGACTTTTCTTTGACTTGGTTTTTGAACCCACATTGAATCATGTTGTTACCATTTGTGCTTGTGGAGTTTTACTGAACAATCTGTCATCTTGTAACAAATGCCTGAGCTCGGTTTTGGTTTTGGAGTGTGTGAACCCTCCAATCTGCTTTCGCAGACTTGTCTGTGCTCAGGAAGTGTTGTACATCTGTCAAGAGGTTTATGGTTTTGAAAGCCTAGCGCGTGTGTGTGATTGTTTAACTGTTATTTTTCTTCAAAGTACAGCAGTGAAGTGACATATTTCCTTTCTCAATGGCCTCCTTTTGTGAATTTGTGACTTTTTCTCTTCAGGGTTGAATGTAGGACATTTCGAAATGCTGATCACAGCTTTCACATCCTGAAGAGACCGTTTGCTTCATTTCGGGGTGGGTGTATGTTTGGTTGTTCTCAGTCCGGTACATGCTTCACACCCAGTTACTGTGTGAAAGTGGTTTTTTTTTTTTTGTTTTTTTTTTTTTTTTTTGCAGTTAGCAGGTTGAGTAAGAGAGGAAGACACTTGTTACAGTCTTGTATAAGGGAGCTTTTATTATAGTTTTAGAATTTTCAGGGTTTTTGTGTTTTTATTGCGTTTCATTCCCACTTGCATCTCTAAGTTAAACAGTGACTCTGTTTTGGAGCCTTCAAGCAACATTTTATCTAATTGTTTTTTTTTTTCTGCTGCCTACAGTACTTTTTTTTTTTTTTTTTTTTTTTTTTTAAGTTGATCAAAAATAACAGATAAGATTAAAATCTGCCTTTAAGGACACCATCAATGACTCTTAGTCACACTCTAAGATTAAAAAATAATTAGATTAATAGTCAAAGGATGAGCTGACAGACATTAGTAGATGTTTTCCAGTCATGGCATTAGTAAAGTATAAGAAAGAAAGTAAATGGATAATAGATAAGAATGTTTGTGTATCACAACAATCCCACATCAGTTGTAATGAAAATTTTTGAAATGTCACACTATACAACAGGAATAAAACATTTGAGTTATTCACCATTAAGTGCAAGAACTTTGTGATTCCATTACATCTAATTGGTTTCGAGTGTTTCCTGAAACGCATAATGTGTCAAGTGTATCAGCTTAATTAAATTCCTATGTGTTCTTGATACAGCTGTGACACGCCAAGACAAACGGTTAACAAGTTTACCTTTTAAAACCAGCATTTCCTGCTACCAGATGAATCAATAACCTGAAATACAGCTTCTTTTTTCTTTCTTTTTTTTCAAAGTGCAGACAGCTCATCTGACATCATGGATGTCTGCTGTCAGAGGTCATAAAGGTGCTGAGCGCCACATTCCTGCTCGCAGGCATGTGAGGAGAGCCTCGAGAGGAGGCCCGGTTTACAGATTTATGATGGGGCGAAGGTCTGATGTGCTAACACCTTTCGTCTTGAAGGCAGATGTGTGTAAATTACGTAACGAACATAATGCAGCAAACAAGCCAATGATGCACGTCAGCACATTGTAGGCCCTTTCACCCTGGAGGTGAGCGACCTCAGCGAAAGTTCTCTGCCTTGGTGGTCACATGAAGTAATCTCGTCCTTTGACACAGTAATGCATTTGTTTATTTATTTAACTCTGCTGGCTAGATATAAAAAGACAAGTTTAAATATTAAAAAAAAAAAGTTAATAAATATTTGGTCTAAGTAAGAGTATTATTTTGTTGTTTTTTTTTTTTTTTTTGGGGGGGGGGGGGTGAATTCTTGTGATCCAATAGTGTGCTTTCAAGCCAAAAAACCCTCAGTAATCATTAACAACTAACACAGGCAGAGTGTTGGACATTATTTCAGCCATGCTTGATGTTTTATATTTATTTATTTTAAGCAGCAGACATGCCATCAAGTACAAAACAAAAACCTCACACCCCCTGTGTGAGGTTTTTGTTTTGTGTGGTTTCATTAACTTGGTCAGTGCTTGGTGGCATGTTTGTCTGCTTGCATACCTGCAGGCAACATCTGCTTCTACAGCTTCTTAAAGCTTCCAGCAGCTGCTGAACAGGGATGAATACATGTTTGGTGAAGAGAGACCTAAGCGAGGGTGCGCTGTAAAATATACAGCAAGGGTTAGTGATGAAGTTGAAATGTTGTATACAGGTATAACCCCATTTCTTAAAAAAACAAAACAAAACAAAACATGGGCACTGTGTAAAATATCAGTATAAACAAAGTAGATGCCAGGATGGTTTTATAACACTTGCACAACTAAATAACTAAATAAAAGTGAGGCTGAAGCTCGCTACTTAAAAGGGTTGTCTGCAAGCACGAGCTGCTGCTGCTGCTGCTGCTGAACCACAAGCATGTGTCACCTCCACCATGCAAGGAAACAAAACCAGACCGAGAGGCGATGCCGCCACCTCTGTGTGGGAAGATGGAAAACTTTCCAGTGGTTTGGTATTGCAAAAGTTCAACTCTTTGTGAAATATTTTCTCCTCTGCGGAAGAAAGGGGAAGGAGCCATCCGGTTGGTTGTTGGCACATACATCAAGTTCCAGTTTAGTGATCATGAGTGCATTACTGTACATGACATGACTTCATATATGTAAAAGCTTCTGCTGTCGCACCGACTATCATTTATGGCGACGATTTTGCTTATTTCAGTGAAACAAACCAGATTTTTCACGCATTACAACAGCGTAACTCTGCAGTAAAAGAGTCTGGGTGTTAAAGCGGTTCGCCTGCAGCCCAGACTGCTGAAAACGTTTGCTCCGAACTGCTTAACTGTGATGGGAAAACATCTGGCTGTGAAAATGACAAGTGACCTTGCCTATTCTGAAATGCTGTATTGTTAGAGGTGCATGTGGTGCAGCAGTAAACAGGCTCCCGTTCCAGCTTTTTTTTTTTTTTTACAGTGTGAATAAAACACATTTTAAAATAACCTACAGATTTTTGGTTTTCAGCAGCGACTTTCTTTTTCTTTTTGTTTTGCACACTTTTTTTTTTTTTTATACCCTGTATTTTTTTTCGAAAACTCAATTTGGAAATATCATGTAATATATAAAAGACAAATTAAGTTCAATAGATGTTTTTAAATGCATGATTGCAAAAACAAAACAAAACAAAAAAAATATGCAGATTTCTTGAGCCATACAAGACTTGGGGTTCATCTTTTCTTCTCCAAGGTTTGTCACCTAGAAAGTGGTAAAACGGACACATGAGAAAAGACACAAGACTTAAAGGAAAGCCCCTCTGATGGAAGCCAGACCCAAATCCAAAGATTGCTGTCCTCTGGAGTAAAGTTTGAGAAAGTGAAGAGTCGGTGGATTTGAAACGGTGAGCTGCTGTGAAGCATGCAGGTGTTACAGTATGTAGTTGGGGGCATTTCTACTCTGTCAGGGTTGTGATTAGGTTTAAAAAAAAAAACATAATGCATGTGCATGTTGCACATATGCATGTTGGTATCCAATATTCCTTTATTGTCCCACAATAGGCGGAAATGCTGTTGTTGCACTAAGACATTTAAAGTATGTGACAACTTGAGTGCTTTGAGTGTTCGTCACTTGTATGACAATTAGCAAAATGAGAATTTACTAACCGGCGTGCCCACTTCTTCTTCAGAATGACTTGTGTAGAAATCAACACTCCGCTGTGCATCACACATGACCTGTGGAGATGGTATCGAGATGGAAACTACCGTTTATGGATGCTTGGCAGCAGGATGCAAACATTTGTATATTGAGAAAAATCTCCAAACATTCGTTCACTGACGTCAGTGATTTGTAGGAACTCGTGAAGCTCCATGTGAGATGCCGTGTGGTGTTCTCCAGGGTTCTTTCCCCGCCGTGGGGTGGATGCACTTGCTAGGGTTCACATACAGAAACACCCGTATTTATGTGATATACTTGAGGACTCTCATTGACGTCACGCATTCCCCGCGACGGACAAAAAGCACTACATAAATACACCAGGCTCACAATCTTTGTCTGCCTCCCCCTTCCTCCCCTCTTACCCCCAATCATCAGCCGGCCAGAGGCACATTCCTCAGCCTTGTTACCACTGAGCTGTTAAGGTGTGTGTGTGTGTGTGTGTGTGTGTGTGTGTGTGTGTGTGTGTGTGTGTGTGTGTGTGTGTGTGTGTGTGTGTGTGTGTGTGTGTGTGTGTGTGTGTGTGTGTGTGTGTGTGTGTGTGTGTGTGTGTGTGTGTGTGTGTGTGTGTGTCTCTGAGAGAGAAAGAGAGAGAGAGAGGCCTTCTTTTTGAAGCTGGGTCGCAGGCGTATTGTCGAGTTTGTTATAGAAGCCCCATTCTGAGCATGATGTCACGCATGATGTAAACTTTAAGCAGCAGAGTCTATTGTGATAGATTTAGCTGTCTTTTAGATGAATTTTCATTAGCAGTGGTTTCAGGTAGTTTTTTTTTTTTCTTTTTTTTTTTTCAGGATATCCGGATCTTAAACTTGTGTTTTCATACGCAAGAACTGCCCTGCAAAAAAGGCCTTCAGGAACCTTTTGCGAGGCAAAAGCGTTCATGTAGTAGGAGACGTACTCGGAACGGCCTAGAGGAACTACGTGGCACGGGTTCCCACGTTCAGCCCTCTCCCGCGAACATAAATCATGTGCACACAACTCATTTGAACAATTTCAATCAGTAATATTTGGCCACAAGTACATTTGATGAAGAAGGTGACTAGAAGAAAAAATGAGAGATGGACAGACATGGAAGTCCAGACCTTGTTGGCATATTACGCCAGTGAAGAGGTCCAGTGGGGGTTTTCTTGTAACTTCAATCGCTACCACTGCAGTGTATGTTTATAAAAAAAAATGAAAAAATGCAGGCAAACAAAACATCCCATCTACGTTTACTTCTTTTGTTCTTTGCTACATTCTTCTTTTTCTTTTCTGCCTTTGGCTATGTGATGACAGCAGAAAATGCACCACTGCACCACTGCCATCACATGGTAAACGGTGTTTTTCGTTTGGTCAGTAGTTCTTGTTTGGCCCTACAGCATAGTCGAGACGCCGTCTAAAGGGGCTGAGGGGAGGGTCGGCCCTGTCAGAGGTGTACCCGGAACCCCCACTAATGGAAAAACCCCTTTTTGTTACCTGTGAAATAAAACAATAACAAACACAGTCATTTCCCAGGAAGTTTGGTATTTGCATCCCTGATGGAATGAAATCTCTCTTAATTCTTGCATTTGTTTTTTTTTAGTGGCCAGTGGGTCAGTCTCAGTTCTACATCATGACCTGCAGCGGTGGTCATGAGTGGAAAGACCCACACTGTACCACATAAGAGAGGTGCCATTTGTTGAGGCTTCGAGTTGTAACAAAGGCCTGAGATGTCAGCAGCTTCATGAACGAGTGTCCTTACTTTAGAAATGGACTGATGGTTTGATGGCAGGGGAAGATGTCCTGTTGACCTGATGGGGTTTACTCTGATGGGGCCGTTCCTGTGTGTGAGAGAGGGAAAGTGAGTGCAAGTGTGTGAGTGTAGCTCTGTTTGCCAAACACGCACGTAAGCATGCACGCACACATGCACGCACACATGCACAGAACCCTCGCTTTTGTCTACACAGTGATCCATTTCTCACCAGGAAATATGACAATTTACTCAGATTTCCTCATTTATTTAAAATTAATTTTCCCTGTTCTGTCTAAATGTTTTCCCATTGTCTTTTTTTTTCATTTTTATCTTGCTATCAAATGCATCCTCTGCCGTTTGCCAGATTTTTTTTTTTTTAAAGGAAGATAAAAGCATTTGGAAAAAAACCAAGCACCTTTTTATCTCATTGTCATAGTTGTTTTTGGTTTCCTGTGCTTGTATTCACTGGCCTCAGTCACTAAACACGCTTTCGTGAATTCAGGAACTCATTAATGTCGTGTTTCACCACAACATCCCATCAGTCTGCATCCAGAATGCACAGCACATCACATGAGGTTCATCTGTTTTCATTTGGTCTTGTTTGCTCCCAACTCGTCATCTTGTGTTCTGTGTCGGAGTCTAGCACCGGGACCTTTTGGTTCCACTGTCTCAGTGATTTTAAAACAGGGTGTGGAGCTTTCCTTTCTGTTTTCTTTTAATGTTTAGTAAGCATTTTAATTGCTGTGTTTTGGCTCTTAGTGTTTGTGCTTCCCTTTGGTGCAAGAGGAACAGGAGAACAGCTCAGATTATCCCCTTGATATCACAGTTATACCCTGTACAACCAACACTTAGAATAAAGCTTTGTATGTATTCAGTTTGTATGTATATCAGTTGTTTAAACTTCATTTTAACCTCTTCTGCAGCCTGACGTGACCCTCAACAAAAAACTGCAACTATGCGTCAAATCAATGCTGACCCCAAAAAATGGGAACTGATCCACTTGCATTTCCCTCTACATATTTCCCAATTCTGTTAGTACTCTGTTGTTTTCAAGCTGGGCAGAAAGGGAGTGCAGCAATGTCAGTAAAAATGACTTTTGCTCAGCAATCGTGTGCTTTATTTGCTTTTTGTACTGCGTGCGGACTACATGAAGGAAGTAAACAAAATAAAGGAAAGGAACTCGCACTGCCACCTAATCTTTGGTCGTGTAATTATAGTGACACAAACGACTGCAAACGAGTATAAATACCAACTGTGACATTGCACATGGTGTATAGGTGCTCGATAGTAAAATTTAAATCACGTGTTATTCATGCCTGTTGAATTAAATGCTCTGATTTCTGTGTTTTAGGCTAAAAACAAGGAGACGGGAGCTCTGGCCGCAGCCAAAGTCATCGAGACAAAATGTGAGGACGAGCTAGAGGACTACATGGTCGAGATCGACATCCTGGCCAAATGTGACCATCGCTATATCGTCAAGCTGCTTGATGCGTTTTACTATGACGACAAGCTCTGGGTGGGTAACACGGGGTGTAAACGCCCCACTTGTCGCCGATAGTCGCTCTGTGTGCTCTGTTTGACCTTTACTGAACACTTTTTCAACAGGTCAGTCTCGAAAAGGTGTTGTCCCACAAACTTTAGTACTTTAACACCACCTGTGCATTAAGGGGGTATTAATTTCTCACAGAGCTGTTACAGTTTATTAACATGAAACATATTTACCTCTGCAAAGAAAGACAATTGGAAATGCTGCTTGATTCAGTTAGAGGTTACATATTTTTCTTTTTTCTGACTTTTAAGGGTTCAAAATTGATTTAATATTCAATATAGTCAGTTTTCAGGCTGTGTAGCTGTCATTTTAAGAGTTGCAAGATTTATTAAAGTTTAATAAGAGTGAGATTAAAGCTTGTGCATCTCAAAACTTCCATTTCTCAATCTAACATGAAGTCTGTTTTTGAGTCACAATCAGAGTAAAATGACTACATCGTGGTTCTTGATCAGTGTGGACAGCAAAAAAAAAAACCCCTCATCTGCTTTCTTAAGTTGCTGTGATTGACATAACTGACACAACTTTCCTCCCTTCTTCCATCGTCTCTAATGAAAGACTTGGAAATGCACATTAAAAAACCTGATGGAAACCTCACTAAGATTTTCAACACAGATGTTTTACGTTAATTTTGAAGAGGTTTCATCCAATTGTTTTAGTATTTCCTGTCAAATGATCAGCACACGAATCCGAACGGTCATCAGTGGGTCCTGACTACGAAAGCGGAGAGCAGTTGGGTTTCCTTTCTTGATGATCAGAGTATTACAACAACCCATTCTTCAAGCATGCATGTGACCAGCTCTGGGGATGTTTCATTTCACACTGACAGCCTTGTTGTTTTTATTGCAAATATATCTAATCTCCAGTGGGTTTCTTTTGAATGATAAGAAGATTGGATGGCTTGAATGGGAGCGACAGCAGATCCCCCAGAGCTAAATAATGTAACACAAGCGGACCCCATCGTCACCCTGATGTTGCAGCAGGAACCGAGATCAATTTCACTTTAGTGTATTCACCTCTTGAGTTATATTTCCTCTTTAAACTCGCACACTGGGTCAAGAATAAACTCTTTAACTCTGCCTGTAATCATCCTCTCTTTGGCCAAGGCAAATAAGAGTGACCTCATGCTGGGGCATGACCTGAAATATCTGAGCAATTACAAGGCAGAGAAGTCTAAAGATTGTTGTTTTTCTTTCTTTTTTTAACTTTGATTGCATAAAAAAAATAATACAAAAAGTTAAATGCAGAAGGTGGAAAACAACCGAAGAGCTGCTGGCCCATCAGTTGTCTTTAACTAATGTAAAACTCTGTTGTATAAAATCTGACGCGTAAATGAATCGTTTGGGTAATTTGAAGGGGGGGAAAAATAACGCAGCCTGGACAACCAATCAGCTGCATTGACAAACGCGTTACATTTCTCGTCTTTTATTTATAGCTAATACATATTATGCCTAATTTACGACAGGGTGTCAGACCGAATCCAGTGGTGGACTTTTACTCTTCTTGAAATGGGGTTTCACTTACTTTTGCTTTACTTTGCTTGAGCTAAAACAAGAATCTCTTGAACCAGATGGACCACTTTTAACTAGATATGATGCACACACACGCAGAGCTGTGTCATAGTCCCAGAGCAGGCCACAACTCTGACTCATCGGCATAAAATAATAGTTTTAAGTCCACCACAGGCTTAGGAACAGTTCATCTTCCTCATATTTAGGAACTCCAGTTATGACCAAGAAACGTAGGAACATCTCTATTGCATTTTTAACCGCAGGCTTCCTGTGGGTTTGTATCTGAGTGAGACTTCAGTTACAGCTTTTGCTTTCATAATTCACCTGCAACCTGCATTCAAGCCTTAACATGTCCTCTCTTTTATTTGAAAGGCTTGGGCAAAGCGAGAAATGCTTGGCAACACGCTGCCATGAATATGTGTTTCTAACTTGAAGATTTCAACAATTGGCCCCAGTGGTTGAAGGTCGGGTCTCGGTAACCTCCAGTTGAGTGGACTGGGCACAATAAGTGGCTGCATTCTTCTGCCGTTCTACTTTCTGAATATGAGAGCGTTTTAAAGAAAGAAAGGGAGAGAATAGAAAACGTGTTTGTTCTTGTTCAGGGAACAATTTGGTCTTAAGGCAGAAAGGCTCGCAGCATGAGAAAAAGAAGGCCTTTAACGTGATGCTGACATTGGCACACAGAGAAGAATGAACAGAGAGGGAGGGAAGGGGCACGTGGAGGAGGCCCGTTAGACAGATGGACAATAATGCATTAACCTCAAACTCATACTGTAGTGTGGTGTAGTTACACGAGGAATCCTTGACTTTCTCTGAGGATTTTGTTTTTTTTTTTTATTCCAAAGCAGAAAAACCAATGACATCTGGACATGCAGTTTTTGGTAGAGAATTAATTGCTCAACACAAAAAGAGTCCATAAATTATAGTTTTATCCAATGAGAGACGCTGGTGATTAATTTCTGCTTTTGTTTTGCGATGTAAGCGCTGCAAGTACAATTCTGCTCTTGCAAAGGCAGCTGAAATGTTACCAGGCTGGACACAGCCGTTAAGATAAGGCCGAAAATATGCAAAAAGAGTTTGTGAGACAATCCCGACAGACGACACAATGTTAAACCGGCATACTCTATTTTAGTACTCTGTTAGGGTACTGTCTAACCATTTTGCTCCCACTGTTTTTTGTGTTTCTGCATACTTTTGACATGCCACAAAACCGTTTCTTTTTGGTGTGTCAAGGTTGTGTTAAATTTGTCACTGCTTTAAAATGGTGAAATCTAATTGTTGCTTGGGCAACGCCTCCACAAGCCACTTCATATGCACCATCAAACACAGGAAAGGAGGGATCACTGCAGAGTTTCAACAGAGTAACAGAGCAGACCTTTGTGACTTCAGACTCTGCTTGTGCGCTCAACTGTCAGGTGCAATCTCTTTACTCTTCCCTACTATTTTCATAGCAGCTCTTTGGTGAATAACCTTTTACTTTGCTTTGACCTCCTGAGAAAATGAAGTGGGAAATCACTGGCTCTACAGCTGAAGGAACTCTGCAGTGTCAGCAAGGCTTGCTCCATTTATTTTCAAAACCTTTAAGGTTTTTAGGCTCTCGTTGTGGGCCAACAAGACTAAAACTAAAAGAGGCTTTTATTAAAGGTTACAAATGGCCTTTGAAAAACAATGAATGACACAAACTTGGTCCAGGTTTGTGATTCCTCTCTGTAGAAGAAAAAAGTGTTAAAAGCAGCTTTAGGTATTTACTGTTATTTCCTCTGAAAGCTGAAATGCTGGCCTAAGGCATGTGACACAGTCTCTGTTGATGTTTAAGTATTTCTGTCTCTAAGATGGCGAAAGCGTTCGTATGCAGGCATGTTCCACCCACCATGAGCATGCTCAACATGCGGCTCGGCCAGTCGAAGTACATTCTTTACGAGACGTCATCTAGAATTCCTGCAGGCAGAGAGAATGACGTTTTCAGCAGTTGTCTCCAACTTGGTTGTCAAGTGTAACTGCAGTTCTTTTAATTTCACAAGGGGAAGAGGTTAAAAAAAAAAAAGTGTGTTTGGTGGCAGAATGAGGAAGTAGTTTCTGCCCTCCCTTTTTTTTTCGTTGGTAAATGCACATCAACAATAGAATTTCTGCTCGCCTTAAACATCTTATGATTGCCATTGGCATCTGAGAAGTCTTGAGGGCTGCAGGAAGGTGAGATCACATATTGTCCAGCAGGTCATCATGCTGGGTAGTACGGATGATTTCTTTAAACCCGTGCATCCCTTATCCTCTTATGTCCATATCATGACGAAATAAAAACTCTGGCTACAGCTCTGAACACCATGTGGTACAAAATGTCCCATTTTAAAACAGTTTTTAGATACTTTCATGGAACCCAGGCAGCTTGGGTAGCTGTGGAAGTGTGGTTGTTGGAAGCAGTGCAGTGTGAAACACAGGCCAGATGGTCTGAAGTCAGTCAGTGAGATATGAAACTGCCTTTTAAATAGACCATGACAAAGTGGAACATCCTTGATAAAGCGTAGCAAAACCCAAACTAATGGGTCTTCCAATCTAAACCTCATAAAACAACATTGTTCCGCTCGCAGTTGCATGCCAGAATTCACTTTCCCCATTCTCTAATTTCCATGGAGTGTTTATATCCTTCTGACTTCAAGTGCACAGAGACATTTGTCAGTTCTGCCATTCAGCGTGGCCTTGTGTGTGTTTTGATGTGTGCGCGCCTTTTGTTCTTGCAGTAGACGTGACCGAAAAGCCACTCCTAGGCCGATGCCAGAACGATGGCAGGAAGAAACTGGGCGGTTGAATAAGAATGAGGTCACTTCGCAGGTATGCGGAGTTGATCTCTGCCCATTTGAGATCAAAGTATCAGTCATTATTCGCTCTAAGTGTGTCAGTCCATTCTGCCTCTACAGACGGTTTGCTGTATGGTTTTGGGAATACGCCTCAGGATTTTGAAAACCTTGGTCTTTCAATTTGTATTACCATTTTCTTTTTATTATCTTTAGAATATGCACCTTTTTTTTTTTTTGTTTGTTTGTTTGTTTTGGTTTGTTTCATAGAGTGACCCCACACGTTACCATATGGGGTCAAACCTTTAAAAGTCAGAAAAAGCAAAATATCCTTTTTTGTTTTACATTTACCATAGATCTTTCACGAATTTTATGTTCAGTGTTAACCATTATAATCATGATTAGGATTTTTTTTTTTTTTTTTTGTTTGTTTGTTTTGAGCAGCCCTAGGATGTAGTTTTAAAGCCAAGCCAGGGGGACGTGGGATGAGGGATGAGGGGTGTGGGCCCAGATTTGAGATTATTCAAAATCTGTGTCAGTATTCTAACATGGATCATGCAATTCCAGTATATGAATTTAAGTATAACTTTACCAACTCACAGCCTGTATAACAGGTCACTTTATCACTAGGAGCAAATGTTCCAACTTCTGCTCCATTATTCTGTGGTGCGTGTGTGATTTGCAATGGATACATTCAGGATCAGGAATTCAAAGTGTGGATTAAATCCAAGAATTTTGAATGATGATGTGTTTAAACCTGCTTTCTGTTTGACTGAACAAACCAGGCGGGTAATCGGCAGACATTTTAGGCATTTAGATGTTCAACTGTAACATCCTCTACAAAAATAAAACTTGGAGAGTCGTGTATAATACTCACCAGAAACGTTTGGCTAATTATATGTTTTTAAAAAGTGTGCATTTTTAAACTGAGAATGAACTGCTTTATGTCAACAGATGAGAAAACTAATCTAAATTTTGCCTGCTTTTTCTCGCCTGCTTGTGTGTGCTGTGTCTGATGTCTGGATCAGGTTTAATGTCACCTCTTCTCTCCACAGATCATGATTGAGTTCTGCCCTGGAGGTGCCGTGGATGCCACCATGCTAGGTAGAACCTCCCGTTTGAAGTGTGTGTGTGTGTGTGTGTGTGTGTGTGTGTGTGTGTGTGTATAAACACTCGTCTTCCTCACTCACCCTCTCAGCATTGGTTTTGAAGTCCTGCATTCATGATGAGATAAAAGCTGTTCCAGGCTGTTGAGCTCCAGTACATGTATGACACCCCCCCCCCCCCCCCCCCCCCCCCATGCTGTCAGAGTGCTTTCATTGTGATCCTACTACCACATTTTTCTGATCTAATACCTTCACATGGTCGGACATGGAGGGGTCCTCGGGTGTGGGAACCCCCTCTCTTCTGCTCTGTTTTCACGGAATAATCCACATCCTCACAACTGCCCGTATCCCCCTGCAGCTAAGCAAACACAGACAAAGTTGTGTAAAGTCTGCCGGCCAGGACTGGCAGGGATGTGACAGTTTTCATAATCTGGGATCACTTAGCCACTAACACAGCCACTGATATCACAGGTTTACCCTGTCATCTTTTTTTTTAACTTTCATGGTATGAACATTGTAGTGCAGTCTCCAAGACTTTTTTGCCATGATGGTATGTAAATATAAAAAAAAAAAAAAAAGTGCAATGTGAGCATGTTGCTCTTGTTTGCATGCGTCGTCTTAACGCCGCGCTGAATCCCTCCGTCTTGCTTTCCACGTCTGTATCAGAGTTGGATCGTGGGCTAACGGAGCCTCAGATTCAGGTGGTGTGTCGGCAGATGTTGGAGGCTCTGGACTACCTCCACAGCATGAAGATCATCCACAGAGACCTGAAAGCTGGCAACATCCTCCTCATGCTGGACGGGGACATCAAACTGGGTAAGGACTCTGATGAACTCTGGCTTTTCTCACCAATTATTCATATTGGTACAACTGCCATCTTGTGGACAAAAAAGAAAAAGTAAGCGCAGTTTTGCAGTTTGAAAAAGTTGCTGAACGATTTTATTTTAGTAACACGTGGCCGAATTCAAACCGTGTACTCAATATAGAGACATCGACCTTGATGAAGTACAAGAAAAGCAGGGAAAAGACACGCCGGTAAATGTTCTGGTAAATCAATACCCAACATAAAGTGAAGTGGTTAAATCGATTCAATCCTTCATAGGAAGCAATTTTACTCCTAAAAGGGTGCCATTGGAGCCAATTCCCAGATAAACCCCAAATCCTCATTGCACATTGAAGCCCATCTCCAGAGCTCTGGTTAATTGTTTCCTTGGTGTGCATACATCTCACACTCAGACGGAGGCCCCGCGGTGCTGTAGCATCGTGTGGGAAAACTCCTTTCTAAGAATGTTGCATATTTTCTTTTATTGGTTTTTTGAAGAGTTCTCCACATTCCTCGCGTTACACAGCTGAAGTTGTGGACCCAGCCCAAAGGCCAGTGTGTTTTGGATTAAAGTGTGGCTTTCTGGAAAAGAGAGAGACACGTTGAGGAAGCTCTGCCTTTTCTGTACAGCCCAACCACATTTGAGCTGTCGGGTTAAAAGCAGAAATGTCACATGCTGTTATTATGCTTTTTGTTTTGTTTTCTTTTTATTCTCTCTGAGTAGATGGGAGTAGTTGTATGATCGCTTCGTGCACTGGTGATGTTTGTTTGAAAACTTCAAATGGCTCATTTTGTCAGACACGCTGGATTCCCTGAGCTGGACTTCCAGGCAAAGATCTTTTCCGCTGCTTCACATTTTCTTCCCCAAACACACTACAGTTGGATATAATCACTGGGAGTTGCCCCTTTAAACTCATTATGTCATGACATAGGCTCATTTACAGTCTCCAACCTTATCTAACTACACGTTAATTCAAACACAGCAGTAATTTACCGTCTTAAACTTCAACCAAATGCACCAAATCTGCCACTGAAACACAGAATTAAATGTGTTCATCCTGCAGACGCCTTTGGATTATTATTATTATTATTTTTGTTTTTGTCATGTTTGTAGAAGTGTAGAGCAAAAAAAAAGGACCTCTTTCTGCATTCAGCAACCGTTTTTAAGGATGACTGCGTGTCTATAAAGCACGATTCCTTTTTAAGGAGTATGTCAAACCAAGTGAATGCAGGATGTATATTATTCTCAGGGAGAGTCTTAACTGCAGCAGTTAAAATGATCTGTTTAACTGTTAGGTCAGCAATATTGGTATTGTAGTCATTAAGAACATGGAAGTCTTTGAAGTCTCTTGGCACAATACTCCAGTAATAAAAGTCGGAAAGTGTGAAAATCTGTTGACCTCTGCTAAATACTTTCATGGCTGTACCACACAGTTTTCTTACTTGCTATTATGCAAATTCTTTGAGTGACAATGATATTTCAATAATTTAGGTTGTCAGTTTTGTCAGGGAATAGCTTTTGGCTTGATTTGGGAAAACTGCTCTAAATCTTCCTGACTCTTGCTCTCTTTCTCTGTCCATCATGGCGTCCCAACAGCTTTACAGGCTGCCTTTCCTGCTGTTGAACATCTGTGTAGTGAGTTTTCACTTGTCGTTAATAACTTGCAACTTCTTTCCTTTGCAGCTGATTTTGGCGTGTCAGCAAAAAATACTAAAACCCTACAAAGAAGAGATTCTTTCATTGGAACGCCATACTGGTAAGGAAGACTTTGACTTTATATCAGTAAATATAAGGATTTTCTGGGAAATCTACATGTATATGTGAACATAAAATAACCAGATAAGTGATGTAGTTTACTTAATACAGTGAAATAAAAGATATTATAAAAGATATTCCTCGGAATATAAAAAAATGTGGCAACTGAAGGGAAAAACAAGTTGATTTTGGGGGTTTAAAGGGGAAAAAAAATAATAAAAGAAACAAAATGTCAAGATTTAGCAGATAATGAGGTGCTGTTTCAATTCCAATTCATCTGTTTCTTATCCGGTTTAAAAACTTGATGTGTATCATGCTGCACAACCCTGATTTGTTCTGGAAAGATTAAAACTGCCGGTTTCGATGTGTGGTGGAGTTCTGCAAATAATTGACCGATATTATGCCTCTTTCTCAGGATGGCTCCAGAGGTGGTGATGTGTGAGACAATGAAGGATGCTCCTTACGACTACAAGGCTGACATCTGGTCTCTGGGAATCACTTTGATCGAGCTCGCACAAATCGAACCCCCCCACCACGAGCTCAACCCCATGAGGGTGTTGCTGAAGATCGCCAAGTCGGAGCCTCCGGCCCTTGAGGAGCCACGGAAATGGTGAGAATGTTGCACATTTGTTGATGACTGTTATTTGTACAATAGGGAGAGAAAGTGGAGATATGTTTCCCTTAAGGGGGAGTTCAGCTCTTAAATTAAATGCTTAGTATGTGCGGCCACGCTGCACAATTCATAATAAATTGGTTATGACAGGTGTAGTCAGCTGTGTCTTCTATCTTCCTGTTTAAATCTCACCAGAGCATTTAATTTAATTCTGTTGCCAGATTTTTTTTGCACACTTAAGATTCCTATAAAATATTCCAGACAATCTGTGTGTCAGATTGTCCTCCCTGTCTCCACTTTCCAAAAGTACAGCACAACTCAGCAGAGAGGCAGGACTTAAGCCAGTGCCAAACTATAACTCTCCCTATCAATTTTATGAGTCTCAGTGTTCCATTGAGGCATGTTTATTGAAGCTAAAGCAAAGTTATCAGGTACTGAAATAAGACCTGGGGAGGGGTTGCTGAATCATCACTCTGAAAGCCGTGTTCTTATGAAACACAGCTGTGCTCCAAGATGATCCTCATGTGCCATCGTATTGCATCTAGAAATGTTTGTTCATATTATTAATATGGAGAAACTGTTTCTTTGACCCCTCTTTGCACCGGTTTCATGCTTTTCTTTCCTCCTATTTTACATTAAAACTGTTTTCTCATTTTTTTACTAAAGGTCAAAGGATTTTAAAGACTTCTTGAAGAAGACGTTGGATAAAAATCCAGAGACTCGCCCAACTGCAGCACAAATGTTGGAGGCAAGTCATGATGCAATATGTGCAGTTGCATTCGAGACTCTTATTATATAGTGTGCTTTGCCGCATGACGGACTGCTGCCCTCTCCTCGTCTTTATCTTGCAAATACAGAAAAAGGCAGGACAGATTCAATGTTTCGCTTCAAGATTTGGTTTACGCCAGGACCGTGACAGGTATCCCGTGTATGGTACAGGTGTGTGAGTGGGATAGGAAAAGATGACGCATAATGTGACAAAAAAAGGAAATAATTTTAGTTTACAATCTGCTTCCACAGGTTTACATACCTTATTGTGGGGAGACGAACATTGTTTTTGCCACTTGCTGTGCGTTGATGCAGCATCTCTTTTCCACTTTTGTTTAAAAAGATCAGTTTTAGTTTCTGTCACTTTAAGTCCCACCTTCCTGAAAGCCCCAGGCTGCTGTTATTGGTCAGTAAAGGCTGACTGTGAAGCAGTTGCATCATTTTTTTTTTTTTTTTTTTTGCAGCATACAAATGTGTGTTTTAGATGTTTCTTTGCTCCAACACAGTGATCTCGTGTTAACGGCTCATGAGCAGACTCGTGCAGACCTTGGCCATTTCACAGCGCGTGTTCTTGTGGATTTGGGAAACATCATCAATTGCAACTGAAATACTGTCCCAATTTTGTGACACTGATAGGAAAGGATACTATATAGATGCAACTGCCAGAAAAAAGGTCAAAAGCAGTTTGTTCCAGAAATGAAACGCCAGTATTTGGGAAACACTTTCTTAAACTCCAGAAGCCTGAACAAGAAGAATGAGAGAAACAGTGAGCAGGGTGTGGATTAAGGAATAAGAGTAGCATCTATTAAAATTCAAAGCCACAGTTTCCTGTCTGTATCCTACAGCTGAGGGAATGCCAGCTATTTGCATTCCTGCTCTCAGCCAATAGTGGGCTGGGACCACCCTGAGCTTGCCACCTCCGGCCAATTAGAGAGAGGCGAAGATGAAAATCCTAGACCCAGGCCCGCTGGGAATTCTGCCTGTGCTCTCCGGTGGGGGTGGGGAAGAGACGGGCGCGGCCCATTTTCTGGTTCCGTGCTGGAGGTTTAAGATGTTTATCATGCCTGCTGCCGCTAAAGCCAGTTGATTTTAATTGTGCACAGAAAGCATCACGTTCTGCTCCCCGAAGTTGGATGTTTTAAGTTAACTGGAAGTGACTAAAAAAGTGTTGGTGCGTCACATGTTGTAACGCTCTTATTCATTTGAGTGAGCGGCTGTGAAAGCAGACAGTGCCGTGATTAAATGGGGAGATTGTAATGAATCATAGATGAGTTAGTCTGGTGTGTAGTCTCAACTAAATGAGGTGCATTGATAAAGAAAGTAAGAAATAAAAGGAGAGTGTTTAATGAAGGCTGAAATCGAATTTTAAGAGAACTTAATTTGTGTTGTGAACATCCTTTAACTCCAGTCTCTGCTTCTTGCCCTTCTGTCCCACATATTTGCCTTTTTAAGGATGTTTACAAAACAACGTGACACAGTGTCTTAGTGTGGCTGCGTGGCTGGCGGCGGACCATCTGGATGACTAGTGTTCATTACTATGGATACAGCTTCTCCTCCCACATAGTTTCTGGTCAGGAGTTTTATGATGTCTTTTTTTTTTTTTTTGCGTAGCTGCTATTGTAAGTATATCAGAATAATCTAGTAATTTAGTCTGTGGATTATACAAAGTATTAATAAGTGTGACCTCCCAGTTTGGTGAGCACCTCACGAGACTTCTGACTTAGGTAAACAAAAGTCAAGTTTTATTTATGTACCCAACCTAACCTAATTATGACCTTAAGCCTAAAAAACAAGTGTTAACCTCTGAACCACCCTACAGAGACACGAGGAGTGACCACTCGCTGTCTGGTGAGGTAAATTACAGCTTCAGACCTCAAGTGAGGGCATTACTCAAAGACAGAAGCATGTAATTGCTTCACAGGTAACCCTGCCCGCGTGCTGCTTTTCTAAACCGCTGGGTCATATTGTTCACATTAACCTTATCACTTCCAGCCATGCGTGCCAAAGCTCCAGCCTCTTTGGACCTAGAGCAACATGAACCCTAAAAGAGAGAGTGTAGGCCGCATTGATCCACACCTTGATCCATAGTGTTGGGAGAAAGAAAACATTGCCTGATTTGTCAAAGCTGCAGCACTACACCTTTTCTGCCTTGGATTTGCCTCGGGGAAACTGTCTGGACTGATCATGTGAGGTATTTTTAATTCATTTACAGCTGTTCTCTGCTATGAGCATTCTTGGGGTACTGTTTTAAATATGCTTGTGGTATATTAAAACTGTGAGCAGCTGTAAATTAATCCAAGAGGGGAAAAAAAAAAAGTAGGACAACATGGGGCTTTGAGCTTGTGCTTGGTTTAAAAATCTTAAATGCTGCATCATTTAGTGATCAGAACATAGTGGAGGGGATTTAATGTGAAACAAGTGAGACACAAGTTCACTTAATCAATTTAGGAGGTTTCAGATCATAAAAAGCTCCCAAATCAATAATATATATAACATCACTGCACATTAAAAGGGCTCTGGATTGAATAATTTGCATGCCTTTACAGTTTAAACACAGCATTTTTGAGTTAAACCAACCTTTGGAATATTATTAGATAATAAGGAGCGTAAACTTTTGTTGGGGGACAAAATAATGTGAAGTGAGACTGTTTACTTATTCTACACACTTATGACAAAATAGGCAAATGTGAGAGACACAGGCTATTGTATTGATAAATATGCAGTGCAGTATGACAAACTGATTGCTAATAAAGGCAAAACTGGCAGTTGATGGAAATGGCGCAGTTCAAAATGGGAATGTTTTTGAGGAAAGCTTTCCCTTTTCGACTTTGTCTTTGAGAGTTTGTTGCCGTTCGTTCCACTGCAGGGTTGTATCCGTTGAAGTCTTCTGTTGTATAATGTTCAGCGGCGGGTTTAAGAGCGGCAGTACTACAGAAAAATATCGCAACTTGTACTTTTGAATGCAAGACAGTTAAAAGGAAAAACAGTTTCACAAATGAAACTTTATCTGATACTACACAAAAAGACTTGACAGGGTGAGTGATTATACCTTTGAGCGATAATCTAATTTCATAACCAGCTGCAGTAATCTTATCTCAGCTGGCGAACTGTCAACAGATGGGTCCTGAGGCACCTCCACATGTGGGCGCCGACACTAAGATGCAACACACACAGTGTCGGCGCCCACATGTTCATGATCTGACTGGTACTCTGCATGTACACTACTCATTAAGTAATAGTTGACTGTCATTTGAGAAGAGCTGAGGCCTAAACCTGTCGAGGGCATGTCCCTGCACAGCTCTGGCGATCCCACGCACCAAGTGCGCGCACACACTTCACGGTCCAGCACCCCATGTAGCTTTTTTTTCCGTTAGTCAGCTGTTCCAATTAAATTACACAGTAGCGCAAAGCACCTGAATAATGAATGATCATACTTTTTCTGTTGCTTGCTCTGTTTTTTTTTTTTTTTTTTTTTTTATTTTAAACTTTGTCAACGCTCCTCTTTTTTTTAAGAAGTTTCAGATGCTTTGCTTTGTTTTGATGTTACACCAATTTGACTACAAATGTGTACTATGTTTGGTCCACTGGTTTGCATTCAAGGTTCGATACTCAACACTTTTAGGTTAAGGTTTCCATTCTTTATATTTGTGTTCCACCTTGACTTGTTACTTCCAAAGTATTTGCTTAATATTCTCATGGTCTGATATTACTCATGTCTATGTAATCTGAACGTTTAAAGAAAAAGAAGTAGTAAACAATCTTTCCTTTTTTTTTTTTTTTAACATTATGTTGGACTGATAATTATAAGGCTCATCATTCGTCTCTGTGTCCGCAGCACCCTTTTGTGCGATCTGTGATGTCAAACCGTCCGCTGATGGAGCTGGTGGCTGAGGCCAAGGCTGAGGTCATGGAGGAAATTGAAGACAATAGAGAGGAAGGAGAAGACGATGACACTATGGAACTCACTGTGGTACCAAACCTACATCTATTTTGTTTTTCTATCCTGTCAATTTCTCGTGCTACTATTTTTTTTTTTTTTTTTTTTTTTTTTTTTTTTTTTTTTTTTAACATTAAAAAAAAAAAAAAAAACTGTCCATGCCTGTCCAGACTCTTTAAGCTGTTACAGTGGTGCACATGCAAGCAGTAGCTTCTTGCACTAACACACATCTGAGTGGAATCAAACCCCTTTCACCAAAGAGCACACATTTCTTCCCCCCAATGGCCTCCCTCCCGTTTGAAGTCCCTACTTGCTCCTTGACCCCATCGAGCAGGATTTTTTTTTTTTTTTTTTTTTTTGGTAAACATAGCCTTCCTGCAGACGGATTGATGCTCTGTTTTGCAGAGGCCATTCACAAATCCACAGAGGCACAAGATTAGAAAGTAACAGTACAAGAGTGCGTTCAGCACAAACAATGGAACAGAAACCGGAACGCTGGCACCCACACCCACGCATGGATAAATATAGGTGCCGGTTTAGCCTCAGACCTATGTACAAAAACACGTTAACCTTGCAACTCCGGATTATGTAAATTATTTACTCAATAATTGTTCTGACATCATACTGTAAATGCTGACCTCTAAATACCAGTTGGTACTTTTTTTTTTTTTCTTCTTTCAACAAGAGCACAAACACATGCTCTTGTTTTGACACCAGCAGTGACAAGAACTGAAAGTCATCCACGCATCCTTTCCTATAAGTCAGTTACAGTCGTACAGAAATGCTTGCAAAGACACACCAGAAGTAGAAACTGATTGTAAAAATGTCTGAGGGTATCATTTACATCTTGTGGACATGCCAGACCGGGAAGTACAATTGCTCAGTTTGGTTTGCATTGTCTTTTTTAAAAGGCATCTTTGCAGATTTGACCATGCAAAATATTAAAATATGTCATATGTCATACCATTAACGTAGTAGTGCACTGAATAACTAATTCAAGATTTTTGACAAACTATCAAACGGGTATTAAGATGCATTTTATTTTTAATTTAATGCCTTATAAAGTCAAATTCCGCCAATCTGTTTTAATTGGCCAATCCATAAGAAGTGCATTGTTGTGTAGAAGGTAAAAAGGTCTTTTGCTTTATGTTGCCAAATGCTTATCAAGAAATGAATTGCTGGATAAAGAGAGTATTTAAGCTCTGTTGTTACAATGAGATGGGTGTTTCAGCTTCAGTTCAAAGCAGCTGTGCAGGTGTGACTGGATTCCGTTCAACTGGAAAAGGTTAAAGTTACTTCCCTGAAGTTGGAAGGCAAGACTTTCTCCATTAGTATTTGGACTAAAGCAAAGGTTGAACACATTAACATTTGGGAGTCCACCAGCGACTTAAAGCCTGATATCTCTTTCTCTTCTTTTCTTTTCTTTTTTTTTCCCCCTCTCAGTCTCCAGGCAAAGAGCCATGCCAGACTAGTCAGACTAGTCTGGAGGAAGAGCAGGCTCCAGATACTCCTGGTCCCACCACACCCTCCACAACCACCCCAATGCCTTTACCCAGGATAGGGGCCCAACCAGATTCACCAACAGAGGAGCAGCCAGGCCCAGTCATGGTGGTGCCTGTTCCCCTGCCTCGACAGAATCCTCCACCCAAAGAACCAGAGGATGTGGCGGACAAGCTGGTTGATGAGGGCAATCTTGATTCCGACAAATCTGAGAGCGAGGTGTCAACCAAAACTTGTAGCTCAGACTCAGGCATCGAGGATGGGAAGACTACTCCTACACTGGAGGAAGACAAGGACAAAGTGGCCTTGGAGACACCAGAGAGTGAAGAGCCGCCATCTCTCCCCCAATCTGAAGCATCGGAAGAAAATGTTGAAATTGTCACAGATCCGGATGTATCCCAGATTCAGGTGTCTGAGGAAGGAAATGGAGAATCACCAGCTGCAAGTGCCAGTCCCACTGTGGCTCCAGCACCCACTCCCAAATCCTCTTCTGCTGCTTCTCCATCGCCTGAATCCTGTTCTGAGCTGAATGGCAGTATGAGCATGGGTACTCCAGAGCAGACTGTCTCCTCTCATCTTAATGGAGGGATGTTCGATAAACGGTACTCGTATTCAGGCAGCATGGTGTCAGAGAGCATGGACATCTCTATCAACAGAGAGAGCATCTCGGCGTCTCCAAGGGTAAGTCCTTGTGGAGCAAAACTTGCTCTGCTTGAAGGGAATTTAAACTCAAACACAACCCCTATAGACTAGCACTTAAATATGAGTGGAGTATACCTCAAACATTCAAAACTGTTTAAAGTCACGAAGAGGCAGCTCTGTGCATGCGTAGAAAAAACTCCTCCATGGAAAAAAATCCTTCTCTGCTCTTGTTGAGGAAGTGAAACAAGATTGTGTTGTGTTTTTGAAGTGTGGGTGTCAACCATATGACACAGAGGGTTGCTTGTCTCCCAATGAAGTTTACGCCACATCTAAATTAAAGTTCATGAATGCTTTGAGGAAAGTTTTAAAATCCAACCTCATGTTTGAAAAGTCTTTAAAGCTTTACCCCCCCCCCCCCCCCCCCCCCCCCCCCCCCCCAAAAAAAAGACAGTCTTGTGAAGTCAGTTAATAAGGGAGGGGGTTTGGAAAGCTAGAAATTAGAAGAGAAGCCAAAAATGCAACACGTTTCCTTCATCGGGACCAAAGGAGCTCTTTGTGGGGACACAGTTCAGCATTCACTATTGTCAATGGACGTTTCTATGAGGGCCATTGTCTCTCAGTTGCTTCTGGAGGCTAACTGACTGGCCATGATTGAAATCCTATTGACAATGCAGAGAGTGATGTCTGATTGTGGGACGTTAAGAGTGAGTCTGGTCTGCTGTGTTTATCTCAGAGTAGAACATGTGTGGGCTCATGCCAAACAGATGAAGATCCAGAGCATCTGTGTGTGTGTGTGTGTGTGTGTGTGTGTGTGTGTGTGTGTGTGTGTGTGTGTGTGTGTGTGTGTGTGTGTGTGTGTGTGTGTGTGTGTGTGTGCGTGTGTGCGTGTGTGCGCGCGTGTGTGTGTGTGCGCGTGAGAAGCCATCCTCTGCACATGTGCAGGTGTACCCTTTTATGTGAATGGAAAGCGGAGAGAAGTCAACAAAGTCCCGGGCAGCCTCAAACACAAACAGGCGCTGGCGTTTGTGTGGACGCATGTGTTGACAGCTGACTCACTGCAAGGGGATGGTGTCAGTGTGTACAGTATGTACACTGGCACATTTACTGCCATTGTAAATGTATCAGCTCTGGCAGCACAGATCAGTGTAAAAGTAGATCCATGGAAGCCTCTCCTCATGGAGAAGAGCCTCATTGATTCTCAACTCACTGGCTCTTATCCATGTTACTCATACATAAACTATTTATGTCCCTTGAAGCGATAACGTCCAAAGTTAATGTTAACCACCGTTTTGCTGAGTAAACCCTGCCTTTTTATAATTTTTTGTAAAGATTATCTGCAGAGGTTGATTTGAAAAGGGGACACTTGCAATGTATGCAGTTGACAACATGTATTAAGTTTGCCATGGCAACCTTTTCTGTCCAGTTATAAGGCGGGGCCACACTGACTCATTGCAAATATAGGATGGTGGCATCAGGCGTGCGCGCTTCCCACTCTTAGATTTGAGTGTTTAATCAGTCCTAATGCCAAGTAAAAGAGCTCCATGATCAAAAGTAACACGTGAGTCATTTTTGGATTCATTTTCAGGCAAAATCTTTCCCACCTTTTAATTTCTTTTATTTTTGTGACTTTCCGCATTGTGATGACAGCTGGAGCATCTTTCTTATTGTCAAAGAAAAACTAGACTGGCAGGATTATTAATGCCTCTGTCAACAAGCATAAACTCACAGCTGCCTCTCCTTCTACCAGATAGAAAGACTACATTTGTGATCACAAATTCAAAAAGACTTGCAGGATGTTCTTTTAGAAGGAGCAGAGGGAAATTTGATCAACTCTGTGGGCTCAAGCTTTAATGACAGACATTTACTTTTTCCTTCCCCATTTTCAAAGACATGTCTCTCTTTTAAATAAGTCTGATTTGAACCTTTTTTTGTGAATGTTAATCCCGTCTGTCTTTTCCAGTCTGCCTTTTCCAGTAAGACTTTAAAGCGAACGCGGAAATTTCTCATCGAAGGTGTGGAAGTGAGTGTGACCACCTCCAAAATTATAAGGGATGACGAGAAAAAAGATGAAGAGATGAGATTCTTGAGGTACGTGGATGACCGCAGAAAGAGTACGTGTGGAACACTGCAAGTGCAATTTATGTGTTTGGTACGCAGCATCTGCACAAAGAAATATGAACATGTGTACATGTCTACCTGTAAAATTAAAGCCATTTGTTTCATCCATACGAGGGCCATAAACTGTTGCATCTGTTCACTCGCGGGCAGTGATTGGAGTCTGCACTGTGACAAACGGCCCTTTGGATGTTCCTTTCTATTTAAAAGGACCCTGCTCTTTGGGGCTCTAGTCCCATGAGCTTTTAGTATAAATACACCCAAACAGTCATGGGAAAAGACTAGATAGTTCTCTCCATGTGGAGAAAAAACTCAAGTCTCAATACTCTTCATCCTCAACAATGAGTAACTGAGTATAGAGAATCCAGAAATTCCACCTGAGGGTTTCCCTGCAAGCTTTATTGCTGTTCTGGGACAGGAAATAACCAGCTGCTTTAAAAATAAATAAATAAATCAGAAAAAAAACTGCCATACTGCCGCTATCTAGTGGTAAGAATACAGCATTGCATATGGGACTGCAGTTGGTTTTCAGCTGTTGAAATTTAGTAGAAAACAAACAAATCCTAATCTTTCTAAAATAAATGTATGTCCTTTTTATAAGTAACTTTACTAACTGGACTGAATCCCGGGTAAGAAACGTTGCCACATAGCACCTAATTCACCTGAAAATGCCAGTCTGGACAGAGTAGACTCTGCTCTGGTCCTTCACTTAGTCGCTTCTCTGTTAACAAGAAATGGACAGTTTCATCTCGGCTGGTGAACACCAGATAAGGCACTGAGAAACATATCGTTTCCATCCTGAAATTGAATTAAAAAAACAAAACAAAACAAGAGCTTCATACATTCACATGCAAACATACCTTTGTAGTGAAACTTTATACAAGTCGGCCTGGCACAACATTTCTCTATAAAATACATCTTTAAACGTCTAAAAGGGAGGCTTTAAAGTAGAGATTTTGCAGATGGAGTAATTGTAGATTAAAAAGATAGATTAGTTTACATTGCTTTATGTTGTCTAATTCAACATCAATGCTTTGACATGCGTTGATGGTGGTATGTTCACTTCCTGATATGCATCTGTAAGCATAAGAAAACAATCTGTGCGTGTGTGTGTGCGTGTGTGTGTGTAGACGGCAGGAACTGCGTGATCTCCGTTTGCTGCAGAAGGAAGAACAGCGTGCTCAGGCTGTTCTGAATGCCAAACTAGAGACACAAAAAGATCAAATGCAAAGGCGCTTTGACCAAGAGATGAATGTGAGTAAATTGCAATAAAACTGGTTCATTCATCGTCCCGTTGAACCTGTTTTCTTGGTCGTAATCTCGATCTAAACCTCTGGTGTCTTTGTTCCCTTTTAAAATGTTCAGACAAAGAAGAAGAACTATGACACAGAACTGGAGAACCTGGAGAAGAATCAAAAGCAAACTATTGAGAAGATGGAGGCGGACCACAACGTCAAACTCAAGGAGGAGACCAAACGCATCAAAGCAGAGCAGGAACGAGAACTCCGCAAGTTCCAGGATCAGTTAAAAAACAAGAAAAAAGAGGTACAGATGAGATGTGCGTGAAATAGGGCACCATCTTGACAGAATGTGGAGGAAACGAATAAGGAAAAAAAATGCACATTTGTATAATGTATGTTCAACGTTGATTGTTGTTACCTGAGTTCTCACTTGATTTTTTTTTTTTTTTTTCTTAGGTCAAGAACTCTGTGGATAAGCTGCCCCGACGTCAACGTAAAGAATCCTTAAAAGAGAGGATGACTTCCTTCCACGAAATGAAGATAAAAGATGTATGTTGGCTCGTAACTCATTTCTTTTTAAGGGGGATCTATTATATAATATTATTGCACATAGAAATAATTTGTCACTCTGATCTGTTCTCATTTAATGAGCTATAAAGATTTGTTTGGGTAGCGTGGCATCACAGGGTGGGGTGGATAACCGTATAGCACTCATTTTCAAAAGAGTCACAACCTGAAAAGAAGGGGTGGGGTCAAGTGTCTGACTCCACCCCTTGAAAGTGGCCAAAAGTGGAGGAGTAAAGACATACACGTAAAGAGAGCTTTTGCGCTGTATTTCTGTGGTATTTTGACCTAAACATGTCACCAATATTTCAGTAAAGCCCAAGGAAACCTTTGACATAACAAAAAAAAAAATAATGGAATAATAAATCCCCTTTAAAGCCCTCTTAATCCTTAGAGAAGAATTTTACCTCATATCTAACTTTTATCCAATTCCTCCATCCTTTTCTTTCTCTTTGCTGTAACTTAGGAGGATGAATTTTTGGCAAATCAGAGGAAACATCTAGACACGACACTGAAGAAAATCATCTCCAACAACAAGAGAGAGATTGCAGAGAAGGAGAGGGAATGCCTCAACAGGAAGCACGAACTTATCAGAGGTACAGCTCCTGTAAATCATGAATTATGACCCTCAGTTCTCTTGTTGTTGACTAAAAAAAAATGGCATAAACTATGTTTCAATAACTTTGACCAGAGCGTGAGGCTACGATATGGGACATGGAGGAGAAATGCCTTTACGAGAGACATCAGTTGTTCAAGCAGCAGTTGAAAGACCAGTACTTCCTCCAGAGGCATCAGCTTCTCAAGAAACACGAGAAGGTCAGTTGCTTTTATCATACAATGAAAACTGAACTTGTAGTTGCATGCGAATCCGAACATGACATTACAAAATGTGACGAGAATGCACTCATCGCTCTGCTCCAACCGCAGCTACATTTTCCGTTTCTGTCTGCAGGAGCAGGAACAGATGCAGGCCTACAATCAGCGAATGACAGAGATTCTGAGAGCTCGCCAGCAGCAGGAGAAGAACCGCATGCCTAAGATTCAACGCAGCGAGGCAAAGACTCGCATGGCCATGTTCAAGAAAAGCCTGCGCATCAACTCAACAGGCAGCGCCTCAGAGGATAGAGAGAAGATCAAACAGGTAGGGCCCGCAGGCTTTCTTGGACTATATTTCGACACCTAATCATGAGCCGGAATATTTAGGAGCTCTCTCCCTGTTTGGTTGTTTAGTTTTCCCAGCAGGAGGAGAAGCGGCAGAAGGCAGAAAGGCTGCATCAGCAGCAGAAACACGAGAACCAGATGAGGGAGATGATTGGCCAGTGTGAGAGCAACATCAGGGAGCTGCTGCAGCTACAAGTGAGTTAAAAGCAAAACTCTACTATCCAGACATAATGGAGGGCTACATGACAGATGCTGACACAACTCCTTTTTTTCCCCCACCTCCAGAATGAAAAGTGCCACCTGCTGATAGAGAATGAGACTCAGAGGCTTAAGCATCTGGATGAGCAACACAACCAGCTGCTGAAGGACTGGCGGGATCACCTGAAGCCCAGAAAGAAGGTACGTCTTTCCTGTCAAGATCTAAGATACAACGTCTACTTCTGCCCTGACAAACGACAATAATGTTGCGGTGGAGCTGTTTTTACGTTGCAGCCCAGGATTATCACTTTTGCATGACTGGAAAACCAGGATCTCTTAATAGAAAGTTTACCATGCACTTTTCTAATTTTGTAAATGTATCCCTTCTTTTATTTCTTCAAGGGCTTTCTTAAAGACTTTCTTTTAAAGACTGTTTCAGGACCTCACGTTTCCTAAAGAGCACATGTATTGTCAGCGTAGGAATATTTTGAAAAAGACCTGTTTTTTTTTTTCCCTCCGATTCCAAGGGAGTGTAAGTTTTCCGTGGTCCAGTTTGTGGACTGAAAACCAAATAGATATTCAGCAATTGAAAACTTTCTTCCCTGATCTCAGACTGAGTTCACCAGTCTGTAACCAGGTAAATGTAAGCTGGACACCCCAAATGTCTCTAGTGTCACTATCCATCATGTCATCGGCTACTTTGCTTTTGAAAACATTTTTTTCCATTTAATTTTTAAAATGAAATCTTTTCCTATCTTTCCCAAAAGGGAAAAATGCTGAAATACACTATTAACAGCGTTGAATTAGACCGGTTTGTGTTACAACAGTGACTTCTTTCAATCAAGTTAGATTACATGGATAAGATAAAAATAATAATAAAATGCAGGCCTTGTGCATACTGTAGGATTTTGTACCTTTTTTTTTGCTTTTTGCAATAGTTTCTCTTTTTGTAATAAAAATAGAAAATAAATAAATAAATATTCTCCACCTTCTTAGGCACTTGAAGATGACTTAAACAGCAAGAAAAAAGAGCAGGAGGAGTTCTTCAGGATGAGTGAGTGCTCCGATTGTCCGAACCCCAGCTCTCCCCACAAACTCTCCAGGTTTGTGCCTTACCAAGACTCCTCAACCATGTAGACTCAACTGCTGTCCCGCTGCACAACATCTCCCGCCCACATCAGACACCCACACGTGTGTTACAGTTGCCTGCTGCCTCTGATTTAATCAGCTTTATCAATAATGGGTATCCCTCCATTAGGCTTCTTTTTTTTTTTTTTTGTTTTAGTGAATATTTATGTTTTAACATGTTCAGAGCCTCTCTTTTGTTTGAATTTTTTTTTTTTTTTAAATGTGCGACCGATGATTCGATCACTTAATCTTCTCACGTACAGCGCGTACCAATTCATCTGTGTTTGTGGGTAAATATTAAGGAAAAGACACTTTATGGCTGGAAGACTGTATCCCAGCAATTTATTTTCTTTTTTTTTTTAATGAAAAAATATCAAAGTATTGAGTACCAGTGGGCCGACGAGCACTTTTTGATTATTCCAAATTTGACTAAAAATGTGCTTGACCTTTTTTTGCTTCACAAGCTCTCCCTCCTCATTTTTCTCTGTTTGATCCAACTTTGTGTTATCCAGGAACACTGATGCTTGCCACATAACTGCCAAAGTCTTATTTATTTTTAATGATAGAAAACATTATGCAGATTTGACCCTGTGCATTTTAATTCTTTTTGAAGGATGGGCTTTAATATGATTTATTAATGGGGGAATGAGGCAACACTTAACATAATTAGAAATGAATGATTGTTTTGGTTTGTTTTTATTTTTGGATGATTTAGGAATTCTATTTTATCAAACAAGGGAAACCTCTCTTCATATAGTGTTGCTGTGAGTTATTTTGTTGTATTTTTACTGTAAGATCAGACACACTGGAAGGGAACCGACAAAGCCAAAGCAAAAATACTGTTTGTTTGAAGGATGTTGTATCGGGGATTCGAGTCCAAGTGAACTTTTGTTTTACTACGTGCAGTACATGAACTGCCTGCTAACCAATGTGCAATATTACTTGTGTGTTTCTGCTAAGCTTAAAAAGGATTATTTTTTTTCTTAAACGTTACCTTCCTTTTGCACTGAGACGGTGGATTATATTAAGAGTTAAACTCCAAAAGCAGATGTAGCAACCTTTTTCAGAGAGAAACATCTATGCCTATGTAATGATTTTAAAATATTTCGCACATTAAAGAAGCAATAAAAAAGTAGTTTATTGTTGAAAGGATGGTCTGATTTTGGAACATAACTCTTCTTCTTTTTAAGAGGGTGCAACAGTTCAATCAGCTGTAAAGTCCCTGTAGATGTTTAATCTTTAACGAAAACGTTGAGTGAGAAAAGGATGCATATTTACACTGAATCAGGTACAGCTTAATGGCTCTTTCCCTTTCTCACACTTTCTCATAAGTATTTAAATTAATTGAGACATAACTTTCTGTAATTTTTAATGGCTTTATTTACGTCTTCCTCTCTGCCTCAGTTTACATAACGTGTGTGGATGGATAGTGAGTATGAATGAAACTGTATCAGATGATCAGAAGGAACCACTGATGTAAATAACTCGTAATAAAACGCAGATTTTCTAATTACTGGATCGTGGTCAAGACTTTTTCTTTCTTCCCCCTCGTGAAATGGGTCTTGTACCAACACTATTCACAGCCATTTCTACTGGTACAAAACATACCGACCCAGTTGTAATGGAGCAGGGATGTGCTTTAACCGATAATCCTTGCATGATGTCCAACAGCCATGATTCGAAACAACCAAGCCGGCTGCAGAGCTGTTACCACCTTGGATCAACACCTTCCACTGTGAAACAATTATTCACGAGGACATGGAGTTCCTACTCCACACTTTTTCCTGCATCACATGCTTCATTATCCTTCATTCCTATCCACTGTCTTCCAGAGATGGTTTCTTCTGTGTCTGTTGCCACAATTCCCTGGAAAATCAGTTCCTCAGACTAATTCTTCGTATCAAATAAATGCTTGCAAGGTTGTGCTATGAAGGCAGACAATAATATTTGTAGAAGATCGGAGATTGAGTGAAGGATCTACGTTTCATCCAATGGATCTACTAACGATAGTTATTTTGCAAGCTTTGTGCTGTCATGTAAAGAGTTTGCCTTTTATAGAAGTGGATAGGGGCATCTGCAAGAACTGGATGAGTAGAGGAGAAACGCAGGGCCATCCACATTCAAGCGACGCTGAGATATGCGAGCTTTGACAGGAGCCATCAGAGGTGGGTCATCAAATTGGTTTGCTGTCAGTTTACACATCCTGTGACAGAAAACCCCTTTTTTTACAAATGATGTGATTGTTCTCTATAAATGTTTGCTTTAACCTTTGATACCCCACCTCTTATCGGGTAAAAGGAAACAACTTGCACAAAGCAACTAAGCCTCAAGAAGAAGAATAAAGAATTAAAAAAAAAAAACAAGAAAAACCCTGCTGGATTGAGCAGAACCGCAGATTTAGACACGGTATGACATTTGAAGTGAAAAATCAATGACTTTTATTGACTCAAAGCAAAAGCAGATTCATTGTAATGAAAAATACATAAAAAAAAAAAAAACAATACTGAAATGACACCATCCACCCATGCATGTGTCTGACTGCATCATCCTTCCCTTGTCCACATCAATACACCTGAGGAATATCACTCTCGGCATATCCGGATTTTATTTGATTTTTTTCTACTTTGTAACTTACTGTTTTTTATGTTTTTATGGCTTGGAGGTGAAATGTTATAGCAGCTAAAAGCGGAACGGACCGTTACAGCTTGTAGCCTTGTCTACAGACGCACATTTATTTGCCATATTTGTATTTTGAATCAGTCGTTTTGAAATTAACCTTTGAAAGAATGATCTTAAGTAACTTGCTTTTCATTTCACCTGACAAACACAATTCTCCGTATTTGCTCCAAGCGATTTGAACAAATCCCTTTTTTCAACCTCTAACCTCTTATTTAGTACACAAAAAGAAAGGAAAAAATCAAACTACTAGATGGAACATCAAACACAACAGTTAAGATATTGGCTCCCATGCTGTACAATAAAAATAATTTGTTATAATGCTTGAGACCAGTCAAGCATTAATGTAAAACCTTATTTTTACACAATGGTCATCACTTTGTGTAATTGGAGCACCAAACTTCAGCAAATAAAAGCCTGTTCACTTACAATACTGTAAATCATTGCACAAACCAATGTAAATCTTCAAATTATAATAGTTAGATGTTAAGACAGGCTGACACGTTTCTGTAAGACTTTGACAGAGAGCTTCTTCCCGCCTGTTTTACTTTGGATGTTCCAGCCTCATCTTTACATATTTACCAAGGTTGATATTTTTCCAGCCAGCACTTATATATGGGTCCCGTACGAGCTCGCAGTGGGCTGCAAGCTGTTTTCCTACCTGTGTTTAATCAGGATGGACGTTCTGGCTGGCTTGTTTTTATGATGAAGTTCAAAATAACCACAATAACAATTATGCAGTCAATGTAACGCATTGCAAAAGCGGAAAACTAATCTCTACATCTCTATCGTAACAGACTGCACACCGACTTGGCAACGGTATCTTGAAGTAACTGCTAATGGCACTTGAAAGCGGATGTCAAATTGCTGAACTTCCCCGGTGAGTTCATGTGCTGCCTTGAAGGAATTGAAAAGAGTCGCTCTTTGTCTTTTTCTGGGGCGAAAGTGTCGATTTTCTGTCAACCGATTCCAATAATAACTAACTCTACAGCTGCATACAGTTTAATAAAGCACTGAAGCACTTTGCATAAAATATTGAGGCACCGATGTAGATACTTTAACTGCTGTTCTAGTGTATAATCTGATTAAAGACAAAACGGACACGGGCTATGACTGACAAACGCAAGCAAGTTTTTATACCGTATAGACAACAAAAGTAAACATCACAAAACCCAATAGGTCATGTGTTATTGCTGGTTCAGTTGGCTGAATATCTTTATCGGGGTAAACCGAAACAAAAATGTCTAGAAGGATAAAAGAAACAGGTACCGATAAATAAAAAAGGACAAAAAAAAAAAGAAGCTATGTTTAAGAAAACAATAGTGATATATCTTGTTCAATTAAATCCTTATTCTATTTGTTAAGGTTTCTTGCTTAGGTAATTCGAGGGGATCCAGCCCTCGACTTCTTCTCCTACACTTTTACAGAACCACCAGCCGCTGCTGTTTTTTTCCAGAACCTCGAACACAGTGCCCATCTTGAAGCCGGACGTTTGCTCGTCCCCTTCAAAGTCCGCCACAGCTAGATAGAGCTCATCCTTTCTGGGCTCCTTGAGTAAAGGTGGAAGCTTGTCTTTGGGTGGTCCAGGCTTCTCGCTCTTTAACTGGGGCTTGGGAGGAATCGGGACTTTGTTTCCCTTGAACTCTTCTTTCTCTTTGCCTGGAGGTGGCTGGCCAAGCACTTTGGGTTTTGGGGGAGGGGGTCTGCTGAGTTGTGGGGGTCCAGTCTTGGGGGGCTCCTGGCGTTCTTTTAAAGCTGGTGACTTGTTTTCAGTTGGACTAGAGGGATCGGTTTTCTTTGGAGGGGGCGGTCTCCGTGGAGCCATGGCGGGAGGTCTCTGAGGGGGTTCCTTGTGGGGAGGCACTGATGGTTTTGCAGGAGGTGACAAGCTCTCTTGGCTAAAACCATTTGTGTGTTTTGAGGGAAGTTTTGGCTCCTCAGAGTTTTTCTGATTATTGAAAGCAGGGACGTGGGCTGGTGGTGAACTCGAGCGAGAAGTATTTGCTGCTGGTGAGGTGTCATTCTGATGGTTCACATCTGCTGATGTGGAGCCCATATCTGCAGGTTTCGATGGTCTCAACTTGCTTCTCAGGTTGGTGATGTCCACTTTGCTCTCTGCTGGAGGATCTGGTTTGGCAGCTGGGACAGGTTTGGGTTTGACACCTGGTTTAGGCTTCATAAACACTGCAGGGCCAGCCACCTCAGGTTTCTCTTCCTGCACTTCTGACTTGGGTTTCGGTGGCTGTTTAGGTACCGGTTTCAGATTAAACTTTTTCACCTCTTTAACAGAGACATTGTGGCCACATTCGAGACCCATCTCATTTCGAAGGTAAAGTCCTTTGCTTTTATCTTCTTTCTTGGTCTCCGATGGTTTTTCTGGTTTAAAGGGAGGGGCTTTGGGTGTTACAAGAGGCATTATAACCCCAGGCGCTGGGGGTTTTGGAGGCAAAGGCTTGGAATTATCTGGTCTTGATTTCTCTGCCACCTCCAATTCAAAGCTTTTATTGATGGACTCCCTTCGAGGCGGCAGAGCTGGTTTCTCCTCGGCTGGAGGGGCCGCTGGAGCTGGGGGCAAAGGCCCAGAGAAAGCTGTGGCCCCCTTGGTGCCACTAGACTTCCAATCCCTCATTTTAGGCCGGGTAAAGGACTCGGCGGCAGTCGCCGGCTCATCCGGCAACGGCTTTGACCAGGTGTCATCTGCGCCTGTAACATTTGAGGAACCACCGTTCTCCAGCCTCAGGCTCTCCATCTCATTGGGCAATGGAGCAAGGAAATTGGGGCGCAGAGCATTACTCGTCTTCTTGTACTTGTCAATAAAGGTGGCAGGTGCCCAGCCTTCTTTGTCATCAATCTGGATATACCACCAACCACTTCCGTTCTTCTCAATCACCTAGAACGTTAAAACACACTTTAATTCAAATGCTTCACCGTAAATGACACCTAACTGGGGTGAAACTTCAGGTTGTGCCATACACACCTCAACTTTGACTCCAGCTTGGAAGCTGATACCATCAGGGATGGTGGTCTGAAAGTCTGCTATGGTGTAGAACTCCTCCTCTACCTGGGGAGGAACTGGGGGCTTGGGTAAGTTTGTACCCCGTGGCTGCAGAAAGTGAGAGAGACGCATGGATGTAAGGTAAGCAAAACGACTCTCTTGAGAGAATCCGTTTTTAAAATCACGTCACGTCTTACAATGGTAAGATCTCTGCGCGGAGGAGGTCTGTGTCGTGATCCCACCTCTGTGGAAGGAAAAATAAGTGTTTGCTGTGAGTTCATTTGTGAGGAATTTTTTTTATATATAATTATATATCTTTTGTTAACTTCACTCACTACTTTTGTTATCAGAGAAAACTGAGAGTCTGTTTTCTTTCTGACTGCTGTCTCGCAACGCGTTGTTTTGCTGGTTTGGTTTAGAAAACCCTTCTAAGTCATTCGTGCTGGCATGAGCAGCAGCGCCTGCTGACTGCCTCTGGCTTTGGATGTCAGATTTCTTCAAGTAGGAGGCTGGGGCCCAGCCCTCACGTCCCTGGTACCTGTATGGAAAAGAGACGCATTCACGAGAACATTGGAGAGAAAAAAAAAAAAACAAAAAAAACCCCACCGGAAACAACAGTTTAAATCAAATACAAGTAAACTGGAGAAGTATATCTACTATAATTATCTTTTACACTTAAATGTATAAATTGTTTTACATTTTAAAAGGGGGACAGCATAAGCATGTTACAAAAACCACAAAGTTTACACACTATGACTTACAATCAGTCCTATCTAAGAAATAAAGTTAAACTCCCTTTCTGGCTTTACAATAATTTTTTTTTTTTTGATCTCCTCTTGGTAATGGTTTTGCTTTTTCTAAAGAAAAAAACAAACAAATCAATCAACCTACCTCAGGGGAGCCACTGCTCGACAGCATGCACACTTTTTATGTTTAAAGACATTAACCCGCAGGGTTGTAAGTGTTTTGAATCACCTGATCTTCCACCAGCCTTCCAAATTCTTCTGAATAACTTCAACAATCATGCCTCTCTCAAGGTCAATTTCATCCTGATCCCTGGCAGAGTATGGATAAATCACCGAATACTTCTCTTCTGGATGTGAGAAGAAAGGGGGGGAAAAAAGGATACACACATTTGTTAGATTTCAGAGCACAATGTCTGTTGTGACGGTGTGGCGGTTCACAAATAAATGCTCAAGGTGGGTAAAAGCTGGGGAAGCGAAGCACCAGGCAGTTTTAAGTTGAGGTTAGCACCTTACCTCGCTTTCAGACTGAAACGAGGATGATTGCAGGCGAGATGGCATATGGCACATTTTTCAGTTGTTGGTAGATATCAATATAATACAATATAAATACTTAACCATGTCACGAAAAAAAGCAAAACATCTAAGCCTCTCCTCTTCATTCAGGATGAGCAACAAACATGTACTTATTGTGTATTATCTAACTTTTTTCATTAGGCAAGGCGTAAGCTGCATCTTGTGCAATAATAAGTAGTAAGATGGAAATAAACACACACATCCTCCACAAATTAAGGACAAACGGCATCTTTATTTCTACCATTTCTATTCTTCATATTACAGCCATTCGACGGTAAATCTATAAGCCAATGTTCCTAAATAAAACTTGTTAATTTCTGTCATTTCAATAGAAATATATTCAATTGACACTTATAACACATACAAATGCGCAATGAGCTCTGCATGCGAGGATTTAATTTCCATGCGAGGGTCCCCCATGCAACGCGCATGCATGATCATGAACCAAACAGAAACGTGCACTGTTGCGTTTCCATGTGCACACAGACAGATGCACACATTCAGTGTAGGGGGAAAAGAGAGGCGTGCGCTCCACCTTGCCCAAAGCCTGTGCTGAATAGATCCCCTAAAGTTCTGCGACGACCCATGTGCCTCGGCAGTGACCAGAACCTCCGCGGCACTAACGTCCCAGCACAATAGGTGGGACAAAATAGGAAGTGAGCATTACATTGGCCATCTGGAGATGTTGTCATCCACACTGAATGCATCAATGGAGCTAGTTGATGGTTTATTTTCATCCTTTGCGATTCGTGTGGAACCCTGCTTGTTGATCAGTTATAGTTGAGGAAGCAGTTTGCATTCTTTACTACGAACACCTTCATGTATTCAGTCGGAGATGCAAACATATGTTTCTATCTTTGTTTCCGATTTGTATTCAAGCACGTTTTACACTGCTGCATATAACAAAACACATATTAGAAGAGTAATGATTCTCTTCTTTGTATATTCAATAAGTAAATGTTCATTTCACTTGTAATTGGTCCAAAAAAAAAAAGAAAAAAGCAATTTCCATGTATCCTTTCTTGTGAACATTGCCAGAGGTGAATGCATTTTATTTTTAACAATACAAAACTCAAAATAGAAGAGCTGTAAAGTTTAGTAATCCTTTTCTGACTGTTATTTAAATGGGTCAGAAATATAGTAACTTGCACTGATAGTTGGCTTTGAGAGGAAATGTTCGAGAGTGGGAAGACTGAGTGCTAAAAGTGGCAGTCAGATGTAAAAATCTTTATGTACCTTCTTCTCCAGGAAGAGAGAAATCATCGGGGTCGTCCTGTGCCTCGAGACAGGTGGCGGGGACCCAGCCCTGCGCGTCCTCGGAGCTCACAAACCACCAGCCTGAATGAGCCGAACGTGACAATTTAAAGATTTGAGGTCTTTAAAAAATATATTCTTTCCAGAAAAAAGGTATAATGTACATGCAATAATGCAGATACAATGCACTCATTATTATTGGATTTTGGAAAAAATATATGCTTTGAATTTAATGCCAGCACCAGGCTTCCAAAAGGTTGATAGCAGTTTTAACAGATTTAAACAGTTGAATAGTTATCCAACTGTTTAGGCTTTAATATAAAACTAAAGAAAATTAAATGATTTTATTACTTATGGTACCTGTAAATGCCCTTTACGCAGGGTATAAAGCTGAAAACAGACACTGAACGGCTGAGAACTTTGGGCCCGAAGGCACCTGCCTGCTTTCAAAACAGACATGATTTTATCATGAGGAGTACAGCACTGAGCAAGCAATGTATGTGACATTTTGGAACAGATTTTGCTCAAAAATAAAACAAATTTGAATAGATTCATGTAATATTCTGCTTATTTCTGATGGGGCTTTTTTTGCGGTTTAAAAAGTGGCTTTATGAATGTCGGACATCAATTTAGGAAAGGAATGGCGAATCCAATCATCACTGCGCGGGAGTCAAATTAAAAATAACATTTAAAGATTGCATAACATGACATTCTGTCTTTTAATGCGTAGAATGTCCCAACTTTTTGGAAACAGGGTTGGAGTTAAAATGGAAAAAGTGGTAAAACACTGAATATAACACTTGCCAGATTCATTTTTCTCAATGACCTCCACCACCTGACCCACGTGCAGGCTGATCTCTGAGCTCTCCTGCTTCTCGTAGTCCGTTACAGCCACATACTGGTCAAGGAGGAGAGGGTCTGCAGCGGCCGAATCTCCTGCTCAAAAGGGGAAAACACACTTTTTTTCCATTTCTCTGTTTTTGTTCCTTTCTAAGGACAGCTGAAGATTAAATTTCTAACTGGAAAAAGCCTTCTCTCATTATTTTGTGCTAGTCATTGAAAAGTGTTTCAAGACAGTTGATGAACTAGGAATTCTGAGGTACTGACCTTTGAAAGGTTGTGTATGGTTATGACGAAATTGAATATGCCATTTGAAAAAGTCTCATTTCTTTTTTTCCAGCAGCCAATAGTACACTGTAAATTGTTTGACAATTCTAGGGTCACAATTTGTGTGAAAGTTTTAAGTAAAATGAGAGAAGGTTTATCTGCAGTAGGCATGACGTGGAGGAGGTAGTATACATGATTGGAGAGATGGAGTGAAGGAAATAAGGGGCTGACAGTGGAACAAAGGGACATACAGAGAACGGGAGTAGAGGGAATGATTTGTAAAGGTGTAGCGGATTAATTCAATCATCAGTGTGGATATGATTAAACCATACAAGCACCACTGAAAACCCACCACCAACGTTATGCTGACTTGTTTATAAGGGACATCAGCTTCGACACACAAGGGCTCGTAATGCAGCTACACAGTACTCATAACCGCAAATAAGATACTCTTTAACTACAGTTACAACTTTCCGAATGTGGTAGGCAAATTCATCTTAATTCTGTGAGTGAGAAATGTCAATATTAGTGGAAGAGCACAAAATCAAAACACAGCTTACGGAGCAACACAATTAACGATGCCCATTTGTTTTCATTCATGACGTTTGCTAAATGTCGCAATAGAGAGCAACAGGACCTCTTTTCTTGGTTTGACAATCTAAATGGACTATTTATTTTAACAGAGCCTCTGAAAGCCCCAAGCCCTCAACAGAGCCACCTGCCGCCTGCCGTGCCGGGGAAGGAGAAGGGAATCAGGCCACTAGCAGCCCACTGGGTTACACACACAGCACGACAAAGCATGGCAGTGTGTTTACTACCTCGCTTTAGGAAAGTAGCCGCTCTCTCCACAAACCCTGATGAAAAGGAAAATGAATGGAGAAGAAAACTGAAAAAAAAAAAATAACATGGATGCAACCTAAGAATAATAATAGATGAATGAAAAGGAAATGAAGCATATAACAAAAAGGAACATGGAAAAAACAGTGTTTCTTCATTACTGGTACCGTCACAACCCCAGAAAAAAACATTAAAATATAAACAGAAAATGTATCTATTTGAAATCTACTAAAAATGTTCATGTGAAGTAAACGTCTTTTTAACCTGCGTTAAACTTTACCACTAGATGGCAATGATGTCGTAAAACGTTATATACTGTAGTGTAGGACGTCACTGATAGTGTGAAACAGCATGAACACGTTTAGTGCTTTTTTTTCTTCTCCTCTGCATTTCCTTTTTCCCATCATCACTGTTCCCAATCAAACCCCAACTGTATTTAAAAATGCCCAATTCAAACACATCATACCTGATTTCTTCTTTCCAATGGGCTCCCTGTTGAAGAGAGGAAATGTGAAATCTGTTTGCAGTAACAAATTGCAAATATTAATTCATAAATAATAATAAAGTCCACTCATGAACCAGACAAAAACTTAAAATATTTGAAAATACTAAAAACACAGCAGCAACAGTGACTGAACCTTTAATTTTCAGTGACTTATTATTTAAAGCTCATCAGGCTTTAAATTTCTCTGACAGGACAGGAAATACACTGATTATCACCAATGATATTAATGATTGTTACCATTGTCTTATTAGATGTATTTGGATGTAACAGACAGACAGGATGATACAGATGGGCTTCTATCGACAGCGCAGGCCAGTGTCTATAAAGAGTTTAGTGCGGGGCTCTAACATTTGGCCCAGTATTGAATTCAATACAGCATCTGCTGTGTCTGGTTTAGACATTAGCCAGATAAATAGACCATCACTCCACAGCAGCAGTCGGGAGCCAATTCAACATCCAGATGCCTTGAAGAAAAACTGGCCAATGCTTGGTGGCTAATGTTCAGCATTTCTCCCGCCTGATGGCCTGTCCGGCCTGTCCGGCTTGTTCACCACCTCACTTGATGGCATCTGGAATAGACTCCAGACACTCCCCCCGACGCTCCCTTTCATTCTTCCTTTTTGTTTTTTTTTTTAAATATTGCCTCCTTGCTTTATGGCCTTCCATTGCATCCCTTTTTCCATCTCACATCTTCCCCGGCTACTTTGCTCACTCCTTCATTTCCCTTGATAATTTTCCTTGGCAGCTACTCCCTGTCCATTTCCCCGTAACCGCATTAATGCTTTCAGTCTCATAAACCATTGTTCGATTGTAAGAAAGGTTCATTTTTAATACTTAAGTCTGTATAAATGCATAATCATTAATGCACTATAAAAAGAAAAACCATGGCGGACCAACCAAAACAGTATAGATGGTTTTAATCATTTTCAAAAATTCACTTTTCTTTCTTTTTTTCTTTTAAGATTAAACATGGGCCATGTAATACAGCTGGCTTGACCTGAAGGCTTTTTACTTGTAATAAATTAGATAAACCATCTTTCCTGTGTTTGCGTTACTCTGAAGAGCGTTGCTGCAGGGTGAATTTTACATTGAGAACATTTAACGAGGAATAACTCGTCACGTTCGTCAGCGGCAAAAATCTGCAGAAGAACAATCAATCATTGCGCAAAAAAGGCAACAGATTAAATAAAAGCAAATAACACTTTTACTGTTATTTTCTCTTGAGGAAGAACAGACAACTGGTAGATTTGGCCCAATTTTCATTTACAAATTCTTTAAATAAATAAATAAATCAGCCTTCTACACCTGAAGCAAAAGGTTGATGGTTAACTGACGTTGCATCACATAAAAAGCCCATCTCACTTCCACCTGCTTCTGCAGAAGTTGACTATGAACTCCTCCTTACTCCGTACATCAATCTTATTCCATCTTGACACGCCATCTGATTCCATTTTCTGCTCTACGATCACCCGCACTTTTGACTTTTCCTTTCCTTGTCTCAGTCTTGTTACAACACTTCCTTTTTTTTTTTTTTCTTCTTCTTCTTCAGATTTCCTCTTTTCTCTCCCATTTTTACTGGTTTGGTGAGCATGTACTTCCTCGTTACAGTAAAGTTCCTCTCCTCCTTTGTTTCGTCTGAGGAAAGCATCTAATATATCCCTCTCACTGTAGCAGATTTATAGGCCGTGATAAATCTTCTTCCACTGTGGCTGCTGATCCTGTACGCCAGCCTTGCTGTCAGTCAGCCAAACAACAGGCTGCACTAACAGGAACCAGTATTCCAATTTCAATAAAGACAAACCAAGGTCTTTCCTATATTTGTCCTCCTTAAGAAAACGATCCGTCTCTCTCTCTCTCTCTCTCTCTCTCTTTCTCCCTCCTGCTTCACCCTTGAAATGCCTGAGGTTTTGTACGAAGAGCAGGGCGGAACGCGTCTCCGACAACCTCCTCCGGCGGAGGACGGAAGAAAAACATTATGTTAACAACAGAAAACTGACAGATGCACAGAGAGAGAAGTAGATCAACAGTAGGTTTGAAAATTCTGTCAATTTTCAAAGGTGGAAATTTGTCATGAAACTGTAAACTGATGAAACTGAAGGTCAGCCTGTAGCAAAGAGGTTAAAGGTGGAAAAAAACTTACATCTTTCAACATTGGCTAATCTTGGTAAAAGCAATCAAATGTAATGCAAATTTCTTTCAAACTTGCACATCACATGCAAAGATAATTTTGAGGATCCTACACTCTACAAGTGGACTAAATGAGTCACACTATTTGAATCTAAGGACAATATCCAGTTGTGTGAGGTTTGGGGATATTCCCAGTGTAAGTTTATTTGCTCTATGCTATTATAGATTAAGTAACAAATCCAGAATGTGTTACACATGTTAAATGTGGGGTGGCCATGTGTTTGAACCAGCCGACTGCTTTGATGCCGTTTCTTCTGCAAAACTGCTAACAAGTCGTCAAAGAACAAATGTTTTAGTTTTATTTCGGCAGGCTTATTTAGGAGCGCTCATCTGTCCATGTACTCTGTTTCTACCCATTTGTCCATGATCTGTTGCAAATTAATTGAAATCACTCCAGAATATATAGTTTAATATTCATTTATTTTACATTTATCTGCACCTGGCTTTGCTTTAGTGCTCCTTTAAGTTGTTTGCAACCCCAAGCATCCATCTACTAACATGCTTGTGAGTCATTAGGACGTACTGAACATCTGTTATAAAACAGCTACGATCAAACCATAACGTAAAAACGTCTGTGGCGTAAACGCAAACAAAATGCAAAATAATTACTGTGTTACCCACTTTGAAAGCTCAGTCTACTCTAAATGGTTAACGCCACGCGCCAGAAGAGGCAGCGCCTACCGTTCAACGTCACCTCTGCAGGTACTTCAGAGAGCGCCGGCCGCTGGCCAGACTGGCGCTTGCTTGAGTCAGGCCGGCTATCTTATCTTAAACACCAACGCCTTTGGTTCAGGACAGTGGAAGCGTGACGACGGCGAGACCTGCATCTGCATCTGTATCAGTCAAACCCGCAGACGCTCCTTATGCATGTTTGTATGTGCTCAGCTGAAAAGTTTGTCCGGGCTTGTCACACCCACCGTGATGGTTGTGTTGTTGAATTTTTTTGCAGTTAGTCAATTGTGCAGTAGTGAAGCAGTGCATTTAGTGACATACAATGTGTTCACAGCAATAGCAGTTTCTCTAAAAGAACCGAATCACTCCGCTGATCATTAGATATTTTATATTTAACACTAGATTGACCTAGTTGGTTTGATGCAGACGATCTAGACAATGACCCTTTTTTCACTTCTGTGACAAAGAAAAAAATTAAAAGCTCTACCACTGAAGTGGGACATTTTATTTTTGCTCACCCGGCCTACACTTACTTCAAATGTCACAGGACTTATCAACTCAATTTCCTGCCAAATGAGGCGACTTCACAACACCACGCATCAATCGGTGGCAAAAGGTTAAAATGAACGCGGTGCAGACAGCGGTCACTGAGGATGAAAGCTCACAAAGGTCAAAATGTGACCTGAACATCTACTCCCCGTAAAAGGTGTCGATAGCCGGAACGACTCATTTGCAAGCGAGGCTTAAGCCAACCTACGCGGCGTGCGTTGTTATTCGGTGCGCGCTGATGTCTTTGGCGCATCGTCACCGTCAGCTCTGACTGCAACAGTGATGTGTTGCGTGAGATTTAAGAGAGACAAGAGAGTGGGTCAAGAAGCATTTACAGCAACCATGCACTCTCAGCTTTCTGGAGCCTGAGCTGCAGCAACATGCAGAAATGCAAAATCAGCACTTTAAGAAAAAAGAAAAAAAAAAGCACCCATTAAGCATCTTCCTGCTTGAAGAAGAAAAAAAAAAAGGAATCAACAATAGAAGCCCTGTAACATTTTAAAATAATACACATTAGAGGGTGTAATGAATGCTTATTTCCACAGAATGGGTGGTAAATGCTAGCAGGATGTGACATGACAAGAGCCAAGGGGAGCAATAATTTGCTGATGCGTGTGAGCCGTGCAGTTCAAAATCTCTTAAAGTGTGTGTGTGAGTATGTTTCACGGGCATTGTGCTTACTCCTTCGGTGGGTTGAGATCTTCAGGTCTGGTCTCAAAGAACACCCTGACCTCCTCACATTGGGAGATGTAGACTGGCAGCTGAATCAAAGCCTACGGGGACAAACGGCGTTAAGAAAAATACACATGAACCGACACATAAACATATCCAGAAACTTTAAACGACTACATGTTTTTCTCTCCAATAAAAACGAGAAAAATTCACGACTTCAGGAGGTAGAGATAATGTCATACTAATGTCTAATGTCATGCAAAGTTTAGGTCCACATGTTGACTAATGCTGGTCCATCAGCTGGATTCAGTAACAGAACTGCCTACCCCTACAGACCCCCCCCCCCCCCCCCCCCTCCCCCTTATCAGTGCCTCTGTGGAAGATTTCTAAAAGCAGAGGGATGAGCCATGATGACATGGCTTAAGATGAAAGACGAATGGCCAAATTCAGTTTTCCATTTACCGGTGCGACGTCTCTCGGACACCGACTCACACAGCTGGTCATGTCATTGCCAGGTCTCTTTATCTCGCTTTATTTGTCCACTCTCTCCCAAGTCTGTGTGTTATCTCTTTCTCCCACCCATTCAGTCTCACTCACTGTAAAAAGGGCAGCAGTGAAGCAGCTTCTCTACAAAAAAATAAAAAAAAAAATAAGACAGAATAGCTGCCAACAGTGACCCTGTGAGGTCCATCTCTTACTCCGGATGAAGCTAGACCAATCCTTCTCCATTTGCTGGCAAAGCTCGGTGCCATCCATCAAGCTTCCTCTCCTGGCCTCTACCTCTGATTTTAATACTCCTAAGTGTTTCAGTTTTGTCCTTTAAAAGGGGGGAGAGTCAGCCTCTCAGAATGTCTGTCATATAATGACATAACGTCAGGGGATGATGTACATGGACTGGAAGCCAAAGGCCCGACCCCGGTGTCCTTGACGTATGCGCTTCATCTGCCTCGTCATTCTCGGACCATATGTCCATGTGAGCAGCTTGGCGTGTCCAGAAGGAAAACGAGGCGCCGTTGCCATTGTTAAAGCTCTGTTTTCTTTGCCAAAGTGCACGCGTGTCCACGCGTGTCCATGCGTGTGCGGTCTGATTTATGGCATATAATGCACAAGGCTATTATGCTAATACAAAACTTTCCTGGTTTACACCCGGAGGTGTTAAGTCGAAGTAGCTGATTTAAGAGGTTTAAATGGTTATCACCAGAGGAGCTCCACAAAGCGAAGGCCCCAAAGCCCCCAAACCCCCCCCGGCCCCCACCTAGAATGTTGCCCTGCACTTCAGATCGGAGTGGATACCAGACTATCCTCTCTTTGGATGCATCTCTCCACTCGCGTCAGCCCGTCCTCTAACCCTCATTACAATTCTCCCCAGGGAGGAGGCTGGAGGGAGGCTCGGGGTAAATTACATCAAATGGACTTTATGGGTGTTCTTTACGGGAGGGAGCAGGGAGCATTAAGGTAATTGTGCATGTGTGTCTATACAAGTACATGTTTTTTTTTGTTGGTTTTTTTTTTTTTTGTAAAAGGAGGAAAGATAAATTAATTGAAAGATTCATCCGTCATTTCCTCAGCTGAAACACTGGAGGTTTGATTAGTGGAGGATTATTATTTTGCATCTGGTACACCACAAAAAAGGATCATGTGAACCTGTACGACAGTTAAAACAGACATTTTCAGTCTTGTCCATTTCATCACACTATTTTCCCCATCTGGCGGTCAAGTCAGCAGTCTCCTTCTTCGCCAACAATTCCCAAATCCATGCGTTTTCTTTTTATTTCTTTTTCTTCCTCACCGTCTTTAATCCAAAAGAGTTTCCTGACATGAGTAAAAACACAAGGTTTCACAACCAGGGAAATTCCATATGAGTCAGGAAAAAAACTTCAGCTGTGCAACACCACGGCTGACTCAGCACTTCCACAAGAAAAACACGAGGTTCCACCTTGTCCACCTGAATGCATTTGAGGTGGATAAGGCGGCCGTTTCTTTTTGTCTCAGTGAGGTTTTAATTTGTGTCACTGCCGACGCTGAACTCCAAAGAAAAAAAACCCCCTCTGGGACATTTAAATGTGAACATCACATGATTTCAAAAGATCAGCCAACTCATCAGATACTCGTCCTCGCTGGCCAAACATTTCCAAAACGGTAACTTCAAAAAACCGAGGCAGAATTGCCTCAGCTATTTTGATAAAGATGTACACCTACAGACATCGAATGACATCTCTACCCCCTTCCACCCCCAAGATCTTATTTTTAGCATTAGGTGGTAAAAGATGTCACCAACTCTAAATTCAGTTAACCACAGATGACAAAGAGCACATCCAGAGCTTAACATTGTTTATCAAACGTACAGTAAAAGGCTTTTCATTTCAGCCTGAGGTTTTATGCGACGTCGTTTGTTGTTTTAGTACTAGAAAAGTTGCTAAAATAACCTGTATAATGAGATATTCGCGTTTTGTTGTTTTTTTTTGTTTTTTTCAAATGGAAAACACACTCAGTCACAAGCAGCGAGGCTCAAGTCGAGTCCGTTTTTGTTCAGAGGAAATTGTACATAGTTTAAAGTCTCCAGGCAAGCATACAAAAAATTTAACAAAAACACAGCCTATGAGTTGTGGATATGCTGACGGGAGCAAGCTCAGCAACAAAATGCCTTTTTTCTTTGCCACAAGTGTGGTGATAGTAACCACAGCAACTTAACACACAGCAGCATCTCCCTGGTCTTGCCCCAGAAAACACCTATCACAGCTAAATTGTAAAACCCCGTGCAGCAAAGAACTCGATTTAAAAAAAAAGAAAAAACAAAACAAAAAAAACAATATTTAACACTGACACTCTTCCTAGTTTCCATAGAAACAGTTGTCATCCTCACTGAGAAAGGAGTTTGCGCTGGGAGGTCAAGTATTGATCTGAAAGTATTAATTTGGGTCATGGTGGTTACATCTCTGTCACCCTGAAGCCATTAGTTGGAGGTTTAATGGGTGCACTTCTCCTTCACTGAAGCAACAAAAATGTGTAGCTGCATCTGCAACCTTCATGTGACCAAGCGATTCGTCTTTGTAGAAGCCACGTAATGGGTTGCATAGTGCACAAGTATGACTCTCTTGGTTTTATTTTGTTTTTTTTAAACTGATGAGCTGTTTCATTTCAGATAACATAAACAGACCGAACACATGTGAGGGCACTGACACGTTGTATAATAGTTTTCATTGTGTCTCGCTTCTGTTGCTGACAGCAACAACATAACATCAATCCATTTTGTCTCGTCAGTGGTCCAGTCATACAATTTAAAACTTTACTGCACAAAAAAATAAGAAATGGTAGCCCCACCTAAACTTTCGTTAGGGGAATGGACTTTTCCAGTCCATACAAAAAGAGGAGACTTCATGGCCTGCTGCTTCTAACACATGCCTGTTTTGTCCTAAATACCAAAGTACTGATTCAGTTCTTTGAAAGGAGAGGTTAGTAATGAACGTTTAGAGACCTCTCTTTACCATCTACTAATTGACTTAGGGTTCTTTTAACTCTGGTATGCCCCTTTATGTTCTCTGGACTTGGGAGCATCTGGGTTGGACCATGACTGCAACAAAATGACAATGCAAAACCACATTCTGCACACCTTACAAAAGCACGGCTGCAGAAAAGGGTGTTTTCCTGCATGTTTGTGACAGGCTTGCAGCAGGAAGTGTAGCTTCATCACTTGACATATACTCATTTTCAATCCAAACCAAGCATTAATATTGCACATTTGTCACAGGTCAAAAGAATAGCAACCAAACTTTGCTCAGGGGAAGGATAGTCTAAACATTTTAAATAGATTAAGCAGAAGCCTACAAGCAAGACGGATGATGGATGATGGCTCCAGAGCATATCATTAGGCCAACAAACAATCTAATGGTTTCGACATGTAAATATGAACAGTTTCAACAGTCCAAATGATGGAAAATAACTCATCCCTCCAGTAGGAAAGCTCTAGTGTGGTAAATGAAAATTGTGCTTTGATTTGCATACACAGCCATGATAATATCCCAACAGTTATATCTTTCTTTAAGTTTTCGGTGCTCATTACTCTACTTGTGTCTAAACAGTAACTGTAAAACAACCGGCACACAATGGTCAACTTGTGCCGAGTCGGTTCAGATTTTGCAACCATTACAGGAAAACAAATTTAGTGAAGTGTTTTATTTTTTTCTTCAAAGTAAGGTAGTAAAATGGATTACTGTCATTTTTGTTGAAATGTTTGTACTTGTAAAAGACGGGTTCATCAGGAGTCAACAGCAGTTTGGGACGAACCACCAGCTTATGGTGGAACTCTGTTGGCTGAGAGGAGATGCAGACCCTGGACGCAGCAACTAATGCCAACGATGATGCCTGAGAGGCGTCGGAAGGTGCGTCATCTCTATCAGCGGTCGAGGGTGAGGGTGTGAGTGATGCTGGATACTCCTTACGTCCACACACACGCCCACGGCCAGGAAACTTCTTAGCAGGGTTCTTTGATGTTTTTTGGCATGATGGTGACGTTTGATGTTAATACTCTGCAATGTCTAGTGCGGGTTTGAGCAGCAGCATTTTTATGGGCTACGACAGGTGATTGTCAGCGATACGCGGCCACGTGATATGAATAATTCAGACCATCGTTGGGTATAAGTTGTGAACGCCGGCAACAAGCAAAGCATTTCGTTGGTATAAGTCATCTATACATATAGAAACGTTCTATATACATTCGAAATATGTTATGTATATGTTATAGATATGTCAAACTTGTTATGAATATGCTATGTATAACCCAAAGATGAAAAAAAAAAAAAAATAGATGGTTCAGTGTATACCAGCATTTTAAAGCAATGTTGATACGTTGACATATGCTGGGTAAAGTGTCCTGGTGTGACAGACGAACAGGTCGAAACCTTGTACGTATGATCTTTAAAAACTTACCCTGCAGTACTCGTTAATGGGCCTTAGTCTCTTCATTGCCACATTTTTGATGTGGCTCCTCCTAAACAGAATCTTCCCTGAAACAGACGAGGACAGAAACACTGAGAGGACAAGTCAAACTTAATCACTTTAAGGCATCAATATAAAAATGTCGCGCCTAATTAGATAGATAAAATCAGTATTAACAAAGAAATTGATGCTTTTTTTTTTTCCCTCTCCAAGAGCTAATTTTAAAGGGACAACATTGACAGACAACAAGGACACTGAGACTTTCACAAAACATGATGTTTGAATTAGTATGCAGATCCAATACAGTCACGCTATCAATAATCCTGACAGCACAATGAGGTGGGTGAGGTGTTAGGTGAATAGGTGGCCTTTCCTATCTATGAAAAAGTTATTTTGGGAAGGCAAATTATGTCTGGACGGTTTAAATTCTTTCCCCTCCGTTATCTTTCGGCGCACATAACTCCAAGTCTCCATAACGGCAACAAAAAAATGGCTACAGCTCGCCCACTTCCATCAGCTCTCCGACTTAACGGCATACAGGAAATTTCAGAGACAGCCTCTATTTTCTGCCCATTAAAAACTGCTGACGTCTCAATGGAGGAGGAAGAGGAGAATGTTGGAAGCTTGGAAGCGTAAATGGGATGCGTTTTGAAAAGTTACTGAAGCACGTGAATCAAAAAAGCGACAGGTGTTTTCTTTAGAAGCAGACTGGCTGAAACTTGAATGTATTTCACGGGATATTGTGCTGAGCCACGAAACCCACTCCACTGTTCAGAAATAGACGATCTAATTTATTATAGCAGTATGATCGTGAATAAAAGATTCATGAATTACTCTTGAGGTGAGTTTAAACGAGATAGTACAGAACGATGTAGAGCAGTGACACCATACCTGAACAGAACTGCAGATCTAGGATATTTAAAAACACATTAACCACCGGCATCCCACTTCCAAAAGCCTTACCTCTGCACTTTATCCAACTTCCTCTACATCCTCATAGTTGACTCAGGTGGCTGACTCAAACAAGAAGCAAAAAAAAAACAACAAAAAAACCCCTAGGAAATCCTAGCAGGATAAGAGCAATACACTACTGCTGAATAGTTAAATTTTGAAGTCATTGTTGTCACTACAGAGGATCTAACAGCCAGCGTGCTATAAATGATGCAAGATCAGTGACTTAGGGGAAATAAATAAACAAATAAAAATCACATTTTAACAGTTTTCACAATGAAACCTTCCTAAATGAGTAATTAGTTTTGTTCATTTGTACATTTATTTGTGTGGGGTTTTTTTTGTTTGTTTGTTTTTTTTACATGACTTTATAAGTCTCTCGCATCCCCGGAGGAATTCTGGCACATTTATAGTCCAACATACATTCCTTTAGGCTGTCAAGTGTTACAGCTGTTCATTTATGATTTTTTAATCAGATTGTGATCAGGAGTTGGGTTGGGACATTGCAAAAGCATGATTTTCTTTGTCATTCTGTTGTAAATTTGATGGTGTGCTTGGAGTCATTATGTTGCACGACCACATTTGGACCAAGGCTTAGCTGTTGGACAGATTTCCTTACATTTGGATATAAACCACTTTGGCGTACATGTTCAACCCAGAAACTGCAGGGTGCAACGCCTAAAACACCGTGCAGGGCAGCTGCATAAAGTAGGCATTTATATCATATGCTCTGTTTTTTTCTCCAACTGTGGTCTGTGCATTAGGACCGAACAGTTTCACTTTACTCTCGTCTATCCAAACGGACAAAGATCAAGATAGACGAGGTTTTCTGCAGCCAGTCCTGTCAAATAAACCACTTTTCATTTTGTTTCCTTTCAATCTGATTTTACTATGAACTTTAATATTTGCTGGAAGGCCGGCAGAGTCTGAGATGCAGCACTTGGGTTTTTACAATTTCACTTTTTTGGGGATGAAGTTGTTGGGATGTCCTGGAAAGATTGGTAAATGCCTTGTGAAATGGTTCTACCTGTGATTAATCATTCCTGAAGAAGATTCACGGGCACACAATTGTTTCAAAAATGACAATACAATCCTCACCAGATTAATGAGCCGAAACCATTGCTTTTTTTTTTTTCTTTTTAAATCATTGCTGATGATGTCTTTTCTCCTTGGTGTTGTGTGAACGCTCACCTCAATGCAAAAAAAAAAAAAAAAAAAAAAAAAAAAAAAAAAAAAAAAAAAAAAAAGAAAAACGGAAAAATATCAAAACTGACCAGTAGCAAAATATCATAAGAATATCCACAGTAGCACAAGACAACTTTTTTTACTGCTTTGGGTGGCTACAGACATGGTGGTCAAGTCACTTTTATGACGCTGCCGTACATCCACTTTTATTTGGTCTCTTCCGCTGTGATTCTCTAACGTCGTCTTCCTTAACTGGTTTCTTGAGTTGGAGGTCTCTCCTAAGATCTCCACCGTATGTGAGCTAGTTTCACCGTTACTGATGGTCAACGACATACCGCTGTCCCCACTGGGACGGGATCCCAAAGTTACTATGGGATGGAAGACTGCGCCTCCTAAATGTAACAAAAATTTGAAAAATGAAAACTTATATTGCAACTTCCAAAAGTTATCTGCATTGCTTTAAACTACCAAGCTGGCTCAGTAGTAATCAGTGCACTGCACAAAATACGGACGTCGGGGTATAATTTTTTTGTAATTACTGCAAGTCCCAAGATAATAATAGTTTTGTCCAAAAAGGCCAATATTCCATTTTTCTTTATTATGTACTTCTAAAAATAAGTTGAAGTATAAAATGGCATGTGAAAACAAAATTTGGTTTTTGGTTTACTGCACAGCCCTTCAGGAAGATGTAGTTTTTACAGATGCCTTTAAAATACGCAACAACAGAAATGGCCACATGTATGTCAAAAGAGAAAAAAGACAAAAAAAAGGATATTAACTGTAAATACGCTTGACCTGACTAGTATATATTCCAATCTTGTTTGCTCTGTGAAGGTCAACGGATTACTACATAAGGGAGCCCAGAGAAAAGAGACTAATTAAACGAAAAATGAGAGAAGTCATTATAAATCTCTAAGGTGATATTGTCAGAGCTGCCTGGACAGCTATTAGAAACTAAAGAGATTTGAAAGTCAACCCTAAGATGTCTACCACTCTTCTTTTTTTTTTTTTTTTTCCCTTTTTCACTTTTCTTTTCCTCCCTTCACCACTTCTCAAACAGAAAGCATTCTTGAAGGTTTTCCAAAGCTCTCTGGGGTCAGGAGAGAAGCACTGACTCAACACTGCCCACTTTGTATGCATCACGGCTCACGGATGCAGCCGATGAAAAGAGCTTGTTCAAGGAGGGAGCAGGGAGGGAGCGCAGGGCCCTGGAGCCGTGCCTGAACCAGGCTAGACTTTGTGGCAAATCATAGAGGCAGCAGTGAGCAAAGGTATCAAGCAACTTTTGTTTCCCGCGAAGACAGAGAGTTACAGAAGAGACAAACAGAGATGGCAAACGCCAAATAAAGTATAACAAGCAACATTTTGTATAGTGGCAACTGATTAATCTAAAACCAACACTCCAGCAGCTGAAATGGGATAAGGGATCATTTGCTTGGAATTTTACTTTAGATGTTTGCTTTGAGTTTAAATTAATTTACTTAGATTTTTGACTTGGATTTGAAATACAATACTTAAAGTGAATCTGAATAACGATGTTACGCGGTATTTGCGCGTGTCTGCAGTGAGCTGGTTAAAACCTGAAATAATAAGGTATGTTTTGTAAAAGCTGTGTTATTGGGTGTTTTTCTGATACGAGGCTGACACCTTTGATCATTTACACTTCCGAACAGGTCTGTAACTGGTCCCAAGCACTCAAAACTAACAGGGTCATCGCTCCTCTTCAGACAAAAAGTGAATGTGCAAGAAATGAGTCTAAAGCAAGAAGGTCATTATAACTTTCACATATTCTGAGTTTTACTGCTTTTTATAGAGGAATGCAAGATATTTGACTCCACTTGACCTATCCAAAATCCTGCACCTCCTGCCTGCTGAGCAGAGAGATCCTGAGCCAAACAACATCAACAACTGTACACTGTAGTTTCCTAATTTAGATAAAATATTTAGATCTGAAAAGGAGCTTCTGCAAATGTTAAATTAAGTAAGTAAGTAACAGTGGTGCTAAAAATGGAAAACTTCATGAGCACTGATTTATTTGTAGATGCCAAACTCTGTGTGGATTTATAGAAAATTGACAGTGAAGTAGTGTTTAAAGCGGAAGAATATCATGAAGATACCTTTTATTTCTTTAATAAAAGTCCAGAAATTAATCAAATATCAATCCAGACTTGTAAAACAAAGTAGTAGTTTAAATTTCCACTTCATTATGAAGGCATTTAACAGTGACTGGAGCTGCTTGATGATAAAAAATATCAGACACGATTATTTTGGGCAACATGTGAATCCTGATTATTTAAAGCTAGTCTACGTAGCAATACCACTGCTGACCACATGGGGCATGCTGATTTGTGATTAGAGACACTCACAGTGCTCCGTTAAGGAGTAAGGACGGCCCGGCAGACCTTGTTATGCAATCAATTGCAGATCTATATCAATAATAATTTGGAGATGGATTATGCATTATTGTTATGGCTTGCATTTTAACTAATTATTGACGTAAACGTATAAATGACATCTGCCAATGAGCTGCATAAAAATGGAGCCTTTAAAAGTTGGGAATAGTTGTTTTTTTTTGACTGTGTGGTGGACTGGATTTGTTGACTGTTTAATCTTCAGGCTTGCGATAAAACAACAGATGTGTACACCTAACAAAAAATCTGTGCTGATATGGGGACACTTAAAAAAAACAAAAAAAAACAAAAGAGTAAAAAGATCTTGAACAAACTGCGAAAAGCCCATTTGTGCTTAGTAAGATTGGCCCCAATCCATGCTCACTTTGCAAGTGATGGATTTTCTTAATTTTCATGAAACTGCAGCATTTCCTATAAATAAGATGAGTCCAATTTGGCATCTGAGAATACTTAGTTCTGTAAAATCTGTACTTTTTTGAGCGTTCAACATGGATCCTTGCTAGTAAACTTGATGCCAAACAATGCCACAACCTGCCAAATCTTCCCAGAAGGTACAATGAAGACCTTAAACCAGCCTTTAACTGGCTGTGTGGTAAAAGTTCAAATTAAATTATGAATTGATTTTGTGTTTTGTTTAGAAGCATAAAGATAAAAAGACAGTATTTCCAATATTAACTCTACTACTGGACGACAGATGAGACAGCAGAAACACTCTGAGGGAAGTAGATTTAATAGGAAACCTCCGTTTTTGAGATTTTAAACTAAAAAGCAAGAAGGTAGTGGAGAGGAATGCAATGTAGGTGACAGTGCAGTGGTGGAGAGTGAGAATAGTTGGTCTGGTTGTAAAACGGATGATTATGAAAAGCTCTTCCTATCTTATACTACTCAGAGTTCAAATGTGTGGCTCTTTCTTTGTGCAAGTTCTCGCAATGAGTTCCAGACCTGCAAGAAAGAAAAAAAAACAAAAAAACTACTACTCCCTACACACCCTCACCCCTCCCTGCGCCTGGTGGGGGATGTGTCTGTGAGGTCTATGGGTGAGGCTTTTCTTACACTCATAAAGGATTTCAAAAGTTGGTCAAGTAAACCAAAATTCCTTACTCCAAACAAACTCCACTGCCACTTTCCCAGAAAATGATGATTCAACCCAGCAATGGTGCAGCTAAAAGGGCCTAAATCTCTTCCAGGAACTAGCCCCCCCCCGTCTATTTACTTCACAGGCTAAAGAGACCCCCCCCCCCCCGCCAACAGAAAACAGCTTTGACACAGGCAATACCTTTGAGATTACCCACAATCCTGCAGCACTGAACATTTCTGATTGGTCAAGTAGAGCAAGGCCTTTATTTTTACCTCGCTCAATATAATGTCTTATCCTCGCCACAGCCCATAAAAGCCGTTAACTTCGAGATTTACCACAGTATCAGTTGTCAGCCTTGTCAACATTCAAACTGAGCCATTTGTGACCACTTCAATCAGCGGGGAGACACAGTCGCGCTGCTCGCGGCCGTGGTTCAGTGAGCTGCAGAGTGAATGAGTAGGGAGGGCTCCGAATCAGCCATCAGAAGCAGAGCATAACAAAACAAAACAAAAAAAACTATTTCTGACCGATTCCCAATCATTACGCTAAGGCAAAAATAAAAGCACCCCGCAACCTGCAGAAATATGTAACATATTTTAAGTAAATCCAGATAAAGACCCCATCCTGGCTTAACGGTTCTGATGGCAGCTGTGACCCCTGCAGGAGCTCCAACATCAGTAGAGATGTTTCATACTCGGCTTCATTTACGTATCAACCCGCTGCCTTGGATCTCAACAGAAATGCAAAAAGTCAGGTGCCGTTAGTCACGATACAGTTAGGACCAGTTACAGGGGCTGCAGGTTGCTCTGGTTCCTTTGTGTGCAAAATGTAGTGTCATGACCAAAAAAAAAAAAAAAAAAAAAAAAAAAATGAATGAATGAATGAATGAATCTGCCTTCCTCCAGTTCATTCAGAGGTTATTAGTGGCTCATTGCTGCACATATTGGAGCGATCACATGAAAAAAAAAAAAGGAGCTACTCCAAATCCAGTGGAATAAGAGTTCACAACTCTTTCTGTGTTGTGTTCAAACCTTCACATAATCATAAGTGGGCTGCAATTAAAAGTTATTTTTAACCTTTTTTTTCCAGGATAGTTAATCTGTCAAAGTCCACATCAAAAAATATCAGAAAAAAAAAAATTTTGTAAATCAATTCTTAAATTCAGATGGTGTGGGGAATCAGTGATTTTTCTTCTACAAACATTTAAATACACAAACGTTTGAGGTACAAATCCTCTCACCTGGTAGGAACGGGATAATCCGGCGCTTAGGATCTTTCTGGCCTCCCTCCACCGGGAATTTATCCAGCAATTCCATCTGAAACCATGCAATTAATTCAAAGTTACTAGCACATAAAAGGATTCACATGAATACATACAACACACAATAATATTTATTCAACATAAAACAGCATGGCTAGGGGTGCTCTGGAAGTAGCTGCAGGTTTTTAAAAATCAGCAGTTCCTAAAAAGGAATTTGGCCAATAAGAGCAGGTCTGCCAATGATTAGGAGCGTACTGAGCAGATGGTACGCTTTTCCCCTCAACTTCATATGTTGCTGTAGCTAAGAGGCTGTTAGCAGCAGGGCACCGGTGACATAGATGAACGTTTCTGTTTCCATCGTCTTCGAAAGACCAGTAAGCATTCCTGATCTCCTCCTGCTTTCTTTTGACATGTTTTTCCCTCTGTAAAACCCTTTCCATCTTAAGTTTTGTTTGCATTTCAGGACATACATCATGTCAATAAATCAGTGGTTCCTGCATGCGTGCGTGCGCATCGATCCTACCTTAAAACCTAATTCTTGATGACTGGAATTCTATTAACTAAATCAAATTAAAGTACATCTGTCCTGGTGGTCCATGTTGGTTGAGCATCTCAGATCTTAATGCTGAAGAACAAGTTATATATAGAGATTTTTATAGTTTCTCCCTGTGTTCTCAAGGAAATTAACCTGATAAAATGCTTTATCTACAAAGGCTTTGCGCCACAGAGGAATTTGAGGGTCAAAACAAATAAGGAATTTAAATCCATCTGCTGTTAAGTACCTCAGACTGCCATGAGACACATTTCCACAATGTTCAACTCCATTTATCAAATGGAAAATTCAAGGGCTGTATATTCATTCATATTCACTTACATGCATTGGGCTTCCATCAATATTTTGTAAATCTTTCCACTGATATTGTAATTTTATGAAGGAACCAACAAGTGATCACATAAACAAAAGTTTTAGTCCATTTATGGCACAGCAGCCTCTGAAGTGTAATAAGGGAGTGGCTCCTACCAACTGTGTATTCAACAACATTTGGCAGGCAGTCTGAAGCGCTTTCTTTACAGCCGTGACTCTTCACAGCATCATGAAGGCAGCAAGTCCCCAGTAAGTCCCCAGCAGAAGTGATATTTCCCGAGCAAAAACTACACACTATGGATCAATTGGGGTTTATTTTTAATTCTTTTTCTGCAACAACCAAAGTCTAGGCCTGAAAGGCTCTGTGCTCAGGTGGATATTAAACTATAAATTATCAGGTTTGGTGAGCAAACAGAGCTCAGCAATTTAACTTGATACAAAAAAAGGAGTTCATAGTCTTACAAAATCGTATCTTATCTCCAAAAGCTTCAATCTACTTAATCTACAATATACTTAGTCAATGTCACATTACCACCTTGACAGACAAAAACAAACAAAGAAGGTCCACCCAACACTTCGCGTTCGCACTTTCAGACACATGGGAACAATTACAGACACGCCTCAGTCCCTCAGACTCTGTATTCAGCACCACTCAAACAGAAAGTTATCTCTTCGACATATCAGTTACATCATGCATTCAACATTAAGCATTGATGCTCTGCAGGGAGGTGGAGGTCAGGCGAAGAGGCCCGGATTATAGCTCCTCGCAAGACGTGCACATGGATTGATGCATAGTTTGTCTCAATATCACACCAACTGTGTTTCTGCTTGGAGGACAGTCTTTAAACATGTGTGTTATCTACAAAGAGCTATTCTGTCCATGTAAGGATGGAATCAAGGGCGCTCGTTCACAAACAACATTCACGTCATGGATATACTTGCAGACACTCGCATACTAGATGATGCACAAAGTAGAACACAACTGATGCATAAAGCAGAACACAATTTAATTGCTTATTGATTTGAAAACCAATGTGCGAGGCCGCTAGAGGATACAAAGCTCTTGTTTTAAATAATACTTGGATATCAATAGGAAGGAATTTTGCAAAGCTGCAATTTGCCACCTTAAACTTAAACTATGTAAAATCAGAATTTGCGATTTTTCAGTTACGGTTTGAAACCATTTAATCTGCGAGACCTTGTATGAGGAAATTAAACCCATTAATCAGTACTGCAGAACCATAAAATGAAAAATAACAATTGTCAACATTTGCAATTATGCTGATATGTCTGTGATGACGTGGAATTTTAGATATTCCGAAAGTCAGTAAGTAACATAATCATCCAGGGATCTAAAGTTTCTAGTCTCTGTCCACTTTGACCACATCAGCATTCAAATAAAGACCTCATAAAGAAGATCTATGATGTAAACGACTGTTGAATCCATAAGCAATGTTTTCTTTCTCTGCACATCATTAGACCAGTGGATTCTTTAACTCAATTCACTGTGCAGTTACACCCGAGGCCACTTTTAATCTTTTACAAAAACACCCAGCATTTGTAGTTAAGCTGCAGGTGCTCTTATTTACCAATGTTTGAGTGATGCCGTTTACAGTTGAGCTGATTTACAGTCAGCTCAACCAACTGCATGAAAACGACTTAAAAAAACGACAAACTAACTAGCACAGCATTTAACAGAACTATAGAGTGGCATATACCTTTCTTCTGTAGGAATATCAGGCTGCGTTCCTTTCCGCATTACAAAAGTAAATTGGCATAAATGCATGTACCATGAAACTGCCATGAAATAAGCATATCCCCCCCCCCCCCCCCCACACACACACACACCACCACCACCACCTTTTTCCTACAGTTGTAAAGGAGAACAGTATCTTACATCAAAAGAGACTGAGAATGCTGAAGGTCTAACCTTGGAAACTGGCGACATGAAAATAAAAGTGCAAAGTTAGTAGGCTGAACCCATGGTGAATATTACACTGTAGTGTGTGTGTGTGTGTGTGTGTGTGTGTTTGCTGGCTGTCTGACTCAGTCATCAAAGTTTGTTTGGTTTTGCTCCCAGGAATGTTTTACAGGCCATGGCAAAAAAAAAAAAAAAAGTAAAATCACTACTTTTGGGTATCGTTTATCCAATTGTTTTACGTAATCATCTTCAACACTTCAAAAAAACAGCCACATTGGAGCTAAAGAGAAGAATAATGGATGAACAGATGAAAGAGATATCCAGAGTTGAATCAGGAATCAATATTGGGTATGGAGAATAAGCTGAAACGTCTTTGGTGAAGGTTAAATAAAACATCAAGATGCCTGAAGAAATCAAGCAAATTTCCACAGTTACAGCACAGAAGGCAAGTGAGTGAACAAAAAAGGTATATCAGTCACTATGGTGACACATTATATATTTAATGAGACATCTGGACATCAAGAACAACAATTCGCAGAAAACTGTAGAACAGGATTGGACACAGAGCTCCACTAGGCCTGTTGTTAAAACTTATCCAAAAAAAAAACAAAAAAAAAAACACACATGGCTGCAAAAGGGCACAAAGCCAAAGTGACAAGCAAGTTAGAGATGCTGCTGAAAAAGTAGCACCAAGTTGGCGAGCACAACGCTTGGAGTGGCGGAGGTCAGATGCACTGTCCATATTACTATTATTACAACAACATCAACATGTCACACCCGGTCACGCCTGCAGAGCGCTGGAATGAAGCAGACTCCGGAGAGCGTGTAGTTTCCGCCTTCACGGGATCATGGGACTGCACAGCTGGAGAGTGGAGGTAGATAAAGAGGGGGTCTCTAGTGCATGTTTTATACTGCAGTCTGTGTGAAAGTGGCTATTAATGATACAGGTTGCATTTAAGGGAAAAGAATAAGAGAGTCAGCGGTATACACTGTCATTTTGTTCCATTATTGGAAAGTAGATAATGTATGTTCCCATAGTACAAAGAAGGTTAAATCATGGTAGCAGCCCCGTCAATAAGCGAGCCCCTGCTTTTTTCCTCTACTTGATGTGGAAAAAAATGCAAAAAAGTACAGTCAGACTGTCAGTAAACAAAATAGTTTAGTGTCACATCTATGAAGCTGGGCTAACATCATCCAGCCGTGATGATGCCGTGTCATTTGCATTCTGAAAAAAAAGAAATGCACTTCTAAGCACTGCTACTCTATAAAGTGTTCCACATTAACTCTTTTGGTTTCTCTTTAACCTTTTTTTAACAAGTTAAATGATAATGACATCACTAATTAGGCTTTTTTGATGGTCTGGCTCAGACAGCCTAAGTTATTACCGGTACCTGGAAAAGTATACAGTTAATGAGGAATTTGAATTCTCAATTGAATTTCCTTTCTTTTTTTTCTTTTTTTTTTTTTGGCAATAAATGAAGGAAAAACAAGCACATGTTGCTGTAGTTTATCTTATGTCTCATCTTCTTTGTGCCAGCTGTGCTGACAGGATGTGGTCAGTGACATACACTGTCTGGGTCTGACACTGAAGAGAGGCCAGCGGAACAGCGTGATCTTTTCTTTGTTATTACCAACTCCCCCTGAATCACAAGAAAACTGCATGATGCCACAGGAAGAGAGATGACTTCAACCATGAGATGGTCACGGAAGATGTCAGGAAATTACGTTTTGGTTCACAAAAATTGAGCTGAGTGACTCAGCCCCATGTCACCAGGATGGCCAGGGCGAAGCACTCGGTCACATGACCCATTGGTTTCTGAAAGCTGGGTTTGAAGCCTGTTTTCCTTCATACGGGCCGAAGCCACGTTGCTCAGCAAGCCAACGGGAACAAGCTCACTGCGTGTCAATCAAAGTTAGCTTTGCTCCCAGCTCCTTCGGCCAAACACCGCCGAAATATCTCCAGAGGTGCCGTGATGTGTTTCCAGAGGGATATGTTTACTCGATGGCAATATAAGAACTAACTATTGCAGGTTAATACAAAGGGTGGTAGCATGATGATTAGAATTAAGGAAATGATAAAGGCTACCAATTGGTTGAGATGACTGCCAATCATGTTAGAAATAAATATATTGCTTAAAAATAAATAAATAAATAAAATAAAAGTAAATAAATGTATTGTTTGATGTAAACGCTCCTGGCGTGGTACAAAAATCCCCCCCTCAGAGTTGTCATAGGTGTGAAATCAAACGATTGCGACCAAAATGGTTTTGGACCATTTGGAAGTGGAACCAGGCTGTAAATGTGTTTATTTCTTCTCTTAAGTGGGACATTTTAACATGGGAGGCAATGGAGATAGAGGCTGGCTGCAAAAGCGAGTCAATCGGCCAGTCGAGGAACTGCAACATAGACTTAGTTCCACATGAGCGTCAGTGTGGAAGTGAGATGGTTGGCGCTTGGTATAAGCCAGTCTTTCAAACTGCCTTAGAGTATACGGCTGCCAAACCTAACACAAGATAAGAAACAGTTGTACACCCACAATTCTCTAAATGTAGGTTTATCTTTTGTACATCTCACTGCAAAGCACCCACCCACAGGTTATCAACACAACAGGAAGCAGATTAATGACATGGTGGTGGTGAGAAACAAAAGGGAAATACCCACAATGAAAATATCCCATGCATAACCATCAGATTTTCTGCCAATAAGACTGATGTGTTTCTGGCTGTAATATGACTCGCATGTTTCCCTGCTTCAACACGTGCTGATAGACATGGCTGTGTCATTAACAGACTTGTGCAGAGCTTGACAACAAGCTGATGATGACCTTCAAATAGAATCAGGTGTGTTAAAACAGAGAAACATCAAACACATGCAGGACACGGGTTATACAAGGACCAGGGTAAGTAAACACTGTCACATTATTCATTTAGTCAAGAAGCGGCTTGGGTGATGAAACAAATTTCAACCAAATAGAAGTCAAATATCACGCAGCCTAACCAGATCATGTCAGAATCTTCAAGGTAGTCACGTGGGGTACCTCAGGGTTCATTTCTGGGTCCTATCCTGTTCCTAATATACTTACAACGATCCGTCTGGTCTGATAATTAAGCAACATCCTTACATTTTTTTTAAAATATAATTTCTATGCTGACCATCTATAGCTTTACGGTCCCTTTAACCGTTCAGAATTTGACAAGTTGTCATATAGATAGAAGTGTTACAGTGGTATGGTATAGTATAGAAGTGTTTGACCACCATCAAACAGTGGCTGTGTTTTAACTACTTGAAAAAATACAGAGAAGACTGAAAGCCCTGAAAGCCGTACCACTGAAGTGAAGCAGCACCTCGGTGGCTGGACAGACGATTTGACTCTGCTATGTCTTTGGAACGCCATTCTAGAGAATTAATCAGGAATTGCTCCTCTCAGCTTAGAAATATCACCAAACTTGATAAATTACTGTCAATATCTGGGTTTGAGAGTATGTTTCATGCTTTCATTTATAGAATCCACTTTAAAATGTTAGTTCACACTTTTAGAGCCTTATACGGTCAATCTCCTGCCCACGTCTCTGACCTTTCAGGGCTCCGCCCCACTTCTTGCCGTTTGAGGTCATCTGGTCAAAGACTTCTGGTGGTGCCACACCCTCATTTCAAGACTAACGGTAACCATGCTTTGAGAGCAGTGATTGTGGAACACATTGGCCCCGCTTCATAACGTTGCCTTGACTCGATTTGAATCTTTTAAAAAGCAGCTCAAGGCCCTCTTATTTAGACCGGCGTCTAAATTAGACTTGGACTTGGTAGCATGTTTGCATGAAAAATCTTTTTTCTTTTAGTTTTAAAGCTGTGCAATTATTTCATACGCGAGACCCCAGGTGACATGTAAGACCTTTAAAAAAAACGCTAAAGAAGAGCCGTCTTTCACACTACGACTTTTGGAAAGAGGTTCTTAAAGAGACAAGCTAAAATGCAGCATTCTGCACAGAACGGACAGATGTCCTGCAACACAAACAAATACATTAATTTTAGTTGCCCCTGACAAAGAAATTATACATAAATATAATTATGATTTAACATCCACACAAAGACCATCAGTAAACCAGGTAACAGCCCTTATTCAACATTTTGAGCTGATCTGTACAAACTGCAGTATGACAGGAATAGAAGTATTTGGATAATGGGAGAGTTTTTGTCATTTTTGCTTACATACAACAGTCCAATGGATTTGAAATAAAACATTCAACGTGTAATCAAAGTAAAGACTTAAAGGTTTAATATCAAATGTTTTTCAAAAATATGGCATTTAGGAATTACAGACATTTTAAGATAATTACTTTCAGCCATCCACTTTCAGGGGTTCAAAAGTACTTTAAAAACTGAAAAGGTCAAACAAGGGCCAGGTGGAATCCACACCGTTTACTTAAAAACGAACGAAACAGACGTCAAGAACACCCTGGAGAGTATTGGCGAATCACTCTCAAAATCTACAACGAGGAGACGCCTACACGAAAGTAAATACAGAGGATTTAAAAATAGAGCACAAACCACTGGTAACATTGTGCAACCGAAAGCCGGATTAGACTCTGCAAGAAAACATCTAAAAAAAAAAACTAAAATGGAGAAGGAAATCAGCAACTCGTGCCGCAAAACAAACCTCGTCAAGTGTAAAACATGGTGAAGGCAGTGTCACGCCACGGGCATGTGTGACTACCAGTGGAACGAGCTTATCAGTATTGATTAATGATGCGAGTGCTGACACAAGTATGAAGATAAATTCTGAGGTGGTCATACAATATTAAATTTAAAATAAAATGAGACATTTAAAGAGAAAAAAATAAATAAAGGGAATTAACATCAGCAGCCTCAAAGATTTACAAAATCATTACATTTCTTAACCTCACTACTCATGCTGTGATCGCTTTCACCACTTAAGAATTTAATTCACTTAGACCTGACCTTTTCCTTTGTCTAAATTGAGCATATCTTTATTAAAGACGCTGCTTCACTGGGTGTCCTGGAGTCCATATTTTCCAAGGTGTGGCTCATCCCCCAGATTTTTTACATTCAAGAGAAGGGACGCTCGCGATACTAATAAGATTTCCTTGTTGTGCAACACACACCAGCAGCGTCACGTCCAAGAATGACTCAGACGTTTCTGTGGCCATCGGCGTGGTCATCCCATTCATCACTGTCCTCCATTAACTTCATTGGGATATTTTCCGAGTCATCGTCTCGCTCCATGTAATTACCAGTGTCACATGGGTGGAGCAGCGAGAGCCTCTTTCGTGATGAAGACAGTCCTTCCATTTCTTTGCTGGCCAACAGCTCATTTGAAACGTGCAGCAGACTAAAACTCATTCGCACACAAACACACTTACCTGGAGGTCAAAGAACTTGCTGTAGCGTCTGTAAATGATTTCTGTGCTGCCATCACTCCAGGACACTTTGATGATATAAACCTGAAAAAGCAAGAGACAAATATAACTGGAACACATACAATAACTCATCGGTTATTACCTGAAATCTAAACCTGCTTGAGGCGTCATTTCTGACTCGTGATGCAAGGAATTTACTAGGCTGCCCGTACTTCTGTTAAAAACGAGTCATTTTTGACCGGGTTCTGTCTTTTCGTTGCCATCTAACAGGTCTAGAGGGACCTTCTTTTATCTGTGTAATATAACTGAAATAAAGAGCATCCTCTTCCAAAGCAGCACTGACAAACTGGTCCATAAAACCAGTTTCAGGCTAGAAGGCTCCAGTGACATTTTACCAGAATGTCCGAATAATTCCCTAAAATAAAAAAAAATAAATAAAAGTCTTGCAGTTGCTGTGAGATCTCGGACACGTACAGCAGAGAGAGAATGCATTTCATCCGTGTTATTCTCTACACTAGCACCAAGATTAGGAAAAGGATTTTAAATCCTTATTACAGACAAAGTTGTTAAAGAGAGAGAGAGAGCGAGAGAGAATGTTTTTCACTGCATTTCCAAGACCAGGAGGTGAGCCAGAGCTTTTGGCTTTCATGCTCCTCCTAAGGTTTGTGTAGAAAACATAAGCTGAATTATTCAAAAGCTGCCCTTTTGAAAGAACTCATTTCTAACTTGGAGTCATTATCTTAAAGGCTAAGCTCCATTGCATCTGAAGGCCTTTGTTTCATACTAACCGAAAAGCAAAATGCTCCTTTGTTATTCCCAAACTCACCCCACCCCCCCCTCATGGCAGGTATCCCAGGGCGAAAACTTTTGCATTTCTCCTCTAAACCCCCCCCCCCCCCCCCCCCTCAACCAGTAACAGCAGATGGCTGTGCTTCCCGTCTCTGGTTCTGCTGGAGGTCTCTTCCTGTTCAAAGGGACTTCTTCCTCTCCAGTGACACCGACTGCATCCCGGGACAGGGGAATGATTAAAAAAAAAAAATCTATTTTATGAACTGGTTTGATTTGATTTTACTAGAATAAACTGGAGTGAAGTGATTTGACCCCCCCCCCCCTCCCCCCTCCCAGATGTAAATGTTAATCTTTTAAATTTTCTACATCTCATTTACATGCTTTTGGTCAATAAAGCACTTTGCATTGCTCTTGTGTCCTAGATGAGTTGTGTCATTTGGAAATAATGTGCCACTTACTTTTTTTTTTTTTTTTTTTTTTAATTTATTTATTTATACTCTTGGCTTCCCAGCATGAAAAGTTAGTCAAAACTTGCCATTAGAAAGGATATCCCATTATTTCACTGGGTCATTTAAATCACTTCCTGCTGAAGAATGGAACATTATCCTGTCTGAATGCAGCAGACCGGTTATAAAGGCTCTTTAACTGATATCGCCGCAACAGGTATTGTCTCACAGTGATAAATGAGCACAGAGATGAACATTAAGATAAGTAAATATGTTAACTAAAAGTTCATCCTTCTTTTATGAAAAACAGCGCAACATCACGACGCTTCTAATCTAATCACTGAAGTCTGGAGGCAGCAGACGTAGTTTTTCAGTCTGCACTCAGAGAAGAGCAGAGAGGAGGGAGGCGAGTGGAAACTCCCTGGTGGCTCCGTGTGTCTGGCTGCCTTCCACTGGCCCCACTCCCAGACTTTCTGTGGCCTCGGCCTCTCCTTCGGGGCACTGCAGTCAGATATTGCCCCCGGGCGGACCGAAAACTGGAAATATACAGTACGACGGCGACTATCTTGATCAGATAAAAAGTCATAGTCTAATCGGAGTGTGTCCATGTTAGAATAACAAAAATCCTCAAGGAAACAACTTTGCCATCATGAAAAATACAAACAACCAAAGCAACAAAGGCAACAAAAGGCGACAAAAAAAAAAAAGTTCAGCTGTGTTACACATTCAGCGACGAGCATGTGGGCTTTAAAGCAACACGGTGGAACTTTTGCAACTTTTCACTCAGGAGGAGGAGACACGAAAGACATATTTTCAGACTCAGTTGGTGCTAAACAATCCGACAGGGTGGCATTATCTGACATTTTGGAGTTGTCATTTCAGACGCCCATTAAGCTGTACCTGCACTGCACTTTATTTATTTTTTATTTTTTTGTCTTTTCCCCCACAATATGTTCCTTTTAACAGCCCCTCGTGGTTCAGGAAGATTTAAGCTGTTGAGCCTGGTTGCGTAGAGAGAATACCAAAAGCCCAAAATAACACGGGTTGCACAAGAGAGCAAACAGACAGATGGAGAAGACGCAGGGCTGCGAGCACTCTGTGCCCTTGGCCACCAGCGCTCACTATGGTATGGGGTCTGTTTGTCGCAGGTTTAATTTTTTACACGGACACTAAATGGATGCAAACCAACACATTGGAGCACCCATGCGGGGACTCGCTATGCACACGGAACTAACACGCACACCTGCCGAGGCCTCGGCTGTGGATCTCATAGCTGGACTTCTTGCTCGTATGATGTCATACTTTATGTGTTACTTTATACCGCCTCTGTCCGTTTGCGTTCACCCACGTTTGGCTGCTCCCACTCCTCGCTTTCAGACAAAACCACTCAAAGCCCCATTGTCCACGAATTACAGGCGAGCTAGAGATGATGCTTTGTCCTTCTGACATTCTTGTCTCCCACACAGACCTTGCAGTGATTACAGAGAACGGGAAAGTCGTTGCTATGTTCTACATTCGCTCCACTTGCAACAGTACAAAACAAATCCCTTGAAATAGCTCAATGCTTACAAAATAGCTTTCTATTGTTTTTTTGTCTAATTCTATCAGTGTAGTACATCCACGATCCAAAGTATCACTAAAACTTGCACATGTTGGAACAGTTTTGTGATCCGCCTGATTTCATCACTGAATATTTCTGTCTTCTGGCCGTACTGAATCTGTCAGGTGGACTTCCTGGCCAAGTTCGGCAGCAGATGTGTTTTTCTGAGCCCACTTGGGCACTTGAAGCTGAAAAGAAAGATATTACAAAAAAAAAAAAATAAACCGAGATCATTTTGGTAAGATTTGGGTATCTGACATGACTGCAGATGCAAAAATTCCAGCTTAACGCGGTCTTGTCTCTTAGTTTGGGGTTGTTATGTTCTAAAAATATTCTACGTGGTGAACCATTAAGATCTCTGTGGCACAACAGACCAGAATAAGAGTAAAATCCTGCAGCTTCCCTTCTTTATCTCCATCCAACTTCATGTCAATCCACATTTAACACAGCTTGAAAGTTGGTAGCACAAAGCTGCAAGTCTCATTTCAAAACAGGCATGCCCTGTTGGGTGGTGGACCACTTCCACCGAAATCAGCCGCAATGGCCGGAGATATGAAGACATGTTAAAATCGGAAAAAAATCTGTTATACAGTTTCTGTACTGTGGGATTTTGACCAAAGCACGGAAATTGTGTGAATTTGTACAATTAATGGCTGATCAGGTCTCCTTAAATGTGCACAGTGGGATAAGTCTGGGAAGTTGGACATTCGGATATGTCCGTGTCGTTTTTAAAAAACTTTGTCCACGTACACACAAGACAAGAGACATGAACAGAGCTGGGACTGAGTATTGTTGCCCGTCGATGACACGTGTGATAGTAGGACTCAGTTGAAATTAGGCTCACTGAGGGAGGGTCATAGGTCACATGAGCCCGCACCATTTAATGGTTTCTTAATGACAACAAGAACAGCAAAGACTTTACAGTCTCTAAACAGTTTGTTAAATGTGAAAAGTTTATGAACACAAGACTAAAAAAAAAAAAAAAAAGCACAGGGTGTCATCCTTTCATCCTGAAAGTTTCTGTCATCTAATCATCAAACTGTTTCTCCACTGACTATTGTTTTTAGGTTTACAAATAAATAAACAAAAATGATGATCAGAAGTCAGAAAGTGTTTCAAAATCCGGTCCTGTGAAAGCGCGTTTTGTCCATCTGGGCTGACTTGGCCAACTGTAACTTGACACTCTCTTTGTTTTTACTTTCCCGTCAGGAAAAGAGGCAGGAGCGCGGATCAGCCTCGTACCGTCGCTCGGTACACGCAACAGCCCGCTGCCGGGATCTCTCGGGAACACACTTACGTAGTGTTTGCTCGGGCTCCGTCGCTTCTGGACGTCTTGCACGGTCACTTCGTGGACGGTTCGCCGCGGCATGATGTCCCCTTCTTTGCGCTGCAACGGAAGGCAGATTTCTCCGTGGAACTGTCACGAGCTATCAGACACCCGGTTGGAAAAAATAAAAAAAAATAAATAAATGAAACTTTTTTTTTTTTTTTTGCCACGACGCTCTTTTGTCATCCGCGCCGCTCACATCCGCGACCTCTGACTTAAAAGCCGTTTTCCGTCAAGCTGCTACGTCAAATGTCCTGTGCAACATTCAGCCTTTCCTCAAAGGGGGGGGTGAAGGAGGGGTGGGGGGCGCGACAAATCAAGAGTCTGGCCCCTTTCTCTCTCTCTAACCTCCTTCTTCTGCCTTGTCCCGACCCGCTGGCGGCTCCAACCAAACTCCCAGCCTATCCCAGCTCGCCCACTCCCACTCCAGCAGCTGGAATGCTCCGCTCCTCTCCGTGGACCAGCCCTTTGGCGTCACGGCAAACCACAGGCCGCCTGAGTGAGCACTTACTGGAGAGTTCAATCCACACACTGCCCGAGTGGACACGGAGGTCTAATGACAACAACATCAAGCAAAATAAAAACCGGTCTCGAAATGGAAACGAACACGCCACAACGCAAATAAAAATGGAGTGAAACATAATCGAGGGAATAACTCATGAATAAAGTGATACGCATCGTTTTATTTCTTCTCATTAGTTTTGTGTTCATATCGGTATTTATTTACCCTTTTCATTACATTTTCAATTGTATTTCAAGACGCTTCTTTATTCCCATGTTAAAATATCAGTTTTTATCTCATGATGGAGTATTTGATTCCCAAGACCCTGAGCTGGGTTAAGGAAGGTGTAGATAACGGATGGATGGAACATCTGATTGCTTTTGGGAAGTACCCTCTAGCTCTCCCATCCCATCTCCCATCCCTATTGGCAGGAATCCGCCAAAGTAACTTGGCCCCCCTGACTGAGTGTGGCTTCATGAAACTATGTCCTACATACCATCCTCATCATGGCAGAGTGAAGCGCTCAAGAAAGTAATAATGGAAGAGAAAATGAGATAGAAAGAGACCAAACCAAAGAAAATATTGGAACCCGTAGGAGAACTGAAATATAAATGAAGAAACTTTCTATTCTGTTGCTTTAAAACTTTTGCCATAGGCTACAAGAAATAACCCTACTTATTTCCCTGTTTTTTTGGTTTTTTTTTTTTTGCGTTTTCCAACTAGTTTACCTTTATGTATTTTACAATGTATTTTATTATTATTATTTCAAGATGTATTTTGTCTCAAAGTGTATTTACTTCTGTGTCTCGTTTTTAACCATTCTGCGTGAACATTTGTCTCATTGTGCAAATGAGGGGGCATCGTTTTAGCATCTGTTCGCACCTGGCATTAACATGCATCTGGAGTGACAGGCTGTGATTTTTTTAGTTTTTAGTTTTCGTTGATTCTTCAGTACAAAGTAAAATCAAGCAACATGGATTCTCCATCCGACTGCGGCGTGGCGTTGTGGTGCTGGGTTTTTGTTTATTCTTATGGTTCCTGTTTGCTGGTTCAGACTTTACTATGATGCATTTGTTAGGTGAAAGAATACATCCTCCCACAGATACCCATAGAAGATGCGAGTTGTGTAATCAGTCCTTTTAATGTGACCCAGACCACAGCCACACCTCCAAATGTGATTAAAGTGACTAGTTTTCAATTTATCCTGGGTGCAATCACTTTTATATTTAAAGTAATATTGTGGAGGTAAATCAACACTAAATCTATTACTAGGTGGTAATGAGTGTATCCCTTCGTTAGGGAGCAAAAACAACATAACTGGAACCTTTGTTCATCAGGGCAGAAATTCTGTTTAAAATATAGATACACTTGGTTCTCTCAATAAAATCTACAAAACAGAGATTTAAGCAGATTTTATTATCAAGTCCAACTGTACTCACACTGTGGTATGTACCCCCTTAAGACCCTTAAGATGTTCTGTTCACCAAAACAGCATTTCTCTTTTCATTACAACAGATGATAAATGACAAACAAAGAAACAAAAAACCCCAAAAACAGGTACCATCAGAAACCGGCTCTCCGGTCCACATGATGTCATATCCTCCTGTCTGTTTGTCTTGAACTCTAACAAATGTGGTTGACAGCTGCAAATTTTGATACAGAAAAGTAACAAAAAAAACAAAACAAAACTGATTGTCTCTTTTATGGCTTTTGGTAGAGTGTAACTTACAGATTCATGTTTTATGTACTTTGATACAAATGATATTAGTAATTTGTCTTATGGATTGTTTTTTCTTTGAAGATTATACAGTATGACCAAATTGGAGCTGTTACAAACATCTTTTATGCAAAAATAGCTCCATCTTGTGGTTTGTTGTCTTCATTACATTAAAACTGTCGATGTGGCACTTCACTGTTGTTTATAGGCACGGCCCTCATTTATGTTATCCATTAAACAGTGAGGGCACTGGGTCGGAAATAACAGTACTGTCAAAATAAGTGGGAATTCAGAATAAAGGTTTTAGAGAACAACACAAATTTATTCAGTTAACTCTGAAAAATGCGGGACTGCCCCATCTTATATTTATCGTATCCCGTCTTTTACTTCCCACTGGGTAATGGGAAATATACAAGTGTTTCAACAAAACCGGAAATGAATATGTGCAATTTTTGCATCAGTTGGATATGAATACATTATAAAAATGGTTATGAGTGTGCGATAAAGAATTGTCACTTATACAAAAGTTATCCATCAAAAGCTTGAAACAATGATGCACTTAATACTAATTACTTGAAATATAACACAATGCAGTTTACAATATATCCGAGGGATCTAGTTTAAGACACTCTAAATGTTAAAGAGCCCAAAAATGAATATACCCATAGTAGAAAGGAATGGAAATGAATCAGAGTGATATATGAAGTGAAATGTCAGTATTTTCAAATAAAAACTGCTTCACTTTCAGGTACCTGTACAGAAATAAGTTCTAACAGAAGAGCTGTGTTCAGGTGCCAGAATCATCAGAACAAGTTTTTAACTCAGAATCAGATGCCATATTAGGGAGGAAGGGTAAGTACCATCACACATTTGCAGCTCGACGTGTGATGGTATACCAGAGAAGCGTTCCTGCGGAGGCAGCAGGTAGCCTAAAGCCTCTCCAGCAGCCACCGGGCCAAAATAACGACCGGGCCAGATGTTGAAGATCTTCACACAGTGCACTAGAGGACACAGACATAAAATCTATTCATAATGCTTTCTATCACGGGCTGCTGCTGATCTTTTTGTACATTTTTCACGGAGTCTTCTCTTTTGTACAAAAATTCAAGGATATCAAATATGCTGACTCTCTCAAATCCATTAATAGTTCAAGCCCTCACATCCAAAACTGTGATCATTAACTAAAAGATAGAGCAATCTTGAAGTAGACCAACATTATGCTCCATATAACACAGTATCAAGACACTACATCCATAACACCATCATCTTGTCGCAACTCCACAAATAAAAACACCCAAGCACCAAGAAACAAACAACCTGAATGTAGGCTACAGCCCACAGCGAACTTCCCGCCATTATTAAGTCCCACAGGCACTTAATGATCAGTGTCTCAGCATTAATGTTGATATCATGCTGAGGTAATGTGTCTCTGTGATGTCTAATCATGCCTGTGCCTCACCCGGAGATGAAAGGAGCTGACAGTACATGCATTCTTCTGATAATGCAGTTCAATTAGGGGTATGAGCAGAATGAGGACTAATGATGTTTACTCATCATCTGTGCACCTTATCAGCTCAGGATGGTCTCAGAATGTGTCTGCTTGAGCACAGACGTGCACTCAAATATGCGTTGCATGGCCATTTTTGGCATAAACACAGCAGCTTTGTTCTGTAATGTTGGCCCATGAGTGGATGGGGTTGATTACTCACGAGTAGCTCTTGATGGGGCTTCTGATGAAGATGGGACCTAATGTTAGAGGCAACCAGGAGTTCAGTGGAGTCTCAGCCCCGGTCTCAATACACCCCAACTAATCCCTCTACATCAGTAGATCTCATCCTCATTTGATGCTTCTATCACAATAACCTCACCTTTACCCTGGCCGTGGCCTAGATTACAGGAATTTACATGCGGCAAACACGCTAAAGTGGCTAATTAAACATGCTTTTCCTTAATCTTTTGTGATGAATATCTCACAGGAGTCGCTTGGAATTCTCTGGAAAACAGAGCAGATGTGTCCAGCGATTCTTAGCCTCACTAACAACATGGATTAGCGTATAACTGGCACGGCACATAATAGGTCAAACGCTTTTACGTCGAACAAAATATTTCTACAACAACTATCCATGACTAATGTTCTCAGGGTCACTCATTCTCTGGTGCTGAACTGACATTTTTCTTTTCTCACCATCACTGAGAAAGCGTGACCCCATCGCACTGATGACCAGCCGGGCCTTTCCGACTCACTGGACCTGCCAAAGAGCCGGAGAATGGAGCGCCGATCACGCCGTAGTCATCACTCACCGGGTCCACTGCTCTGTGGAGGCAGTTACTTCTGCAGGAGGAATGACAAGAAAACACCAAATACAGTGAAATTTGTCAACTTTTCCCAAAGTGACAATAGTAATAATAATACTGCTTTAAAGTGATTTGCTTTATTTCTTTATCGGAATCCACCAAGCTGTTCATCGGGTCACACCTACAGGTTCATGAAATATAAATATAGTTTTTATTAACCTACTACTGGCCTCCTTCAATTCCACTGAGATCCCCTTGCTGCCAAATGCCAACTTGTCAACCTTCAAACCTCAAAAAAGAAGCTGATCAAAAGAGCCAGAGAAAATCAGCTGCAATGACTTTCTGTGATTTCAGTGAGTCATCAATGATTTGGCTTAAAACTGCTCCTCAAACTACCATCTCCTCAAATGTGTTTTTAAGGTGAAAAACGCTTTATCAATTTTGTCTTTGATGTGGCGCTGTTGTTGTCATAGACCAGACATCAGGTTTGATTACACAGAGCGACATCACAGAGGCCACACATATTAGTTCTACGCAGTATGAAATAAGAAATGTTGCGTTATCAGCATCCACGTCGCGGGGCTGTCACCTTCCAGCTTGATTGATCTCTCTGAGGCGTAAGCATGAATCAGATCAGGAAGAATCACCTTTCGGAGTTGAAAGCTCCACGGGCGTGCACATCACAGGCCCTCACTCTGTTTTCGTGATGACCAGCACAAAGGACGCTCCAGGCTCCAGCTGCAGACGAGGGGAAATGTGATGTGTTATTCCTTTTCCTTCCTAAGAGTCTCTACATGGAAAATCTTGCATCACAACATATCAAAGGGCTGAGTGAAAGGAGGATATTTTTAAAAAAGGATAGAAATAGGCTCAACATCTACTAGTGTGAGTGACCACATGTTCTACTCATGTGAATATAAGTCCAACAACAACAAGAAGGCACTATTAAAATGTCGTTTCTTATCAGAAACATCTCAGTCGCTGACATAAACACCTCTGAAAAATCTTCAATAATATTACTCTTTGCATCATATGTATGGGCTACAAGTGCACCACTGCACCCTGGAGGCAACACTGATGGAGCTTGCGTTCAGATCACTTGTCTTTCAGGTAACGGTCTCAGCAAATGTCACGTCTTGGCTGGCAGATGCCTCCCAGTAGGATTCTCAGGCTCAGGTCTCCTGTCATTAGCAGGTATGGAACTTCCCGTCGCTTTGATGTTGCTGCTGGAGCTGAGGAGGTCTTTGCTTTTCCTAATTTCACTTCCCGAACCCAAGTGCACATCTAAGGGAGAGATGAGAGAAACGGTATTAACAGTAACATTAACAGTAGAAAAAAAAAAAGGGCTTTCTTGTTTTTAAGGGCTGAACTAAACTTTTTTTAAAAAATGGATATTTTGGCTTTGAGTTTTTATTTAGTTTATTTTAGTTTAAAGTATTTTCCAACACAAAAACCATGAACAACACAAATGTCCTGATTCTTAACGTCACACCTTGCAGAAGGTTGTTCAGATGCGCCTGTTAAGAACCGTGTTAATTGTCTGTGCAGACAGAGTTTGTTCAGTTATTCATTCTGTTTGACTCTAATTTTGGCGCTAATTTTCCTGCTCAGACACGACTTCCTAATCTTCATTAATCTCAGGCACAGACAATATTTAAATCATTCTGCTCAGGCACAGGGGAATACAGCGGGCTCAGTGATTGAAAGATGCTGCTTATCACTGGAAGGTCTTTAATGACTGGGCTGACTGTAGCATGGAGAATCTTTCTTAGGATAGTATGTTACGTATTCACGTAATAAGTCCTCGTGTAAAAAAACACACAGACACGACACTGACGGACAAGCATGTGTCTATGAACTCCTCTTGACCGGGCGCCTATCAAGGAAGGACTGAGTGGAATAAATAACTTTAACGTCTTATCTTTTCATGTTACTCAGCAGTCCTCCAGAGACAGGGCACGCCTTAAGCTTTTCAGTTAGATGTGATAATGCAATGTTGCATTAAGTACTCATTCATGCCTTAAATGTGTCATCCACTTGTGCCAGCACACAGTCTCTCCAGCGATGGGCCCGAACCCCCAAGGTTTGTGTTTACAGGAGTTTACAGCCTCCTAATAGCATTCAGTTTATGGTAATTTGCAGGGGCAGGCAGATATTTATACACCATTTATTGTTTCCAGAACAGGAATCTTATTAGTGTTGACTAACTGAATGGAAAATTGAAGTATGCATGTGTGTGTGTGTGTGTGTGTGTGTGTGTGTGTGTGTGTGTGTGTGTGTGTATGATTGCAGTAGGTGGTTTTGAGTAAACATGTAAACATTTCTTGTGCATGTATGTTTCTTTGTTGCTCTGGAATCGACTACGAGGGATATTCAAAGCATAATTTGGATCTTCTTATGCATGCAGGCACTCTATTAACATTGCAGTAGGTAGTATTACATTAGAGGAGGCTACTTAGAAGCACAGCAAAAGCATTGCAATGAGGCACACCGTTATCAGCATTCTCATCTTTAGAATATTGCTTTAAAACTAGGTTGTTTTTTTTTTTAAAAAAAAGGAGAAAAACAATTACAAAAAGTGAGAATCAATCTTTTCAGGCAAGTAGATCCATATACATAAGCAAGCTGAAACTTATTTTAGAGCTATGTATACATACATTTCTCAAGAGGAATAAAGTAAAGCATATTTTTGCACATTGATTTTGTTTTCTCAGGCGAAGACCTTTATCAAATCTCAAGAGCCTAAAAGAAAGGAGAGCAAATAACCTCTCCTGATAGAAAACTACTGAGAATTTCTAGTGGGAAAAAGTACAAGTATACGTACCAAGCGTATAGAGAGGTTGAAGTGCTGCTGCAGGCACAGAGGGCAGAAATACAAAGCAGGGAGTGTTGGAGAGCCAGACGATGGCGGCAGCTCCGGGCCCGGGCCACAGGACATTCCTCTACTGTCAACATTGATGTTGACCTTTAGAAAACACACATATTTACTAGCTGCCTATTCCAACCAGCAAAGATACACAGAGATAGTGCTGTGTCAATAAAGTCCCAGTCAAATCTTTACATATTTATAACAAATTGTTTTTTTTTTTCCATTAGCAAACTTAGAATTATGATTTATTTCTTATAAATCACCACATTGTACTGCAATTAATGCTCCATATAATAGAATCTTACTGTAATGTTCATGATATTAGTAGGGAATTACAAGATGACTCAAAGATGTTTGAAATTGATGTTAGAAATGACACCCCCGTCCATATAGGTTCATCAGCTTGTGCCGCGCAGCCAGCAAGCTTAGACGTGTTATGTCAAGCTTAACGAGACAAAAACAACGGAAAAAAACACAGTATTTCATATTCAACACGAGTGTGTTATAAGATAATAAGCTTCAAAGCTCCACATCAGTAATGGAGGGAAATTACTGACATTACTTTCCCTCTTCCCTTCAAGGATCAGTAAACAGAGGTACAAGAATGAGTGCTGTCGAGCACATCAATTAAGAATTTGCTTTGTTCGGTATACACCTTGTAAAAGTCTGAAACAGTAATTGAGATTTTATCAAGTTTGCTTTCATGGTAAGCCCGTCTTAATTGAGCCTTTTGTGTGTGTAGCTGAATGTCCTAAAAGCATTGGTTTCCTTGACTGTCTTCATTTCACTCACTTGGACGTGGGATAAGAGGTTCTATGTGAGTATTTAACAGAGAACACTCTGTCATGTTCAGTGAATATCCCTGCACATCTCGTAAATACACTGTAAAAAAAAAACTATTTTCATACACGGTGCTGGCTCCATGAAGGGAAATTAAACAAAGTGAGGGCAGCCTGCCCACCCAAACCATAAAAAAAACAAAAAAAAAAACACCCCTCCATCCAATCTAGAGGCTGGCTGTAAAAGTGAGCCACTCTTCATTGACTCCCATGTTAAAATATCCAACTTTAGAGCTGAAATAAACATATTTACAGCCTGGTTCAAAAAGCTGTTTTGGTCTCAATCATTTGAGTTCACTTCCGTAACAACTGTGAGGGGATTGAATTTTGTTGTACCATGCCAGGAGAATGTATATAAAGCAATAAATGTTTTACTAATATGATTGATTGACAGTTGGCTCAGCCAATGGCCGGCCACTATCCCTTCCTTATATGTAATGGTCATCCTACCGCGCTTACACAAGCTTACACAAGCAGTGATTTTTGATTTCACTGTCATGAACATGTTAAATATGCAATCAGGAACATTTTTAATGTCTGACTGACCTGGTCACAGTGGTCATATGACCTGGATTGCATGCACAGTAAGCACTATGCAGTTTTGAAAAAAAATCCAGTGTTTTATTGAGTTCATCTCTTTCAGATTGAAGAATATTTAGTAGTCATCCACAGTTGACAGGTTCCGTGCAGTCCCCCGAAACACCTGTATCTCTTGGTGCAGGTGGTGCAGGTCAAATGAAAGTTCAAAGTTAACTTGAGCCGGCTGAAAGCAACACATTTATAAAAAACAATCAAGACCAAAAGACCAACAACAGTATCAGCACTTCTCTGATTATTCCATAATTTTTTCTGAGACTGCCACCAAGTGGCAGCGAAACACACAAAAACACTCTTTCCTACGAGGCCAAGTCCTCTCATATAAAGGAAGCTTTTTTATTTACAGAAATATGTGACACGGGGTGCTAAAGGAATATAGATAAAACCATTTCAATGCGTTACATTATACCTCTGCTTGCTTTCTTTACCCTGTTCAGGGCCACAGGGCAGGTCTATCCCAGGGTGAGCACAGCGACAACATGAATGCTCACACTTTCAATTTCCATCCATCCATTATCTATACCCGCTTTATCCGTTTCCGGGTCACGGGGATCTGTCGGAGCCTATCCCGACGCATAGTAGGCGAAAGGCAGGGGTACACCCTGGACAGGTCGCCAGTCTATCCAGGGCCACATACAAGACAAACAACCAATCACACTCACATTCACACCTAGGGAGAAATTTAGTGTGATCAGTTAACCTACCCTGCATGTTTTTGGACTGTGGGAGGAAGCCGGAGTACCCGGAGGGAACCCACGCAAGCACGGGGAGAACATGCAAACTCCACACAGAAAGACCCACCGGGCCGGGAATTGAACCAGGAACCTTCTTGCTGTGAGGCAACAGTGCTAACCACTAATCCACCGTGCTGCCCCACTTTCAATTTGAAATCACCAATCAACCTAACACGAATGGTTCTGGACTACTTGTACAAAAAAACACTGAGGCACACGGAGAACGTGATGTACTCCAAGAGATGAGGGAAAAATAATGACTTATTGTGGTGGAGATGAGGTCACTTTAGAATTTGAATGCTTTTATTTTAATTCTGAGCTGCTTACTCGGTCTGAATTACAATGTAATAAATGTGGAAAATGGACTCAACAGCTGATGGGGAGCTGAGCCTTTTGCAGCCAGAGGGCTTTGATAATCAAAATATTCTGGCAGAGGATTGCATTGTTGGACTGTAAGGCTTACAATTTGAATAGGAGAGAGGAAATTAGTGAGCAAGGGAGGCTAATAAAAGGCAAAGAAAAGGAGAATCTAATGAGAACTTGAGTGATAGCACTCAGCTGAGAGTGGCCGAATGACTGAGTAAAGCGAAGGAGAAGAAAAACAAAGAAGATGGAAGAGAGGCTGACCAATCTTGAAGTGAAATTAGAAAAGAAAGCGGACCAGACAAAAGGAAGATAAGAATGAAGCAGACACTGCAGCCAGCACGTCTGCATTCAAAGCACTTTCTGCTCCAGCAGAAGAAAGGCTGGTGAACCCTTTGAAAAACACGGCTACTTAAATAGAAACATGCACCACACTCCTCAAAACTCCTGGGAGGATGGAGCTGACATTTCACTCAGCTGTTTCCCTGTCAGTTAATTCTAGCATTTCAAGGAGAGGAAGACAAAATGCCACAAGTGTTTCTTAGCAACAGTTCCCTGCAAAAACCTCCTCCTCCTCCCACCTACTCTCCTCCACACGTCTTTCCTCCCAAACTCCCTCCTTCCCTGAGATACGAGTTGCAGCACTGCACCACTTGCTTTAGACCTGAAATACATTCTAATTCTCCCGACTCACTTTCCCTATCCCTCTTATTCCCTTCAGCAGACTGCCAGGCCTGCATCAAAGGACATTCAGGCCCCTGAAAGGTGCAAAGAAAGAGCACACAAACAGACTGTTCCCACTCAAAGGGTGACGGCGCTGCATCTGACAAATATAGGCAGCGCCAATATGTCAGCCTTTTCAGTCTGGGTAGTTTTAGGTATGAACCTTGCTTTTTTTTTATTTTGTTTTTTAAACTCTATGCTGCTGCTGAGGTGAAAGTAACATCCCACTATAACGGGTTTCTATGGTCTGCTTACAGACTGGAACTGTTTTGAGGGTGTGAATCAGCTTTCACCACACTACAGCCCACTGACGTGGCTGTGTTGATTTGTAAACATATTCATGCAGCTTTGGGAGTGGGTGTTTAGCCAGCTTAAGCAGACAAGAAGAGCCCCTGTAGGTTTTAGGAAATAAAGTTGCTGGTGACTGCAGACAGGGGGCACCAAACACTTAATCATTTCTCCTTTTAAAAAGGATTTCAGTGTCTGCCATGGGAGGACTTTCAAAGGGCATTATTGGATGGATTGAAGTGTGGCCAAATGTTTCTGTCCCTCCATGTGTCTGTAGGGAACAAAACAACATTTAGACCAAGAATGTCCTTTAAAGAATACAAAATGTCATTCCGGGTTCTTTAGCTCTCCTGTGAATTGGGAACCTGAAGCTCAAAGTTAAAAGCCGCCCCAACCAACAAGCAGAGAGTGAAACAAAGTGCAAGACTGAGTAGGACTGAAATACTAAGGCCAAGGCGCCTCCAAGATGATTGGTTGCATCTTGGGTGACATAGTTATTCCAGAGCTATAAATAAATTGACATTATAACGCACGTATGTATGTGTGCATCTAAAACAGCTTAAAGTCGACTGCGTTGATCTTTTGAAACTCAAGTGCGTTTGTATTTCATGCTGCATTCATGGTGCTATTTGGAATAACAAAAGAAAAATGCCTCTTTTTCCAAAAGGTAAAATTTTGCACTTACAAAAATAAATGGCTCCATTTGACACTTTTTGGTTTTACTTCTTGTGGCTTAAAGATCCCATGACACAACCTAAAGGGTGAAGAAGAAAGGAAAGAAATGAAGTCTCTCATGACAAAGTAAAACTAGTTCACTGGAGAGAGAGAAAGCAAGGGTAAAAGCTAAGACTTTAAAGATGAAAGCCTTTGAACTATGCATGAGTGGACATTGCAAGAGCAGCGAATGTGATGGGCCAAGACGATAAATGTCTCGCACGTCATGCCCAATCATGTATGGATCAAGGCAAGGTTTCATGACTGATAGATCAACCCAGAGGAGAGTTGGGGGGCAATATCAAACACCGCGAAGAGGATGGCTAAAATGCATCCCATTGCTTTGATGAGGAACAAGGCGGTGGTAGGCAGCAAAAGACGAGGTGGAGTCAGAGGGGGGAATCAAATGAATGAAGCAAGAGCAAAGTCAGTGCTAAGAATCATGGGAGGCAGCCACATCACCTTCACAGCTATCTGATGACAGCCAGAGGAGGGGAAAAAGAGAGCCAATATGTTCAAACTGGGAACTATTCTTTGATGGGAACCATTGTAAGATACAAGAAGTATCGCTCTCTAGTTTCTCATGGTTGAAGTGTTCATGCAGGAACATCTACCATATAACCCTCATAAATGCCAACTTCAAAGCTGCAGAGTAACGTCTGGCAAAACAGACTTTCTGTTCATCAAAAGTAAGCTGTTAAATATGGTGAGAAGTTGCACTGCAGCCAGCAGATCGATTAATCCGCGCCACGAGGCTGCACTGATGGACAAACAAAACACATGACCCCAATTTTCATCCCCAACATTGTTGTTCCGTACTCATATAGCAGGAATAAACTCGCGTAAGTGAGGACAATGCATTGCAAGCAAGTTCCTATGTAGCTCCTGGTCTCATCGGCACAACATCTCATTTAAAGTCTGTTCATGAAGAAGTACCTAATTACACCCACATTATCTATGATTACGGTATTTTTACTTCATGCTTCCAAGATAAAACTCATTTAAAACAGCTTCCGTGTATAATTAACATTAGTGTGCTCCTACTGCACACACAATTAGAGAGGAAATTATACTAATACACCTGTCTACCAGGCAGAGGCGGAGAAAAAGCACGAGTGTCTCCAAAGTTGCGGAATAAATGATTTCACAGATATAATTATTAAGTACTGTCCTGTTATTATGAAAATGTAAATAAATAAATAGAGTGCTTTGCAAAAATATCAATGAAAACAGATCTATTACTGAAATTTGATAACATTTGAAATGCCTTTCTTGATTTCAGCTGTTCAACAGATTCAGGATTAATTGTGCCTTCACAGCTAGTTTCACATGCAATGGGCACCAATGCCCTATTATACAATCATAGGCTGTGCCTTTATACCTAAAGGGTTGGTTCTTTCTTATCTTTGTGGAAACCTCCATCTCACTTTGAACAAAAAAAAAAAAAAAGAGGAAAAAGGACTTGATGAAACCTTAAATTCGTCACCATGTGCATCTGATATGGATATCTTCTCTAAGTTTGTAGTGCAGAAGCAAATTGTTTATAAAATACTATTGCATAAGATTTGCAACATGACACTGCACAACAGTTCAACAACACTGCACACCACCAACACAACATGAATGATTAATTTAATTTCTTCAGTTTTAGGATTCTTCATAAGTGTCCATGTAGGGAGAAAGAACTGTTCAAGATGAAGTCCCAAATGGACCAAACCATCTGTCCAATCAGGTTGTGAACTTTTTTTTCTCATATTTCTGATGGGTCTTGTATGTTTAAAGACACCACCAAACAAACCAGGACATTTTTTTTTAAACTTACAAACCAAAATATTAGTTTATTTATTCTTTCATCCAGCATATGTGACAACCAGTTTTCATAAGTGTCTTTGATTGCAGATGTAAGCATGTTAAATGCAACGCTGCCTGAAATTGGCAGCGTTTTAATGTTTACATTCAGTCTCGTGAACAAAGATTTCACTAAACTCCAGTTAATGCTGGACAAGTTTCTTGTAAAGTCTTTCTCAATGTGATAAACCTCTACCAGTCTGTACTTCTGAAAGACTTAGCATCTCAGTTCTAATACAATCGGGATTTGTTGCCTGAAATGTTGCCATTCCCCCAATATTACGGGGTGAAATCCTGGCAAACTCGTAGACCCGGCAATTAAGCCGTGCCCGCTGCATGAGATAAAAATAGCGAAAGAAGTTATGAATAGGCTAGGCAGGAAATTATTTGGAGTCCGAATGAATTAAAGGACCTTGCAGTGGAACAACTGATCAAACTCTACAGCAACAGGAAAACTGATTAATAAAGCGTTGCTGAAGCCACAGCTGCAGTGATATACCTGTGAAGCTCCCAAAAGGGAGCCCTGTTTCATGTTGACCAACCTTCCAGCTATGACTTAGTTTTCTTTGGAGCAGCCGGGAATGAGAGCTGAAGGAAGTTCAGACACAGCATTGTGAAGGCTGGAGGAGTGGCTGAATGCCAGCTGAGGCTGGTACAAGCTTTTCGTTCCTCATATTTAGTTAAAAAAAAAAAAAAATCAAGTATCCATTCTAATAACATTATTCATTACAATGAAGCAACAGTAGAACCATGTAGTTCACTGATGGGTTGTTTTTAGAAAAACCCTTGAGGCTTAACAGCACAGAGAAATATGCCTTATCAGGCACTGTCTACATAGACTAAACGTGTTAGTGAAACCAGCTGATTACTGATTTCGGTCTCTTCAGGGGATTTTTACAAGTACAGAGCATTCACAGTCATACATTTGACTAATAATGAGACATAAGTAGACTGAATAATAGGTTTGGGGGAGCACTCTATGCAGCCAAAGCCATTTAAGTGAAGATACTGCATTTAAATGAAGGATTTCAGTGATTCATACCTTACATAGAAATGGGGAATAAAAGCTATACATATATTGCTGGATAAACTTATCTAGCTGTTCTTAGTCTAACCTGCTTAAATCCAACACATAATTGTTTATATTTCAGAGTGGCCTGTTTAGATCGCTGAGACATTGCTTCTGTAAGACGGAGAGAAAAGCAACATTTTGCATGGTCACCAGCTGATGACTTTTGACAAGGCTGCAATCCATCATTACAGGAGATCTTGTGCATGAAAATGTCAGCCCCTTCCTCTGCCACATCTTTCCTCTTGCATAAGAGACCCACAGTTTTGTTATTTGGGCAGAAGATGGCAGTAATAATCCACCGGAGCTGGCTGCCAAGGGACGCAGGAGGCACGTTGCAACAGCAAGAATCTCAGAGGTTAATTACACAGTGCTCTCATGCCAGGGAACGTGATCATTCAAACAGTATCTAACTGGAAGGAAGCGCAGTGAGGGATGGAGAGATAAACAGAAAACGACATAGAGAAGGCAAATCGAGAAACAAAAAGGCAGAACTTTTGTTTTTCTTTCTAATAATCATGTCACTGTGTTCATTTGCTAACCCCCCCCCCACACACTTGATAAGTTGATACAGTTTTATTGCCTCCTTTTCTGTACACATGATTACAAGCAAGACCTTGAAAAAGGTTTGAAGGGCCAAGTTAAGCAGAATTCAACGACCTATGTTCATAAAGAATAGATGGTAAATTAGATGGAATCTTCACAATGTATTTCTTTTCCCAACACATACATGCGTGTGTTGATGTGTTTCATCAGACTGTCAGACGACAGGATCAGTTATTATTCAGATCAGGGTGAGGACTGCATGCGTTGCTCGTTGCTGCACAGGGGGGTGTGACTTAAAGCAGATGTCAAACAGCATGAGTGCACTTTTCTTTCAATGCCGGGGACTAAACACGAAGCCTTTTGGTTAATTAATGGTGAGACGCTATTAAATAAATAGTGGGGTATTTAAAAGGTGGATTACAATAATGTTTTGAATCTTTGATATTGTGGACTTAGGGACTGAATTCACCAAGAACATAAATGATGCAAAACGTTTCATAACTGCTCATATCACAGCCACAGCTGCATTGTTGATTGTGCAATAGAGTCACACAATATCTCTGTTACGGTCACTATTGTGACCAGTGGGATTAAATGGGTTACAATAGTGACCGTAAAATACTCAGATACTCACTAAAAGACCTGGAGAAGAATTTAATTCCTTGACATTCTTGGTGCAAGTTGAATGAAAATAAAATCGAAAAGCAACACTGCAAAAATAAACCGTCTAAAAACAAGCCTAATATACCATAAATCTAGTCAAAATGGTCTTATTTTAGGAGATATATCTTTGTCAATGGGGTAAAAACTTTTTCTTGACTAGAATTCTTAAAAATAGTCTACAATAACATTTTTTTTTTCAGATAAATTGGCGGATAAGCAGACTGCATTTATGTCATGTTTATCAATGTTACCAAACTGACAGGATATACATATGAAGTCAATTTTATGCACACATTCATATAAGCCTTTCTGGACACTGAAAGTATAAACCTATTATACTCACTTCAGCGTGTGAATTGAAGTGTTCAGGGATCAAATCCATTGATCTTCCAATGGGTGAATGACTGCCCTCCTATCCTAGTCTCTTCAAATCTTCTTTGTATTCCTACAGAAGGGCACAAATTCAAGACTTATTTTAGCACGAGGAACATCTTAAAGGTAAGGGACTGTTGATTTGGTCCTCCGGGTTTTATTTTAAAATTCCACTAGTAAGGCATCTCATCAGGACCAGTGTGGACAAAAGCAACAATTATACCGCTTACACTTAAAAAAAAAAAAAAGTGTGCTTCTTCCCTTTAACCCGAACAATTACACAAATCCAGTTTAGTGTGTGGAGAGTGGTTTAAGGCAGAGTCAATGTGCCGTCTGTACTCTGTGAGGAGCTCTTGCAGAGCTGTGAAAGTTTTTGGCTGGTTGTTATTACACTCAGGTGGTTGTATAGTTAACTGACTGGATAAAGACATGGCAATTAGTACCTTTAATGGAGGTCACAGTTAGAGGAGAGGTTCTTTCAAGGTTGTTTGCTCAATGAAATTAACAGAAGCAATGGACTCTTAAATGCCAAATTAAGACAGCTACATGGCTATGAGCGTACTCTTGTTACGAACAGACCAGTGCACAGACTAGGTTTATTTAAGGTTTATTTTCTATTATATTAACTTACTTAAACTTTGCCTGCTGTGTCTCCTGCTTCTTTTACTGAGGCAGCCATGCCATCACGATTCCCATAGCCCTTATGCTGGTTGAACAAACAACCACACACTGCTTGTCATATTCAAGGTTGGTGAAAATAAAAAGGTGGTAGCAGGAATAAGACAATGTTTCAGCAAACAGGGTTAAATTGTTTTATTTAAAGGGCAGCATTTGCTTTTTAGCCGCCCCTTTGACCTTTACTGATGCTGCACCAATGCTCAACCTTAACCTACCACCATTTTCCATCTTCACCGCATAACCTTTTAGAAGAAAATGATTTCACCCAAAGATGGTGACTTCATGAATACAAAACTAGGGATCTCTGCTGATATATAAAAACAGCAATCTTGCTGAAGCTTTAGAAACCTTCCCTCCACCTTGTCACCCCTCTGCCCCAGCCTTTGCTACGTTCTGCAGGACTGGAACAAAATAGTTTAGGTTTTCCAAGCTGATGAAAAAGCTGCAATATCATGAAGCACAAAGAAAATCATGTTTTCTGGGGGTGGATGAGATTCATTAAGATGGTGATGCTGGTGAAGTGTTGTGGTCACTTGTGCATCATTGAATGGAAGTTGGGGACAATGCATTTGGATTTACAAATGTGGACTGGAAGGTGTGTTTCATCTACAGAGGCATCCCACTTCTTAGCCTCCCTCGGTAAGTGTGCGTCAGTTTACTAGGAAGAAGAGTCCAGCTGATGGCTGAATGAATGATGCATGAGTGCGGTTTTTGTTTGGTTCTTGGAACTCAAGACCAGCTCCACAACCTCAGGCAGATACTAAAGGATGCCCAACTAGACCTGTGCTTTACTTCCGAAGCTTTGAGAGGTGCTTTGAAGACATCTTTGAAACCACTCCTGGCTTTAATGCTGTTAATTAAATCTGAACTATAACACACATTGTTTAAATCTCTAAAGTAAGTACTAGTGATGTACAAATGGTGATATAAAAACCTTGCAAATTAAGTTATTTTACAGTACTGTTAAAAAAAAAAATACAGTTTAAAAACAGCATTGTGTTAAATACTTTAAATAAAGTCCTGCTATAGCCTACAGGATGAAAAATGGCTTTGCCAAACTGGTCATACTCCATGAATAAATTTAATTTCCATTTCTACAAATGATAACACATGCGGTGAAAGAATAAGATGCAGCAGGAAATAAGTGCAAAAAATATAAACAAACAGGCAATTTGGCCGGGGGGGGGGGGGTCACAAAATAATTTCACTATAACCAGGCTCTCTTTGTGTGAGCTGGTTATAAAAATGTAAGAAACAGGATTAGTGATAGTAGTAATTGCAATGGTTAATGTCAACTAAATGATTGCGGCCCAGATTTCTTTCTAAGGTGCCATGCACTCTCTCATGAAAAAGGCGCAGGACCCGTGTTATTTGATGTGTGAAGAAAATGAAAATCCTATAAAGAAATAATATTAGTGCTGAATGTGCCCCTCTTGACCTACACTTTATTTAACTGCAAACACAAAGCTTCTTTGTAGGGATATCATGCAGATTAAATGTTTTTTTTTAAAGAATTTCCATCACTAGATGTTAATTCAACATCGATTCCTGGTCAAAAGGGTTGATTTTTGTTTCAGATTCAAATAGCTGCAGGACTGACTATGTAACTTATTCAGAGGTAAAAAAGAATAAAGCAAACTGTTCTGTGATTACATTTGGCAAATAAAATCTGCATGTATGATGTATCTTGAAAAAAGTTGGGTTCAGTGAGGCACACTGTTATGCTGAGTGCTTAAAAAAAGTCTCCGCCTAATAAGTATGGGGCTAAAAGATTGGCATTTGTAAGCAGGAGTCATTAATGTCACCAAAGCCAGGCTTAAATAGATATAATTCAGAAGGGCAATGCTTTGCCCATTTAGGACAGACAGCATTGATCACATAGTGAAGAAGCTCAGTGTGTGAGAGTGTATCCTAATTATGCTGCACTCCCTTGATGGTAATGTTCTTTTCTTAATGCCATGTAGGAAGATAATATTTTGTCATGACATTTTATTATTATTATTTTTAAGAAGGGCTTGAAAATCCATTTATGTTATTTTACACAATGCATTGTATGCAAAACCTCAAAAAGGGAATTTACACAGTAACACAACAGTGTTTATTTGAGCCATGTGGCCAGAGACAGTTTTTTCTCAAGGGGACACTTAGAGAACAAAGGAGCTCCGACTACGGCCATAATAGTCTAAATTCATCTGCTTTTAAACTTGTCATGATGGGTTTAATTATTTGAAAACTACATTTTTATTAATGTTACCTTATAGAATTTCAGGTATAAAATCATGAAATGAGTAACTGCCATTGTATAAGAAGACCTAAATCTAAGGAGTATCATCTCATCATTTATTAATGACAAATTTGCCACCAAAACCTTGTACATTAAAAAAAAAAAAAAAGACTTGCAAATTAAGCAATGAGATTGGAAAGATAGGGACAGAAAGTAGCAAAAATGGATAATTCTGCATGTGATTAGTGTTTACATCATCATGCAGACCTTGAGGTTGAACTATTTTGTGGCGTTTTTTTTTTAAAATTATGACTTTTTTTTAACAAAATCAACTTCTAACTAAATCTTTGGAACGTAATAGAATAAGCAAACACATGTAATGCATATGAATAATCCATCCATCCATTATCTATTCCCGCTTAATCCGTTAATGGGTCACGGGGGTCTGTCGGAGCCTATCCCGACTCATAGTAGGCGAAAGTCAGAGGTACACCCTGGACAGGTCGCCAGTCCGTCGCAGGGCCACATACAAGACAGACAAGCAATCATGCTCACATTCACACCTACGGGCAATTTAGTATGATCAATTAACCTACCCTGCATGTTTTTGGACTGTGGGAGGAAGCCGGAGTACCCGGAGGGAACCCACGCAAGCACGGGGAGAACATGCAAACTCCACACAGAAAGACCCACTGGGCCGGGAATCGAACCAGGAACCTTCTTGCTGTGAGGCAACAGTGCTAAAGCTCAAAAGATATGTTAAAGAGCGTTAAGGTGATCTGGGAGTCATAGGAGAAAAGTACAAAGAGAAAGAAAGACCTAATTCAAAGAACAAAATGCAAAAAGGGCAGGAGTCACTGTTTGCTGATCCTCAGTTAGGAAAGTGATGGCGGCTCGCTGGTGATGCTGGGAAGAAACCAAACCAAGAGATGCCACGTGACATGCTTCACTTAACACTTCTCTTTCTTTAGTTTATTTTTGCTGAGATGAAAAACTGACTACTCAATAACAAGGAACCACAAATGAACAAACAACCCAAAACCTGTTGAGTTACAGGTGCAGGGTTTCACTTCACCGACCATTTCAGAGACTCCTCTTTATGCTCTATGAAAGATGATCTCATTATTAACTTAAATTATTCATCTTTATGCAACTATGCATCACTAATAGAAATATCAGCTAATTCATAACAGAAAAATATTTCCAGAACACTTCAAGATGTTTCATCTCATTGCAACAGCTGTAAGCTTCACCTTTGCTGATGAGGTTATGTTAACAAGCAACTTAATAAATCACAATACATTTTTTGACAATTTCCATTTGAAGCTATTTGAGCAATTTAAAGGAAGCATATGGTTCATTTTTGCCCCCCCACAACTTGGGATGCTGTTTGTGATGCAGCCCTCCCCAGCCAGCACTATGAGTGGCTGCAGGTTCAGCGTCCAGGCACACGTCATGGAGTCGGGGATCGATCCAACGATTTAGCAACTCTCTTAACAACTATTTCAGACTGTGGGAAAGGTTCTGAATAAACGGACAGCATTGCATTTTTTTCAAAGCTTTTGACTTAATTATTTGATATACAAATATATAATCAGAATCAAATGTTTATTTATAATTTGCCAAAAGATCAGTTGATTTAAAGATTGACTTTATTTTCAAACCCCTCTACAACCCCATAAAAAACCTTTACAGCACACAATATCTCAGTGCACTCTAGCAGACTTCACTATCCTGAGCTGAGCTTGGACATTGTACTTAGATATCATATTTAAAAACCCTATTGCCTCCATCCTTGTTTCCGCTGAAAAAGCTGGAGATTTTCGCCTTGTATCAGCAGTTCACATATATCCTTAACAGAATTCAGAATAATCTGTACTGTGAGCAGGTGCCGTGTCTGTTGCTGCCCGAGTAAATGTTTCATTTAGTTCCCCAGATACTAGACTTCAATGGTGGGCACTTATATAAAGCATTACAGATACTGAATAAATCCTCAGTAGGTCTCTCACAGGACAAGACATGGAAAACACCAAAGTTGCTGGTTAAAGCAGTGAACACATGGGATTTCTCTGCAGCGCTCACCCTCAAGGAGTCTTTGAACCTGACCAAGTCTTTCCAACATGAATATTTTGTCAGCACGAAGCCAAGCTTTTTTTGTAATTCTGTAACAAGTATCTGTGAACTTTTTTTCATCACCATTTGCTGTCAGGATCGTCAACAGTTTGTCTTTGACCATGTTCCTGTCAACGACAAATCACAGCACCAAAGAAATGTTTTGTCAGACTGTTAGATTTCAGTTTGCAATGAGTTATAATTTCCTACCTCACCTGTTTTCCGTTCACTTTGATTATTTCATTTCGGATGTCATAGCTTAAGTGATTTATTTGGTGCGTTTTATTCCAATGTATTCCAACAATAGCACACTATTAGATTGTGTCATTAATTTCAAGGAGTCAGTCATCTCTCAAAGCCAGGCCGCTACTGCCAAAATGTCAGTGATGGAACCCACGCTGTATATATTTAATGCATCATAGTACCTTGCATGTGCTGTTATATCCTGACAGATTCCAATGTGCTGCATTTCAAATGCACATCAATTATTATCATTATAATCATTATCAAAAACTTTTCACACACTATATGATCTTTAGATGTTGGATACATGTTAACCTTTTGTAAGGCATTTTTCATATCTGTGAAACCCTTTACTATAAAAGTCAAATTAGATGATGCATGTGGATTACTGAACTTTCTACAGGGAAGCAGTGTGGCGCATCTGAGTTATTTGGTACTATAGAGTCAAAATGATCCAGTGTGACTCGTTTATCTATTCTAAAATATTTTTGGGATTAAAGTGCAAAATCTCCAACCGAGGCCTTGGTGGTGGTGGGGGAGAAAGAAGCATCAGCTGTGTCTGCTCGGGTTGGTGGCTTGCTTAGTTCTGACGCACTGCTGGAATCATCCAACAGCTGGAAGGGGCTGATTCATTCTGAGTGATTGCTGCTGGTGAACAAACATCATCAGATGAACATTTCAAACATTTAACTGCTCTCTTATAACAAGAGATATCAATCTTTTGTGAAGGAGAAAGGACTATAAGACTAGACAAACCCAAAATGTACAAAAATCTCTAGGTCCAGTTTCTTATGGCAATCACACACACGCACAAAAAAAAAAAGTGAATGGGTGTGCCTTACTCTTGAATGGTGCTCTTGGCCCCTGCTGCCTGCTGGGTGCCCTTCTCTGCTCGGCTGCATCTGCTCTGCTTGGTGCACCATGGAGAAAATAGACACACCAAGAGGATCTGGCGTCACTGGGAAAAACGCACATCAAATGGAGTCTAGCGGAGCAAACATAAATGCAAAGTGGAGCCATACAGCGCGGGCAGCAGATGAGGCACACACCTCCATATGAAAGAGTGGAGAAGGAGAGCGACGAAACGGCAGCAGAGACTCTCACACTGAGGTCAGATGAAGCAGGTGCACACACACAACATGAGCCTTTGTCATGCTAGAATACATTAAATCACTTATTAAGTTTTAAAGTCAGTTACACCATCTGTAATGGCACTTTTAAAAACAACAAAAAAAGTTTACTCTGTTAGGTTTGTGTAATATCCTTGTTGTTTGACTCATGACTTTGTTTTATTTTTATTATTTTGTGTGTGTGTGTGTGTGTGTTTGTCTGCTTGTGAAGCTGGTCTAGCCCCATCCCTGCTCTCAACGAAGTTAAGGACATTTTATGCACTTTTGGGGAGTTTCATGGTTTAACTCTCTTATTAGAAAACATGGATGGAAACTCACCCTTCCATATCTGGAGTGTATTTATGCTCTTTCACATGTCCAGAATTACACCATCTGTTCTTAACAAGCATTACAATACCTGCTGCCTGCTCTGCCTTTCTGCCTGTATTGTCTGAAATCTATATAGAGAGGCGTTGTAAAACGGAGGATTATCCTGCAGTCACGTTGAGGTGAAACAATACTACCTTTCTAATGTCCCAACTGCACCCTAGTTAGTGCTCCAAGCTTGTGCATTTCATTTGCCATCTGACAACTACTGTGATGACCAAGGGAAGAAATGTTTAACGTTTCTCTTCCTTTCTTTCTGTTTTGCTTCTGCCTTACATCCTCACAGTCTCCTCTTCAGCTCATCTAGATTTGGGGTCTCATTCCTGGTCTTACTGAGGTTTAGAAAACTCAATTAGCAAATGGTGATATAAACAATTTTCCCACTGGCATGGTCAGTCGTTGTGACAGACATTAAAGAGAGACAGAATTACCTGCACAAATCACATAAGCATGACAAAAATAGGTCAGTAAAGAATCCCTAAACGATGCCAAGACAAGACGATAATGACCAAAGCAAGTGAATTGCAATCACGTTGTATAGCTTATAATTTAAGCGTAATCAACATTTGTGAGAAATGTATTTGTAATAAGGATGTTGTTTATATTTTTTCGATAAGGTTGCCGTTACCATGGTCCTGCTCTGCCAGATCTATCTCCAGTGTACTGATAAAGGTCTGGTGGTATCAATCTAGCCAGCCTTTGTATGTGGGACCAATCTGAGACGTAAATGGGCAGACAATGCAACCACATATGGGGTTATCCATGGGTTACAGCATGGCCCAATGGGAATTACTTACAATGGTTATGCCCTGGTACATGAGCATGGGTCCAGAATCGGTGTCAAAATCTGGGTCCCGCTTGGTCTAACTGCATAAGCAAACCCAAGGGGCCAATTCATATTAGGCCAGTAGAGGAACCAGTGGAACATCCTGCATAAGGCCCATTTATTTCTGGCTTGACGTTACGCTGGATGGAAATAAGATAAAATAAAAAAATCTAGTAAGACTCAGACTACTGAAATCCAATCTCAATCATCTTGGAATTGCTTAACTGAGGATACAACAATATTGTCTGCGTAGTGTCAGAGGAAAACTTGTTTAAGTTGAACAAATAGAAAACATGAATGGTCCTGTCTGGAATATTGTCTGTTGTCAAGTGGAGACAAAATGAATGAATGAACATTTTAATGACATGGTGATACAGAAAAGACTTGGTGTTTCATAGTCTTCACTTGCTTTTGACAGATATAATGCTTAAACCTAAAACAACACATTGCCAAAAGCCACCATAAATCATAAATAAGGCATGTTCACACATAGTCAAACACAACCTATGAATCCAGAATACCCTCTTATCCATTCACACAAAGACACATTATATCTCCTGTGCTCACCTTGACTTAGCAGAGAGCTGCCTTCATAAATCCCTTCTTATCTATGGTCTCAAATGCACCCTGGTGAAATCTGACTGAAATATGTAGCACAATCAGTAGATGAGATGGGGAAACCCTTCCTCACTTACACTCACACTATGGGTTTCCATTACTTCAGGGGACAATAAATGATAATATTTCCCTTGAGGCTTAACCCAACCACTAATGTGACTAGTCGTTGCTTCAAAATTATTTTAATGACTCTCTTTTTTCAGGTAAAGGGAGAAAGCCTAAAATAGTAAGCTGATAAACTCTCTTACAAAATATTATATTATACAACAATGTCAGCTGAAGGTGATAATTGTCACTAGACACATACGTAAAGAGGTCATAATAAAACAGGTGGGTTGATGGCTATGTGCTGATATATATATATATATATATTGTTAGGGTCATCGGAACCTCTCAATTTTAGGAATGAACCCCACAGAGACAGCAGTCTTGATCACACCTTTGCAAAGGGGGTAAGGCCGACACCAAGGTGTATCACACACACGTGTATCCGCGGCGATTTCCGGCCATTCCCGTCATCCCCCTTGCAGCGGTTTCTTTTATTCACAGAAAAACAAAGCAGTCACATGACATGTTGTATGCAAATGTCAATAGGTGGAGAAACAGACACTCTATGGGCCTATTTGGCCCCGACATCCTGTACATCTTGATCCTGATTGGTCCTTTCACTTACAAATGGCACCACAATCTTGTGAAAACAGACAGCAGAGAATTACGACTGAATTACGACTAAATATATAAAAAAAAAAATATATATATATATATATATATATATATATATATATATATATATATATATATATATATATATATAAAACTTCAGTTCTGTCTGAAATTTGGAAACAATCTTCTTCTGAAAGGATGGATCTTGTTTCACTCTAGAGGCGCCGGCGAGTGAGAGGTGCTGAGCTGGAATGGGTTTACTTACAGCCCCCTGGCTTGCAGTCGGTACTTTTGTTTTCCTCTGTAGATGAAAGGATAGCTTTCCTGCACTTTTGGGTCAGGCAATGGGCTCTGACTGTCAATCTGCATTTATGCACCAAATGGCAGTTTGGAGTGCCCAACCTTCTTGGAGCCCTTAGCGAGGGCGACTCCATCATGCTGTTGAGGGACTTCAATGCTCACAAAGGCAACAACTGTGGTGCCTGGAAGGGTGTGACTGGGACAAATGGCCCCTCTGATCTGAATCTTAAGTCTGTTTTGCTGTTGGATGTCTGACTTCATTATAACTGATGAGGAACACTGTATGTTGAAAAACACACAGTTATACACCAGACTAGTAAAAAATCTGTACAATAAATATAGATATGTGGTTTTGACCAAATGTGTTGTACCAGAAAATATTTTTGTGTAAATTCATGACACTATAGAACAGACTAAAACAAGTAATAGGAACATGTTGACAAAGTAAAATAAAAATTATTTCTCAGAAAATAATTAAACATTAAAGAAATTTAAAGGGGAAAAAAAATCATATTTTGAGTGGAAGGTAAAAGTTGGACTAAACTAAGGTTAGAGAAAAGTTTCAAGTTGAAAGCAACGGCAGATTTGAGAAAGTGGTGAGGTATATATACTTAGAGGGCAAGCAAGGAAAGCCATTTTAGAGTATCAGAGTGTCAAGGGATGAAAAGAAAAGAGATGAGAACACAGGGGAACACTGAGGTGGGAACCTTCACATCCAGTGGGAGAACCCACCTGGAGAGAAAAGCCACTGGGCATCGACACTGGCCATCCTATGATTAATAGGGCTGTCACTACACTGTATATATGACCTATTTCAAAATAGTGAATTTGCAACATCCTTCTGCTTTTCTTTCCCACTTCATTCTCCTCAAGTAGAAAAAGCTCCAATATCTCACCCTATCATTCCTGTACTCACGCATTTTTACCACTAAGTTATACTACCACTTTATCTGTGGCTATAAAGATCCTCTGACAGTGCAGTGGGTACCTCCTCTTTGGGACTGCAGAGACTGTTCTCAGTGGGAAATGAACTGAATAAAACACACAAGCAAAATAAAATGTTTGCAATTTTACTTATGGTTGCTTACATATAGTGTGTGTGTGTGTGTGTGTGTTTTCTATGCAAAGTAAACAACCTTGCAGCAAACACATCCACCCACAACAGCTACTTGATAGGTGGCAACCTTAAATATATTCCTGAAACAGCAAAAAAAATTGATAAATGAGCCGAAAAGCAAAAGACATTGAATAAGGATGAATGTTCGTGTTGGCGGCAGACGGATTTTATAAGCTTAACCTGTTTTAAGCTATTTGCATTCTTTTGCCTGTCAAGGGAGTTGGTACATCAAAGGTTAGGCATATGTAAATTTTTGTTATTAACATAAATTGTTCAGCAATGCCGAATACATTTTGTGATGCTTTTTATCCTGAAATCTCACCAGGACACACAGCTGAGGGAAATGCTTTTGACAAAACTATACATAACTGTTTGAGTACAAAATGCAGATTAAATTGTTGATACTGAATAATTCACTGTTATGCTGGACCCCTACTGTTTTGAATTGCATGCAATATAATTGCCGAAAATGGTTTAGCGCTCATCACTGTGGATATGTTTGTCACACAATTTGTTTGTTTCTATAAACAATGTTCCATCAGTGTAAATCAAGATTCAGATTGAAAAGTTGATTTTGTGCCTTATTTCTTTGCAGGAGTCTATCTGTGGAGAAAAGTCACTTAAATAGCGAGGAAATGCAGTTAAGGTGAGTTAAAGAGCAATTATCAAGGTATACGATAGAACAACAAAACTGATTCCACTCTCTCTGGGTCATTTTCGTTTAAAACTGAGTTTAAATGTGGGACTTTCAAAAATAACTAACCTGTTTTTTGGCTATGTAATTTTCGAATTTTCTCACTGGTCTGTTTAAATTCTAGGATTTGTTCAGGAATCTTAATGTCATTTCTCTGTTCAAATTATGCGATTTATCGTTGATAGACGCTCACACACAACAGGACCTGACAGTGACACTTTAAAGTGAGTCTTTAAAACCTAATTTCATGAATAAAGGAATAGGGGGCATTCCCACATGCAAAACCCATTTTATTACTTAAAAATGGACTGTGGAAGGAAACAAACATTGCTGCTTGTGCCATGGTTGGTTGACCTCACCAACATCACAAGAGCTGGTTGAGGCAGCACGTGGTGTAGGAGATGCAGTGGGTGCCAGAACCATACTACCCTGAAAGCAATGGGATTTGCGTAGTGAGTTCCACCCCCAAATCATGATGCGCAAATTGAAAGACGACCAGTGCAGTCTTCCTTTACCACTCCTGCTGTTGTGGTCATTGACCACAAAGAACTCCTTTCTAATGCTCTTCAGTTTGTTAATGAGTCATTTCTTGCAAAGCCACAGTCTGACATGGTTCCTGTTACATGCCGATACAAGACGGCCTCGGGATGAAGAGTTCTCAGACCTCCTTCTCTAGTTATCAACAAATCCAACCCAAATCCCACCACCCCCCTGTTATCCTGTTTACATCAGAGCAGACCCTTGTTAAACTGTACACTCAGAGGCCGGTTATTGAGGGTCCAGCTTGACAACCAACCCGGTGTCAGCTAATGTAAAAAAAAAAGGACAGACGACACACTATATCCGGCAATGTAAATAGGGGCTTTAGATCAGTTTCCCTTTCGGATTACCCTCTTCACGGTGACCTCTTCCGATGCCGAATCTCGTTGGCTATAGGTCAAATTCCACTGATGGCTCCAGATATTTAGACAAATATTATTTAGAATAATACCTGCAACAGCTTTGCATTGTATTAGTAAGTCTTTCATAAATATTTAAGTTGTTTATACATAGGGATCTTGTCCCAACTTTTGAACTCCTGCCAATTTGCTACAAATTCATAAATGAGCTCTCCGACTGGCAAATTGGGCCTAAAATCCTTTATTCTGAAAAAGCCCTAAGGATGCATGTATGGTCTGATTCTTACATTTTTAGCATGCAGAATTTGCAGTTAAGATGAAGAACAATCATTTTTATTAAATAGTTTAACTGCCAGTTTCATCTAAACTGACTTACAAGTGAGGAACACTTGTAATTAGTGTATAGGGTAAGAGATATGTCTTACTTTAGTAAGGATTAACTTTAATTTCATTTCTGAATTTCATGCTCTGTACACTATGAGCAAGACAACCGAAGCCAGGTGTGTGTATTCAGATCTGGCTAATTATGTTGATACTCATTCTTTTTCCACTCATGATGGAAATGACATGTTTCAGATTGGAGGAGCTTGAGCTTGGAGGAAGTCAAAATGGCTTAGAGAAACCGGTCAGTTTTTAAAACAAAACAGTTTGGCTAAAACAGACATTACAAACAACTGGTGAGGACCACGGGCAAAAAGAGTTTCACAAACGTTTGATGGCACCTATCTTTATTTTTTTTCTTTTATTTTGTTTTAGGATAATAGCTGAAAGGAGTGAGAGGTGAATAATACCTTACCCTCATGTCCAACCTGGAGCCAAAGTGCCATTAAATAGCTGTGCTCCTGCAGTTGCTGTGAACTCTGGTTATTCTAGTCTGACAGTGGTCCCAGCAGAAAAAGTCCAGCACATTTTAAAAGTGCCACAGAAGACTATTCTGCTGCTACTCTGCTCATTACACATCAAGTCTATTTTGGCGACAGTGGAACATGACAGACCGAGCTGACAGGAAGTTAGAGACAAGGCAGGTATAAAGAGCCAGTAGTGATTTTTCAAATTGAAACCCATTGAACAAGCTCTGACTTGTACATTGACATCGTGTTAACCTGTCATCTTAAACCTGGGCTGTGGGTAAACAATTCAGAGGCTTTTGAAAGATGAGAGAAGTGGTTTGGTTTATGTGAAAAAAACCTGCTTTATTTGACGCCACTCGTCATTTTCACGTGTATAAAAGGTATGTTGAGATTTAAGTCTTGAAACAAGCAAAAAAGGATTCTCGTGTGATCTCTAAACCTAATGAATAAACTTGTAATCTGATCAAACTTTCTCTTCTGAAACACCCCTGGTTAAACCTGACATCGTGCTGAGGATCGAGCGAAGCCAATAAAAAAAACCAGACCATGTTGGATGTGTAAAATCGATGGATGTGTGGATTTTGCTTTATTTTCAATTTTATTTATCATTTTCCAGTAAAAAAATAGCCCATTCATTTAGACTGCAACTAGATTATTTCTGCTTGGGGATTTACAAAGAATTATTTAGTTAAGTAATGTTTGTCCATGACTGTAGTCTATCCCAGATGTCATAGGGAGAGAGGCAGAGTGGTACCTGGTCATGCTGCTAGGCAATCACAGGGTGATATCCACTTCTATTACATTAAATATGCTTGTCAGCTCAGACCAATATTCAGACCAAAGACTGATATTGCCACAATTTTCATGGACCTGGTGAATAATTTATAGCAGAAACTTTGGTGTGATTGGAATTGGCTTTCTTCCTCAGGTTTAAGGCTTCAGAAGAGCTTTACCGCAGAGAGCATGGACTGGTACTCGAATGGCATGCTGGGGGATGAATAAATCAGGGCATAGTTTTATTTATTTTATTTTTTTTAATATGTTTCACAAGATTTTGTCTTCAAAAGGTTCTGCTGTTGAGATGGCAACCCATTGATCGAGGCTCTCAACATCTGTGTGTGTGGTGATGTTCACACACACCCGACACATACGGTGACCCTTGTCCTTGTACCCACTTGCATTACTCCATGTGTGATTGTGTCACTGTTTATATAAAAGGGACGTCCTCTTGTTGCTTGACCTGCTGTTTGACTCGGTGATCCATGAGGAGTGTGTGAACAATTCTGCATGTGTGTGTGTGTGTGTGTGTGTGTGGAGAAATGGCAAAGAGAGTTACAGCTCCAGTCAGGCATAAAGTGGAGCAGATCAAAGGCAAAATAAATAAAATAAAGATACGGCGAAGCACCTATGCCATGCTCACAGGAGGGTTCCAAGAACATGACATGTCCATTCACAGTCCCTTAAAAAGAAACACACACTCAAATACACAAAGACCACACTGTTGCACAAGCAGAAATACAGACAGGACATGGTCTGGACAGATGCTTTTAAAGCAAACATTTGACTTGTATTGACTAGATTCAAATGGAAGGACCTATTTTGCTCAGGGGAAAAAGGGGAAATGTACTTTCTACAAGAAATTATTTTGTTTGCAAGCAGTATTAAGCAGTTTCTTGGTGGAGCATTTTGATACTTTTGTTCACCCCAACATGACTGACAAGGAGGACTTACTCATTATTATTGTGTTTGTGTGCATCTTTAATTGTGTGTAATACCCATGACAATGCACAAATAAATAAATAAATAAGTAATTGTGGAGAAGCACATGTGCATTCACTCTGCAAGGGCAGAATACTCATCACAAATACCTTCTGTGCATTATGCAAGCTCCGCAGGCAGTCACACACTGCTGATGTGTTGCATTCACACATAATCTAGCAGTTGTGCATCCAAGCACGCATTGATCACTTTGACATTAGACACAGGGTGACATGTCATTGTGGCTGTAAAACCAAAATAATTTTTGTCACTTGTTGAGGACACCGTTAAACCCCCTCCTCCCAAAAAAAAAAAAAACGCAACAAAAACACATCCTAGGTTCCCGTTTCACAACATCCTGACATAATTTTCACAGTGCTCCTACCATTCCTTTTATCTCATTTCCCCTCCTTTTTCTGTCATCTCTCTTTTAGTAATACTTTATTTTCCTTTATTAATTAATTTCTTGTGGATAATTTGTACCTTGTTTATATTAACTATGCCTCGTTCTTTTTCTCTGTAACTTCTTTCCCCGACTCGCATGTTCTTCCCCCGACTCGCATGTTCTTCCCCCGACTCGCATGTTCTTCCCCCGACTCGCATGTTCTTCCCTCGACTCGCATGTTCTTCCCTCGACTCGCATGTTCTTCCCCCGACTCGCATGTTCTTCCCCCGACTCGCATGTTCTTCCCTCGACTTGCATGTTCTTCCCTCGACTTGCATGTTCTTCCCCCGACTCGCATGTTCTTTCCTCGACTCGCATGTTCTTCCCCCGACTCGCATGTTCTTCCCTCGACTTGCATGTTCTTCCCCCGACTCGCATGTTCTTCCCTCGACTCGCATGTTCTTCCCCCGACTCGCATGTTCTTCCCCCGACTCGCATGTTCTTCCCCCGACTCGCATGTTCTTCCCTCGACTCGCATGTTCTTCCCCCGACTCGCATGTTCTTTCCTCGACTCGCATGTTCTTCCCCCGACTCGCATGTTCTTCCCCCGACTCGCATGTTCTTCCCTCGACTCGCATGTTCTTCCCTCGACTTGCATGTTCTTCCCTCGACTAGCATGTTCTTCCCCCCGACTCGCATGTTCTTCCCTCGACTCGCATGTTCTTCCCTCGACTCGCATGTTCTTCCCCCGACTAGCATGTTCTTCCCCCGACTCGCATGTTCTTCCCTCGACTCGCATGTTCTTCCCTCGACTCGCATGTTCTTCCCCCGACTCGCATGTTCTTTCCTCGACTCGCATGTTCTTCCCCCGACTCGCATGTTCTTCCCTCGACTCGCATGTTCTTCCCCCGACTCGCATGTTCTTCCCCCGACTCGCATGTTCTTCCCCCGACTCGCATGTTCTTCCCCCGACTCGCATGTTCTTCCCTCGACTCGCATGTTCTTCCCCCGACTCGCATGTTCTTCCCCCGACTCGCATGTTCTTCCCTCGACTCGCATGTTCTTCCCCCGACTCGCATGTTCTTCCCCCGACTCGCATGTTCTTCCCCCGACTCGCATGTTCTTCCCTCGACTCGCATGTTCTTCCCCCGACTCGCATGTTCTTTCCTCGACTCGCATGTTCTTCCCCCGACTCGCATGTTCTTCCCCCGACTCGCATGTTCTTCCCTCGACTCGCATGTTCTTCCCTCGACTTGCATGTTCTTCCCTCGACTAGCATGTTCTTCCCCCGACTCGCATGTTCTTCCCTCGACTCGCATGTTCTTCCCTCGACTCGCATGTTCTTCCCCCGACTCGCATGTTCTTTCCTCGACTCGCATGTTCTTCCCCCGACTCGCATGTTCTTCCCTCGACTCGCATGTTCTTCCCCCGACTCGCATGTTCTTCCCCCGACTCGCATGTTCTTCCCCCGACTCGCATGTTCTTCCCCCGACTCGCATGTTCTTTCCTCGACTCGCATGTTCTTCCCCCGACTCGCATGTTCTTCCCCCGACTCGCATGTTCTTCCCTCGACTTGCATGTTCTTCCCCCGACTCGCATGTTCTTCCCCCGACTCGCATGTTCTTCCCCCGACTCGCATGTTCTTCCCTCGACTCGCATGTTCTTCCCCCGACTCGCATGTTCTTTCCTCGACTCGCATGTTCTTCCCCCGACTCGCATGTTCTTCCCCCGACTCGCATGTTCTTCCCTCGACTCGCATGTTCTTCTCACCACCCACTTTGTCTCTTTACCATAAAACTCCTCATTCACAAATAAGTCTTAAGGATACCATTGAGTCTTATGAAAGCAAAGTTGTATGAATCATCCACAATGTATATCACACCACTTTACTGTGACTTTAAATAAAAGGCAAAACAAATTCAAAAGTATGAAATGTTGTAAAGGTTTTTCTATTGCAGCTGAAAGTCTTCCAGTTCTTGACTGACGAATGTTAATCTATTTTTCATACAATTCATGATAGATCCATCCGTGATATTTTCAGTAGGTTGACATTTGGACATGTTTTATTTCCTTTATCTAATTTTTCATTCCTTTTATTGTTTTTTTTTTTTTTTTAACATAACACTCAGGAACATGTTATTGTTGTTTTTTTTTCTTACATGTCTTCCTTGAATGTGATCCAGATAACTAGATCTAGAAAAACAGCTCATTGTGGGCAGATTTACAGTCAAGTTGGGATTTTTACTTGCTTGTCTTTCATATAACCTGTGCCCTAAACAACATTTTTGAGTTCTTGACATCTTGCTTCATACCCCTTCCTTTCCCCCATAACAAGAAACCAGCCCAGAGGAAACATAGCAACAATTAATGATTAATAACGTATGTGGATATCATGCTTGCTGAGGAGAGTCTCTGGAGCCAATGCTATTGACTAATATAACAAAACCAACATAACGACAAAATTTAAAGTAGCCAAATTAGACCACACTGCAAAATATTGCAGTTTTACATATGAGATCATCTCTTTTTTAATATCGCGATTCTGCTTCCATTGTCCCTGGTCGCATTTACACAGCCAGTTTGTTCTGCTGCTGTATTGTCTGCATTTCTCTCCGCTGTGCTTTGTAAAAACGCATGGAGGAGGAATAAAAGTATTTAATTTCACCGCAGTAAAAACTCGCTGCATCCGTTTCACCTTGGGAAGTAATAAAGGCGGCGCAACATGGGTGAAACTAAGTTGTGCAAAGTGGCAATGTGGAAAGGTGTAACTGTGGAGCGAGAACAACTGCAAACCCTTCATGGTCCGACTTTAGACTCAGAGCAGCATTTATGCAACACAACCCTGTTCTTGTGCGTAAATTCAAAAGAATTCTGTCAGTATTTACTGCTGGAATGTAACAGATATAAGATCTCTCCTGAATGGTGCAGATAAAGCAATTTGTGTGCCTGTACAGTTGCATTTTTGGATAACTTTTTTTTTTTTGAGAAAGCAAAATAAAAGTATGGTGTTATTTAAATAGATCAAACCCCAAAAACAGTTTGTTTTGTGCATAGTAAATCATAGAAAAACACGCAGTTAAGCAGATTAAAAGCATTTTTTAAATTATGTTTGATGTGGCTGAGACTGTTGCTGCACCGACGATGCACAGATAAAAGAAAAGAGAATGTGACAGAAGAGATCATCAGTTCAAGAATGTCATCTTAAACTAGGAATCCTGCAACACATGCTGATTTTGCAGCTCACGTCTTGCTTTACGAGGGTTTGTCTTTTTTTTTTTTTTGTTTCTTAAAGGGAGTTTACTGTTCATGTCCTTATATTATTAAAATGAGTCTTTGTAGAAATGTCCCAAAAAAACAGATGTCGAAGACTTCCTTCCCATTTAGAAGCGGGCCCATTTACTGGTGTGATTTTATCTACATGCTAGTTTGACTCTTTTAGTGAATCTGCTTCATAATGTCTGTAGGTTGGTTTGCACATATCGAAGTCACCGAAGTAAATTGAATAGACAAAAAAATGTACTGAACAACGCAAATAAAAATGCAAAGTTGTACAACGGAATAAAAAAACAAACCGAAAACAAACAAATGCTGATACCTTATACGCAAGGTTACTGCTCAGCATAGGAATATAAATTGAAAACTGTTGCGTGGTAAGAAACTGCACCATAAAATGTAGGCAGCCTTTACTTCGTGGTTGCTACGGTAACAACTGTTGTGATATCTCTTAAACTGCAATTGATCATTAAGCATGCACTCTCACCACCAACCCATTGGTCCTGTTGTGCTTCTAAACTGCATTTATGGCTATTTATATGACCAAAATACCATAGATTTTGTGACAAAACTCTGCCTACGTTAAGGGTGACGAGGTTCACGAATTTGTAGCCTAAGTTGCAATTGCCTCGCGCCTGGGTTAAAGATAAACCTATTCTATGCAAATTTAAAATGCATCTTTTTTGGAAAGTAAGATCCCATGTATGGCTTATCATTAGTAGAACCCATTTGCCTTTATCATTTAGAGCTACGGCAAATCATTTGTCACAAGTAATTTTAGATTTAATTTCAGCCTGAGGCTCTAACTTTTCTCTCAAATTCTCTCTCGTCTCCCATCAGCACTGTCACTCACCAAAAATGATTACCTCAAATTACTGCTGCTAAAGGTGCCTCTATGAGACACCCTAATAAATGTAAAAAAAAGTGATTGTTTTTCTAAATAATGATAATAAGTTATTGATCATCAGGACAGAGTGTGACAAGAGGGAGGGAAAGGTTATTTTTTGTTATTTTGTTAAACTTAACAGGCCGCTGAAGGTGTAAATTATTTGAAATGACTTTACATTTTCTAATAGAGCATCAGCAGAACGAGTTCGGCTGCAATAATCTAAATCCTTAAAGTGTTCAAACTTTACTTTTTTGTGTTTTTTTATGATACTTTATCACGTGGGATATATACCAGCAAGTGCTGCTTTTAAATTGTACAGCAAGCACATGTTCTCCTTCCCAGGGTATCTGCTGGTACTCCTCATCCAAGTATTTTGGTTTTTTTTCAAATATTTTCCAAGGAAATTAGTCTTTGACTGCGAGGTAAAGTCGGCTATTCGTGGCTCAGTGGATGTAGTCTGCTACTCTCAGGCAGAAATCGAATAAATGGATGTGCTTTTTTGCACCCTATTTATGAAGGATAGTTTATGAAAAAGACCCAGTACACCAAAATGAAAAAAGCTGAAAGTTAAATTTGATTCCAGCACTGGAAGCTGGTCAGTCTGATCTGAAAGTCCTAAGTTAACGGTCAGCGTTGCTTTGGCAGCTGGGGTGCTTGTGCATTTCAGAGCAAACATTGTAGGATGCAGTGCCTATGACTGCTGAGACTTACACTTTTAGGCTCTGTTTCAATTCAGCAAGAAAGAAAAATATTCAATTCAGTTGAAAATTTAAAAAAAAGAAAAAAACAATGGAACAAAAATCTGCATCTCAGGCAAAAAAAATCTCAGTTAAGTAGCCATAAGATCAAACGTAGTCTGGCAACACTTATCAATAGCTTTTCTTTTTTTGGCAGTAGACATTTTTTGTCTTAGTCTCCATGTTACCGCACTTCCCACGCCCACATCCATTTATGCAGATCTACACAAAAAAAGTGCCCATGCAGAAAATGAGTGTCATAAAAATGACATAATTCATAATGTTACACAATAACAGGTAGTGAGCCACTTGAAAAAAAAAAAAACATCCATTCACTGAGTTTGAGAATGTGGATCTCATAAATCAACTAAATGATTGTTAAACTCACTATCACTCACACACTATTTGTGTTCTCAAAAAGAAAAAAAAGTAACGTTTCAAAAAGACGTTTCTGAAAACATGAGGACTTTTTCTTCACCGAGACTGAAAGACCGTGACATGAATGGCTTTGTGAATGACAGCATAGCTTCTCTAATAATACGGCGAGATATAGTGGCGGGTATGTATAGAAGCTGAGGAGACGAGAGACGATGGAGAACACCCAGGCAAAGGTCTGTGTAAAATGATGATTCATGCCACCTCAGAGGCAATTTGCCTTCCACGTCCTTCAAGTTTAGAGCAACATCAGAGATTAGCAACACACGGTGATTTATCAGAACCCCTCTGCACAATGTATTCGGGTTGCTTTGCCCTAAGTTAAAACTGACATTGGGCCTCTGCAAAGTAACAGCTCTTGGTCACAAGCCTCCCCTTTAATCAGCTAACAAAAGCGTTGAAATGGAGGATCAATTTGAGTTAGTGTTATCTCCCTTAGTGCCCGCAGCATGATGAAGAAAAGTGAGGTGAACCGATTCACATTCGTAGCTGTGAGCTGCAGCATCGACAGTGCATGCAGTGCTGAAAAAAGATTCAGCTGTGAAGGCTACTGAGAATTCAGCTGTGAAGGCTCAGCCAGCCACTCGCATGGCTGACTTCAAGATAATGCAGAAGCTCAGATGTCCTTCTTTACAGTCACATGCTCCATCTCTTTCTGGAGCCTAATGCATCCTTAGGAAGAATGCATAACTATGAAAGAGGACTGAGTCTACATGAATACCCACAATGGCGCTCACTACCTGAGGACATCTAGTAAAATAAACTAGAGCATGACTTTTCTGTTTCTATCACTTTCACTGACGTTCCCTCCATTGATTCTGTGTGCAGTAGTGCTATTATTAATATTTCCGTGAGTTTGGACACATGAGAAACTCTCAACTATCAGCTTTGTTCAGTCTAAACACCAGCCACAGCAGAGTTTAAAAGCAACAGTAAATGCTCGGTCATTTGCAGAATGAAGGATGTGGTCTAAGGACGAAAGATTATGACAACTGGTAGATCTTGGTAGACCATGTATGTCACTCAAGAGACTGTCCTCCCAATTATGGATAAATTTGACTTCTTATATGTTCACCTGATGAGGTGCATAATAAAGTAATTCCTGGATAGATGTGAAGTCTTGCTCTGCAGAAGCAAGCAAAGTTGGACGTTTTAGCATGAATGTCATTCAGACTGACTCATAGTGGTCGACTGGGGAATTACAATTCTCTTCACTTCCTGGATGGACTTGCAGCTCCTTGGCAATGATGGAAAAGAAAAGTATTGATGCTACTTGCCCAACGCTATAAGTAAACAAAGCCAGTGACAATAAAAAATATGGAGACGGATTTTCTTCTCTGGACTTGTATTTGAGTCGTGATGAATAAAATTGAGTTTGCTGGGTGTATAATTTGCTCACACATGTTTTTCCATGATAATTTCATAATTTACATATTTTTTTCATTTTCCACTTTTTCCCCCCAACAATCTGCCCGCAAATAAATGAAGAGAGAGATCTGTCCTGCATTTGGAAATCCTGGACTGTGCAGCATTTCTATTGAAAGCAAATCTGCCATCATTAAACCTGTAAAAACGCATTATTATTCCGAATTATCTTGTGCTGAACAACTATATTACTTTGTTTTGTTTTTTTTTAGATCTCAGGCATTTCAAAGCATTTTAAATCGTTTTGATAGCTTTTTAATAAATGTAGTTCAGAACAAATGGATTCCACATTTTTGTGACCTTTCCATGTCGTCATAAAAAATGGTAGCTTTTATTGCTCTTCTATTTCAGAACAGCATCTATTCCATAATTACTTCCCACTTGCTTGAGTAAATATAAATCAGCTGATCGCATATGATTACAAAAACAGAGATGTCACGTGTTTGTTTAAATGTACCAAATTGTGTAAAGTGATGTGTCTTGTAAAGTGGAGCTGTCTTGAAGTGTGTGTGTGTGTATATATATATATATATATATATATATATATATATATATATATATATATATATAAGATATATATCCATCCATCCATTATCTGTACCCGCTTCATCCGTTTCCGGGTCACGGGGGTCTGTCGGAGCCTATCCCGACGCATATCAGGCGAAAGGCAGGGGTACACCCTGGACAGGTCGCCAGTCTATCCAGGGCCTAAGATATATATAAAAGAATTTAAATTTCTACCTTGTTGATTCTGCTTGTCTCAGTTTCTCACCACTGCTGGCATTGGCGGTGTTACCATGGATGCAGGGTAGAGAAGCCAGCTAGGCTTCAGCAACAAGGAGATGCAGGAGGTAGATGTTGCTCCAAGTTGCTAAGCAGCAGTGGGATTTGCTGAGTAGCTACTCCCCATCCCCCAACACAAAGTTCATTTAAGGCCAGTATTTTATTAGTATTTGACTGGGTGTTCTGACAGCGGGCTGTCACTCAACATCCGTGTGATATGATGACTAAATGTAACCTCCACACAGTTTGCAGTTATCTTCTTGTACCTATTATGGAAGAGAGATGTAACTGGTGAAATAAAAATGACTGCAGTCCACCAGTGAGCTTCACACAGCCTCGTGGTGTGGAATGAAGGTGTTACAGCGACAGAATAACCTGTTAATAGGAATAATGACTACATTGTTTCTCAAGGTCCTGATGGTAACCTGCGCACAGTAACAGCAGTCTTCACGAGCAGACACTATTTCTTTTGCTCTGGAGTTATTTCCGTTGGTGAACCACATTTGATGAGTGTTAAAATGTTCAAAAATGTTACTGAGTCTTAAACTAATGCCATTACCAAGTTTTTGAACCATAAAGAGGTTCATTTTCAATTAGTTGAATAACAAAATCCATCATTTAATATCTAGGGAAATTTTGTGTAATAGAGTTGCCCTCTGTGTTGTCGGCACTCATTTCTGCTGAGTCATTAAACAGGGACCTAAAAGATATTAATAAAAAATCCAAATTACTTTCTTAATTAAGCAGACCAAAAAAAAAAAAAAAAAAAAAGGTGTTGTGTGCTTGGGAATTAAAAAAAGTTCTCAATAAATTTGGAATTCAAGAGGTGCTGATGCATTTTATAAATTATTGCAGCAGTAAATACTTCAGAAAACAACAGACTAAACTCCGCCTTTGGTAATTTTATTTAAAGAAGAAAAATGTGTCTGAGCCGATGCTCCTATTAAATGGCTGATTTAAGTTTGCTTCACTGAAGATTAGAGCTGAGCCGTGATGTGACTTAGGTCATTTTAATTTTTATTTCATGCTCTTCATAACAACCTTGCTGTCATTCAACTTTTCCTTGCAGGTAAAAAAAAAAAAAAAGTGAATAAGTATTTCAGACTTCCAACATAAGAGGAAAAAAATTAATCTTTTAAGACCATTTTCTTTGCTTTTACAGACAACAAAAGAACAGATTGTTCTCTGTATGACCAGCTGAGACTTCAGCCTTGGCTTGATTGTAATCTGCTTTGCGATCGTCTTTGGGATTTACCTTGACAATGAAACAGGTGCAGATTTGTAAATTCTTAACTTTTAATTGCTTTAGTCGCCCAGTTGTGATAAAGAAAGCTGGAAAAAAGGGCTCGTTTTACAGAGCTGGAACCAGTTGAGTTTCAGGGGACCTGAAGACGTGGCATCCAAAACATACTTCCAAGTTATGCACCTAAACTGTGAACGAATCGTGTGAATTTTACTTGTATGAGTACTCTTATATATGCTGTTAATGCTTCAACCACTGTTGTAGAAATAAGAACTGACACGGCTGCTTAAAGTATATCTTTGTCTGTCTGGTGTATTACCTCCTCATAGGGATCCTGCAATGGGAGAAAAAGATCGATCAGTTCCCAGCCTCTCTTGCACCACTGATTGAGTTGGGTTGGTACGCCCCTCCTCCACTTGTAAGACAAATAAATGATCTTCGATTCAAATCAGGTGTAACTGAAGCAAAGCCGGAACACATAGAGAGCTTGGGCAGGTGATCGATCTCCAGCGGTGACAACATGCTAATGTGAAAAGTGATTAAATCTGAGAGAGTAACAGGGCCCCTGAAATTTATAAAAGAGGCTGTGCCCTTCAGCCCAAATTCAAGCAACAGCTACTGCCTGCAAATTCAGAAACACGGTGAACAATACATTAAAGATGCCTCTAATGTTTCCCCATGTCCTTTGACGAGACATTTTTGACTGTTTTGTTTATGTGAAGAACCTTGTGGTGTTGTTTCTTTTGTTTTATTAAGAGAATTACAAAAACAATGTTGCTTATTAACGGATTGACTGACGGCAATCTGCTATCAGTTGAGGAGATAAAACTGGTCATCACAGAAGATTTAATCAACACAGTTCTCTATACAGCCCTTTTCTAACTGACATACAAATATCTAACCTAACAGGAAGATATGCAAGAATACCATATAAGAAAGACCCAGTTCCTCAGAAAAAGTAGCTTCATGTTAAAAAAATAAAAAAATAAACTGACAAAAAAAGGTTATTTTTATCACCTCATTTGCCCCTGCTCTTAATTAAAGAGTGTAAAATGTGATTAATGGTGAATCCGGTTTTAGCACATGACAGACAATTACAAATGCAGCGGGAACATTTTTAGTTTAGACGTGTCTCTTTGGGGTTTTATCTAACCGGTTGCCTTATTATATTTTCTGTACATGCTGCCGTTGACTTTCTAAGCACTTTGAATAGAGTTGTACTGCCTGGAAGGGGTAAAAAAAATAAAACAAACTATGATGATTTTTAAAATTCTGGAACATTTTCACCGATAGAATTTATCTGGATTCAAGGCTTCTCGACACCTTAACATAATATATAAATAACACATGGGCAATAAAAGCACGTTCCATTTGTTTAAAGAAAAAAGAAAACGCCACAGAGGGAAAATGGATCGATTTTGGTCCACAGATCATTAGACGTTTAACCATACAACCTCCACCCCTGGGCTGCCTTCAATGAAGAACAATGCAGACAACAGAAATTGGATCCATGCTGTATTTGTCTGTGGCGATTTTCTTAAATGCAGACTTGTCAGCAGATGGCCTTATCATTTAATAGGAACCATAGGAGCCATCTGATTACTCCTGCTCCTCATTTACTCAGGATCTATGCTACTAAACAATGTGGAAACCTGTGTTGGTGAAAGTTTTCTGCAGGAAGGAATGCACTTTGATGAAATCTACAGGGACAAACTTCATCAAAGCATCCAACTAAAGAGGTCATCTATTTATTAATTATTTTATCTAGGTATTTGTCTTTTAGCTAGTATACAAAAGAATTGAACAGTTGCTGCTGTTCATGAGTTCTGCCTATCTTAATAATATCTCTCTATTCATACACAATGTAAAGCAAAGTGTTGTACGCATATTTAACAATAATTAAGAGCATAATAATACCAATTATACATTGTGATTAAAAGTGAGCACAAAAATACAGTAAACATATACAATTTGAAGTAAACATGACCAATACAATATGTACATGACTATATTTAAATTAAATCAGACTCTATATAGTAAGTATAGGTGGTGAGTTTGTGAAAATATAAGCAATGTTTCTGCAAATAGCTGGATTCCAAGTCATGGACTCACTAATATGAAGTCCTTTCTTGGGACTTTTCCAACGTCACATCACACAGGTGTGATGGTGTAGCAGCTGAAGTTAAGCCTGTATGTCACCAAATACAGGCTTATGCGTGAAGTCAGATGCAGACATTAAACACCAATGCTAAAGACTGCCGTCTCCATTTGGAGGCATTTTGTTAGAATAAATTAATGAATTTAACCATAGATTTGTTTCCCTCTGCTGTGCATATTAGCACTCCTCAAGACTCCAGTGATTGTGTCGCTGACTTTAACAAGGCTGTTCAGACTACTGGAACTCTGAAGCCTCTGGTTAATTACAGTTTAGAATATCTTATTTGATCATCTTATTACCAATTAACCAGTTTTTTTTTCCTGCAGAGTTTAAAAGAATATTATGAAAGAAGCAATAACATACTCTATGCAGAATTGGTGGAGATTTGATTTATTTCTCTACGCACTGTTGTTCAAAGGTTCTTACAGGTTGCATAAATGCATGACAGTTAAGTAAACAAATGATGCAAACTGTGGTAAATTCTCATAAATCCTATCTGATGATGGCACTCCCCCTCCTGAGTGCCTTATGACTTTTGGTGTGTAAAATGAAACCTAAAGTAAAAGCACTTAAAATGAGTGTTAATTACTTTTTGTGTTTTTTGGATCTTGGGCAAACAGACGTAGCCTAGTTAGTTCTATTACTGCACTCTTTAAATAATGCTTTCTGTGCAAATTTGCATCAGTTTTCATCATAGCTGGTAGATAACTAATAGATAAAAAAGAATTCTGAAGAAAAAAAAGAACAAAAACTCAAGACTGGAAACAAACGTTGAATGATCTTAATGTCTGGAGGCAGCTCTGCATCAAAAACATACACCCTTTTGTTGTTTTTAGTTATTATTTTAAAATTCAGCAAGAAAGAGAAAAAAAAACAATTCATTTTTTAAAACTAGTCTTCCAAAAACTTCAAGAGTGCTTTAAAAAACCAAAAAGTCAGTGTGACGCAACAACGTGACAAATATTACACTTTTCCAACTTTTTGAACTGTATTACTGGCATCAAGAGGATGTAGTCTCCAAAAAACAAAATAGATTTTCTCTTTTAATTTCAGATATGCTCTCGTCTGATTCAAAATAAATCCATCCATTATCTAAACAAGCTTCTTTCTATTCAAGGTCGGGGGTTATTGTTAAAAGGGATTGATTATTTTGTTTGATAAGGGTAAAAACCTTGGATAAGTGGAAATTACAGCAGTTGAATTCTACTTGATGCAGTGAGCTTTCATTGAATGACTCTAAAAAAGAAAGTAATAAACTTTAAACATGCAGCCAGGGGTCTTAATGTCAGTCATAGTTATAAAACTTTGGGAATACTTTTCTTTTGCCAACGTTTGACTTTGCAAGCTTTGAAGATCAATTCCACTAGTTTCTTTGTATTCTTAAAAAAAAAAAAAAAAAAGAAGAACGGATCTGTCTGGGTAACCTAAACGTTAAGGGGTGTGTACTTCCTTCTTTAAAAGATGATTTGATACATCTCTAGATATGTCACGTAAGACACATTTGAGGTATGAAACATTTTTAAAACAGAAAGATGCTGTTTGATGCTTCGCTGAATGGTTTGATGCAATTCGAAAGTGCTTTCAAAATAAGACATGATGCAACACTGTGATAAACATGACCAAATCGTAACTTTTTCAAACGCTACTGGCATCAAAGTCAGAAGGAAAACATTGTTTTTAAAAGAAAAAAAAAACAACTAAATAATCTTTCAGTTCCAATGTTGAATGACCTTATCTATTTTTTGAATGAATGCAGTTTTTTTTTTTTTTTCTTGCTTTCGTTTTTGAAGTGTGGATCTGTAAGTACAGTCAATGTGTCAATGTGTCACCTGTAGTAGGAGGCGGCTGGCGTTTTCTCATTTTAGGCATCAGAAAGAAATGGTGAAAGGCAAGCAGAGCTACCCGCTGCTTTCAAGGGGTCACCCGAAGAGCAAATCTATTGTCATGTCATAGTGGCTTGAACAAATACAATATTACCCAGTATTACTTTTGCATTCTCTCTTTTTTTTTCTGTAACCACAGAACGCCCATGTTGTATCCTGCAAGTAAATTTTCTGTTTTAATGACTATTGCAAGGTTTTGCGAGTCTTAAGCATTTTGTACCCCAAGAATGATGTGAATATTTAACACAAAGTGTGGCGGGTTGTTGCTGTGCGAGAGAGTGTGAGCTCAGCCAACCTTAAATTTGGTAAATAGAAATCAAAGTCCCAAATGATTGAGCTTGTGCTTAAAACAAAAATCAATGCAGTCATATTGGTACAATATCCTTTCATCATTAAGAAACACCATATATACCAATGTCAGCACAAGACAGCCAATATATTGAAAATCTATGAAACCTGCCCCAGTAGTTCTGAAAATCAATCAGAGAACCTTAATAAAGGATTCATTTATTTGCAAACTCGCCTCATTCATTTTAATGAGTTTCTGCATGAGTGTGGAACTCCTGATAAGGTATAAAAATGACAGAGTGGATTGTACATCAGCGCCACAGGAGAAGTGAAATTCACTCGTCTTTTCTTACACATATTTTATTAAACTGAACTGGAACAGTCATGCGTGGGCATCAGGAAGAAGAGTGACATATCCAGTCAGGGGAGGAACATTAGCATGCACGCAGCTGCTTCGGATCACAGCGTTCCCAGCCACTGATGAATTGCCTTGTGTCCCTGCCTAAAGTCTCACTTTCAGAAGGCCACTTTCTTGGAGGTTTATCCCATTTGTCCACTCCCTCCCTTCACCATTTTCCCATGTTAAATGCCTTTTTGTCAAACTTTAATTTGTATGGCAAAAGGTAGTCTGTCTCAAAAGATGAAGTTTGTATTTTTGCAGAAAAGTTGGGGGAGTTAGAAAAAGAAACCTTGTGAAAATAAACTGAATATAAAACCAGTGTTTTGGTCTCTAAAAGTACAGAGCAAAATAAAAGTGTGGCCATAAAATAAGGACTCAAAACCTGTTGCAATGACTCACCAGTCCATGCAGAATGCAAAGGAGCAGGTGAATAATCCAAGAAATATCAAATGACCATAGATAATCTAGGCTTCTCCCACTTGGAAAAAGACTATTGATAAAGAATCTATTGCTTACTCCTCGTAATGCAATTATCATATCGGTATGTACAAATACAAGGTAATGCCTTCCTTTTCTGGCTTATCATGAAGTGAGCCGTGAGGTTTAAAGAAGGCTGTCCCAAATACATGAGAGAACAAACACATTTGAGCATGCACATTTCACACAAGTATACCTCTGTATGGACAAGCACATGCTGAACATCTCCCGGGTCTGGCTTGATAAAACTATTGTTTTTTTTTGTGTTTTTTTTTTTAAATCAGTGGAACAATTACTTTCTTTAGGAACAGTTGCCCAGACCTCACCAAGAGCAGCTGAGCCACAAGACTGCTGAGCGCTGAGGCATAACAATGATATGACATGAGGACCCAACTTATCACCTGAAACAGGAAAACGCAGAGAGACAGCTGCCACCAGACACCAGAGCCAGTGTACCAGCAGCCTGCTGAGACAGGAATTAGGTCCTCTTAGACATGTGCATATGCATCTAAATTCCAGCACACTTGAACACACTCACACGTTGCACGCAAGAGTATCTGAAGACACGTCTGATCATTTATGCAATCAGCCAAAAAGATATGAAAGATTCCACAGACAGCTACAGGCAATGTGGAAAGGGGTGTTACGAATTCAGCAGAATAGTGAAGAAGAAAAATAAATTGACAGATTAAAAAAAAAAAAAAAAAAATTGTTTAAGTGGAGCATGGAAGAAGGAATATAAAGTCACAATGTTCAACCGTTGATTTTTATGCATAAAATAACAATTGGGTCAATGCAAAATTGATGAAGCAATGCAGAGATGTGCAGCAACAGGTGTTGGATCTGAACAGTTCAAAGCGTTGGACAATACTAATTAGACAGAATTAACTGTGGCACTGTGGTGAAGCTGAAAAAATGTGGGAAGCTGGACTTGTTGCATGCAGCTTGCAGTGGAAGTGTAAAAGGGGAAAGATATCCAACTGCAGAGTTTCAGTCATCCACGTTTTTGCAATTCTACAACTGAAGGAGAGCTGGTTAAGAGCGAAAGAATGTAGTGGAAATAGTAGTAGCTGCATTCTGCTTGATTAAAATATTTTACATGGATTAAACCCTACAACTGTAGAATGAGTAACTGCAAATAACTGCTATACATTATAATCACCTAAGGGTGTGCATATGTAATCATATCAGTATTGTTAACGTTGGACAACAACTGATTTTGGTTTATTCAAGATTCGTGTAAAATATCACCCCGCCAATAAAAACTGTATTGGTAACAAATTGTCACCTGAATTTTGCAGCATATTGCAAAAACACTGTTTCTGAAAACACCAGATCCAATGAAGGCAAAGAGCAACAATGCGTTTTTAAAAAAAGATGTTTGTTTGTTTGCAAGGAATATAAACTTTTGCAGGTTCCTTTTCATCAATTAGTTTAAAGCAAACTTAATAAAATTTGCACAGTACTGAAAAATGAGGGCAAAGTTAGGCAAGATGGATAATGAGGAACGCTGAGAGGAAGTAGGAGGAATAACAGACAAATCTTAATAAGCATCAGCAGGGAACAGAGTGAGAAGGTTGAACACTTCTTATCTACATTTTTATGAGGATCAATTTTAATCTTTTGGGCTTCCTACCTAAATGACTTTTTAACTTTTTCTGCCGTTCCTTTCTTATTAGAAGTTGAAATCCAAGCTACTATTCATTGCAATGAATAAGAAAACATCAAAATCAAGCTTGCAAATGGGTGAGGGAACAGAATCATCCGTGCAGGTGCAGCGTAGTCCCTGAAGTGGATCTGACAGGTTGACTTGAGTAGTAGCCATGTATACTTCATCACCACAAGATCGATGATGAAAAAAAAACGTGTTTCATTGGATCAATATACTTGGGCTGCATATAATTAGCTCATCTCTCACCTGCTTCACCCAGAACTACAGCAGCAATTAATGACAACGATGGTATGCTAGGGCACATCATCAAAATGGATGTGGGCTTGTATGCTATGAAAAGCCTGTTTAATGACCCCGGCGTACTGTCTGCTGAATGCATTAAAGCCCCGCCTCATGCCGAGATGTGTAGATGAAGAGGTTGGAATCCACTGATAACGTTGACGTTTTGCAGAATGACCTCGTGCCATGAATGAACTTACAGATATAATTGACCTCTTTAGAGCAGTCGAGATCAGCTGAGGGGAAAGTGTGCGATAAATAATACTGGCGTTAAAGCGTTGTTTTATTTAAGGAAGGAGAAAGATCTTCCCTCTTGTTCATATTGTTCTTTTAATTATTTTTTTTTACAATGTCTATAATTTTAAGGTCATTTCTGTTATGGTAAATTGCTTGGCCCCATGCTACTAGAATTTTCTTCATAAAAGTGTACCCTTGATAAGTTTATTTTGCTAAGCTCATTTTAATACCATGTCTTTATACAAACAGGGAAAATACACCAACTAGCTTAGTGCTGCAGCCGAATCAGAACAACCGAAAATAAAACTGGACAAATGGCTGTATATGCTGTAGATATGGATTACTCTGGGCAACAAGAACGCAAGCGTTACAAGTATACTGATGTTTTTCAATAATCATGTTTACGAATTTCCTGAAATACTAGTGATATAGTTGTACTGGTTTCAGTATGCCAATATGTCAAGTTTAAACAGAAGATTTCAGTTGTATATTGAGGGTTTAATAAGAAGCATGAGTAGCTGCTCTTCACCACTTTTCAACCTTTTTATTTGACAGTCTTCTCCTGAGCAAAAATTGGAATCTGGAGTGGAAGGCAGAAATTACAAGTAGTGAGAAGGAGAATATATGTAGCTTTTCATTTTTAATACTGTGACAGTTTTTTTTTTTTTTTTCCAGTTTTCCATATGTCATCTCAGTTTTTAATGAGATGTTTCTGGTCTGTACTGTACTTTGGGTTTCCAGGATTTTTCCTCAACTCATTTACATGCTATTAATGTTATGCAGAACAGTAAAAACCCATTGACTATAAAAACTACATCAATAATATAGTTTTAATAGTTTCCTGTTCACATTTTGTTAAAACAGTAAGAAAACACGAGCACAATATCATTGTTTATAGAGGAGATCCAGGGATTGCATGATTTACAACCTCCTCGCCACTGTCATTGTATTTTGCCAGAACTGAGAAAAATGTCACTCCTATCACTTTCACCAAAACATAACCATTTATTATTCGAATGCATCCGTCTTGAACTTCAACTCATTCTGTGTTTATCTAATCATCTCATGACAAGTGGGTTCACTCAGCCACTCACTGAGATCCTGAGTCTTCGGTTTACCAAAGGCAATCAGATCCTGTGAGCCTTTTGAGAGAACTTCGACATTGCTACACACAATTAAATTATCTTAACGCTGAAGCAGAAGCGGGACTGAAATATTATTTCTACATTGGAACAAGCATTTACATTTCTTAAAACTGACCTTCTTCTCTGACTTCTAGATTGTATTGGATTGATGATCTGCATTAGATTTTTTTTTTTTAAGTTTTCATTAAAGAAGCTTAATAATAGTGAAAACATCCACAATAGAGACAGTTTGTTCCAGGGTAAAAAAAAAACAAGAAAAAAAAACAAACAGTTTTCACTTATCTATTCTGAGCTCTGCTTTATTCTTTTTCCTGTCCAAATGTGTTTTTTTTTGTAACTTTGTGTATTTTATTTGCATTCTTATGTTTGTTCATCTTTCTTTCATGTCAACATCTTTCTAAAGCACTTTAAGTTGCCTATGTGTATGAAATGTGTTATACAAATAAAAGGGTGAGAAAAAAAAGGTACTTGTTTCAGAGACATCATCAGTCAGGTCAGTGATGGAAAAAGTTCACGACCTCTTGAATAATTAATTAAATGAACAACAAACCTTAACATAGTCAAATCAATATAAACTGTATTTATCAGTGAAGCGTAATTGGCTGTATGGGCAGTAGTTTTTTCTTGGAAAAAAAATGTGTTTTGCTTTCATCTCTTTTACATATTCATTAGGTGTTTCTTTCCCAACCCAGGCTGACGTGTCTTGCTTTTGCTAGTTATGTTTGAGCTTTTAATAGATCACATAAACTGACTCTTGCATATGGATGCGACTTACTTCTTGTGGTACAATGTGTAGACCCACATTCAGCGAGGTTTGAAGGATGCCCCCTACCCCCAACTTGAAGCAAGTCTCCCAGATGAAGAAAATGTAATTTCCTGCCTGGCTGAAGCCTCTTCAGATAGCTCCGAGGTTGAATTAGATTTCAACCACTCCCCCAAAGGGGCTTGACTTGCATACACAAAAGAAAAAGTTGAGAAGTTCTCATGGTAATGGTGTGTATATCCGTTTCTTTAATAAGTAATTCTAATTTTGCATAAATGCAAAGTAAAACATTAAAGTGTCACACAAGTTCAAATATGTTTCTTAAATAGTTGAAAGATAGTCTAAAATAAATAAAGGGTTTCTTTTTTTTGTTTTTGGTACAGCCTTTCCCGTTTCAGCAAGATAACACAATTACAGCTGTGATAAACTAAACAGCAACACGGAAGCTCTGTATGCGTTGAAATGCTGCAGAACTGACTTGATGAGAGCCTGAACCATCATCCATCTGTAGTGACTTCATTCCATACTTTCCCCAGATTTACAAAAACAGTTTTAGTATGAACTCTACCTTCCATCGTGCCTGAAGAGAGCTCAAGAATCCAAAAAAAAAAGTTGTCAGTCTCCATGTGCTGACACCCAGTAAAACTGCAGAAGATCAAATGGGTTACCGAGTTAGACATAGGTTGCTGTCTTGGTAGAATAAGTTGTCACCTTAGGTTTATCCATCACTTGTCTAGCAGGTAATTGGCGGGCCTACCACTGCCAACAGCAGCAGCTTCAAGGATGGAGTCCTGCCTGCGTCTCAATAGTAGAATTATGTCTTTTTTTTTCCCCTTGTATCTAGACTAGGATAGTTCACTATTTTTTATGAACCAAATAATTCCTAAAAGACAATGAAAAAACAAATGTCTGTAAAGCTAAAGGGGTGTTTTTATACAAAAAGATAAGGCTATAAGCAAATAAGTCAATCCATGTGGTTAAAGAGGGAGAAAGTTCTTTTGTGTTGTGTTGCAGGACACTCAAGGGTGCACATGCTCGCAGATTTTGTTTCACCATCGTTCTCTCTATATACCAGTGATCCTCGCTATTATTTCTATGACAACCACACCAGCAACACTTAGCAAAGAGGAGAGCCACTTTTACCAGAAAACTCGATGTTGCTCTTCACTCCAGAAAACATGGTGTGTAAAGCAGCCAATACAATTGTAAATAAAATCAGGTTTACCTTAATACTGGGATGAGGGGAAGCGGGCATGCTTTTCCTTGACTTTCCTCATGTTGTATTTTAATTTGTTGCCACTACCCTTGTGAGGATTTCAATGTCAATTTCATGTCCCTCAGTTTACTCTTAATAGTGTTCACAGTTGAAAATGTTGACTCACATTTGTATGTGCTTACAAAGAGGCACATCACTTTTAGTACAAGTAGTTTTAAAGTGGGAAAATATGCTTCAGACACCAGAAGTAACTAATATCTGCTTTACGTTCAGTTTTAAAAAACTCGTTTGTCTGCAACTTAGCAATTTCACTTTCCAGAGCAGCATGATGCGAATGGCAGATCTGTGCCATTGAGTGAGACAGGATACATCCGTGTGAAAGGGTTTTTATGTTTAATGAACATGAAAACCATCTTTGTGGTTGTTCATATCATTGAATCTGGATTCAAACTCTCTCCTGAGCTCATGCAAAACCTCAGTAAAACGTCTGTGGCTGAAGAGATGGATCATTTGTGATGACAGCTCCAAGTCTTGGGAAGTGAATGAATTCTTTGTCAGGTATCCATAGGACAGTTATTCTGGTCTGGGATGCTCTGACTGCATTCAGAATGCTGCTTGCAAGCTTAAATCTCTTTCGAAGCTGCAAGTTTAGAGCATTAACATGAGTACTGGTGTCAGGCAGAAGGGGCAGCTGAGGCTCATGTTTCCCTTAGCTGTCCAAAAAAAAAAAAAAAAAAAAAAAAAAAAAGGCAAAAATTTCAGTTAGTAAACTCAGGAACTGCTCCTGGACTTCTCCGTGGGGCAACCATTTCACCTCAGTATGCATCATAAATCAATATATAACATGTCATATTCAATTAACTGTTGGAAATGTCTGTGGTTTAGCGCTCTGGAGACGATGAATTTCAGAACACGTACAACCGTTTCTATCATGTTTGTAAACTGACCATTTCTGAGTTTTGATACCAATGATTGCTGATGAATTATGCATAGAAAATTGAAAAAGTTAGGAATTTCTTCTCTTTTTGTCATGAGGCCAATAAAACCCTTCTCTTTGACTCGCATATTTGGCACGCCATCAGTACAAATGCTTACAAGCCCTGGCCAAGAGACTTTTCCTCACTCAAAAAAATGCCAAGAGTGCATTCATAATGTCTTCACCAAGTAGTGAAACTAAGCACACCATTTCCTCTGAAAGAGTTTTCTTTAGGGAACCTCACCCAATCACAGAGCTGCGCAACATCTGCCACATCTGTGCTTTCATGCACTGCAACACCGAAACAGGGAGCAGCCAACAGATCGGCAAGCAATTGCTAACTTACGTCGTTCACTGTCCTCTGCCTGCCTCATGATTGTTGAATCAGATATTTGTAATCCCTTTATTTGCTTAAAAATTGCATCCTTGTTGAAATCTGAACAATACTTCTCTGGTTGGCAAAAAGTAATCCTTTACTATTTCAGAGTCTAAAAGTTTGTTTTTTTTTGTTTTCACCCTGGCCAGGATTCATGAGATCTCAAAAGGTGCTTCAGTTAAACAAAGAGAGAGCCCTAACACCAGCTGTAAGGCATGACCACATGGTTAGAAACAAATCTTCACACATGACTCAAAACCCAGCATGTTTCCCTTAATTTACGATTCTTGGGTGAGAAGGATCTGGCCTCTCATTGGGCATGTGCCAACGTGAACATGCGAGGCACACTGGCACAGCACGAAGGAAAACTCAGAATAATAAACCCAGGGTAACGAGGCACAGGTGGAGGTAATCAGACCAAGACACATGAGGAAGGGCAAGTGACCTGAAACAAGAGAAGAGTTAACACCTTCAAAATAAAACAGGAAATGACAAGACAAAACATGGAGACACGACCAAATCCCAGCTTGACCTCACCACGGTGTGACATTTCCAAGTGTTGTTTAACTATCTTTAATACTTGTGTAAATAAATTCTGATTCATTTGAATGAGAGAAGTCTGTGGTCATTTTGCATATATTTGTAACATTTGCTAGTTGCAAAGGCCAGTGCTCGGATTCCTTTTCTTCTGTTACTCTATAGCGCCACCCCTGGAGACAGGCTGGCACACATAGAATACCAGTATGGCAGTATGGTACTCGTAACATATTGCAAACTATTTTATCCATTAAGTGTTTGTATGATTAATCGAGGGCCACATACTTCAATGACATTAAACAATTATTATTTTTCTTTAGCCATTTGGTTGAATTTCTTTATTATTTTTGTATTTTATATATATATATATATATATATATATATATATATATATATATATATATATATATATATATATATATATATATATATATATATATATATATATATATATATATATATATATATATATATCAACATTACAGTACTTTTATTTATAAGAACATATAATTATATCAAACAGCCATTGCAGAGAAATGTCTAATTGACAGGAAAAACGAATGAATTATTACAAACTGGAAACCAAAAATGCTTCAGCAAAATAAATAATGTAAAAAAAATTAGTTGGCTGCCTTGTGACATGTTGTGACTTTGCATCTCTCTCGCTCTCTCCCCAGTGCATGAATCAGCAGATGAATCAGCTGCATACATAGTGTACAGATGATTTCTCTCATTAATTTGCAGTCTGCAGATGTTGTTAATTCTACTTCTCTAACCTCCTGCTGTGGCAGCTGTTAGAGGTTGAGAAGGGTGATTCTTTTTCTATGTGGAAAAAGTGCATGCGATGAGTTTGAGCCAACATATGCAGGTTTTGCTTTGCACGTGTTTCATTGTGAGTTAGTATGAGTTGATCTTGTGCCAACGTAGTGTGGTGTTAGGGCAAAAGAACAGGTGGAGCACAGAGTGAGACAAGCAATGCAAGCGAAGCCAGTTACATCTCTTTGAACTGCAGCCACTTTTAGACGTGACTAGACTATCTCTTCCAAATTTTATACACAGCTTTGACTGTGTGCAGACTTACCATGAAGCAATACTCTGACACTGCAGAGTCAAGTCACGTACCAAATGAGTTGCAACCTGGCTATTATTAAACCTCAGATGACTGCTTTCCTTTAGACCTGATGGTCTCGAACCACTAAAAAGAAAAGGAAAAAGGTGATTATATATAGTACATATAATATATACTGCATATGGTGTACCTAATAAATGAACCCTGATGCTCTAATCAGGAATATCTGAAGGAAATATGTCATATTGGTGGAGCTAACCCAGTTAATAAAGTTTATCAAAAAGAACATCACAAAGACAGAGCAAAACCTAGTTAATTAGTAAAACACAGTGAGGAAGCCGTAAAGCATGCTATAATCAGTAAATCTCAGCATGTCTTTATTCTTTATTTATGGAGCTTTGCTCCCCTGTGAAGTCTTTCATTCTTGTGCCAGTGTTTGGGAAATCCTTTCAAGACACAAAGACCAAAGTCACACATTCATACAATGTGGAATGATACGAATTAACATATAACGCAATTGAAAATCTTACCAATAGGTGCTGTTCTTTTCTTTGTCACTTTAGCTTTTGTTTCCTTATTTTTAGTTTTGAGAAAGAATAAGCCACTTTTACATCTTATGAAACTGGAATCATCCTTGAGTATTCCAGTTGAAACTATATATGTGTATAAAATGTATATAATACACATCAACTATTATATCTTGTTATTTTTTCTAGTACAAGTAATCAGTAGCTACTTTGTTAAATAGGCATGTCCTTCACTTTTTACATGTTATATCTCTTTGAAACCACATAACAGAGGAGAAGAAAAGTCACAACTTTGGTAAGCGCATTCAGACATTTTAATTTGGGCGTAGGGGATTTGAAAAGAGGATGCTTAGAGAGGTATGCTGGTGTAGAATCTCAGTCACACAGGTCATGGTAACTCTCAAAGGCTTTATACAAAGCAAGAGGATTTTTTTCCCTTCTGTCCTGAAGAGCCGGTGAAACTTGACAGCTGATAAAATCTTGCGGATAGAAGTAAATCAATCAAGGTGGGCGTGTTCCAGCTGGCATCCAGGCCTGCTCTTTCTACCCATTTGCAATACAATAAAAAAGAGGCTTCAAAAGCTCTTCAGGCACAGGCACAGGTTCTTCATATTTGGTACCATGTGCAAGTATTTTCATAAAAGCATTTATCTTGCTATCTCATTAGTTAATTTTAAGTAACATTACCCAGAGCTGGCCATTTCTATGGATCAATGAATTAGGTGCTGTGAGTATTGATGAATTAAGTACACTGAAATCCAAATAAAGCAAGGTAAAAGTGTTTCATTGCAGTATTTTCTGAAAAACTCATAAAACAAAGAATGAAAAAAAGTAAAAGATATTGGAGATAGTGTTGAGGTGCTCTTTACTGAAAAGAAACCCAAAAAATATAAAAACGTGTTGCCCATTCTTACTCCATATGGAAGCCAAAAAACCTTGAATGACTCATTGATCCCTCACTAAGCCGTCCCCTGCCTCTAAACTGAAAGGTTAAGAGCTAGTCATATTGATAACTCATTGGTTCTGTTGGTCCTGTTCAGGAGTTAATTGGGAATTACTTATTGAAGTCTACACTAATTAACGAATTTCAACCCATTAGAGGCCTTAGCAGTGGCAGTGTCACTAATTACCTTTGGTAAAGGCTTCTCAGACGTTTCCTCGATGTCTGTGGAGGTAATGACAAGGTGTGAGTTGTCACATTACAATGCACCGATGGGTCAAGTCTCTTTGTATCATCACAATCAGCAGTTGCTGCTTGCGATCAAAAAACACAGTGTGGGTTCACCTAAAGTATCTTAGTACATCTTCTAAATGAGCCCTAATTAGAAGCAATGACTGACACAAAGAGAGCAGCTTGAAGCCTCATCTCACAGCATGTTCACTTTTTTTGGAGGCATGGTATTTTACCTACATGTGTGCTGTGTATATACAGTGTTTGCTTTCACTTGGACATATCACAGCATGTGTCCATGCCTGTACTGACCTCTCAGCCCTCAGCCAGAGTAAAAATGTCACTATGATCATCATACATTTAGGATTTGGATATATATATATATATATATATATATATATATATATATATATATATATATATATATATATATATATATATATATATATATATATATATATATATATATATAAAATCCAATATTAACTATTAAATGTATCTTTTCCTGATACATGTTTATAGTTATTTAACAAAAGGAATGTGTATTTTAATCTGTACATACTTATTTATTGTGATTCTCCATTCATCCAGATGTCAATGTTGTTTTGATGTAAACTGTGTATTCACCCATTTTCACCCAGATGCTCTCTTCTGGGATAATAATGCAAATCCAAAGAAAAAGGTACGAAGGGCAACATGTTGTTGTGTTTGGATGTTTTTCTACATTACACCTGACATTTTCAGCATATTTGTGATGCATGCAGTCCACTGAGCTCAGTCTATTTAAATCAGGTTCAATTTCATACTTTCTATGTTTTTTTCTGTTTTTTTTTTTTTTATCTCTGAGATAAATTTCCTGTTGTAGTCATACAGCATTTTTAAACAGCATGTCCTTCAGACCAATAGCCCAGCCTGCTGCAGGGCCGATGCTTGAGGCAAGTAAACAGAAACATGACGGAAACTGCATGAATCAAAATATAGTTACAAAGAAACATAGTTTACATACTATCACTGTGGAGGAGCGAGTATTACCTGGTGATTGTAGCTGGTGTATCATTGTCCCCCAGTAGAGCCAGAAAGGCCGTATCCCCAGATTGTGAGGGGCTGGGCCACAGAGTGCTTGTCCTGCAGTTGTCTAGGGGGGCTAAACTGCCAAACTCTATATTAAAAAGCTTCATCACTTAGGGTTTTAACAGCATCCATTAAAGTGCAGTAAAAGCTGTACAAAATTTTACTGCTTTTATAATTGTTGGGAGACAGCCATCACAGCAAAGTAATTTGACAATCATTACAATCACTAACACACTGTTAGTCTCCTGGAGCATATCCCAGCTCTCGTCGGACTAAAGAAAGGGATGGACTAAGATGGACTAAGATGGACTAAGATGGACTGGCAACCTGTCCAGGGATTCTCCAGGGATTCTCCCTGGACAGGTTGCCAGTCCATCTTAGGGACACACTTATACACAAATAACAACATCTAATGTGCATGTTTTTAGACTATCGGAGGACGCTGGAGTACCCGGAGAGAGAACCATGCATGCACAGGGAGGACATGCAGACTCCACACAGAAAGACCAATGTTGGGATTCAAACCAGGAACCTTCCTGCTCTTAGGCAGAAATGCTATTCACCAAGCCACTATGCTGCCGTCATCCTTTTTAATAACAGAACTGTCAAAACCTACAAGTTCGGGAGGCTCCTTGTTAAGATTCAGAATTTGTAGCAGCAGTACTGCACGACGCTGCCAGATTATCAATTCAAACCACAGGGAAATGTTTTTCAAATGGTCAATTTTCAGAATTGGGGTGTCATACTCAATAAATTCAAGTCAGACTGTCTTTGCCCATGCAGGGGAAATATTTATGGGACAGATGATAGCATTATTGTCAATCTCTGCATTTGGTCCCGCATTGTAACTGCCCATTTATCAAAAGGAGAAACTAAAAATTGTAGAGAAACGGAAGACTATATTGTCATTCAGTGCCACAAAGCACTACAATCATCCCTGCAGTGAGAGCCAGGCCAGTTGAACTGGTGGCAGAATGCTGCATGATAATAAGCGGCCCATTAGGAAGGCCGTTGAAAGGTACCACGCTGTGGTTCAGTAATAGACTGAATAATCACGATGCCCGCTTGGCCAGTAATAGAGGTTTTGCTGTACTGTCAGAACAGTCTCTGTGTACAAATGTGTGTAGCACCCTTGTGGACAAATTTATAATAAAGCAATGCTGAATGCACCAGTAGGTTCGACTACAGGAGCAAAGTGAAGGCTTCAAATGACGTTCGGAGGCAGTAGTGTAAGTTTGAACTTATGCCGGCTTTAGCGTGGGAAAACAACAAAAAAAATAAAATAAACATACATTCAAGACAAACATGCAAATATTAGCATCATGACATCATGACATCTGAGGTAGCTTTTCCGAAAGTCAAATTCGAGCAATTTCTTATATCAGAGATAACGTCACAATCTATCACATCCCTCCAGTCGGAGGCACAAATCCATGTTCAATGAAGCTTCACGGTTAAAGCAGTATTTCAGATGCACTCAATCAGACACAGTCCCAAATAACGAAGAGAGTAAAATAAATAGAGCCCAGTATTAAAGAAATGGTCAGTTAGATAAAGTCCACGGTTCTCAGGAAAATAAAAGAAGTCGTCTGGGATTGTGTGAGCCGATGAGAGTGATGGTGTTGCTGATACTGGCCTACCACACTAGGAGGAAAATGAATCAAATGGTCACAGAAGAAATTGCAATCTTTTTCCAATAAATCCAAGTGGGAAGGCTCGGGGGAGGGGGGAACCTGACCTGTCAACAGACAGGTTCAAAGACAGTCCCATGAATAATTAATTAAGTGTTTTAATGTCATGTGTTATGCATTAATATCAACAGCTGATTAAACTTTCATGCACTGGCTTTGTACCGGCAACCGCTCAGCTGCAGGAAAAGCATAAACAACAGACCAGGTTCAAAGCTTAACTCACAGGTTTTCTTCCCCTGTTAATCGTCCATTTACATTTTTGTTTCGACAATGCAGCCAAAACGTGGTGATCTCAGCGTGCACAGTCACACACATGCACTCTCACCAAAACCGGGAGTAGATGAGCGGAACTACCTGAAATCCAGTGTGACCAACATTTATATCATCCATCCATCCATCCATCCATCCATCCATCCATCAACTATTCCCGCTTTATCCATTTCCAGGTCACGGGGGTCTGTCGGAGCCTATCCCAACGCATATCAGGCGAAAGGCAGGGGTACACCCTGGACAGGTCGCCAGTCTGTCGCAGGGCCACATAGAAAGACAAACAATCACACTCACACCTAGGGAGAATTTGGAAAGATCAAATAACCTACCCTGCATGTTTTTGGACTGTGGGATGAAGCCGGAGTACCCGGAGGGAACCCACGCAAGCACTCCACACAGAAAGACCCACCGGGCCAGGTTTTGAACCAGGAACCTTCTTGCTCTGAGGCAACAGTGCTAACCACTAAGCCACCGTGCTGCCTACATTTATATCAATACATTTTTATCTATATGGATCAATTTTATTATGTGGGTTGCATGTGCATAGTTGAATAGATAGATTTGGTCATTTCAAACTAAGGTGCTATTTGGACCTCATACTTGTGGCAAAAATTCAAGTCATGACAATTTTTCTGTGTTTTTATTGCCTCCATGAATTTTTTCTGACCTTTCAGAACATGACCTTCCAGTCTAAATAGAGAATTTTCACCACGGGAAAGTTGAATACAGTGACGAGGATTTGACAGAATCCCTCCTTAAACACAGAAGTGCCGGTCTGAAGGATCAGATCCCTTCATTACATGTTTAAAAGACCAAGAAAGGACTTCATAAAAGCACTGCATTCCCATCCAGAGCAGGAGAGTCTCAGCACAAAACAAATGAGCCCAGACAAAAACTCAAAGCAAATCTGTGCCTCTCGGGTAGCTTAGTGAACCCGCTGTGTCTGGAAACGGAGAGATATGTTTACATTTGTTTTACCCTCACTACAGAGCAGGCTTTTAGCTGAAAAACAAAAACAAAAAAAAAAAAAAAAAGTTTTTTTTTTTTTGTTTTTTTTTCCTCAGTCCGAGAAAATCTGGAAGTTCGTTCACTCCGGACTGCACTGCAGGGACTGGCATGCCTTAACTCATACTCCCAGCCAAATCAGCTGCCGTACCACTGATCACATGACCCTGGATTACAGCACCAACAGAGGGGGTGCAGTCTCTAGTAAGAACATTACACGGCTATATCTTCACAGCAAATAGCTGCTTAGGTTCTGTATTCTGTATTAAATGCTGAAAACAATAGTTTAACGTAGGAGTAAACTTGAAAAAAAAAAATCAAATTTTAGTTTGCAGATTTTTTTGGGGGGGAAACTCAGTTATAACCTAGTTGTTACTAGTTACTATTTTGTAAGTTATAAGTCTACTGAGGTTAAGGCCAAGTAAATACACATAGAAGGTAAATGCTTCAGATGAGACCAGCTGGAAAAACAAAAAACAAAACAAAAAAAAAACTGAATTGAAATTAAACAAGGGTTTTCAACAACAATTGATGATGTTCAGAATAGATCATAATAATACGACTTGAAGTGAAACTGTGATGAATATGTGGCTAAACAATTTTTTTTTTTGTTATCAGGTAACAAAATTAGTGACATTTTTTAGGGTTAGACTGCAACAGCGCATTTTCAAACTCAGACTTTCAGCTTGGCAATATGTCATTATGACTCATTTCCTGACAAGTACTTCTGCAGAAATGGATCATTTAAGATTAGGCTAAGCCTCTTCATGATCAATCTGCTGCTGACCCTGCCTTGGTCTCTCTGGAAATTTCAGGAAACTCCAGTGGTGTGATCTTACAGAAATCAATAAAGTAATTGAACTTTAGTGGCATTTATATATGAAGTGACTGGTCTACAGCCACCGTTCTGCAGAACTATAACTAAAGTGACCAGAGTTAGATGGTATGATGTTCAAGCGGTTTATTAATTGCTTCACTGACAGCATTCGTATTACTTTGTGTTGTTATTTGTCAGCCACAGCTCCAGATTCACACGATCAGATGTAATGACAATAATATGTCGCCCATCATAATCTTCATTACAAGTTTAAATTTTAACCTACTCAGGAATCAAAATGAAACCTGCAGAGCATACACACACACATAACAGACAGGCAGACATGATGCTGGCTGGTAGACGCCAGCAACATCAGTGGATGCCCTGTGAGTATAAATGTACCACCCCCTCTGACATTTTGCTTCAGATTCCTGCCACCACTCATTTGCCAGTCTGTCTGTTTGCATGGACTAAGAAATGTTTTCTACCACTGAAGCATCTCAGATTTCCTCTGTCTCAACTTTTTCAGCTCATTTATCCCAAAACACCTCAGACGGATCTGTTTATGTTGTACAGACAATTACATTTAACACACACACACACACACACACAAGCAAGGGATGTGAGTCAGACTTTAATCTTTCTCTTCATCGTTCTTTGCTGTGGTTGTCACATTATTATTGATCACCGCCATAAGAGCACCTTGCCACAGTCAAGCTATGACAACCTAAAATGCTGCATTTTTCATCTCTTTAGACAAGAAAGTAAACATTATTTTGGGACATGAATGAGACAGACAGTCACAGGAGCAAACAGATTTGTGGAACTCATTGTTTTGAAACTCCACTGGCCTTTTTCCAGCTGCGTGTCATTATCAGATCCACACATCCCAGCCTTTGTGGGATCCAGTCACTTTTGTATTACCTTCCTCGGTTTATTATTTACGGATTATTTCGGTACAGGAGGACAGGAAAGTCTTACCCTTTTACTCTGGTTACTTCTATGCTCACTAGAGTCCAGAGCTGAAACTCCGTCATGTTGTGCTCTTGGTGTGACTTGTGTTGGTTCGGACTTGCCAGAAATGGTTGCCAACTGAGAGACACATCCTGTATACCGTATAAAAGGTCATCCACTGGTCTGTACAAGAGATATGAAAGGTCAGCATGACTTACCACTGAGATTAAAGTGACCTGTCTCTACCTAAGGCGAGAGCAATTAAGACCAGCAACTGACAGCTGCAAGGTCTTGGCTGCAAAAAGAAAGTCAGTCATTTTATAAATGTTTTGTATTTTAAGACAGAACAGCAACTGATCATTACCAGATTTCAAAAGGAGGTAAAACCAACCTCAGATGAATAACAAAACATTAGATGCAATATTGCTGTGTCACTATTTAACACCAGCCCAGCCTAAATGCAAACACAGATAGTGGACAAACTAAGTGTATTTTTACTTTTCCACAAGGAATTAAGAAGCTAAGTAGCAGACAGATGTTGCTAACCAAATTCAATCAGTTAACTGATAATTAGAAAGTGTGAGCACCTCTAAATTAGCAGAAGTTTGGGGAATATACTGCCCTTGAGCATGTAGGCACCAATGGGGAAAGAAAGGTAAATAAGAGGGTAATAAGGCGTTTTCCAATCTCTTTGGAGTGCATTATTTCACTGTGGGAAAGATAACTCACAAATGAAACCCATTCACGACATTCCTTCTCAAGAGTGGACGTCACTTCAGTTTCTCATCAGTGTCAGAAAGGTAAATGCTCAAAGAAACTGCAAAAACCCAATGTTTACATCTCAAAAGCTTCAGGCCTCCCGAAATTTGTTAAATGTTAAAGTTAATGACAATTCAATTGTAAGAAAAACAAGTATGTCATCTTTAGAAGTTTTCCTTAGGAGAAAGCTTCTTTTCTCTAAAAAGGCCTTGGCTGAGCCATGTTTATATTCAATTACTATAGTATATATTAATTATTTAATATACACTATACTGTGAAAAGTATTCGCTCACCCATCCAAATAGTCAGAATCAGGTGTTCCAATCACTTCCACGGCCACAGGTGTATAAAATCAAGCACCTCGGCATGCAGACTGTTTGTACAACTATTTGTGAAAGAACGGGTCGCTCTCAGGAGCTCTGTGATATCCAGCGTGGAACTGTGATTGGATGCCACCTGTGCAACAAATCCAGTCGTGACATTTCTTCGCTCCTAAATATTCCACAGTCAGCTGTCAGCTGTATTATAAGAACATGGAAGTGTTTGAGAACAACAGCAACTCAGCCACAAAGTGTTAGGCCACGTAAACTGACGGAATGGGTTTCCATGGCCGAGCAGCTGCATCCAAGACATACATCACCAAGTGCAATGCAAAGGGTCGGATGCAGTGGTGTAAAGTTCACATGCGAGTTGACGCAGGTGAGAGAATACTTTTGGCCGTATAGTGTATGTCATGTGTTATTGTTTAGGTTTTAGTTATCTAATTACAAGGCTTGGTTAGGACCATATGCTATATCGTTAAATTCTCGTACATAACTTTCTTCTTACATGACTATATGTGTGTACTGTTGCTGGACATAGACAATACCTTCAAGATGAAAAGGCCTACAATTCTGAAGCAGCACCCCGAGACAAGGGGATGCAACCCTTTTCAAAATTAAATTTACTGGTATAATGAATCTCATTTACAGCTCCTAAAGAGCAGAACGAGCTTCTGTGTGGTTTAAAAGTTACTCCAATGCACCTACACAACCAGCCTTTCAATCTCAATGAACATCAGCAGTACTGCAACAAACCAAAACAAACAGTAACCCATGTGCGTTGTGTGACCGACCGTCCTCTGACAAACACCCGACTGGAGACAAGATTTGGTGAAGACGAAGTATACAATTTATTGAACAACCTTGACAAAAGTTTTTAAAAAAAAGAAAAAAAAGAAATGTACTCCAAAAGTTGGACCTCAATCCGGCGCTGGGTGAGGATGGCTGCCTCCAAGGACCCCCCCTCACAGCTCTACCACATCTGTAGTTGGACCACCACCCGTATCTAAGGGACCCACGTCCAGTCCTCCCACCAGGAACACCTGCTCAGGGCCCCCTACACACAACCAAAAACACCCCACACAGTGACCAAAAGTAAAAGCACACAAAGCAAGGGGGGGTATACCTGAGCAGGACACCCAGTACTGGGCTGGGGCTGAGGTTGAGTCCCTCCTACCCTTGAGCGTCAAGTGGCTCAAAAGCTACAGAAATACAGGGGAGGAAAAAGGAGGGCAGCCACCTCAGCCAGGTCCAACACTCTCAGAGAAGAGTACCACTGGTTAAAAATGCATTAAAAGATGGTCAAGCTCCAACAAAGTAAAAATTCACTAAAAACACTACTAATAAAACAAGATAAAACCGTAAAAACCAGTACAACAAAACCCACGTAAAACAGGAAACAGCAAAACAAAAATAAAAAAAAACACAAAACAAAACAAGACAAAACAGCAGTGGCAACTCTGCAAATAAAAACAAAAGTAAATAAGTTAGTTTTCCCTGGGACATACACATCATCACAGATTCATTTTACCTCTCATGTCCCAGGGTCATGCCCAAGCCAGGAAACCAAAGTCAAATTGGGATTCTCCCAGCTGCTATTTATTAGCCTCATGAGCCAATCCCAACTCATGGGCCAGCTGTGGCCATCAAGGGTAGACTACCACATCCCATAAGGGACAATCTACCTCACACAGTCCTACCTGTCACAGTTGCATCCTCTGCATCCTCATTGGCTTTGCAACAGTCATAGTTCTTATTTCTTCATCGGCACCATCAATAAAGTTATGGACAGCATGTCTGGTGTGGCCTACGAAGAATGTTTTACCATTTTTGATCTTACCATTGAGCAATTTAGGCTACGAAAGTACAAAAATATGTAATGGCTAAAACCTGACTAGCAGGGCCTCTGTTCTGGCAGATTGGGAGAAGCAGATCTCAGCATTTTCAGGACACTTGCACACTTAAAGGAAGCTGCTGCACCTGGTTGCTACTCTACTGTGTGTTGGCATGCAAACAGAAAGCAACAAACAGAGAAAGCAGAACTGGAATGCTTGTCATTTTGACCCATTTCTCTCCTTTCCTTGCAATTTGTTTATAGAATGCTGATGTGCAAGTTCTCTCATGGCTAAACCTTACAAAAAATAGTTCCCACTGGTACATGAAGAGATCCCTAGGGATATCTAGTTACTGTATAAACATGTTTTCTCTTTGTTAGTTAAAATCTGATACCACAGATTGAATAGCCTATATTAACCCTTAGACCTTAAGATGATATCATGTGTTTTCTACAGTCCCAGTTTAAGGGACAGGATTAAAGAAATGATTTCACATGTGAAAGTGTTGGAGATTTAGCATCAATCTTCCAACCACTACTCCACCAGGGCCGTAAATGTCCAGTATAGGGGGAAAACATGATGAAACGGCTGTTGTTCTTGCTGATTAAGTGGCAAGATTTTATGTAGTCTACAGCAGCGGTTACTCTAGAGGTATTAGGCTAAATGGAACAAATCAGTTCTTATTTCTCTAAAGCAATAGAAAACGTTAAGTCAGTTGTCCTCTGGTACATGTTTAAGCTGTATGACTCAGAATTTCAATCTTCTGTCATAATTGATGTGTCAAGTTCAAGTCATTAAACTTGCCGTGTCAGATATTTGCTCATGACATTTTTAAAATCACCATTTGTTGTTATTATTGGATTTATGTCACAGTCTCTGTCACCATTTGTGATTGACAACTGGAAGCTTTGAATGACCTTTCTCAGTCTAAATATAGAATCTATCGATAAAACACAAAAAGAACATTAATATATTATTGCACTTGAACTGGTCACTGTGCACACTGTGCATGTTGAGAGTGTATACAATAGAATCAGCTTTTTGCCTTTTTTTAATAAGTAAAAGATTTTTACTTATATATCTAAAAAAATATCTAAAAAAAAAAAAGAAAAACAAAAGAAAAAAAAAATGCATGCATTTTGAAATCAGCTCTGGCATGTAAATGAAGTAACATGATATGCAAAGAAACTATTTTAGTTTACCTTTTGTAATGATTATGTTTTTAATCCCTTTTTGTGAATGTTATAAGCAAATACGGCAAACTGTAAAGCAGTGAATGATGATTCTTCTGGTCTAGATTAGTATTTCATGCAAGTCCAATTCAAACACAAAATAAATAAATAAAAAAATAAATATAAAAACATATATTCCTAATATATAATAATCTTTTTGCAACATTGCTGCCCGTGATATTTCATCAAGTCTGGTGACACTACATGCTCATATTGGAGTTTGCCTCTGTGATCAGTTAAATTCAAATGTCACTTTCGTGACATCTCTGCAACGTCAGGTGGTCCACTCTGATTTACTGTCAGACCATTAATGCTCGCCAAGTGCTGTTTCAGAGGGTCCTCGGAGGTGATGGCGTGGGAGAGAAACCTGAGACTTCACATTCACAACAAACACTCACATCATGTTTGTGCCAGAGACTTTCCCATTACCCGACAGGGGACCAACAGTGCTTGGCTTCTCAGGAGACCACAACGCATGGCAAGATGAGATCAGATAAGATGAGGGTGTGAAATAATGGGATATGTCATGTTTTTCTTCCTCTGCAGTGTCTCTGCAACAACTGCTTTTATGGTCTGAATGAAACACCGATACATTTTAAATAGCGGGCAGCTTTGGAGTCATATATTTGCCTTTACGTTCATGCATATATCAACGTTATGTTATTGAGCCGTCCTCCTCCTCTTCATAGTGCAAATGCTCTAATATGAAATGCAAGGTGTCAGTGGCTAAGAACATTTAATAAAGTTAGATAGATATTTTGGTTACTGATTTAAGTTAATTCTATCTATCATTACATGAATGTTTAAATTACAAGCTGCTTCTCGCAAGGAACAAATTAGATAAAACTTGTGGTATTATTTTGATTTTTGAGCATAATATGCTTAATATGTCCCCACTTTTGTTCCTCCTGCGCCATTTACAGCGATCATTCTGTAAATGATCATGGAGCAGGAAACTAAATAAGACCGAAAAAGCTGGGAGCCAAATATGTTGCAAAATAGAGAGACTAAAAGCAAAAAGTGAGCACAAGAAAAAATGTTCCTAATGGCAGTGACACAGGATTAGAGCGAAAATAGGCATAATCAAGTTCATAATGTTCCAATTAAAAAGCTGTGCTGCAGATTGTAATGTTAATGTAGAAAGAATTAAAATGCAGATCACAGGGTGGGGAGACTATGGGATATGAGGTGTTTAGCCAGACAACAGTAATAAATTCTATGTACTACCTCACTGCAGCATGACTCCATCCTGCAAACACCAGCAGTTTTTCAGGGCTGAAATCAGAGTTTGTCCATGGCAAGTGCAGACAGACGGTCCATTAGTCCGCTTTAACATTAATCTCCATCACAGCACTCTCCTACCCTCCTTTTTCTTCTCTCATTTCATTGTTCACAAATTTAAACTACCTGCATATTTTAGTGAATTGACAGAGAGTCATCACCACCATCCAAAAATCGACAGCCTAGACTGCCTCGCTCCGTCATCCTGTTTCCCTCTCTTTTATCTCGAAATTGCTCTGTATTTTACTTACTTGTGTGTCCTTGAATGTTAAATGGCAGCATGGAGTTCTGCTTTGCAATTGTTAGGGATCTTTTCTGTTTTACAATAAAAATCCTGCTTGTACTCAAGTGCCTTTCACCTTAGGTGAGACACTGGCTTGAAAGAAAAATAAAAACACACTTATTCTGTTCAGATGTTGCCTGTTTCCTTCTATTTTCCGTCCCAACAAATTTTTCTCAATAATAGCATCTATTTAGTGTCTTTTGTTAACGTTTGTACTGCTTGCTCTGTAGTTTACCTAATTTTTAAAATTTTTTTTTTTTTTTCAGGTGAAAAGTTTAAACAAAGATGGTATTTTATAAAGGAAATAGAACAATTTGATTGAAAATAGGAATCTGAAGCTGCATTTTAAGAGTTGTCACTGACGTATGAGACGGAAGCGGCTCATCAATGACTGACTCATTCAGATTTAAACCAAGTGCTTGTTGTCTTACTCTTACATAAGGATGTGTCCACAGTCAGATATAAATGTGTTTGTAAAATTCCGATGAGCCTTTTGTAGTGTGCATCTCAGTCACTTAAGAGGATTAGCTGTACATGATCACAACACCTGCCAGACTTCTGGATACAATGATTTTCATGCTACTTATGAGAGTAATTTACAGGCTGGTATGTGCAAGATACTGCTTTGTGATGAATGAATACAAGGAACATAAACATGTTTTAATAGTACCAGTGAGTATTATAAAAATAACAGCAAATGTATGTATTTATTAATTTTGATGTGTTTATCTTATGCATTGTATCCACGTTTAGGCAGTTTATATTGTCAGGCTTCTTATAACCGTATTTACATTCCAATTCTAACCATCATTGTGGAGACTGGGACAATGTTCCCATTCTGATTGTTATGCTGTGCAATGACCTCCCACGTGCAGGACTGAAAAGAGGTAATCATCGCTCTCATTGTAAAACAGTCTTCTTCTCCAAAATCTATTTTCCAGCATTAATTATTTATAAAAAATTATCGACACCTTGCCTGAAAACATCCCATTTTTTTTTCAGCAGCGCAGCTCAACAAGAAAATGCTCCATTTCTCTTTCCAGTTATGCAGCTTCAGTCATGGTTCTCGCCTGCCACACTGTCATTTCCATGATCCAGTCACTCATTCAGCTCACCCCATCTGCCAAAGAGTGCCAGTTTCATTCACCTGTCCAGCTTTCCTCTTAGAAATCATTATAAAAAACATTAAGATACATTGGGAATGAGGAAGATAAAGTGTTGGTCCTGGGTGCCTCAATTCTTCTTTTTTAACAACTTATGATTGTACTCAAGTGAAATCTTTTTTTTTCAGGTAAGAAAGAATCAAGCAATAAAATCTTAAAGACTTTTGGATCTAAACCATGTCACAACTTTCCATCAGTTAAACACTGGCAGTCTATGTCAATGCCCTTATTTTTTATTTTTAGCAGCTTCCAGAAGTCCTGCACCGAGTAGCTTGGTTTAGGTGCCAAACATTCTGCCAGTCTGCATGAGTTTCTGCTTAAAAACGTAAGAAATTTGTAATTTTGCTTAATCTCAGTTTAACTATTTTAAAAACATTAGCTGTTACTTTTTGTTTTGTCTGAATATGACAACTTTGCCCACCAACTCCAACTAATTATCAAGCATCAAATTTACTGAGTGTCTGCTCGATGGCTCGACGGCATTCAGTTAAATCCGTTGTACTTGTTGGAACCCACTAATGATGTCTTAGTCTTAAACCTACTAAATAATTATCCCCATCAGACTACAATACTAATCATCTTCTCAGAATAACTACATTTTGAACTAAATTGAACAAAATTTGAAGTCAACAACAAAAAAATAAAATATGATGAGATAGCCTTTAGTAACAGAAAATGTTCACACAAATTAAGAAAAAAAAAGAAGCATTTACGTAGCACGATGGATTAGTGGTTAGCACTGTTGCCTCACAGCAAGAAGGTTCCTGGTTCGATTCCCGGCCCGGTGGGTCTTTCTGAGTGGAGTTTGCATGTTCTCCCCGTGCTTGCGTGGGTTCCCTCCAGGTACTCCGGCTTCCTCCCACAGTCCAAAAACTTGCAGGGTAGGTTAATTAATCATACTAAATTGCCCGTAGGTGTGAATGTGAGCCCTGCGACGGACTGGTGACCTGTCCCGGGTGGACCCCTGCCTTTCGCCTAGTATGCGGACGGATTAAGCGGGTATGGATGGAAAAAGCATTTACAAATATGCTGAACAAAAAGACGAAAAGAAGACTTGTGGTCCATCATCTTTACTTGTATTTGCACCCTCTCCCAAACGTATGTCACATGTGTCTGGCCAATGCCAGACATAAAATGCTGCTCCTAGTTACAACTAACGTGAACATGCTACAACTCCCCTATACAAAAGATCACCATTGTTTTAAAGGAGGAAAAAAACAAGAGACATTTCGCTGACATAGAAATGTTTCTGTTGCGCTCCTTCAGTGATTGGAACTGCATATAATGGCTTTGCTGCAGGAGGATCAACAGGAGAAATCCTAATCCAGCATAGGAGAAGGTCTTTTGAGACAGAAATGGACCAAAGCCCCAGGTCAGAGACAGTTTGTACAATAAAAATCTTTATATCATCTCCTACACCTGCTGAGGTACCCGCACCCCACTTTTTAAACACAAGACTTTCCTCTTTGTCAAACGTAGCAACCATTTGAGACAACGTGTAGCTGTATCTACAAGGCAGCAATACGAAGCAACAGGGGAGCGGCAGTCTCACGCATACAGATGAGACACACAGCTGTCTCTACAGAGATCCATCTTTGTTTTGTATATTTGTGTTACCTTGTACTGCTGGGAGTGTGTACTCTGTACAAGAATATAAGACAGGTCTACAAAATGATTAATAGTGCGAACACTAACTTCAAGTGTGGAAAACTACAAAGCATGTAGAAAAATATAAAATTAACAGCATTATCTTGATGCCACATCAAATATTTTTACAGTCCCTATAGTTATAATAATGTTTTCTAACTGCCCCTCTAACCTTTGGATAATAATACCAAAAGAAATCATGTCCTAAGAGGGATAGAATTCCAACAACGCAGGATTTTTTCAGTTTCCAAGGACATAATTCAGCAGTTCTGGAATCCACTGAGTTGTGAATATGCCTTCTGACAAGTAGAATAATTACTTTTGGGAAATGTTTTTGGCTCCTTCCTTAAGGACAAGGAATATATTTAAACAACAACAACAACAACAAGAATGAAACAAGCAAGCAAAAAATAAAATAAATCAAATGTTGAAATTCCCAGTGGTTTGGAAATGTGTTACATTTTCAAATGAATGAATGAGGAACCAGTATACAGTATAGTGTGTAAGGTAGCTCGTTCCCTTGCGGAATACATGCAATGCAGTTAAAAGTCTTTCAATAAGCAGACCAGAGAGGAAAGCACTTGTGAACAAAATCATTGAGACTCAAGATGAAGAGAAGGACGGGCATTTTCTTTTCAAAGGCTCTATACATTTCTAAGAGACCACATGTGAGGATGTTTATGCACCACAATGTTCTTTGTCTCCGCCATATATTCAAGACGAACAAAATCATCATATAACTTCAAATCAGTTTAGGTACATGTAAAGTAGGCCAGCCTTCCACACATATATAAACCAAGCACGCATTAAACATCAGCAGTGTTCTGCACTGGCAACATGCAATGGACTAAAAACATCTGTCAACCTCCACCAAATGTAAAGTCATGGTCCAGCCAGTGGATAATGCAACAAAATGCAGCTCCAAACTATAATATACTGTTATCTTTTTCTTTGTGTAGAGCCTACTTTTATTTGGGTCACATTTGCATGGACAGAACAATATTCTTGTAACTTTACATCAATCTGGTCTCTATTTGTACTGAACAGGGTGAAAAGAATTTATGTAAAACTTATCCCAGAGTCGGTGCTTATCTTGGGTATTCCCTATCATTTTTTATCTTTTAAAAGTGACATACATTGACATTAAGCTGAGAATTAAAAATTGGATAGCGTTAATGCTAAACAATAGTGCAGTCTCAAAGTAGACATGAAATTTCCCAATGCATTAAAAGCTCCCTTTTCAACCATATTTTTACAGCTTTCTCGGATAAGTTGCGTTTTTAGGGGGTGGAGTCAGCCTTTTGTTGCAACTCCACCCCTCCGCTGTAGGGGGTGCACTTTTTGAATCAATGTTACAGCTTTGTATGGCCTACTTCAAGAGGTACAGCAAATGCAGGAAGATGTGAAACTGAGTGAAAAAAATAAATAAAAATGATTATTATTATATAAAATGTGACTTTTATTTGGTTATGTGAGGTCACAGTATCCTACAAACCTGAACCACTCAATGAATTACACATTTTTTTTATCTAAGTGGCACCTAACAAACAAAGTTTTTGAGATGGTAGTTACTTCAGGCATAAAACACGTGTTCTCATTTAGAAAAGAAAAAAAAAAGATTATTTTTAGTCCACTTTGAATGTATGAAAAAAGTCAGTGAATCAGTTGAACACATTACAAATGTTTACACTTGTATGCAGGATAATACATTTGAATTTATGAGTGTATAGTTACGAGAACATGTCAAGAGTTCAAAGCATTATATTTGTGTTTAATTGTGATGACAAAGAGTCATGTTGTTAATTTTAACAGAAAATTGTAAAATGGGAGTAATTTCAATCAAAATCAGATAAAATGAGGTAATGGCAGCTAAGAGTAGGAACTCCCAATGCTAGGAAGCAAATCAATATTTTAAACCACCTAATTTTAATAAACAAAGCAGATTACATTACTTGAGTTTCCTTATCCTCACACTTTATATATTTCTGTATACATCTTTCCCACACATAGACCGACATAGTCCCGTCTATTTTTTTCCTTTACTCCCAAGGCTCCAGCCCTACATTTGGTTCAGATGTGGCTTGACAAGCTCAACATATACTAGAATACCAAAGGATAGAAGATGAATTAGAGACCAAATACATCTTGCCTTGTCTTAAATTGGCAGTTATGTCAATTCTGTTTTGTATAGGCACACTAAAAATACTAAATCAGCACAATGTATAAGGAGAGACATTTTTCACACTTGTTAACACATGGACCAACAAATTTCATCTAATTTTCATAGAAGGAGACATAAAAAGGCTCCTGCATAATATATCTGAAATAGCCACAAATATGACATGGATGTCAGTCTGGGAAAGGATAACATTGTGGGGCTGCTGATGTGAAAGAATGGTTGTCATTGCAAGCAAAAGATGTTGGCAGGCTTGTCAGGACATATGACACTTTCAAGCACAGTTTTTCCGCAGGCCTTGGTGCAGCTGCCGTATATAGACTAAAGACAGACACGTTGTGAAGCCAAGCTTAAGGCTAAAAATTCTGCTCTGTAAACATCCTGCTCTAGTTTAGGTTGCTGAGGATTATTTTGACTCACAGTGTGACACACATGGATGTGGTGAATGTTTTATTCATTTGTACCTCATCTCTGCTAATCATAAAATGAACAAACTATTTATGTGAATAAGACTCTAGTGATTAACTGCTTACACACCTGAAGAGTGGAACCATGTAATTGAAGTTTAATGAAATAGCTTTGCTTTTAGTTGAATTGAAACCAAAAGTAAATCACAGCATAATTGTAACAACGTTTTCTGCAGGCACATATACAGAGGTGGACTTGCTGTGCTCTTTTGATCCATATGAAAAGCTTTCAAGTGGATTACTGCTTCATATGATTTATTTCCAATTACAAAAGTGCATATGTATACTTACATTTGTGAGGGCCATATTGAGTTATGGACCTTGGAAATCAAGCCTTTCAAATGTCTTTGCAAGTATATGTAAGGTTCAGCATAGGCAGAGATTAAAAAGGACTTTTCTGGACTAAGCTCCTATGTACTTTTGTCTTCATGGGTCAATTCAGTTCAGCTTTATTTTTATAACGCCAAATCATGACAAATGTCATCTCAAGGCACTTGACTATGAAGTGCTCTAAATACTGACTGAAACTTTTCAAGCTGATTATTTCTGTGTAAATAGTTACAATTACACTTAAGATTGCATATCTTCACCACAGGAAATAAGAGACATTATTTTGCCATTGATCGTCAAGGGTAAGATTCCAAAACACATACAGATGCAGCCACGTGGAATAACCTTCTGCAGCCAAAAGGCAAGCCACTTCATAGATGTCTTTCACTTCATAGATTTTAATGGTGTCACAGCCATGGACCTGGCAGGGGGTCATCACGGTGCAGCTGGCCATTCTCTGTGGCTGGGTCTGTAAGAGCAGGCTTCTTTTATTCTATTATTATTGAGCAGTAAATGGCTTTCACTAAATTAGTGGCTTTTCTGAGCAAGTAGACAATTTTAATCACTTGCCACCTGAGAGACTAACAGCCACAGATAAGTGGAAGAAAATGGACGGATGGCATTTTATACTTTCGCTGTCAAATAAGTTTTAAATTTTTTCAAGTTAGAAAAAAAAGTGCTTTTTCAGAGTCAGAGTCAGAGTCAGAGTGTTTTACCAGCCAGTCGAAGATGAATGATTCAAAGAAGTGTACATAATAAGGTTTCATCAATCATCATCAAGACAACGAGCATTGTTTCCTGTTCGGAGGTGCTGTGGGCATGTCTGCTGAGGATGTTGGCTGACAGATCTCAGACAATCTTCCCCACACACTGATTGGTCAAATAATATGGAGTTCATTTTAACCTGACCAAACTGCTTAGATATGAAATTACACTCAGCTTTGTTATGAGATATGTCTGATACCTTCCTGTGAACTAATGGCATTGTTGAATTTTGTAAATCACATTTTCATAGTGTGGATGTCTCAATACACAGCAGAGAGTAAGTCAGTCCCACTATGATAAACAGTGACATGCATTACTCCCAGCCTGCTAAGATTTTTTTTGTTTGTTTGTTTTTGTTTGTTTGTTATATTAAAACCACCATGTGGACAGAAAATGTGTATTGTTTATAATCCTCAACTCCATCACAGTGGTTCTGCACAAAATCAATTTACCAAGCTTCCACTTACTCCTGTAACTTGGCTTCTCTCAGTGGGTGTGTAGCCCCCTCCCCTCCTCCATCTGCTGTTGGCTCTTCATGAAATTAATCCACTGTGTTACCCCCACATGCTGTGTTGCTCTAGTGACTACATGCACATTCTATAGATCCTCTGTCAATCACAGTATGAGTTTGATAAACAGGCCCTTCACTCTACCAAGCATGACTCTGATTCTCTTATTTAATGCTCTTCAATAAATAATCCAAACCTTCTTTTTCATAATTCCTCTTGTAAGGATCATGTGCATCGTTTTATGACCTCCTGGATTACAGACAACAGTGTCCAGACTTGCAGAGTGAAACAAACATGACCCCTGCTGAGCAAGGTCACACACAGAGGAACTGTCTCCCAGACTCTCCACTTGGAATACACATCTGGTCAAGAAGAACAATGCAACATGGGGTCTGGAAGAATTCCTTTCAGTCTCTTGGTCATGGTGTAAACAAAAAAAGAAAAAAAAAAACAAACAAAACGCTCCCTTAGGTCTGGCACAGTGGGCAAGCAAAGAAAGAGAGGAAATCATAAATTAGCCAACCTGCATTTTTGCAGACTAAATGACCCTGCTCAAAAACTCAAAACTCAGCTGCCCGAGCAGTTTTTCCGTTTTTAGTTAGTTATCTTTCTTAGACTGGAATCTGCCTTCATATAGTTACTTAATTCACTTTTGATTTTTCTTTGAACGTTCAGTTATATCTCCTTCATGATCCTATTCGATTCTTCTTAGTATCCTTCTTAAACGGGGAAAATTTTATTTTCAGAGAGTTTTCAACTTTTCCCAGATTTTTCAAATTAGGTAATTTTTCTTTTTTTTTTTTTTAATCTTTTGGCCTTCCCTTGGTTCATGCAGCTCCAGCTTGTCACAACAGCAAGGCGAAACTTTGGTCTGAATTCGTTCATCCGAAGAGTACCGTCCAGACCCTCCAAGTTTCCACCGGAACCAGCTGTCAGTCAACTAGCCTGGAATCCCTGTGGTTCAGCAGACCTGCGGCTTTGGTAAGGTGGCTTATCTCATGCAATGGTTGGTGTCTTAATGCAGAACTAAGTAAGCCAAACTCAATTAATTTCCTGAAAGTTAACCCTCAATTTTTGGTTGGTTGCATTTTATTTCCTCTAGGAAGTGACCTATCGAAATTCTTTATTTTTATATACATCAGATTCTTTGGTCAGGAAAGCCCCCCCCCCCAATCCTTTCCTCTCTCTCCTTCTCTCTCTCTCCTTTCCTTAATAATTTTAACTCTCTTATTATATATGCAGGGCAGCACGGTGGCTTAGTGGTTAGCACTGTTGCCTCACAGCAAGAAGGTTCCCGGTTCAATTCCCGGCCCGGTGGGTCTTTCTGTGTGGAGTTTGCATGTTCTCCCCGTGCTTGCGTGGGTTTCCTCCGGGTACTCCGGCTTCCTCCCACAGTCCAAAAACATGCATTGTAGGTTAATTGATCTTTCTAAATTCTCCCTAGGTGTGCATGTGAGTGTGATTGGTTGTTTGTATGTGGCCCTGGATAGACTGGCGACCTGTCCAGGGTGTACCCCTGCCTTTCGCCTGATATGCGCCGGGATAGGCTCCGACAGACCCCCGTGACCCGGAAACGGATAAAGCGGGTATAGATAATGGATGGATTATATATGCGTATTTATCCATCTGTTATTTGAGCTTTGTAAGAAATGTTCCTCCAATGAAATTGTTAATATTTCTGTGACGCACTCAAACCAATCCAAAGTTGCATTAAGAGGAGAGATTGATACATACATGTTTATTTTCCTTTGTAATAAAAGATGGTGCCCCTGATGAGTTTGATAAATTAATTAGGATTGCTACACTCTGCAGTTCAGTTATGTAGGCCACATTTGAAAAATTCTGTTTAGATTTGTGGTTTTAATGAGCTGATGACAAAATTGAATGCTTCTTGATTTGAGCACGGCTTTCAGTACCATCTCACACTCCATCCTCATCGACAAATTAGCTTCCATTGGTATAACTGACACACCTCTAGACCGGTTTCAGTCATATCTCTCTGGCCGTACTCAGTCTATCCATTTAAAATCATACACATCACACCTGTCCCCAGTCTCCTCCAGTGTTCCCCAGGGCTCTGTCCTTGAACCTATCCTATTATTCGTCTCCTCTCACTTGAACTGATATTCCATAAACCAAATATCCATTTCCACTGTTACGCAGACGACACCCAGCTCTACGTTTCCTCCAAACCCACTTCCACCTTTCCACCCTCCGTGCCTGCTTACAGGAAATGAAAACCTGGTTCTCCTTCAGCCGCTCTGCCCCTTGTCTGTGGAAATCCCTCCCCCAGATATCAGAAATATTGACTCTGTTTCAGTTTTTAGGTCTGAGATCTGAAAACCTACTTGTTCAGACAGGCATTTAAATCATAATGCCTGTCTTTTGTTTTGTAGCAAACTCTGCTTTTATTCTGTTTTACTGGGTTTTTCTATGCATTACAGCTTGTGAAGCCGACTCGGAGGACTAGACCCAAGAACAGGCAAAAGGCAAGCTGTTATAATAAATGTTTTACAAAAAAAAAATAGCCAAGAGTTGTCCAAGGGAGTTTCTCCAGTGGTGACAGGAATCTGAGGAGGAGGGAGGATTAGTGATATGGTCCTATTGAGGGGGAAACGTCCAGAGGAGACGGGTGAACATGTGCTTACTGGATCCAGGAGGGTTCCGGATGTTGAGGGGGAAGTGCTGACTGTGTGCTTCTGGTCCAGAGTCTCTAGGTAGGGCGGGCAGGCATGTAGATGAGTCAGTAATTCAACCATGGAGACAGACAATCCACAGTCCTGAGGACACTTGGGTTGGTTCAGAAGATTTGTGGTTTAGTTATATATAACAAAATAAAAAAATAAATAAAAATCAAGACAGTTATCACAGGGGAAAAAGACTTTAATCCGCTGCTTAGGAGCCGAAATTACCACTCAGTACCTTAATAATCCAGCAAAGGATTGTTGCCTTTGCTGGTCTCAGAGTGACTGAGATGATTGGATAACGCGGTGCAGTTGCGCCAACAGGAATAAGCTCCGCCTCAGGATCTTGGGAAGCCCGTTAGCCCCACCTACAGGTCAGAAGCAGCACAGCCAAGACATGATCATGACAGTGTTTCGATTGTTGTACAGCGACCTTGGGTGCCATGAAAGGGACCCAACAAATAAAATGTATTATTATAATTATTATTATTAGCAAAAGCTTGGCCCCATGGTGCAAGAACACCAAAACATGGGATGCCATACTTTCTGCTATTCTTACTTATAATCTATAATATATTATTATATATATATTATTATAATATATTTTTTTCTAAATTTTGTGGCTCCAAAAATAATTTTTGATTTATTTGTTTTTATTATATTTAAATGTTATTCTTTGGTATAACTAATTTCCACCTTTTTCCACCATTTGCTGTAAGCAATAATAACACCTACAGCAGACACTGAATGAATTGAAAGGATTTTTTCACATTTGAATTTGTGTTTGTTTTGTTAAAATCCATCCATCCATTTTCTATACCCGCTTTATCCTTTGCAGGGTCATGTAGTATCAATTAACCTAGTATGCATTTTTTTGGACTGTGGGAGGAAGCCGGAGTACTCGGAGGGAACCCACACAAGCACGGGGAGAACATTCAAACTCCACACAGAAAGACTCCCGCTTTGTTAAAATATAATTTACAATTCAGTTTGAAGGAATATGTTGTTAGTCTTAGGAAGTCTCATCTAATTATTGTGGCTGACCATCCCTGCTTCCTAACCAACAACAAAAAAAAAAAACCAACCCAAAGTAGCTTTGTTCTGCCCGTCTTTCATCTCTTGCAACAACTGCATATAGCTCGATGGGAAAAAGTCCCATATAAACCACCATAAAAGTGGAAAAACCATCGTAGTGGAAATCATGTCATACATAGAGGGTATTTTGTGGAGGAAGATAAGTTAACTGAGAATCACTTAAATAGTTAGTGGAACTGAAAACCTGCCATCTTTAATTCCATTGAGTATCTCCAGCTGTGTCTTCTCAAGTGTTTTTCAGTACCCATGGTGCCCTTGAGGGCTCTTCATCCTGCTTTAAACAGGGAAGAGAACAATACAAGCTCAGGCTGTTTTAGTCTATAGCACATTGTGCTCTATGAATTTTTAATAGTGGGACTCAGACTCTGATTAGGAGAGATTTGAGGACACAGTTACATGGTTTTTAAATTACATGGTTTTTGTTATTTTTAGCAATGGCATAAAAAGTTTATCTGCTGTATTTAGGCTCTGATAATTCTAATAAATGCCAGATATGTCATCCTGCACAGTGAGCCAAAAGATTATAAAGGGGAAAAAATATATTTAATGGTTAAGAAATTGTCCAAAGATATGAAGCCCATTTGATTTTGGTACAGCTTTATTGAGTGGAGAGTTTTATTGCACAATTTTGGAGCACCTGTGCTGCTCAGACAGCATTAAAAAATAGTCTAGAAACATTAGTCAACTGCAGTGATAACTTTAACAGTTCACTGGTGCGGAATAAAGAGAATATTCCCCTCCCTGCTACTCTTTACATCCCTTCCGCTTTGAGAAAGCGATAATAGTTTACGCTGGCATTCCGGTACATCCACGGTGACATCCAACACCAACTGAAGCCATGAGAGACAATTGATAGTAACAGAAATAAAGAAATTATGTGTGACTTACACTTTTTGGAAAATGATCAATCTATGTACTACATGAATTCACTCACAATAAACATAGTTGTGGGCATGTTGGGTAAAATAAAACCAGCCCAGGTGAAAACTGCCAGTGTCTCACGAGTGAATAAACACACACACGTATACACACACAGATAAGCACAAACCTGATTAGGTTTTTTTGCCTTTGTTGTATCAGAAAATTATTATAACGTGTACACTACGGTGTAATAAGCTACTGCTTTTCCCTCCTTTTCTTATTGATTTCCTGTTGATCCTCCCCTATCTCATGGTTTTTTTCTGCCCCACATCTGTTAGGTGTGTGTGTGTGTGTGTGTTTGTGTGTGTGTGTGTGTGTGTGTGTGTGTGTGTGTGTGTGTGTGTGTGCTTGCATGTTCCTGATCTGGAGGATGTGGTGCGGATCCTGTGGTTGACTCCTGAGCAACATTAGGAGTCATCACGCACTGCATTTATTCACCAGCTGCTCACCCAACGGTCACCCATGTGCTCCATGGTAAAGGGTTTTTTGAATAAGATTAGTTTCAGTGTTTGCCTTGTTGATAAAACTCCCTCTGGTTTCTTGTGCTGCACGTTGAGCCGTCCTGTTCCTCCCTGCTTTGCCCCGACTCACCTTTTGTTCTGTTTTGACCCCTGGAGCCCAGCTGAACCTGTTTGTTTGTTTGATATTTTCTTTCTTTTCAGAATATCATCCTGGCTTTGCCAGTGACTTACATTTATGTGATAAAACTCCCTGGTCTTATTGCGAGTGCTTTCCTTTCCTCCTTGTTTCCTCCCTCTTAGAAATAAATTGTTTTCCCTTTATTAAACCTCTAAGATGTGGGTCCTTTGACAGCTAATAACACTGAGTCTGTGTTGCAAAATGGATCAAGTTATTCCCAGTCTACCTTACACAATCTAATACAAATCTCATCTGGTGTAAAAAATTCACATTAAACTTGAAATCTAGTTATAGAAACTAAAAAAAAAAACATGGGTGTAAAAACCAGGCTGTAAATATGTTTAGTTCTGCTGTAAAATGTTAAATGTGAAGGTCAATCGAGAATGAGTCGGTTTTGGATCAAGGCCCTAGTATTAATTAGATGAGTTGCAACTTTTGCCACTGCAGCATACATGTGAACTCCGAAAACTGGATGTTGTGCCAGCACTGATAAATTAATTTGATGACACAATCAAAACCCAAATAAACGCATTGTCACTGCACATGTCTGTGAGTGCAGTGATGCAGACGTGTGCCCCGTGTATCTATTGCTAAGTCTGAACTTGTCATTGTTGTTGCAAAATATACTGAAAAAACACGAGGGTGCAGATAGAAACATGGCACTGACACATCCACTTGCTATCTGAATTCTGGAAAGCATTACACGTAAGTGCCTTTTAATAAACCTGTCAGGCATACAACGGAAGCTCTGAGAGTTTCCTCTGAAAATTAATGCAACCTTGAGGTAATTATAAAAGAAACATTAAGCCAGTGCTTCATTGTTATTCTTCACCATGACAAATGCTAACAAGTCATTCGATTTGATATTTAGTACGGGGAAATAACCGAAAGTGGCAAAGTAAAGCTAATAAAGACAAAAACTGTCAACTGCAAACAAAGACCATAACCAAAACCACAGCAAGAGAGCTATGAAAGGTGCTTTGGTAAAAGAGCATTTTGTTTAAGTTGACATTCATCACAGAAACTCTTAATGACCTGAAAAACGTCCTGGTCATGATTAGATGTTACTGTAGCTTTCAATAGTTATGAGGAGGAAAATTTCACCAGGAACTGTACTGCGGATGCACATGTGAGGCAGTCCAGTCTAAATGAGCAAATAATGAGTGAGGTGCAAGTAGAGATCAAATAACTCAAAAGGTCAGCCTGTCAGAGCTGCCACCAAAGAAGGTTAGAGTCCTCAGACCAAAACCTTTAGAGGCCAAGAAAAGGAAAAACATCAATGTCGTGGATCTACACGTGTGGTTGGTCATCGTGGTTACATGTGATTTAATTTAAGCACCAAAAAATTATTAAAAAAAAACAATCTAAAGTCACTTTACACAATAAAACTAAGGTATTACTGTGTTTCAGAAAAAGATACAACAATTTCTCCAGGAGGAAACATTTTCCTAAACATAGAACTATATTTGAAAAATCAGATCACAGATGCAGATTGTTAGTTAGGAAACTAATTGGTAAACTTTGATTAAAAATTAAGATTTCTAAACAGTACTTAACAGGTGGAATAGGCTCAAAAAAGATTTTAAAAAATGGGAGGAAGACAGAGAGATAGAAAGAGAGAGACGGACCTGTGTAAATTGCAAATATATTGCATTAAAAAAAAAAGTATATGACTGGCCTATTTTTATGTTTAAATCCATGTGGTACACGTGTACCACTTTTGCAGTCACACCTGGTGTTGTCAGTTTAACTGATTATAATGGAAACACAGTGATGCAGGGGCTGCTCTCTGGACACTCTGGAAACATTATGTGCTCAGTTTAGCATAACAATTGTTACAGCTGCATTTACAAAAACGCCAGGTCCATACAGTAAGTCAGACGGTTCAGCGGGAAGCTGAACTTGTACAAAATAGTGGTTTAACAATCACAACAGCTGCAATACAGACTACTGCAAATGTTCCAACAAAGGCATTTGGTTAGGAGTTAAAAGATGTCTGTCGATATTTGCCTGGATGATTTCAGACTAAATGGTGAATATGCAAATTTCATTTTATAGCTATGTACTTTGAAAGCCGTGGAGAGTTCATTCTTTTAGGGGAAGTTAGGTATGCCTCAAAACTGCTGTGGGGTGTTTGTGCTGCATTAGTGAGATACAGCTATTTTTAATTTTGGCTGTTATGTTGACAGATAAGAGCACGCACACTGGCAGCATGTCACCCATCCTAAGCATCACAGAAGCCTTTTTCAGTAAATACACACTTAAAACATGAGCTGGTCTTCATATTGACCTCAGCCAACACACCTTTCACTGTACGTTGAGTGTTTAGGCATAGTACTGCATAAATTACACTACAACTGCAATATCTAAACTCTCCTGTATTGTCTGGACAGACTACAGGAAATGAGAGGGAACTTTTTCCTTTTGACAAGATGAAAAAAAAGAGAAAGTCCTCACAGCTGAGACACTTACATTTGGAAATGTGTCATTGCTAAAAGATCAATTATTTGTTCTCTATCGAACAAATTTATGTGCTAACTTTTATCAATTGGAAAGAATTGGTTTTATAGGACATGAATATGATAGACTTTCTTTAAAAATACCTCAGAATGGGTAAGTTAGTTTTGTGTATTAACTTTTCCCAAGGCTACTAAGAACAAGGTTAAGACTTTTCCCCAAGAAAATGTGAGAAAATGTAAGAAAAATAAACTAGATGTGATATTGATCTGTCTCTCTTGTTTAAACTGTTGTTTGTATAGGATTAGTGTTATTTGCCTTATTTCTATTCGGATACGTTGGTCCACCCTTTACAGCTATAACAGCTTCAACTCTTCTCTGGGAATTATTGACCAGTTTTCCGGAAGCGCATTTCTGAGGTCACACACTGATGTTGGACAAGAAGGTCTGGCTCTCAGTCTCCGCTCTATTTCATCCTAAAGGTGTTCTATCGGGTTGAGGTCAGGACTCTGTGCAGGCCAGTCAAGTTCATTCCCACCAGACTCTGTCATCCAGGTCTTTACGGACCTGCTTTGTGCACTGGTGCACAGTCATGTTGGAAGAGGAAGAGCGGCATGCTTTACCCCGCTGCAGCCGACCCTTTGCTTGGAGATGTCTGGCTTGGATGTCGCTGCTCGACCATGGAAACCCATTCCATCAAGCTCTCTGTGCACTGTTCTTGAGCTAATCTGAAGGCCACATGAAGTTTGGAGGTCTGTAGCGACTGACTCTGCAGAAAGTTGGTGACCTCTTCATTCTATGCACTTCAGCATCCGCTGACTCCTGCTTGCGGTAGACCCCCGTTTACGTAGCCTACCACTTTGTGACTGAGTTGGTGCCGTACTCAAACACTTCCATGTTCCTATAATACAGGTGACAGTTGACTGTGGAATATTTAGGAGCGAGGAAATTTTACGACTGGATTTGTTGCACAGGTGGCATCCTATCACAGTTCCCTGCTGGAATTCACTGAGCTCCTGAGAGCGACACATTCTTTCACAAATAGTCGTAAAAACAGTCTGCATGCCGAGGTGCTTGATTTTATACTCCTGTGGCCGTGGAAGTGATTGGAACACCTGATTCTGACTATTTGGATGAGAGAGCGAGTACCTTTGGCACTGTACTGTAGACAGGGCCACTGCTATTCAGGGGCATCCGCTTTAAAGAGAAGAAACTGACAACTGAAGCTAGAATGCAATGACAGACTGACGAAATGAGGTATGAATGAGAGAATGAGGAGATGTTAAGAATATCATATTAGTCTTATATACAGTTGTGTATAATTTACTAAGTGCTAAAGCAGTAAAAGTCTCCCTGAAGACTCCCTGAACCAGATACATGAAAGGTTATAGATGAATAAGTAAAAGCCTTTGAATGTACAAAAGCAGTATTGATGTCAGATGTAATATATATATATATATATATATATATATATATATATATACATATATATATATATATATATATATATATATATATATAGCTACCTCTGAACCCTTACTCATAGCTTCCCAGTCCTGACAGAGTTTGAAACTTTTCCGATTCAGTGTGCCAGTCATAGATGTTTGGAACATATCCAATACATTGCTTGACTTGTGTGAAGCAGAAAAGCTGACATGCTGAAGATTTGTGACAGCTGAGGAAACTCCATCTGTTAGGGAGGACCATCTGAAATGCCTCTCACTTCAGATTCACTTCGGATTGTTGTGGCAAATGCATTTTTCTTTTTTTTTTAAATAATTTATATATAGACATTATTATGATTATTGTGTCTTCAGATACAGCTTGAGCTTTCTAAAGGCAAATGGTGCACTATGAATTATATTTACAGGCCCCATTTCCAGAAAAGTTGAATTTTGGAACAACATATAGAGTATTTTACAAATCGATTCCTACAGCAGGACTGAAGGAAATGACTTACTGATCCACCTCACCAAAATGTCTAGTAGATGGTGTACAAAAAATGGAAAATTATCCAAAATAAAAGAGCTGAACTACCAGAAAAGAACATATAGCAGATGTTCAGGACATATGTTTATATACCTTGGGCAATCATAAGCAAAGGCATTTATAAATAGTCTGCAAGGTCCGAAACAAGCAAGTTTGTACAAAGAGCAAGGCAAATACAGAAGATCTAGCTGGAGAATAAAGTCAGAGTCATCAATGCCTATGACCTGCCAGTAATCAGATACCACCGCCTCCTACTGAAGACAGGTTATTGAAGCACCTCACAATGTGGGGAGGGCTTCACCTAAAGTCCAACACTCTGAGACAAACATGTAACAATGGCAAGACACAAGATCTGATGATACATTTAACATTTTCTTTTTTTTTTTTTTTAACCCAATAGTCATCAATAAAAGTTAATCCTAGTCTTTCTCTGTAATCAAGTTATATGACCTCTTTGTTTTTTTTGTTTTTTTGCAATAACAGCTGTAATTATTATTGCTAAAAGTCTGTTTTCATTTCCCAGCAGGGATAATGGACCACTGCTGTTCTGTAATAACCTCCAGATATGTGGGCGTGGCAGACTTGCCATCAGTCTAGTCGCTGGCTCTCTCCACAGAGGGATTCACGTCTGGGCTCTGAGAGTGATGTTAATTGTTTCACATCTATTTTGGATTTGGCACCTTCTTTCTGAAAAGCGTAATCCGGCCCAAGGCTGAATCAATGAGCCGAATGCCTGATATTTTCTAACAGAATTTGTAAGTGCTTGTCCTACTGTTATGGCGCTACGCCTGCTCTGCCCCTTGTGAGTGTCTGGAGCTACGTCCGTCTTGTCTGGTATGATTTAAGTCTTCATATTGTGCTGTGTTGTCCTGTGTCACGGAGTGGGTTTTCTTTTCTTTCCTCAGGTCGTCCCGCCTCCCTGCTACTGCTGCGTGAAGTCGTCATTGGTCCCTGGGTTTTCCATCCTGCCAGCTGCAGATGAGGAGAAGGTTTTAAATTCCACCATGTCCTGAAGCTGGTGCGGCTGATGTTGCAGCTCGCCTCGCCTTTAGTGCAGCTGCACATGTTGAATGTTGCAACTTTTTTGGAATTCTGCGTAGTTCATATTTGTCTGATCTGTTATGTTAGTGAACCAGAACGTGGTGCAGTGGTTGTGCCGTTAAATTGCTTTGATGATGGTTGACTTGCGGAGGACCTGTGATGTTTCTTTTATATTGATTAGTTGAAATCCTTTGTGAATGAAATAACTTAGATTTTACACCTACCCTTTTCAAAAGTCCAGCTAGACAAATAAGGAATAGTGTAGATCTCCTTTCTGTCCCGGTGAGGTGAAAGTTACAATGCTTTAGACACAAGGATGCGATATTTGTTACTGGTAAGGGTTGAACCGAAAAGCAGACTTACACACCCATGACTCATTTTGGTGAATTTGTTTACAAGAAAGAAGACAACCTGCTCCAGTAACGTTTTTACATCACTGTTTAGCAGGAATTTACTTTGTGTCAGGGGGGTTAACTTGCTTGATCCAGACTCTCTCCATTGTGAGCAGGAGTCCTTGAGGTACAGATTGAGCTCGCTGTGTGACGTCACATTATCTTCAAAGTCTGAATTCCTTCAGCGTTACATATTTTCAGCTTTATATGCACTACAATAAAGCCACAAAGTGAATTTATATTTAAGATTTAGAGTTTGCTGTCCTTTCAGACACTCAGATATATGTCTTGAGCCAAGAAAAAAGACCTTTTCATATCATGTACCCTTAAGATAAAAATGTATTTGTCTTGTAATTGATGGTGTAGGGGGAAAAAAAAAGGGGGGGGGGGCACACATTTTTATTTATTTATTTTTTACTCCAGGAGTTTTAAAATGATGTCTGAAACAGTATTCAACAAAGAGATATCTCCTAATACATGTGTTCACCTCTGTCCCACACTGAATAAAATAATTGAACTTATTCATCACAATGACTGGATAAATTCACCCCTTAAGGACATGAGCCGCCCTTATACAAAATTAAGTGAATCAAATTCACCAACTCCTACTCCTTTAATCTATTTCTTCTCCCTCATTTCTATTCTGCTTCTTTTCTCGCCTACTCTCCTCCATCTTTCCTATATTATACAAGCCGTAGGGGAGAGAAGCAGCCCAACGTATGCAAACAAAGAAAAATGCACTTAACGCCAAAAAGTGAAAGGAAATCCACTCCAAGCTAATGAAATACAAATACATAATCTCTGGAACGTTCAGTCTAATTATCTTACGACGAATGCTTAAAGAGGAGATTGTTCTCCAATCAGGTTGTCATTCACTTCACCTGATTAAATAGCTGCTGCTTTTCCAAATAATCGTTAGGAAATTTGGTGGTGCTGCAAATGCTGAAAATGAGATTGTTATGCAGATTACAGATACTGTCTCATTTCATTTGTCTGAGTGTGTCGATACATGCTGAACTTAACTCTCTATTTCAGTCAGACTGTTGCTTGAATTCTATTATTATTATTGTTTTTACATATCCCATCTTTTGTCAGGAGCCAGGCAACGTATTATTGAAAGCCTTTGAATATTTGTCTCTGGAACATTAAGGAGGCATGTCTTGGTAGTTGTTGATGTTGTGAGTGGCAGAAAACAACTTATAAGCAGCACATAATTAACCCCGTCTGTCAGAGCAAAATTGAACTTGCACTGTCGAAACTAACGTGATTTGATTTTTTTGCATCAGGACAGACAGATTTGTTGATAAGCTTAACATCAGTGGGCTTTTACAAGTGTGTAAGTTGCTTATTAGTGCGCACATGGAATAGTTTTTTGGGTATTAACTGCTTTCATAGTGTGAGCATTTTTTTGTGGATGCATTGTATTGCTTAACCTTAAGCCATCTACATTTCCCAGGCACATTAAACTTAAAGCTATTATGTCAGTGCAACATTGCCAAAAGGAACAATATGTAAAATTAAAATTGGGGCATTTTCCAAATCTTTGGTTTCTTTGATGTTGTTTTTGTTTGGTTTTTCTTTCGTTAAGGTGAACATGAGAAAGTTAGATTTTATTTATAACATTTTTCTTTCTAATCCAAAAGGGATAGGATGGAGATGATCAATGTATAATAATAAATGCAAGGCATTGATTCAAAGACCCAAGGCCTTTGGGATGAGATCCCAGTCATCCATTCTCATTGTGGATAAGGTTAGCAATAATCTCAATCAATACATTCCATTTTGTACTTGTCTCACTGTCGGCACAGATCCCTGCAGCACTGCTCAGCATCCAGTCCTGCCTTGTTTGTGCTGTAGTTGTTGAATCAGCCGTTCAAGATAAGCCGCCGATGTATTTATCCATTCTTTAACATGAGGACTATTTTCTTTTTAAATAAAATGTATACACAGATTGTATGTACAGCAACAACAACAACAACAGTGATCGATGTGCGGTTTCCCTTCTCTTTTAATAAACACCATCAATACACTAATGATATTGTGTAGAAAGATAGAAACAGAAATAACATTCCAACATAAATAACAGAAATAAAACGTGGCCTACCTTGGCAAACAAAGATGAAAGTGTTGAAAATAAATAGCAGGAAACTGTTCTGTAGCAATCAAGAAACATGGCTATAGTGTAATTCAGTGGTTATGTGCCTTTTGGCTGCGGTGAAGCATCACTCTATGAAGCGAGCACTTAATGTAAGACCCAGGTTCATGCAAAACAAACAAACTGTATCAGTCTATGGCCCTAGGGCAGATTTTAACAGGATGGATATGCTGTTGCAATATTGCTCTAATTCCTTTTTTTTTTGTCAGTTACCACCTGCTTTTTACTATCTAATGAGGTTCACTGAAAAAAAAAAAAAAACTTTAGAAGATGCATATTATGAGCCAACAGAACGTGACTCCAGTGTGCGATACCTACCATGATGCACAGCACAAAATGTATGCATCATATGATAAAGGTTCAACAATACACTTTCTGAGCTCACGTTGGTGGATGCCTTCTTCTTACTATTAAAGTTTCCATGTGCATATCTCTTTGCTCCCTAATGTGTAATGTTTTAAAAAAGAACAAATAACCAATATATATGAAAAACAGGCAAATATTGGTGAAAATGAACACACTGTGCAGTAAGCACTCCATTTAATAATGAGTTCACTTGTGTGAATCAAACATGTTCTGAATGGGTCTCATTCATGACCTGAGCAGAGAGACTAAACTGTAAACTATGAACTGTTTGAGGAGTGAAATTCATGCATATTTCGGCATTAACAAAATGGTTGGTAGAGCAAGAATTGTTATAGGTAACAAAAAAATCTAGGTCTGCACCCCGCTATGTGTAAAGTTTGTGTAAAAAAATAAATCGACTTGTCATTATCAGACTTAACGATGTTAATGGGTTATATACTGTTATAGAGCACAGATAGCGTCCTGAAGGTGAACTGACTGTGCATAAGCACAAGTGCCTCTCTCTATAAATCCAAGAGGGTGTGCAAAATAATATAGCCTTGCTGAGTCCTGCGCAACATGGCCGTGAAACAAGACCTTCCAGTGCCAGAGATGCCAAATGCACCTGAAGGCCTGCCTGCAGAACCAGTTTGTGACACCTACGACGAAGCTGCCTGCAGATGCCAGAAACTCACTGTAACATTCTGGCGCAAGTGGCCGATTCAACCAGCACTGGCTACCAAATTTAAACGTTGAAAGTAATTGTTTTTAAATGTAAAAACATGCTTCCTTGATTATAAATAAAATAAAATATATTTAAAAAAAAAAACAAGTACAAATAAATAACTTTTGAAAAGTTTCCTTTGTCTGGAGATCGAATGAATGATACTACAGTGAAAGTCTGCGGCCAGTAGAGAGACCTTTCAGCACACACAAACTCTACCGGCTGTGGTTTATGAAGGGAAAATTGCTCGAAAGTGTGCGGACAGATGGGTTTGTAAATCTGATGGTTTGTAAATGTACACAATTTTAGATTTTCTGGCCTGATTCTGTGCACTCTTTTATAAACAAGGCAGGGTCATGTGTGTTTGTGTATGTATGTGCGCCCACATCATGAGACGTTGTTGAGCTTTTCTGATGATTCAGCAATACAAAGTACCTGTCAGCATTTCAGACATCACACATTTCAACACTGGCTGACTGAAACAATGTACAATTTATGAATGTTCCATTACTAGCAGCTAAAATTTAAACACACAAGGTTAACTTGTGCATTCGTTTTGAAGTCAGTTGTCTATTTTCTTTATTTATGCGTCACTGACTTTTTTGTAACTAATAAAATTAAACGCTCCATTCTTGCAGCTTGTGGGTAAAATTACATAAAATTACACTCTGCAAAGTAAAATACATGTTAGATATGAGAGCATAAAAAGCATATGATGCAGACAGACAGTTTCTTCACAGTAGAAAATAAAATATATGGAAATAGGAGTTGTAGTTCAAACAAACCGGCTGCCTTACAGACACAGCTGATATTAACTGTCCAGTGCCGAGGCTGGCTGTTACATGAAAGCGCCTCCTGGCTGCATTGCAGATATAAAATTCATATTCCATGGCTGAAGCTTGATCTTCCTCCTTCTCACTGCAACAGGGCCTGAACAGAATGTAATCACTTGAGAAAGAGGGTATCAGCAACCCATAGCTGCCACTCTGTATCTCTTTATTCATAACCTTCTCTCCAACAGGTATGGAGATATTTCTAGTGGCACCTTCTAGTGATGATGAAAGTATGCAGTTGTCTGAAAGTTTAATAGGAAGCATTGTATTTTCTTTAACAGATCAGATTAATATTAATACTGTGGTGACAACTTAGGGTCGATGGGTTTTACAGCTCCTAATGAACTGTCACACGATTGGATGTGGCATAAGAATAAAAGATAAACAAAAAAAACAACTTGTTTGTTTTACAGTTGCTGGTTTTTATCCACCTATATAGGTCAACACTGTTCAGCATAAATGTATTTTACATCTCTCTGTGAGCATCATGGTGCTTCTGCTTTGCACAAGATTGTAAGTACCAGACATTTCTTTCTAGTTAAAAAAAAAACAACAAAAAACAAAAAACATTGTAGGTTTCAGACTGCTCTTTATATAATGAGAAGGGTTTTTATGCTTTTTTTTTTCCTGCTTTATATGAATATCCCTAAATAACTGATGCATTAGCTGCAGAAGAGAAGCAGAAAACAAGCAAACAAACAAACAAAAAACATAGCGATTAGGCATTTAAGTGGTTGATCGAGCAACTGAGTAATTCAAGACATCAATCTGCCAAAAGGCTGACTGGGGGACAGGGAACTGGTCGCCTGATGGCTGATGTCCAGGTAAGGGTGTGCTGCTTTTTAACATTCTAACGATGACATTGAGCAGGCAGAAAAGTAGTAGAGGAGTAAAAGAGAGTCTATAGGAAAGTAGAAGCAGAGATGGAATGGCAGGTGATGAGCAGAGAAAGATGCATGCACTCTTAGTGAAGGTCCAGGTTGTTCTAGATGAGACTGAAACAGGAAATGACAATATGGAGGAACAGTGTCTCGTGTGGAATACTAAGACTTGCTTACTCGCTCTCCTCCTTGACGTTTAGCACCTTCTTGACGATAATACTCTAGAACTCATCTTATAAATGCTCACATAAAACCATGTAATTGCTCTCATTGCTCTAATTATGAACCCTCATTTCATTTTCTGTCTTGCACAAAACACTACATCAGGACACAAGACAGAATTTAATTGGGGAAGGTGTGATATTATATGGTATTTTTTAAGTTATACACAATGAAGCTTGAGTTGACATTTGAAACTGCTTCATAAAAGACCCATATAGGCGTAGGATGCTTAGTTATTTTTACTTCTTCTTGTTTGTGCATGTGCAGCCTTTCTTTCTGCTTCTATAATGCTTCAGAAGCCACAGAAATCAGATCCAACAGATCTGCGGAGTAGCCAGCAGGGGGTAGTGCTGGTCTCTGCTAAATGTTAACACCCACATGCACACACATCTTGGTATTCCTATCTTTGTGGGGACCTATCATTGCCATAATGCTTTACTTACACTCGTACACAGACTTCAAAAATTACATGGAGAGCCTAACCGTAGCACTAAGTTTAGACAAAATTCTTACCCAAGTCACATATACATACAAACAAGGAAGTTTGCACATTGCGTTTTCCCGGCCAGCTGTATCACCACAATGCGCCTCTTCTATATTGAACTGCTGTCTATATTTCCAGCTGGTTGAATCTAGATGTGCTTGTCCTTTCAGAATTGCAGATGTTTTTTTTTTTTGTTGTGTTTTCTGCAGCCCAGCCACTGATGACATGTTTGTATTTATGTGCAGAGCCCAGTAAGTATGGGACCATTACTAAACAGCGGATTGCAGCACACTAATGTCCATCTATCCAAAGTCCCCCAACACTCATTTAAATTGGCGCAGCTGTTTACACCATAGATGTTGTGGTCTGGACTGGGATATCTTTGATCTATGCTATTTTTGCACTTTTTTAATTCAACCACCACAACGATAGTGGCTGTGCAGTGGACAGTGAAACCCTCCAAAATGGAGTTGACCTGCAGCTCAGTACTGTGCCCCATGTCATGCTGCATGGAAACAGACACATCACAGCAGCTTCTGTTGTGTTAGTGTATGTGCAACATGATGCTCTGCAGAGATGGGTATTATTTATGTACTTGTGGACTCTGAGGATTTTGGCAGACAATCTTGCACTGAATCATATTGAACTTTGACTCCTAAAGCATTTACCAAATATAGAGCAAATGTCTTCATGTGCTATGCACATCCTTCCCATACTTGCAGTTTTTTTGTCTTCTTTGAACTCCTGCTTTTTGTCACTGACTAGAAGCATGGGTGCTAGGTTGATTGGTATTTCTGAATTGACTCCAACAGTAAGAAGGCCTGCTGGTTGTCAGTCTCCGTGTTGCCCAGACTGGCAAACCATCCAGGGTGTACTTCACCTCTTGGCTGTTGGAATACGCTCCAGCAGATCCCTGTGAGCCTGAGAAATATGGTACTGGTAAAGAAAATAAATGGATAACTATATTAAAAAAAAAAAGTCTTCTGTTAACACATAAGTGAGAAATCCTGCTAACTTCCACTGCGTTTAATTGTGATGACTTAAACAGTAGACTTGTCAATAAATAAATTGGTGAAAATATTTCACACATGAGACTGCTAAAGAATTAATATTGGAACAAAATAATTTCAGCATATTTTCATTCTTAAAGATAAAGACAAGATAAGATGGGTTTTTTTTCTTCATTGATCCCAGAATTGGAAACTTATTTCTACATTCGACATTTTTATTTTACAATTCACTAAAAATTAGATAAAGACCTGAAAAATCCCTCTTTCACATTAATTTCTGCCTGGTTTTACAGGGCCAGTCGCTGATACATCCCATCCGTCAGTTGGTTTTGTTCTTTCTTGCAATCCGGTAGGAACTCTGGTTTAGTCTTCTCAGAGGTCGACAAGCATTCAGGTGGAACCTTGTTTTTCTTTTTTTTGTTTATTTATAAGAAAAAAAAAGTCATTATTTGTTCTATTAGTATTTTATCAGTGTGTAGCACACTGTCGGCACAACAACAAGTGCCGACAGTGTGCCGAATGTTTTCTTTCAATTTCAATATCATTACTGTAAAAAATCAAAACACTCAAAAAGTGAAAACTAACTTGTTTTATTTCCTTTTTATAAAAGATTAGATTATTGAACTGCTGGACTTCGGACATGAGACTATCAACTCACTTTTACTGTTCAAATCAAAGTTATAAATTATAGATAGATAAATTATACTAGTGTCTAATGGCTAAAATGGATAAAGATCAAACATGAGAAAAGATAAAAGTTAACTATAAACTTCTCAACTCATAGAACTTCATTTTTTTTAAAACAATTGCTATCAGTTTATTGGCACATTGATCTAAACAGCTTGTAAGCGGCAACATCTCCACACTACAGGCCTCCAGGTGCGAAGAAGTTATTGATTAACTTAGTGTTGAATCCTAAATCAGCCTGTTAAAAAAGGCTACGCAAAAAGTGACAGGTAGACGTGCTGGTGTCTGCCGGCTTATCAGTTGCAATAGTTTTCCAGATCATAGATGGTGCAGGGGTTGTGACAGCAGGGCTCCTGAATCAGTCGTTTCGACCTCACTGCCATCTGGCCAATGTAGACTTTGTCCTCGTTTTTAACCCCTGCTGATGCTACTTTTTCTGGAATTGAGAGGAGGGAAAATGATAGGACAGACAGTTGAGGATAAATGAATTCTGCTGGTTAAAAGAGAACACACTATGTCAGCGCTATGAAATATGGTTATTTCATGATTAATGTGGGTGTAACGTATAACTGCAAGTGTTATGCTACTGGTAGTCTCACGTTGTGCGGCTCCTTCACGGGTCTCAGGGTGGTAGCCGAAGCCTCGGTCCCCACAGATCAAGTAAAGGGCATCCAACAGTTGAGAGCCACACAGATACTGTAAGCTACCGGCTTCTGTGCTCGGGTGAGTCACGACCAGTAAGAGCAGAATTGAGACGGTGTGTATCCACAGTGTAGCCATAACGGAAAAGAGCTGCACACAGATGTTTATCGAGGAGGTTTAAGAACAAGACAGCTATGCTAAAAGGAAATCAAAATAGCAGGAGGGGGAAGTCAATTGTGTAAAAAAATTAAAAAAAAAAACAAGAGGGAAGAACCTGGAGCGGGGAAGATGTTATGGAGAAGGCAGGTGAAGTGAAGGGTCACTGAACAGTAGAAGGCAGATGATAGAAATGAACAATTCGCATACCTGGAATGAAAATGAAGGATAGATGACGTATGAAGTGCAGACGTAGACGAGCTTCAAAAAGGGCTTCAAAGACCAGCTGGTGGGACACTGAGCTGAAGGTCCCATCTATTTAAAACCCCTAACACCAGTTAGACACGCCTTTTGTAAATGTGTGGAGATACATGAGCTGATGGCCAAGTTTCCAGTCAGCGCATGATGTACGACGGTTTATATATGAGTGACGGTTTGTTTAGTGCACTTTGCAGCACTTAGAACCAAGCTAATGCTCCAGGATGATCTGATCAACTGTTGTTTAAAAATACTGATCACCTAGCAGCTTTCCTGGCTCTCTGCTCTGCAGACCAGAAAGCAAACTTTGATTATTTACCAGACAACACATCCAAAACAAAATAGCTTTTGAAATTGTAACTGTTGGGTGTAGTAAAGTGTTTGGCTGTTTCACACCATGCACTAGACAATGCGTTTGTTCACATGAGTTTAACATAATTGTTCATAATCTGTACTGCGGTTTTTTTTACACCAAAGGCCTGTTGCATGAAAGTGGAGAGCCTAATATATGCTGCTGAGTTCACCCTAGTTCATTCCACTTTCTGAATGCCAAGCCAGGATTCTTAAGCAGACCATGAGGTCAGTTACAGATGACATATGCGAGTACCAGCTTGTAACGGAAAGTCTGCAGAGGTTAAATAACTACTACATTAAAAAGCCAGCACATGAAGACGTGTCATCTGGCAAACAGTGCCTTCTGTTGAGATTGTCCATGTCTCCAACCAAATATAAAAACACACCAACTGAGGGGAAAAAAAGAAGAAAAAGTAAACTGATAAAGATCATCTGCTGGACTGATCGTGGCCGTCTCTTCATTACCAACGTCGCATTGACGAAGAACATCACAAACATTGTGTTGAGATAAACTGTGTCTTTGTCCTTCATGCATTTCTTTCTGGGTAAAAACCTTTTTAGAATATTTGTTCAAATGGTCTCTGTTCTCGTCATAGTTAAAACAATTTTCTTTTCTTTTTTTTTAATGGAGAGGTATAAATAAAATTTGGATTCAAAATGAATATTATGTAAAAAGCAGTGAAGAAACTTCCCTGCATCTCTATTTGGATGTGATAATCAGCCTTTTTCACAGAAACCATGTGGAAAAGCTCCTTTGTCCATAAATTGTTTGGTATGATAAAATGTTACCTTGACAATATGGAAATTTTATATTTTGTCAATGTATTCATAATTTATGGGAACTATATTCATAACTCCCTATAAGCCCAACTTCAATGCACTTTTACTTTTCTTTAACATTTTATATTGGAAATTTACATTCTGAACAAGTAACAGATAGCATCACCGAAAAACAACACTTGCATAATAGCAGTTGTGGGGAAACTCCAAAAGGTCCAAACTGTCCTCATATACTTTATCTTGTTGGAAAAATCTTATAAGAATGAGAGCTACTTCTTTCAAAAATGGGCACACCATTGTGAAAGAAAAGCATGTGAAAAGGTACCTGGACTGTCACTCTCGTTGCTGACTTAATTGAAATCACCCAAACTCTGCCATTTCCAGTCATCTCAGCAACCGCACCAATATTGAAGGAAATTGTATGCAGGCTATTGATCAAATGCCTGCCAGCAATACAAATACCAGCCTTCCTACAGAGGTCGTAGATGTCATCCACATTGAGGAGGCAGCTGATTATTGCTCCACTTTGGATTCGGTGTCAATAGCTACTCTTTGTATTGTTCTGCCTAAGAGGATATAGGCCTATGTAGAACAGCAGTGGGGACTAAGCAGCTCCTTGGCATATACCACAATTAATGGTAGCTTTTGCAGTTTGTTTTGAGTTGGCCTCAAGAGCTTTTTTCCACAGTCCCACTGAGTTCTTAATGGAGGCTCTCAATGTATTCAACTAAGTCATAAAATCAATGTTGGGTGGATGTTTGGCACCAGCCGTATGACATATGATATGATATATCCTTAGTGACAGATTGACACGACTTACTAAGCCAAATGCATACTGGGAATACTTCAAATTTATTTTCACTTGAATGAATAATTCTCTTGCTCTGTTAAACTTGGAGGACCGGTATGATTAGATGAGCACACGAAAAAGTCAACAGCAAAAGAAAGCAAAGGGAATAAAAGGGAATTGGGTTCCTGAAGATGCCAAGAAATATAAAACCATAATACATTCCTAATATTTAGAATATTACCATGAAGGTGAGATAAAAATTACATCTGCACCAGATCTCAAAATGCTTAATAATCATGGGTTGGATAGATGGATGGAACCTTAATGAGGCAGGAGGGTGACAGCGGTGTGGCTGTGGTTTGAGGGCAAATGTGGTTCGGTTAGTTGATGGCACAGTGCTTGTTAGATTTTTTCAAGCTCTCAGTAGAACATATTTTCAACAACCATCCAGAAAAAGTCTTTGGCATGTAGAGTGCATAGAAAGTCTTGTTAAAAAAGAACACTGGAAAAAAAAAAAAAGTTGTACTCTTTGGCTTTTTATAGACTCCACTTTCATTGATGTATCGACGCTCAACCTTCTTCATTATCGGTGCTCATAAGACAGACATTCCAGTGTTGCTATATATGCCATATATTATACTAGACCACAGTCTGTATTTCATTATTTGTTGGGCCTCCTGTTGGAATGCTACATGTTTTCCAAATCAAAGCATAACGTAATGGTGCAACAGCCTGAACACACAAACGTAGTCAGAGATAGAAATGCAAACATTTCATTAGCCGTTTCTCATATACTGCAAAACCAGGTGGCTGCTTTAAAGCGGCTCAAAACTGCAGCTGTTAGAGAACGAATAATTCCCAGGCATGTAAATGGATGAGGGTTGTTTTGTATGCATTACGTGTTGCAAAGTGATTTGATACGACCACATATTCTCTAAATTGTTCCACTGCACAAGAGCAAGTGTGGCATACAAACAGTTTGTAAAAAACTAATCTGCTGAACTGGCGCCGTTATCAATATTCATATTTTAAAGCAAATAATCAAAATGGCCATTTATAAATCAATTTACTGTGCTTCTATTGAAAACTCAATATTATAATCTATATTTTAGCAAAATAAAAGAAAATGGAATGGAACTCCATTAGCATAGTAAGTCTTACAGAGGCATTTGGCTGAAAGGAGACAACTCCATAAATGTGCAATACATTGCCACAAGATGATGCCTTGTGCACTGGTAGCACAAAGCAGATTTCTTTCCATTTAATACTTATTAGTTAGACTGAATTGAATAATACTTTAAAAGTTGAATCATTTGACAAATAGTTGTAAAGTAAAACCAGAAACAGGCTCTGTTGAAGTTTCCCGATTTCACGATGAATGGATTCGTGTCCATGTTTTATCATATTTGATAATCACACCGTGTTGTATGTTAGTTGCACCAACACAAACAGAGAAGCTATCCAACTGTTGAGTTTAGTCACTCCACAAAAGATAAGTCCACAAAGAGCAACAATTCAGGCTTTGAAACTGTGATATGAATGATCCAGCCTTAGGAGGGAGCTTTGAGTAAAGTCAGGTCCACATGAATAATTTTCAACTTTCTGCAACTGTACATTTTTAAACATTTATGGGTACTACTTACTTTAACTATGTTGTAACCCTAACCATTAACAAGCCAAAAGAACGTAGGCAACAGACAGCAGTGGGCAACATTTTCTTTTCTTATCGGGCCTCATGACCACAGTTACAGAAGACAAAGGGCCAAAAAGCTGATTCTAAGTGACTTAAAGCATGAGCTCAGCTCACATGTCAGTTCGCCATCAGATGGATAACAAAAAAAAAAAAAAAAAAAAAAAAAAAAAGACATGTTTTGGATCTTTATTGAGCAACTTCAAGGTTTTCAACACAGTTTTCACATATTCTTTTGACCTGGTTGAACTCTTGCGTTCTAATCTTAAATATTATGCATTTCACAGAGCAGCAGCCACGCTCAGCAGCGTTTTCTTTGCATTCTTTCAAGCATACCTACTGAGGAAGGAATACCAACAATATTGCCGTAAAATTTCAAGTTAGGAAAAGGACCAAAAAAAAAAAAAAAAAATCAAAGGCGTTTTACACCACTGGAATTTTAAAGGTGTCCAAGACAAGTATTTACTATTAAAATTAAAGTGTACAACAAGGTTGAGAACAGCTCATTATGACAATTATGCTTTTAAAATGAAAAAAAAAAAAAAAAAATCTTAGTGGTCCATGACACAAAATTAAGAGCTTAAAGAGAAAATGGCCTTTTAGTATTCAGATGACACAGTTGTAACAAATCCATAAAACAGTCTGTCAAACTGCTGAATAGCATGATTTAATAGAAACCATTTGTAGCAACATATGTTAGTATCTGTTTGACTGTGCAGTGCTTGAGTAGAGAGGTTAATTAGACTTCCTCTTCCTCACATCCCATTTCGTTTTTCCTCAGACGGTAGAGTCACGTGCCTTTTATCAGTGTGATGCAACGAAGTAAAGCATTCAAAAAGCTTCTTTCTTTCTTTCTTTTTTTTACATGAGCAAGCAAAGTACATTAAAAGGTAATGCTGTAGATTTTCTGGAAAAGCAAATCAAACTTGTATGTGAAGAACAATGCATATAATTAGAATGACTGTAGTTCATTAAAAAAGAAAAAAAAATACACGTTTAAGGTGGTTGTGATGGTCGGTCAAATGTAGATTGTTTCTAGTATGCTGATGTTTTAATTTGGTGTGTTTACTTTTCTTAAGAATGATATTTGCCTTCAGATTTTGTTTACCCACCAGGTTTGCTTTTATTAACAGATATGAATGCAAACTAGATCTGACTTGTTAAAGTCTGCATTTATGAAAGCATCTCCTACTTTATTTTCTTTTGAGCACGTACAGTTTGACACTGTGCACAGTGTGCATAAACGCCACACAACTGTGTCAGTCCTCAGTAAACGATGATTCAACAAAACTGCAGTTCTTTGCCTTCAAATTGGAATTGTGTATTATTTAACTTTGATAACATCTGCATTCCTCAGTATATTTTAAATGTAATATCTCATAAATCAATAATGAAAACAATTCTGATTTGTAGCCTCATTAATAAAAACATTGATTGGGAGAATTCTGATCTGCAGGAAGTAGAAGGCATATGTGCTTTTTGGAAATCCAAAGGACTCTCCTGTTTCTCCACCTTTTTCTCCCTTGCTCTTTATGTAGTTTGGCATTTTAGTGCCCGAGACATGACTGACTAACAAATAATTCCAGCGGTGCTCTGTCTAGTGTAATAAAAGCTGTGTTCAGTGATGTGCATGGCTTAAAAATGAACTAGAGGAAGCAAGTTATGGACTGAGACCTTGGTTTGCATGCGTGTCATTGCCTGGAAAAAAAAAAAAAAAAAGGTGAGAGAGAAAACTAGGTGGAGGAGAATAAAGTGCTAGCTACCCTCCAAGGAATCATGATAAGAGTATTTTTTGCAGACCACCACAGATTCAGTGTAGCCATGCAAGTAGAGCACAACTGAAAGACAAAACCAGCTCACAGAGTTAGTGGACATCATGGCAGAGGTGAACGAGAGCCCTAGGAAGGAAATAACAGGACAAGTAAGGAAGAGTGGACAAAGCTCCATGCTTGTAGACCAGCAAAACTTCCTGTGGATCTCTTTATGTATGTATTGGAGAACGTTTAAAGCCTGTCTCAGGTTCTGCTGACTTACAGTCTCACTCTGACTGAAGCGCTGTAAGACGGTCTCTTAAAATCGATGTAGAGAGCTGCGGTGGGAAACAGAAAAATGGATCTGGAACACAACATTACCAGAAATACTTGTGTAGAGAATTCCAACAACCACCCAAAAAAAAAAAGTGTTAATTAAGGGACGAGACAGAAAAAGCCATCATGTTAAATGAGTGTTAGTTAAAGAAACAGGTTCAAACCCTTTGATTTGGGGTTTTAAACATTTTACTATGCATTAGGCCCATGTAATATCTATCCAGTTTGCCCTCTTCCTGCAGAGAAGAAATGATGAAAATATGGAACTGGTAGAATAGTGACTTGTGCCCCATCTACCAGAAAACAATACAACTGTTGCCCTTTTTTATTGCGCTCTAAATCGGGAGGATGTGTTGCCATGAAACTGCTGCTTTGGAAGGTTTCTAGTGTTGAAAAATGTCACAATAGTACATAGTTGTGTAAACCAGACACTCCACACGGTGTGTATGCTTGAATGTTTTTGTCTGTATTTGTTCTGCCAAAGTTGAGAATTATCCGTAGTGATGTAGTTATAAAGCATGCAGTTTCATGTAACTGTGTTGCCTCTATAGCTTATGGACTGTGCCCAACACTAAAGGGACTGTTAGTTTTGGACGGAGCTCTGGAGTGAGTCACGCGTTAGTCATGTTGTTGAACCGTGCAGCCTGAGTCGTGCTGCACGGCTGTGAGTTAAAAGTCAGCCAGAGCGCTTCAGCACATAATACTGTATAAGATACAGTGTGAGAAGGTTTGGAGCCATAAAACAAACACTAATACCACTGTGAATATGGTGGTATAGTTGTGTATGCACTCTGTCTGCATGATTTAACTTCCTGACCAGCAGCAATGACAGGCTATCCATCCATCCATCCATCCATCCATCCATCCATCCATCCATCCATCCATCCATCCATCTATACATAATTTTACAAGGCTCGAGTGTGCTGTTTTGTTTAACAGATGTTTAGTTTGTAAAGCTTTTTATTCTTAAAGCTTTCTGGTGTTCTAATTCCTCCAATATAGTTCAATTTAATTTAAATTCTCTTTATTAATCCCCGAGGTTAAAGTTATCAAAATTACTGATAAGCCTTGGATTTTTCCTCCCTTGTTTCCTTTTTTGTTCATTTTCCGATTTTTTTTTTTTTTTATTCATCTGTCTTTTAATTTTTTTATTTTCTTTAACTTTTCTTTCCCCGTTTCTCATCTCTCCCCATGTCTCACATGCACACGGTCAAATGTCTGGAGAAAAAAACTTTTTTTTATTTTTGAAAATACTATCAGTAATTGTAATTGTCTTAATGAGCTTCTGAGTCTGAGGAAAATGAGCTCCTCATTTTGTCCTGTCACTCGCTGTCAGCTTAAGAGCACTCTCAGTGCCAGAAGCACCGGCTCCTCACACCCAAAACAGAAACAGGCATGTCGCCGCTCTTCCACCAGTTCTCTAACTGATGGGCAACTGATCAGCTCAGACTTATAAGTGTGGATCTCCAAGATCAGCCTACACCAACCAAAACTTGGAATTCTCCCCTAGTCCCACTGGGTCGTAGCAGGAAACAGGGCCCAAACAAAAGGTAAGGACAAAAAAACAGAAAACATTCAGCAAAGCAGACCCTAAGTACACAAACTCAAAGGTAACCAAAAATCCCACAGCTCTGACACAAAGCATCCAACACAGCCAAACTCCCAGAAACACATGATAAAAGTCACGTCAACAAACAGCAAACAATAAAACACACATCCGCTTAACAATACACAGCAAAATTCACTCAACCAGCCATTTACCAGTCCAGCAATATGGCTTGAATTAGTGAATTATTTAAAAACCTTTTGCACGCAAAAGGATCAAAACGTACATCTGAAGTTTCAGTCCAGTAGTGAGAGAGAGTCATCAGTACAGCAGTTTTCTGACAAAGTAACAGGCATTTCTCAAAATGAAGACAACTAAACCCGCACTGCACAGACACAATACTGGTCTGAACCGAGTGTACTCCTGTCACTCATGACCTCAGAGTGACAGGAAATTTCCATCACAGTGATCAGTTCTCATAACTGAATGTATTTCAATATCCACTGAAAGTCCAGTCTTTATTGTTACAACTCTGTTTTTATCATTTTGTGATCCATTTGTATCTTTTTCTCTTTTTTTATGTGTATAAAGTCTAATGTACACTACTGGAAAAATTGTATGCACTTACCCACTTTTTTTTGTTTGTTTTATCATATTAACAACATTCTTATTTATTTTTTAGTGTCTCAATGATACTGACAGAAAATCCATGAATCAGGCTCTCTTAAAGCCGCACAAAAAAACACTGCCTAAAAGTAAGTATATATTCTTTATTACTGAAATTAGACCTGATTTATTAACATGACAAGGTATTTTGTGTTGCTTTAAACCTAAATAGAAATTAATCCTAACAATGTAAACGTTTCCACGTGACAGTCTAATCAACAATTAAAAATAATCATTATAACACAAATCCAATACTCCAAACAATTAACAGTCCTTATTTCAGATATTATTGAATTGCATTTTTATTTTGATATGAGAGCAATAAATATGGGTGGCCATTTGAATTTGAACTTTGATATTCAGGATCAGAGTTTCTGCTTCACAGAAACAAAAGGGTTTAAAAAATCAAAAACAGAGGGATTCTTTTCTCATCATTTTAGAAAGTGCCATAATTATAAAAGCTGCTTTGTAAAGGAATGACTATGTTTAAAGTATTCATAAAATGGACATTAAACAAGAACAAGATTAATTGAATGCTGCAATTTTCTTCTTTTCTTTCTACTAAATAAACAGACAATAAAGTGTCTGTATAAATATTATAATCTCCAAGAAAGGAACCGCCCCCCATAAAACTAAACTAAACAAAAAAGTGTCTTTGCAGTTCAGAACGATGCGTCAAGACTGAGCTTAATTCTTCCATTAAAATAAAAAAAAAAAAAAAAAAAGATATTTTGTTAAAGTTTTAACTCAATTTCCTTTCATATTAAAACAATATTTTATCCAGTGCGTTGCCTTAAAAAGGGAAACTTTCACATGGCAGATGATTTGTAGTCCATGATTGATGAAACTACATTTGGCACAACAGGCACCTCCTGGTCTGGTTCAAGCTCCTGTGTGGACAGGCAATAACTCACACATGACTCGCTTGCATAAACAAGTGCTGCACTTCGGAGGTCAGTCAAAAGAAACGCAAACTCCAGATAACAGGAAGGGGTGACAGAGAATAGGAACACAAATCTACATGTCACCTTCGATACGACATATTTTTGTTATTTATCGCTGAAAACTCCTTAAAAAAACGGTACTAAAAAGACTGGCAAGAGAAAGAAAACTTGTCTGGGTAAAAAGGAAACATTGATTTTAAAACTAAGACTTTTGAATTTTCTTGTTTATGAATCATGCATACTAATAACATGCTATTACCATGCTAAGTTGAGGAGCAACACATAAAAAAAAAAAAAAAAAAAAAAAGGGTAGATGGCTCTAAATATATCCAGATAGAAGAAGCAATTTAAAATCTGTTCCCTCTCAGTTTATAGAGTGTTGGAACCGTCAACCTCATTTAAAGGCCAGGACAGCTGATTTTAAAGCCACCTGCAGAGTGTGGGGAGGACTACTTACCAACGTCAGGTTCCATTTACTGCACAGGTAGAGTTGCTCGATGTCAGCTGACAGCTGACCTCGATAGTCAAATGAAGGGTGCAGTGAGAATGGCTGTTTGTCGGCTGCTAGTGCAGATTGGTACAAGCGCGTGAGCACACATTATTAGACAAATATACACGATGACAATAGCAGTCACGGGGCTGCGCAGTACAAATATTTGTGAGTGTGAACAAAGCACATGCTGCTAAATGCCAGAATGTTCAAAAGTTAAAATACTTTTCCTTTCCACTTGTTTTATCTCTATGTGCAGATAGATGACAGAGCAATTATTGAAGAAATAAAAACAAAACAAGCATTCACATTTTGGTTTTTATGACCTCGCAGGACATCTGTGGTTAAACTGAAGTTATCGGTTACTTTAAGCACAGAACTTCCTTCTAGTTTGCCTTAACTTAACAGTGAAATCGTATAAACACGTCTGGATTTTGCAATTCTGGTTTGGTGGACTTGTTTTCCGGAGCCTGAAGGAACACATAAGCCCATAACATCACACATGCCAAAATGTCATGTACACAAAGCGTACATACTTTATTGTTGCAGTGACCGACGCACGTAAATGCGGAAAACCAGTTTATTTCTTATATTAAAAAATGGGCTTGAGCAGAAGTACTTGTGTAAACAAACTCTCAGAAAAGTTATATTTCTTGCAGTTCCTCAGCTGACAGCTCCCCATGGTTATTTCTTTAGTATCATTTCTTGCTGCAGTAATAAGAGTAAATTCCCAGCATTTGTCTTTAGGACTCTATTGATGTGAATCTACAGCAACATACCTCAGTCTGCAACCAGATACTGTCAAAGTACAATAATAGTATTACAGCCCTGCAACATTCATTCTTCAACAAGTGTATAGCTGCGATCAAAGTAAGGAGAGTTTAAAAATGACTACGATTTAATCTATAATTGTATATGAAGGGTGCTGGGAGGACCAGTGCCAAGGGTCCAATGACCTCTCTCCACTCTGGTAATAGGTGATTCTTTAAAACAAGGTCACAATGTTTTCCATTGTTGTTATTGTTTGAGAAACTATTAGCACTGAGAAACTTGTTATCAGATTATTAATGTGATCTCTAGTTATTGGAAAGGTGTCAGCAATAATAAAAAAAACATCAGAATAAGGGGTTGGATATTTAGAAGTCTGTCCCTTCATTTCCAATGCACAGTTTATCAAGCCGTGGAGCTGTGCACCCCACAGGCATGAGAAAGCATGATGAATGTCTAGAATAGATGTAAACAGTTCCCCTAGTCTTTCCAGTGGTAATTATAACAACATAATAAATCCCCCAAGACTTGTTGAAATTATTGGCTGCGACACACAGTGTCACCAGTAATCTAACATAAATCACTGATACTCTCTGTGTGACAAAGTGAATAAATCTCCTCAAAGCTGAGGTACATCAAGAAACTTATTACTGACAAAGTTGGAGAAAAGAGAAATGAACGAAACAAACTTATTCAGTATGATCCACGAGAGTGGTAGAGATGTTGTGATGGAAGAATATTTGGAGAAATACATCTTTAGTTATAGAGCAGTTATCTAATTTTAGAAATAAAGTGCTATGTTATATCTATTTATTTGTATGTATTAAATGTAATGATCAATATCAAAATCAAGACAAAGAATAGCTTCATTGTCCACAGGGGAACAATTTGTTTTACAGCATCAGCAGAATGATCGCAATCACCGCAAGAACAAAACAACAGAACATCGCCAAAAGACAATAATACATTTAGAAATGAGCAGATCGAGTGCTCTGGGTTACTGAGATAACTTCCATTTATCTCAGTGACCACGCTAAATACTACACTAGTACACAGCCAAAGCCAACCTTTAACATGTGTTTGTGTCAGAAGAAGAATAAGCAATTTATTGTGGTCCTAACTAAATATGACACTGCAACATGCAATATGTTTGCTTGCCATTTTTTGCTGTACCAAAGTTTAATTGTAAAGTAAATATCGCTGTCGCTGTTGCTGGGTTTTAAATATGGCGGGTGTGAAGAAGTTGTACGACGTTACTCTCTGCCCTGTCAGAGGTGACCTGCAGCCTTGTGATGTTGCATTTTCAGCCCAAGCCAGTTTGGTTAGAACCCGGCCAAGTAGCCGCGAAAAAACGAGGTACTAACTGGTACCATTACCTGGCAGAAAACCCTTAAAACACAGTAGAGTTGAGCCAAGTGGGTACTAGTGGAAAAGCCCCAAAAGCTATCAAGAAACACAATTCGTGGATACTAACAGTGAGTGAGAATTAGGGGACTCCACAGAAGCTCACTTCAGTTCAATTTAATTATAGTTTTATAATCCCTATAAGGAATTTAAGTAAATGCGTGATGAAGATGATGTATGTTGGACTCGTTCTCGTGAGGGTTGGACTCTGCCAGGGTTGACCCTTTGACACAGATTCTGTTCATTACTTTTAAGTACAGAATTTTTAGGGGTGGATGGGGTCCAGTTTGGTGAGCCCAGAATTTGGTGCTTTGTTTTTGCAGATGATGGGACACTGTTTATGTTTACATCTTGTCCAGTCTTGTTTATGAGTGAGGGAAGAATGGAGGGAGAGATCGATAGTTGGATTGGTGCAGGATCCAGAGTGAATGGGACTCTGCATCGGTCTGTTGTGGTGAAGGAGGAGTTGACCCGAAGGCAAAGATCTCGATTTTCTATTCGGTCTACATTCCTATCCTCGCCTATGGACACAAACTGTGGGTGATGCCCGAATAAATATCCCTCTGGGAGGAGCCCCCGGGGAAGACCCAGGACACGCTAAAGGTACAATGTCTCTCAGCTGGCCTGGAAACGCTTTGGGATCCCCCCTAGATGAGCTGGATGAAGTGACCAGGGAGAAGGATGTCTGGGGTTCCCTGCTTAGGATACCGCCCTCGCTGGCTGGCGGGCTTGATTGATGGATGGATGGATGGATGATGATAATAATGATGATAGTATTATTAATCAAACAATCAAATAAATTCATTCAAACAAACCCTTTAGAAACATTCATAGTGTGACACAAAACATAAGGAAGAATGCAAAAAGAAAAGAGAAAGTAAAAAATGCAACACAATGCATCTGGTTAAATCAGAGAGTGAGTCCTTCTGCTGCTCGATGAGTCCAATACTACTGAATGCATTTGCTAACAGTCTCCCAGGTGTTTTACGTTGTAATACACCTTTTTTATCAGCTCTTTTGCAGTAATTCGAAGGCAGAAGATTGTTTACTGTTAAAAACATGGACACACACACAAACAAAGTTCCATGCAGTTATGCAACCCTTAGATATTCATTGATTTTAAACCTGTACAGTAAGACTAATCCACACACTCATCAAGTTTGGTGCATCCAGGCTGAGTATTGAGGCTGAGATCCATGTTCATATGCCCTAAAGGGGCACCTTCACTCATCACCCACAGTTTGTGTTCATAGGTGAGGATAGAAATGTAGACCGAATAGAAAATCGAGATCTTAGCCTTTCGGTTCAACTCCTCCTTCACCACAACAGACCGATGCAGAGTCCCATTCAGAAGAACGGATACCTTCTTTTTTTTTTTTTTTTATCTTGTTCCGGATCACTTACTGGTTTGACAAGTGCATCAGTCAGGTAAAATGTATTTTTATAAAACCCCAATAGAAGAAATACTAGTGTTATTCAATGAGGAAACTAAATATTGAAAAATAAGAATGTGTAAAACATATCTAAATAGATACAACCATAAAAAAGAGAAATGTACAAGTAATTGCTAAAAGTATATATATATATATATATATATATATATATATATATACACACACACATACATACATATACACACACACACACACACACACACACATTTATTAACTTTCAAAACACAACAAAAACCTAAATGAAGAGACATGGAAATTCAGTTAAAGTCAAATTAGGAGCCATAAAAAACTTGAGTTTATGTTTAAAAATGTCCACATTCTCAGCTGTCTTAAGGTATTCAGGTCAGTTTTTCCACAGATGTGAGCTGCAGTAGTTAAAGGTCTAAATATATGTTTTAGTTCTCCCTTTGGGGATAATTTTATAACCTATCACCAGAAGACCCAAAGGTTCATAGAGGTTAATTTAATGAAAACAACTCTAATAAATAAGACAGGGACCAGAGGGTTTTATGTACTAATAAAAGGAATCTGTGAATGAACAAGTAGCCAGTTCATGGTCTTGTAATTCTGTGCAATAAATATGGGCTTTTCTTCTTCAAAAAAGAAGAAGAAAAAAAAAAAAAAGGTTTTCTTTGATAGACTAGAAAGAATAATATTGAAATACTCTTGTTGGAGGTTATAGAATTATGGCCTAATGTCTCTATGCTGGCTTGAGAACATTTTTTAGGTGATAAAAACCATTTCTAACATATTTTACGCAAGCCTGGAAACTAAGTCAAACATTAAGTGTTTTTTTTTTTGTTTTTTTTTTTTTTTATTGCTTGATTTTTGTACCAAAGTAGTTTTGTAGTTTTAGGTTCAGATTTTCTGCTGATCTTCAGAAGTGCTTATCAAGAATTTATCTTTGCCCTTATTGAGCGGGAGAAAACTTTTGCTTTATATAGCTTTGCATCTAAAGTAGATCCATCAAATTTGTTGAATGGACTCAGGCTAAAAGGAAATGGCAAAATAAAGATTTGTGTGAAGAGGAGGCATGCACAAATAAAAAAAAATAAAAAAATGCTCGACCCAAAACTGCCTATTACTGACCCTTGAGGAACACAACAATAAATATATATATATATACCTTTTTAGATGCATATTGAGTCAAACTCTCAAGGAACTTTCTGTCCCTAAATATGACTGAAACTACTGTGACAGAATACCAGAGAAGCCAAACAGGCTGTGGAGTCGGTCTAGAAGAATAGAGTGGTCTTGAGTGTAAAATCCAGCACTTAAGTCAAGCAGGACTGACATATATATCATATATCTATTAGCCTTAAAATGATGTACAATCTTAACAAGTGCTGTCTCTGTACTGTTGTTGCTCTGAAGCCCAGATTGGAATTTTTCAGAGATGCCGCGAGTGTTTATGAAATAATTTAGCTCATTTAAAAACAAGGTTTTCTAAAACATTTACTTAAAAAGGAAACTCAAGATCAATTCATAGTTAAGTAAGGACATCTAAATTGTTTCTATTAAGAAGGGGCTTAACCATTGTGGTCTTAAGAGCAGTAAGAAATTGGTATCTGTGGAGAGTAATTCACATCTGTAAGTAAATCAAAAGTAAATCTATCCACATCCTATACACAATTTACACTAAACAGAGTCACATGGATCTGCTGGAGCCTATCCCAGCTCATTACAGGTGAAAGCCAGAGGTACACTCTGGACAGGGTGCCAATCCATCACAGGGCCACATACACAGACAAACAACCATAAACACTCACACACACACACACACATGCACATCACATCTAGCAATTTAGACTAATTAATCAAACTAACATACATGTTTTTAAAATGTGGCAGGAAGCCGGAGTACCCGGAAAAATCCCACGCAAACACAAGGAGAACATGCAAACGCCATAAAATAAAACCGTTAAAAGAATTAAAAAAAAAAAAAAAAAAAAAAAAGAGCTGGATCTCCAACAGACATGGCTGAGTTCAAGAGAATTTCTCAACTCTTCTCACTTATTGGAAAAGGTTTATGTCAGGCATGCTCGAACTAATTCAGGCTATTTGTGTTTAATCACAGCCCAAATCTGACAACAGGTGAGCATTAGAGTGTAGAGCCACTGACAGCTTAAAAACATTGCCCCTTGGCTTAGCTCCATTTTCACCGCAATTGTTTGATGCACTGCCTGCATTAATACTAATCCATTTGTCACACTCACACGTTTCAATTTCTAACCCAACTCATGAACAAGACCCTGGGATGCATCACCCGGGGCGACAACTCACCTCTAACCTGAAAGAAGCAGTCCCTTTTGTAGCAAAGAACTGTTTCTTCTGTAGAGATAATGACTGCAATCCCTTAATGAAACACACTTAAATGCTGCTCTGACAGCAGAAAATCCAAACGTCATCACTGACCATCCACAGAATACATAAGGCAGATGCACAAAGCAATATCAAATGATTTTACTTTCATAGCCGACAGTAAAGAAAGCACTCAGACAGTATAAAATCAATTTGTAAAACACATTTGCAAGCTGCATAGACTAATGCCTGGTGTACACTGCGTTATATTGAGCTGTCACAGACGAAAGATGACCGTTGTGATGTGCACGTCTGGCATATTTGTCTGCCACTTTTAAGAACAGTGATAAAAAATGTTAAACACACACACACACACACACACACACACACACACACACACACACACACACACACACACACACCCTGACCTTACAGCAGCTATTAGCATTTCTCCATTCACATCCACATAAATGCCTCATTTATACTTCAGTATTACATTATTGTGTAATTATGATGGTCTTTGAATTTATTTATTTTTTGGCACTATCCTTATCAACTGAATGCTTATACAGTAGATTTGCTTTTTTAGTTAATTGTTATTTTTTCCTGTTCTTTTCATTGTTTGGCAAACACCACCACCTGATCCCCGCTCCCAGTTAACGTACCTGCATCCACTCTCCGATAGCTCTTTAGAAACCTTTACTACCAGCCGCTGCCACACTTGGTGTATGTGTATGTCTGTTTGGATATTTGCACGTCTATCCATCCTGTCCTGCAGCTTGTAAAATGAAACATGTTCAACATAATCAAACTTCTTTGTCTGAGATGGTTCGAGATATTTTAGTGGTGGTTATAAAATTCAGGCTCCTCTTCAAGCTTTGTGCTAAAACAAATTAAAAACATCACATGAAGATATCAAGAAAAGTTAGTATGTAGAATTGCATAGCTATCTCTCCGTTTTGTCTCCTTTTGGATATCCTCCTTTCTTTAGTCCAACTATTCCCAGCGCTCTCTCATCTCTTTTTATTTATCTTTCTGTCCTTTGTAACCTGGTGGGATTTGCCCCTCTTGGATAGGCTTAAAAGCAGATGGTGCTCAAAGGCTTTAAGGTCCTGAAAGGCACTGCTTCTGATTTGTGCTTATCTGGCTGTGAGTTGCCTTGCTTGCTGCTGAAAACATCCAGGCCAGTGGTTCGTGTCTGTTTATGCATAGCACAACTGACCTTTGGGAATCCAACCTCCTTGTCTGCTGCATATGGGACAAGCTGCCTGCCTGAAGTGTGCTCGATGATGCAAGGCGTTGGCTGTAAACACACATTATGAAATACGAGCAAACTGATATCAGTATTGTGTAGCATATTGTGTCAACAAAATCGTGTGTGTCCTTATTGGGTACACGCTGGACATGGAGATGGTGGGAAAATCACAACAGAGAAAGAGGAAAAACTGCAGATACACACACACACACACACACACACACACACACACACACACACACACACACACACACACACACACACACACACACACACACACAGTCACAGCAGTGGAAATAAGGAAATCCACTGAAAGGGGTATTTAATATCATGCTCTGCAACTCTGAACAGTATTTCTGTTATCTGGCTCGTCATGCTTTCAGAGGTGGGTGTTAATGCTGGATGTGGTCCTGAGGAGGTGTTGCAAAACAAGGAGAGTATCAATGAAAAGAGTAAAATAAATACAAAAAAACAACAACAAATAAACTGAGCATAACTTTACTTTAAATTTATTTACCTCTAATGTCTTCATATGTTGCATTTTAAAATGTGCCCATTGTTTGGCTTACACTGCAGGCAGAAATCAAAGCTATAACACCTGGGAAGGGAATGCTGGGACAGTCGGTGGAAATTAATGGCTAGAAAAAACTACATTTTCTTGAAAAAAAGATGTTAAACAAGACAAATTTTGATTGCCAAAGTGTAGTAAATGCAGCATGATTACTGAATGCATGTTTTCAGAACAAAGCCCCCCCCTAAAAAAATACAATGTTTGTTTTTTTTTTGGTAATATATCCCTTTTTATGCCGTTCACTCAGTGGTGCAAAAAAAAAACAAAAAGCAAAAAAACAACCAAATTATTATAACTTATATACAATTTGCTGTCAAGTCTTAACTGATCACTTTATGTAACTACGGGTCATTAGGTACTTTTTGACAGCAGAGGGAATTTAAATTGTACAATATTCAATATATACCTAAAGGATTTGTATGAATTTACAATTTACATTTGTATTAATTTAACATTTGTAAAAGGCTGTTAACCTCTAAAGCTATATTATGGATAGGGATTTACAAACCGCTAAAGCAATCAAACACCAAAACTACAATTTTTTATTTACATTTAAATAAAAATATCTCTAACGTGCTTTGATCAAAATATCAGAGATATTGTGCAACTGCATTTTTTCCAACCAGCGCCTTTACATCTGTGTTCATAGCAGTTGGTATCAGGGGGTGGAGTCAGCCACTCTTCTCTACGCTCTCTGCGCTTGTACTCTTTTAGGATTGGTGTTTCTTAAAGCTTTACACTATTTACTCGAGTACCCTACAAACCTGAACAATTCACTGAATGACTTATTTTCAGATGTAGAAGGCCCCACGCGACAGGATAATGTTGTATCAGAGTTTTATGATTTGGTAGTCACATCAGACACACAAATAAATGCTCAGAAACAGACATGAAAAGCAATTTCCTCATGATATACAAACTGCTGTAAACCTGTGCCAGAAGACTAGTTTTAAAGGCTGATGAGATATATTGATTTTTTAGAAGCTTGGTAAAACTGTTTATTCTTTGTCCCAATGCCCACATTTATTTTTCCCCCCACAGTGTTTTAAATAAATCCAGGGTGAGCCAGTAGGCTACACTGTTCTCTAGAAACATAACATTCAGCAAGTTTTCAGTGGAGGAAGTGACTAAAATATTCAAGGGACAAAGTGGGAATGACAGACGAGGACACAACACAAGGAAGGAATCTCAGTTTCCTATTGCTCACTAATCATCTGTTAACATGATTCGTTTCAATTTAAGAAAAGCAACACCTTGTCTGGGACAACGGCAGCCAGACGACTCCAAAAATACCACGCTTGTATCTCTGAGAGGAGCTATCTTGTCCACACTGTGCAGCGCTTACCTAGATTCAATATTGTCCTAGTTTCCTGAGGTGTACAATGGCTCTATCATACCCATACTCATGAATCAAAGACGATGAGAGTAACCCGTCTCCACTGACTGCAGGTGGAAAAGTAGCTGATTTCTAAAAGCCCTTCAGAAACTTACAGGTGGAGCACAGTTCATCAAAAATGAGTTTGTGTTTTGTTAGACACGATGTGGAGACCCGCTTACGTAGGTATGTGTTCTGGTCTGGTCTGGTTCTGGTATGTGGTCACATTGAGGGAACAAAACCTTTTACAACGCTTGTGTACGTGTGGAAGCATGTGCGTAAAAGGGTGCATAAATCCAAATTCTGACTGAATAATACTATTCTGAATATGGTGGTTTTGTGTGTTTTCTCCTACTTTGTTTCTCCTACTGCTTTGGAGGGCAGGCTTTTTGGTGCGTGTGCGAGTGAAACAAGGATCTAACGCTACACATCTGTTTTGCGATACACTTGGTACCACTTCAGTGTCACTTTCCAGCGTAGAGAAATGTCCTCTGAAGCTGCATATTGACAATCTGTAGCGGCACCTGATGTAACGGCAGTGCCAGCAGTACACGGCAACAGGAAGACAATGTTCCACAGCGCTTGATTATCAATATCTAATGCCAACTGTGGAAAGACTCTTGATTGAGATCAACCTTGAAGCTGCCGCTTACGTTTCGCCGTTCAGTTTTTCTCTCCCTCATTCTCCCTTCTTTGATTCTGCAACTGCAGGTTATGGTTAAGGTTATGAAAACAACAAGGTTGTGCACTAAAATATGCAATAAAATCCAAAAATATATAAATAAACAAGTCACCAAGATTCTCTGTGTTGCTATGGCAATACTTCCCACACAGTTACTGCCTTGGAAGATCTCACTCATCCAAAAAAAAAAAAAAAAAAAAAAGGTTCAGAAGTATCATTTTTGTTAAAAAATTACACATTAGGCTTCTGACCAGGATGAGTTGGTGAATTGGACGTGTAAAGTTTCTTACTTGTAGAATATACCACCTTGTTGTCTTGTCATGCACACACACACACACACACACACACACACACACACACACACACACACACACACACACACTATCACTTATCTCTTTACTTTCTTAATATCTCTCTCTCTTGTGCTCTCTGTCACCTACACACACTTCAGCTCCCATCAGCTCCCTCGTACCCCTGTATGATGGGACACATTTTTGCCATTCCCTCTCCATTAGCAACTGAAGGTCATCCTAATGGAGCTGCTGGCGGAACTATGGAAATGTGATTTAAGACAAAAGACAATTAGATGCCGACTGGACAACCCATTCCCACCTCTGACACATGCACGCACAGCTCATTTTAAAGCAATCAGTCTACTCTTTTCACATGTTCCTGCCTTGATCGCCACCATTCTCCCACTCTCATCGCGTTCCATCTGCCATAAGCCATTCTCTCTCACAGTCACTCCATCTGTCTTTTTCTCAGTCTCATTGACCGCTTCACTCATTAGCTTCTTACTCACAGTTGCCCACAAGTAGAGCTTGCCAGCCCTTGGTAAATAAATTTGCTCATTTGCTTTTGGAGTGGCATGATGCGTATTTTCAATTGGCAAATTTTCAGTTGCATGTCAAAATTAAATATTTTTGTTAAATAAATGCATATAGTGGTTATTAATGAATATAGGAAATTATTATTTCTGTTAAATCTTATGTAAATGTTGCATGTCGTTTGGGCATGAAGTTTCGTTTTTATACTTTTCACTATTTAATCAAGGTCACAATCCTTTTCTCACATTAAGCAAATTAAGCCAGTGGGAAAACAACTATAAAATGCTGAACACATTTTTATTTCCATTTAAATATGCATAGATTGAACCCACCAGATGTTGGCAACTGTGATATACCTGCTGACTGCTCATTTTGAATTAAATTGTCCTCTCCTCCTGCTACATGCTTTATATTCTCCTCAAAAATCTATAATAATAACGTAAATAATAAATGCAAAATGCTACATGCAGGTAGAAGTTCAAATAAACTATTTCAATATAGTTTTTTTTAGTTCAAGGTTGTATAGATGACTGCCGTTAACGGCACAGACAGTATAACATTGTACCAAGTAACAAGAAAAAGAGGCAGAAAATCCTAAAGAAATTAAGAAATCAGTCAGCAGAGCAAAAAGTTCACAAGTGGTGAGTAACAAGTGAAATTCAAGGACAGGCAATAAGGAGTGCAACAAATGGCTGGAAACCTTGAAGTAAGATCAAATATAATCTGACAAAGGAATTTCTAGAATAGCGTTGCTCATGGTGGCAGATTGCTGCAGTAGCTCTTGATCTTTAGCCAGGATTAAGGCAAATACTTTTTCCATCATGGCAGAAGAATTGGTGGTGGAGGAGTAAAACCACATCGGTGCTCACCTGGACCAAAGACTGGACTTTATTTCTTAAGGAAGCTTAAGGGCATCATCAGAGCCAGTGACTTAAAAGAAACTGATCAAATTGAAAAAAAAGGCTGGCTCTGTTCTGGAGCCTCTGGACCCATTTCTACTTGGCACACAAACCCGTAGGAGGGTACATACAGGGGCAGAAAGTAAAACGACTTAAAAAAAATAATAGATAAAAGTAAAAAAAAACATCCCAAAACATGATACATGAAGTGAAATCCATGAGGACATGTTTTGCAGATATTGTAATATGGGTTAAACCATTCATCCTGCTGGTGTGATACCTGTTGAGTGTGAGGCAATCACAAAAAGTGAGACAGTCTATTAGAAATATACGTTTGGCAAATAAATTAGAAATGTTTTGCCAAAACAAGAGACAAAAGTTAGGGGTGAACTCTGCCTCAGACACAATTAGCCCACAAATTGCAGTTTTTCATCTAAAAAAAAAAAAAAAAAAAAAAAAAAAAGCTAAATGAGCAGCATAATATTGAAATTTTTATGATTAATCAATAAGCTGCAAGCAGAAATAGACAATATGCTACGAGATCTCCCCGTTTGGTATAGAGCATGAAGATGTTTCCTTCTTTAGGTGGCATAAAGATAAAACACTTTTTCTTATCACATTAGTTTAGAATGTTCATATAAATGACAGAAACAAAACTCTAAAACACGATTGTATACAACAGCTATTGTTATATACAAACTGTGAGAGAATATGTTCTGATCCAAGAAAACTTCCGACTTGGAGACACCTCTACCAGCGTTCCGACACGCATGCTGAACTGATCCTTTTTTGAAACTTTACAGATAAAACTCTAATAATGAAATGTGTGCAATAGAAAGGGAGGGGAAAAGATGCTGAGATATGTACATAGATTATAGCTTCTCCTCCATCAACCCTGAAGGATAAATCTTCTTAGAGCATGACTCATCTCTGGAAGGCAAAGTAACGCAATCTAGTATTTCTGGCAACTCTTAACACCCAGACACAACCGCCTTAATGTGGAAGGCTGTCATGTTGAGTCAAGGGAGGCAGGGGAGAACAGTGCACTTAGCATTTGTTTGCTTTTGTTCATCTGTGTGTGTGTGTGTGTGTGTGTGTGTATAAGCACTTGTGCTTGTTCACATACTTGCACTTAACAAAATCTTGACTGATGAATGGTTAAGTAGAGTTTCGTTCCATCTCATTTAAAAAAAAGGCGTTTCTCCCTTTTTCTGAATTATGTCTAATCTTATGAAAGTTGTTGGGAGAAAAATAATCACAGGCTTCAGAAAGGACACAGTGTAGAGGAAGTTACCACAGTAATACAGTTTAAATTACTTCTAGATAGCATTTACATAGCTAATTGGATGTGCAATAATGAATTTGCAAATTATTTCAAACTCAAAGTAGAATCAAATACTTATGCTTTGCACTTATGGTCTGTTTCCTGTGTTGATTATCTAGGTATGGATATCTTATATTCAACATGTGAGTGCTATAAAACCTGGCTTCTACCCAATGAATGCTGGATTTCCAACATAAGAGATAAAGTTAATTTTGAATTCCTTTTTTTAAAGTTCATCTTATGAACTGTGATGTGAGAAAACAAAACTGTTTTTTATTCACCCAAAATATCACCTCTTTGACACCTTCAACTTAGCTCACCACATATTTATTTAAAAAAAAAAAAAAAAAAACATGCATAAAATTATGAAAATTTAAAAACAAGGCGCAGCAGCACATTGTAACGTTCTGATCTTTACAGTTTTGTAAGATCACCAACATCCTTCAAAATCATTTATGCATTAGCACTGAAATCTAAAATAACGACCTCCATTCCCTAATTTTTATTGAAATAAAATCCATAAAATCCTCTCAAACTTCTAAAAACTAATAAAAACAGTGACAGGCTTTTAATTTTCTACAGGAATCTATTGCAATAAACAATACAAATCTATTCTTTTAGTGCTCATTCTGTTGTCACAATTTGTAATTTATCCTCTCATATATTTTGCAGCTTTTCTTTTTTTTAATGTATATTCTTCCTCTTGTACAGTGACATTTTCCTTCTTCTATGCACCAGAGTGGAGATTTTAGGTAATAACTAATAGTATTTGCACAGTTTAATAATAGACCTCTGTTTTCATCATAAAATGGGCATGTGTGTGCAAATGACAGATCTTCTGCTGCATTACAACAAGTAGAACAGCTTGTTTCTCTACACAATGTGAAGATTAGATTGACAGGATAGAAAGATTGGCATCATTCCCTGTGCTCCATTTGAATGGAGATAATTTGTTGTTACAATTGTATAAATTGTAGTCTGCCTAAAAAAAGATTGCAAGTTTATTATGTTCTAACCATCCCAGTATGGGTTTGCTTTAGGTACACTGACATCTGCCCTCAGTCCAAAAACTTTTATGCTTGTTTGACTGGTGATATGAAATTGTCTGTAGATGTGAGACAGAGTGTGTACAGTTATTTGTCTCATTTGCGTCAGTGTGGTTCTTTAAAGTAATGTCCACAGTAAACCTCGCCGTCCACCTTGTGATAATTGGAGTAGGCTGCAGAAATGTTAGTTTTCACTGACAAAATTTAGAATGACAATTATTTCATTCCAGATTTGCAGTCCTAAATATGGGGCTGTCAATAAGTTTTTATGCACCAAAATTACCCGACCTGATCTTAAAAAACTTTAGGACGATTAAAATGGGAACAAATTAATAATTTAGGAAGTCCCTGGGGTGAGGGGTTGTTTGCTGGGTCCATTTTTGGCAAAAATTGTACTGTCAGGGGCGCAAGGTGCAGCACAACATCAGGTAGTGTTTAGAAAAGTCTTTGACTGAATTATCAACTGGAAGGTTCATCAAGTGGAAGCAGGTAAGAGTCCTTAGAAAGCTTGAGGAACCAACAGAAAACCGTGCTGCCTGGCAGGCTGGTGAGTGCTCGGGAACAGCCACACTATTCTGGTGAGTGTTCGATGAAAGCGACAACTTCTTGGAGGAGCTAGAAGGAATCGTGGTCGATGGAGAAGCAGTATCAGAGCCTGGCGGACAATCAGCAGGGCAAAAAGTCCATCGGGAGCAGGCAGAAGGATGGCCGTGGATGGGCAGAAGGTCAGGGCCGAGACAGGAGTTTGTAACCAGTGCAATCCGCAGCCAAGGTGTCAATCCACAAATGAGTGCTGGAAAGTAATGCATGCTGCAAAGACAACCTGGCACTAAGGGAGGACACAGTGCAGCTTAAATGCTGGCTGGCTGATGAGCAGTGAGGAGCTGCAGCTGGGACCAAACAGGTGTGGGACATGAAGCAGATGAGATGGTGTGGCAGGGAGGTGAGTGAACTCACTCGCCACAGCATAAGACAACATGGCAGAGTGTGACATATTCAGACTAAAACGCTGCTGCTGCAGTGAAGGGAAGAGAGTTGACGTTGGGGAAAACTGCAGAGCGAGAGAATGTGTAGACAAAGTGAACTATTTAAAGACCGTTTCATGTGAATGACAAATAAATGTAGTATATTGATCTCAATATTCACTGTCATGTAGGCGCAAAACTGGTGGCGAAAAATAAAATAAAACTTCAAACAGTTGAACATAAAGTTGTGTAATACATATTTCAGAGAGGTACCTCAAACCTATTAGGCGGTTGTATAAATATAATAAAAAATATCAAAAGGTAAAATCATGTAAGCTGGGAAATATGAGTGCATCCAGTTACACTGAAAAATGCTGAAAAAGGGAAATTTCTTTACTCGCAAGTCTGAGCAGGAAACGAATTATTTTGAACACTTAATGTTATCAACTTTTAAATTATGTCAATGAAGCTAATTGATTACTTTGGGGATTCTTAAAAAAAAAAAAAGAATATAACTGGAATGTTTAAATGTCAGAGCTGAAAGGAAAAAAAAATGCTTATGAATTGATCACTTTTTTCATAGTTCTGCATCATTCACTTTCCAGGGAAATAGAATAGATTATGTTCAGTATCCACATCATTATTAAAAGAAAATACATTTTGCATTTAAATAATGGCTTATATAATTTATAACAATTTATTTTATGTAAAGTATGAGGGCACATGATATTACTGATGCATAGAAGGACGATTGTGAATGAAAAATAAAAAACAAAAACATAAAAAGCCAACACTCTTTAAAAACCATCAGGGTGTCATGGGTACAAGTCTAATTTGACCGCATTAATATCTACTCGGATCACGAATATACTTTTCTGCCAAAAATGCGACATATTGTTCAGAAGTATCAAAAATCCGTGTTTATAAGATCAATTGTTTGATTAAATAATGGTCATTTCAGCTTTGTGAGGCGGAGGAGACAGAAAGTAAAAGCAAGTCATAAGGTAAAGTAAACCTGCTCTTGACCAGGTTCACTTCACAAAATCAGTTGCCGTGGTAACAGACTGAGTATGAGTTTTCTGAAACCAGCTCAACTGAACCCTCTTGCTCAGGGTTAAGTAACTTAGATTTTTCCGTTTCACAAAGCTGTTTCCGTGAGTTCAAGTTCAACATACTTAGAGTTTCAACATAACCCGCTCTTTTTAAACGGACCCCTGCTCTACATGGTCCTCAAAACTCCAAGCAGCTTGCCATGTTCTCTTTCTTAGACTTTTACTCCCTGAAAAGTTATCAGGATTCAAAGACTAAATGAGATCTTTGATGTTGCATTGTATAACAGTTTTCTCTTGTTAATTTGGCTCAAATATTGCTCAAAAGAAGAAGCTAAGCATGAGAGCTTTTGTGTCATTGGTACAATCATGGAGACTGTTTTTTTCTTTTTAGATTAAAATATAAGATTAATGATTATGCGCTGCTGTTCATGTGGCGAAATAAACCACAGCTGTGCTGCATGTCTACCCATTGTATCTGGTACAGTTCAGACTTGTACAGAGTTAAAAGAAACATAAATCTTATTAGTCTGACCTTGTCAGAGTGACAGAACAAAATGCAACTTAAAAAAAAAACAAAAAAAACACCAAAGACCTGAATGCTCCAGACCAGCAAACTGCCAAAACCTTGGGGTTTATACAGGTGGTTGTATTGACTTACGCTTAATGAATCAAGACTTTAATTCATCAAGACTTTAGTAAATCAAGAGCTGCATGACTGCTACTCATTTCCTTAATTCCTGTTGAAACCATTAGTTTGTACTGCTTGTGCATTTTTGCTCAGTTTTTATTAGATTTTATTTCCTCTGAGGTTGTATTTACATACTTTTAAGATCTGGTAGGGACCAGATGATTATTGTTTTCATGTCTTTAGACTAAAACTGTATAAACTGACAAAAGATGTCATTTAATTTTCACATGCCTTTGTGTTTGACTCAGTCATCAGTCAGATGGTGAGCTTTGGGAATACACATGTCTGACGCTCCAGATGCTGTGCATGTTAAAGCAGATGTCACGACTGTTGCCTACACTGGCTCACATGTAAACCCTCCTCCTCGCACGCCTACCTATGCATATAAAGGTTATTTTAATCCAACACACTCACAAAAATGCATAATCCTGGGCTTGCACAGCATAATACACTACTCCTACATAGGTCACCGAAATCAGATTCTAGATAAGAAATAGCAGTAAAAACAGTCAGATAGGTTGAGCAAAAAGGAAACCAAGAAAAACAAGAAATGAGCAAGAAAATTAACATTGCAAGATGTTTGGAGTTTTACTGTACATAACCAATAATGTGCACAATGAAAACTAACAAAATGTTTGAAACGACTGCTAACCAGAACAATGATAAAATCATAACTGTCAAATCATCTGCTTTCAAAACACTTTCTGTTTTCATAGGAGAACAATAAAATTGCCTTAAAAATTGTGGTTTGCTTGGTTGTCCTGTTGCTAAATGATTATTTTCTTCAGCTTGGTGAAATTGCTTCCTGATAGGTATTGATTTTTACTATACTAACAGATTCATCCAACATAAAAACACGCCAGTAACTGAGTTTGAAAAAAAGAGACAAAAAAAAAAAAAAAAAACACCCATCCATTGCAAAGTTCCAGCGTAGATCTAGGTCTTTCCCACTTTGTGCCATGTTCCTTTTTAAAACTTTTCCACTCATGTCCATCCTTTGAATTCTTTGTGTCTTTCATTTGCTGGATACTTCTGTGCATCCATATTTCATTTTCAGTGTCGTCTCCCTCCCATGAGTTTTACACTGCCAGCTCTCTTTGCTTTGTTGTCTGGACCTTGTGAGTTCATTATAGTGTGACAGGAATAAAAAAAAAAAAAAAACGAGATGTCCAGAAATAATGGTGTTGGCAAACATAAAACATACTAGAAAGTTAAAAACATTTAGCAAGACCCTCCATAATCATGAAGGTTTCCTCATTTAATAAATTAAATTGAATTCAATTTAATTTAATTTTTATTTATTCATTCACTCATTTTTTTATTGTACCTCTACAAGATGGCAAGGCTTTTTTCGTATGTTTGTACAGTCTCTGCCTATTAATGGTTAGTGTCTAAATTGATGAAACCTTTTCATTTCAGCATTTTAATCTTGCAGCAGATGTTAGTTTTCTTGTACATTGGTTAAATAACATCAAAGAGTTAACTCTCCAGAATAAAATGCTCTTACCATTAAGTTAGTTTGATGACTAATTTGTTCAAAATATATAAAATAAAATAACATTTAAAGAAATATATTACAAAATAAATAAGTGCTTGATTGGTGTCAATTTAATGAAATATAAAAAGGTGTTTTGCCTAAACCTAACAACATGCAAAATTAGCAAATGAAAATAAAGGGCAACTGAAACAAATCAAACTGATCTTGAGCTGCGAGTTCTGTAGAGGATTAGAAAAGCTGTGATTGTAGAACTGATTAGAGAATCGATTTGTTTTCCTGCACCACAGCAAATTAGGAAAACAATGAATGAATGAATCAATAAATAAATAGGTAGGTAGGTGTCATGACTGGTTTTGTCGTAGGACCAAAATCAACGGACTTTCTCCACCTTCTCAACTGCGCCCTCACCATCTCTCCACATGACATTTTTAAGCAAAAAGAAAGAAGGAAAGACGGAGTTCAACAAGTGAAGCATTTCTTCTGCTGACAGCTTTTGGGCTGTCTGTCCAAACACATGTCAGCTGTGAAATAAGAGTAGCTGAAGCAGAACTCTGTCTTTGTGTATGTTCTTATATGTCACACCTTCCTTTGTGTGTGTATGTGGATACAGAACCTCTCATCTGTGTTTTTATGTGTAAGAAAATTCAGCTGGAATATGCTTTAACCACTGTATGACACTACATATGACAAAATTGGGAAAGAACAATGTATAAAAGTGAAATGTATTGGCTCTTCTACAGTGGCAGCCATTCAAGGCTGTATCTGCCTCGCTCAGAAAGACGGCTGAAAAAAAAGAGAAAAGGCCGTTTTAGAAAATGGTTTAATGGGTCTTTTATTTTCTCATTGTTAGAAACACAGCTGTCAAAGTGCTTGCAGTAAGTGCAACAGCACCCCTTGGCCTACTTCACTAGTCTAGATAAAAAAAAAACAAAAAAGTATTTTGTTTAAAGCGGGAAGGATGAAATCAGATTTAAAAAAACAAAAAAAAAACAAAATGAATGAGCAGGACCACTAATTTACACCTGTTTCACAGCCACCTGTCATACAGTGGAATGATTGATTTAGTTCTTAATGGCCGGCAGTGGAACCTTAAAAAAAAAAAAGAGATTAAGATAAAGTGAGAGAGATAAATACTCTGTTGCCTCTTTTGGAGGTTTGTCATCTGAAAAGGCTCTAGGGAACACAAACACACACATGCAGACGCAGAAACACACAACACTGTAAAAAGAAGCAGTGATCTCAAAGTACAAGTTAACATGACGCTACAAATTAAAATGCACTTGTTTAGCAGTTTCAGCAAACAACGTGTCCTGGAGAACATTTAGCACTTACTGCTTTTAACTGTGCACCAGTATAAATCAAACAAGGTAACATGCTGTCACAGGCCTCATCACATTTTTCTTTTCTTATCTGGCAACAAGCTAACGGTTTTCTTTTGATGTAACAGTTTGTAGGATGTACAGGTTTCAATGCCAGCTGCTTGCCAAAAAGCATTCACTATCATATCTATGATTTCAATATTTGATATGTGCAAAGAAATAAAATGCTCGTCTTGTGCACGACTGATTCAATTTTATAAAGCAACACTGAGCTATCAAATAAATGCTTCTTTAGTCTTTAGTCTGAGTTGTCATTAGTCATTAAGTGTTATTTATTTATACATTTATTCATTTGTTTCACTTCAACTGAAAGTGCTCCTTTTTGAATTGCTTGTTGTGTACAAAGTCACAAAAGGAGCAAGTTCGCTTACTCTGCTCATGAGAAGGAGTTTTGCTGGCCGCTTATCTATGTGCAGAGTTTGGAAGTAAAAACAAGAGAGAACAGTACATGATTTTATATATATATATATATATATATATATATATATATATATATATATATATATATATATATATATATATATATATATATATATATATATATATATATACATATTATATATATATATATATATAAAAACACACACAAAAAAAAAACAACAAAAAAACTAAAAACTAGCCCACTACACTCAAGTGATCTTAGTAATGTAGAATTTCCCATCAGACAAAGACTAGCAATCCAATTACTCTGAAAGGTATGAGCCCTCTAATTAATCAAAAGGTGGATGTTTGTTCTTTTTTTTCTTTTTTTTTTAAGATTGATGAATTGTTCTTTCAATTTCACCCTAATTAGATATTTCAAGACATTTATATTTGTTAGTGGTGGTGGAGTAAATTAAGTGAGCTGGTCAGTATCTCCCTATAGGGTACATTAAGCTTACAAGTTACCTTATGCTTGTATGAATTATGTGAGTATAGTAAAAAAAAAAAAAAAAAATCAAAATATGAAACAGAGTGATGCAGGCACACTAAATGAATTCCACATCAGAAATACAAGTATAAATTACTTTGATTTGTGTTTGAAAAGGCATCAATCATAGTAAAAATTTCCATAATGGAAGGAGACGGTAGATCCTAACTGCAAGGCAATGATACACTATGCCACTTAGGGCTTTACAGGGTAATATAATTAAAGCATTTTTGTAACACTCCCATTTATTAGAGGTGTGAAGAGGACACTGCCACACATTTTTATTTGTTGCAAGCAGACCATTTTAATTTCCTCTGTGGTTGAACAAAGTACAAAGGAAAGACGATGTTTTAGTGTTCAAATTAGCAATCCTGTTTTTTTTTTATCCAAGATAGTAATCTTTAAGTGGTCTTTGTTCAGTAGCTATCAAAGTACCACTTATCTCTGATGTGAGAAATTAGGAACACAATTAAAGTGAGGACAAAGACAGAACACCTTTTGTGTCATAAATGCACATAAATTAAAAGGAGACCGGTTCATAACAAGGAGAAAACTCTAGACTGAAATGTAAACAAATAAATATATATTACTTAACCATTACTTAAACTTAACCATTAAACCTTTTTAAACTTAAAATGCATTTAAAGTCACTTGTGAAACATGAATAATGTATTTATTTTTTTTTTGCTGGTAAAGACATTCTGCATTTCTTTTAACCTCACTGATGGAATGAAATAAAAAGTTCTCAGCAAGAGAACTAGTGATGACTGAGTGGTTGAGTGTATCTGCCAGTACAATAATGTCAAAACAAAACAAACAAAAAAAAACAAAAACTATCAATTCAATTGTCACTGTTAATGATATTACATTTTAAACTGCTACATTTTGCATTTGGTTCTCTTTTGTATACGTGAGGTGATATTACAAACATCTATGATCCACCAGTAAAATGTTCATTTCTCATTGCAAATAAGGCTATATTGCTACTGCTCAAAAAAAAAAAAAAATAAATAAAAAAATGGATGGATGGGACCTATCACATTAAACCCCATTGATGCTATAAGTAGTTCTTCACCACAGCCCTTTGGAGAAAACAATGCAGAGATTCTACAAAATGCACAGAGTAATGCTTTGGAGATATTTCAGTAGCACTAACCCACAAGTGTGGGCTTTGACTCAATTTTCTGACAATTCATATGAGGGATTTACTCTGTGTAAGACGACTAATTGAAAGCTTTTCTCCCAACTGCTCATTTCAGTCTCCTATGACACTCCAAAGAACAAATACAATATTGCCAACCTAGTCTTACAATTCAAACAATACACTGAAATTGGTGGATGACTCAAAGTGAATGCTTCCTATTATTTCCTTTGTTTTGGGGCACACGAAAGACACCATGGCAACGCTTTCTTTTCCTATATTGTTTCACCATCTACAGTTTTAAATGGATATGCTGTGTAAGGTTGTTTTTATAACTTTTCAAGCTGGTTTGTATAGTTGGCATATTTTGATTTTTTGTACATTATGCAGACCTATGGCATAAAATTTCCTTTTAAGATATCAAAGTGCCATATGTTGCTTATTGGCTGCAGCTAATGATTTATTCTAAACCATCTGTTCAGTGATTATTAACATTGTTTTTTTTTTTTTTTTCGTCTGTTCGTTTTATTGGAAAGTACCTGCGTTTCTTTATTATGCTTTTTTTAATATATATTGTATGGTGGGTTTAGGAAAGGAGAGTTTGAAGTACACAGTCCTGGCCGAAGTAGTTTCAACTTGCCCAGAGTCTCCTTTGGTTGTGAGGCTTAACTACCGCCAACGACTGAGATGGTGCTCAATGGGATCACAATGCGAGTTATCAGCTCATATCAACCCAGATTTTTTGACTTTCATGCAAATAAGTTTGTGTTAACAGGGGCTTTGTAGGCATCCGACAATCAATCATAATTATGAATTTATAGGCTCACATTAACTTTATAAAATGCCCCTTTTAATATGAGGATGCACAGGGTCTGATGAATCAAGTCAGCTCATGTAAAAGATGCTTGATCTAATCTTTCTTGCTAGAACACCCCTCAGATCTATTTGATCGAAACGTCTTTTTTGTGATAGATAATAAAAATGAGGGCTTATTCAATCACCAACGAGCTAGTAGTGAGAGTGAAGGACTCTTTCCAAACACTCCCCCATGAAAACACTGTGTTACTGTCCCCCCTCTGGCATGTCAAAGTAAAAAGCATTTTCAAGGATTCCAGTCACAGAAAAGCTTGTAGTAAGAAAATCCCAAGATAATTAATTAATCTTTACAGAACCCATCCACAATAGCTTCACCGTTGTGCCATTAATATTATAGAAAATACTGTTCAAGTCAAGCCTTTAAGTCGGTCAAACACAGTAGTGTAGTAATCATTCCCTGACTCTTTCCGACATAAAAAGAAATCCTGTAAAGACCTATCTATCTTAAACTAAACCAGTGGTTCCCCAAATGAGGGGCGCATCCCCCATTGCGTGGGAGCATGGTATGAATGTTATTTGTGTTGGATGTGCAGAGTTTGCGGATTTTTTTGCTCCTTGCAGTGTTTTTGGTTTGATTAAACCTGTTTTTGTCAAATCCAGCTTCCAGAACAGACTAGCCAGACATGAATCCAGCAACGAAACATATGACCTTCTTTGAATATGTTGACTTTTTCAGGAGTCGGGAGTTGGCTGAGGAGCATCTCGCCATATTCAGGGACACCCCTGGCTTCAGGTGGTCCCCATTGGGGAGTGCCAATGTTCAAACATTTAATAAGAATTTGTCGTTTGTGTTTTCCATACTCAAACTTGCCTGGCTACAGGAGGTCTTAGGAGCATACAGGCACAGAGATGTTGCCGTCGTGCTTAGAGCACTACCAATTTTGCAAAGACTGGTTATTGCTTGTTTGGAAAGGTTAGTGGGAGAGCACAAAAGAAAATGTCAACATTGTTTAGATTTGCAAAGTTTTATTTCACCAAACAAGACTCCTAACACAATGTATTTCAGTCAGATGAGACAAGTGGAGATATTTAACCTTATGCATCACATCATTTGACCATAACCAAACTCCTCATAACTACCGTCAGGCATGGTGGTGCAACGGAGATTGTTTAGGGTTGGATTCAGTTCAGTGGGATGTTAAGCACCTGCAAACAATGGGGTGTACTTTATGGGTAAATATTAAATGGCACCATCTGTATAACCTTTGATTTTAAAGATTGTGTACTTTCTCACATGATTCTAAATGAGCAATAACCAGTAACCAAAGCCTGCAGGAGTGCTGAGAATGAGCACAGAAGCAACAACTAATGAGAGCCTGCTGCCAATGGTGAGCTAAGAGTAGGAACTCAGCAGGCACCGTCTGTGCTATGGCACCACGGAGGAACTTGCCAGTTAAATGACCAGGCATCCAGTGACCAAATGGCCTTCAGGAGAGCCAAGATGGGATGGCTAACTGACCGAGTGAGTGACTCATTTATCTACAGCCACATGGTTTAATCAGGGAGCACGCAAAAATGAGCCTGTCCTTTTATGGGATGTGCATCAACTTTCATGTCATTGTCTTTCAAATTCATCACAACAATTAACATAAACTGTGTGGCAGCTTACCATTACTGAGGTTTTACAGTGAAAGAACAAACTAAAACAAAACACAAGCAAATTTAAGATGCGTTATTGCACCTTAAAATCATGACAGTTACAGTTTACCTTCCAAATTGATTTCGATTCCTTCCTGAAAATCTGATTTTGAAAGCCAATAAAGACCTACTTTTTTTGCCTGGTCTTAAACTGTTTCTCACTTAAATGTTTTTCTATACCCCCCCAAATACAAGTTTACACATTTTTTAATCAATCTTTTACATCAGTCCCTAATTTATTTCAATTACAAACTGATGCCTATTCTTTTCTTATAACCGTCTCCTCAGTTTATTTTATTTGTAAAGTGTCCCATAAAAGAAATGTATTGTTCAATTTATTGTATATTGCTATATAGTACATTGTGGTATTTAAATATTTTAGGAATCTAAAATTGTAGTAACCCTGCAGTTCTTTTATCAGTGTCCTGCTTTCTCTCATTTAAAAAAAAAAAAAAAACCCAATGAAGTATTGCCTCTAATGCTTTTGTCCCCTCATGTTTTACCCATCAACTGAGGAGCCACAAAGCAGACAGTAAAACACTTTTTTTTTCTTTTTTTTAAATATGGTATTGTAACAAAAGATTCCTATTAACTGGAAGTGAAGGAGCAAAAGGCAACACAAACCCATGTAATCACCTATCGCCCTCTCAGTTATGGCTTGGAGGCGTCTTTTTTTTTTTTTTAATTTCTAGAAGTTGAATATTAAAGTTAATTTTATTGTGGAAGATTCTCCTATAAGAATTCAAAACAGACTTGTGAGAAAACATGTTTGACTGGCCTATCGGCAGTTCAGGTTTGTCTCTTAAATATTCAAATTTTTTTAGCAGCTGAATTTTATGTGTTTCGTAAAAAGGAGTACAGACATCAACATCGTCAGGCATGATTAAAAATGTAGTTAAGAGGTAGGGTGATGTAACAATTTTAAACAAGCCTGTCCTCCAACTTTGTCTGACTATTATTGTCATCAAATTCTGTTTATATTTTCTATATAACAGTTGCTCTGATCACCATTTCCTTTGTAATTGTGACTGCTGAGTAAAAGTATAAATTGATTAACATGTTCCAGGGAAGGTTTTCTCCATTTTATTAATTTAAAAAAATACCACGATTCTCTTTACATAGTGTTTGACTTAGTAAGGTTTATGAAAATATATCTTGCTTTACACTTTTACAATGCCAGATATTACAAAATTGGCCCAGTATGCTTAAAAAGCAAGATATTTCTTTAAGACTATGACAATCACACTCACTTCCAAAAGAAGAAAAAAAAAAAAAAAAAAAAAACATTTTCAAAGTTTATTAAATCTATGTGGTACTTGACCAATTAAAGTAACACTGTCCTTTCCTGTGCAGTTCATGTTGCGTAAATGAGGATGGCAATGCTTTTAAGTGGAAGTGGAGCTATTACAGACAACTCAAGCCATATAATTTAGTGCTATTCTGGTAAATGTCCTTTTTTCTAGCCTTTACCAGACAGTCCACTCTGGTTTCCCTTCTTCCACTCTTCCTTCCTGTTCACAGAGACAAATTAACAGGTAATTATACAACATTTGTGCACAGCCTGTGCACCCTGTGAGATCCACCTGGTATTAGGAGCCCATAGTGTGGGTTTCACAGCACCTCTCTTCCTCTGCACATGTCATTCCTGTAAATAGCATGTGTGGGGATCAAGTTAAATGATGACCTCATCCTTCCAGTGCTCCTGGAGCTTTTTATACTGTACTAGAGTGATGACAACAGCACTAAAATCTATTTGAGAATGTTGCACCACAGGATGGAAAGTTATATGTAATTTCACATAATTGTCAAAGATGATTGCAGAGTATCCAAGAGGTGTCTGTGCAGAAATTAGGGTGTACAGGGTTCTGTCATTTAAATACAAGGACACAAGTCTGGCATTGCAAAAGCAGAGTATAAATACAAATATGATAATCAACAAACACCAGGATGTTTGCTGCATCTGTGTTGGTGTTAACTCCAATCTATTATTTGTCAACAGAGGAACTGAATAAACACATTACATGTGCAGTCGGAATCTGTTTAATGCCTTTTTATTCCTCTCCAAAGAGCTTGACATTTCATTATGATGGCTGTCGTGTTGTCAGTCTGATTCCTTTGTATGTGTTAAGAGACATGATGTTTCCAATTGTTATCCTACTTCAGTTAAAATAATGCACTACCTTCCAGACAGGGTGTCTCAACTTCCAATGTCGCACGTATTCCGTTGTCTTCAAGCCAAGGGATTTCTGGGTTGGTAGCTATTTTGTTAATTGGTTCTGAATGGCTGCAGAGCAGTAATGAACTGATGAAGTCAATTGTTTTCAGCCTACTCAAGTTTCTTAAACAGTATATTCTGACTTGAGCATTGCCATAGATGCATCTGTAATGTTATTTAATAAAATACAACAATTATAATTACCAAAATAGTTTGCTAACAATTTTTCCTTGATATATCAAAATTTTAATTCAAAATTTGGTTATGAATGCGTGGCTTTGGCCCTCACTTCTAAGCTATGAGAAGGAAAAAAAAAAAAAAAAAAAAAAAAAACATTTAACAGACTTATTATATTGCAACCAGTGTCTAAACAAGACAGTCTGACACAGCCTAGACAAGCTTTGACACCTTGCACTTGTTTAAATGGGATACAGCGTGGTTGTCTGCATGTGGCTCTGTGATGGACTGGCGACCTTTCCAGGGTGTAGGCCTGCCTTATCCCCAAAGAAAGCTGGGACAGGTTGTGTCAGATACTCATCAGTCTAAATATGAAGAATAGGATGGATGCAGCATGGTGGCTGCCTTTACAAAAAAAAAAAAAAAAAAAAAAGAAAAGAAAATCACAGCTTTTAATACCCACAACTGCCACGTTCAGTGAGGTCAAATAAAAAACAAACAATACCTTATCAAACCCCAAAGGAAAAATGTTATTTATATGAAAATAATTTTCCAAACTGTCTGAAACTGAACAAAAAGCAAATTTTGCTAAAATATGCATCTGTAGAGCTAATTTGATCTCACTCTTCAGGGAACACTTAAAATGATATTTTTCCATTATGCACCACTTTCACACTCTTTACTTCACGAGGAATGACCTATTTGCAAAAACTGTTAGCAATGATCTTCCATGCGTGGATGGCAGTATGGTAAAGTAAGCATGTTATTGCAGATGTGCTTGTGCAATAAATGTTTAACATCAAAGGGCATGCGATTAAGATGCATGGTCACAGGGGTCCAATTTTTGATCGAAATAGAGGAAAACCTGGACTAAAAAGACCGTCACGAGCATTTGGAACGTGAATGCAGACGTTCGTGTGTCCTTGTGCTTTTTGCCCTCTAGTCAAGGTGGCTTTTGATTGATGAATAGACACTAATGATACACATAAGACATGCTTATTTTGTAAAACATAACTTTGACTCATCTTTTCCTGAAGTTTTATTTAAATTTATTATGATTTGAAGGTCCATCAAGCCCATTTTCTCAAGATCTTCCACTTTAAACTATGAAGTAGATTGTTTTGATGAGCAAGAGGGTGAGATGAGTGTCCTGGCTATTAGCAGAAGACTTCAGACGACCGTGACAGCTGTCTGGAGAAAGCCAGCACGACTTCAGCTCTGTGTACTGGAGGGAATAAAACAGAAGGAACCCATTAGGGGATACATTAAAGAACTGGACTTGTGTGTGCCTATGGGATGTGGACATGTGATGTATAATGATGAGAGAATGAGCAGTGGGAGGCTTGTAGATTTTTTTTTTTTTTTTTTTTAAACTTGCTTCGGCTCAGTATGTGGTACTTAAAAAAAAAAAAAAGAAAAAGATCTGTGAAAGTTGTAACATTTCTTATTTTTTCAGCAGCATTTTTGTACTTTAGTTACCAACTGTGAGGTTGCACATGTAGGTGAAAGGGTCATTGCGTCAGGTTTCACTCACGGAGAAACAAAGTTTGACACACGCGCACACGGGTATTTTGTTTTAAATGTTTAAATAACATGCAACATGAACTCTCAGTTGCCTCACAGCTATAAGGTTTCTGGTCCAAATTCCAGGTCTTCCAATCCAACACTGAGTAATAATGACAAAATGTTTCTTATAATGTAATATGTAACAGTTTAAAAAAAAAAAAATCCTTTAAAACTCGCTAACCATGAGCAGAAGCACAACAATGTATAATCTTCTCCTATTGTTAAAGCTGCTGTGATTTCCTTGACATGTCAGCCAGTGGCAAGTTACACAGATAAAACACACATACAAGCACAAGGGTGCACACTTAAGAGACCTGGTAACAGTATCTTAACTGTAATCAGAGTCTTAATTAGTCTGCCAGCAGTCCCGTGAACATATATTCCACTTAATTAACAGAAGACCCACATGTACAGAAGAGAAAAGGCAGGGACACAGAAATTAAAGATGTTCCTTGACGTTTTATAAGATGGGAGAATAAATCATCAAAGAGGAATGGCAGAATTGAAGCTTTAATCTGCCATCCTCATTCTGCCTTACAGAAAACAGATCAGCACAATTCTATAGCCTTGGTAGAAAAAAAAAACAACTTCAACATAAAGTAGTTTATCCATTATAGCACTCTGAAGGCCACTCAAAGCAAACCTTATGGTCTTTTCAAGTAGCCTTTTTGTGTGCAAGGGTATATCACAGCAAACTGTATTAAGGTCAAATAAAAAAAGGGAACAGAAAGGAACGAAAGATGATGATTCTAGTAGTGAAAATTGAAACATGTCATTCACATTTGACAACAGATCCCAACTTTATACCAATACAAGAATTATAATTTCCCCTTGTGTACATGTGGAGCAACTGAAACACAGAACAACTGAGCCAACTAAATGCATTCAAGGATCAAGGCTGAGATTAGATTGAATATTCTGAAAGGGCCATTACCAGTTTACCTTGAATAAAATTTTAAAAAAAGTATCAAAAGATTTACAACTAGCTGCTCACTTTTCTAATATTAGTAGTAAACCTTTATGCGTTTTGAGCCCTCTTATGTGTGGTGCATGTAGCCTAAACTTTAGTGTCAGAGACCAAATCACAATAAAATCTATCTAATCTATCAATAAAAGTGTTTATATGACTTGCGCCATGCAAGTTTCATTGAGATTAAAATCTCTTTTCCAAGAGACCCGGCCAAGAAAGCAGCAGTTAGTTAAAAGACAGACAAAAACAATCAATCGTCACTGTAAAACAAACAAATTCAAATCAAACATTTACACCCATCGAGGGAACTCCTTTCTCTGCCCTTGAATTCACCCAGAGTAATAAGTTCTGTCAGTTTCATTTACGTTTGAAAATTGTACCAGGAGGATGGAGCAGCAAGTTTTTTAAAAAAAAAAACAACAAAAAACACAAGTTTTAATTTGGTGAGAAGATTTTCAATGTGCATATTAAAAGATGTTCTGTGTAGTAATAATAATAATAATAATAATAATAATAATAATAATAATAATAATAATAATAACTAAATATTTGTATGCTTAGATTCTTTCAATTTCATCACCTTGGGTGGTTGTGATCTTTACATTACCTGTTGGTTTGGCGTTTGTAAACAAACTAAAACTTTTCTGCATTGAGCACCAGTTTTAGATAAAACAGACTGAATGATATCAAAAAGCCAGACTGCAGATGTTCCAAGGTTTCTACCAACGAGGGTGGTGAAAACTATATAACTATCATCCGCATAAAAATAAAAATGAGGCATTTCAAATATTTACACAAGAGGTAATTTACATACGCAATATACATACATATAAGGAAAAACAGCAGAGGTCCCAGTACAGAGCCCTGAGGGACACCACTCCACATAGTGAGAACAAAAGAGGTGGCTCCAGCAATTACAGGTAACGCAAGTCTCTCCTTGTAAAAAAAAAATCCACAGTTAGGCAATAAAGATTTAGTCGGAATATGTCAAGTTCCATGTCCAAGTCATCCAGAGTTAATAGAATGTGTCTGTATGCAACAGCTTAGCGATCATTGACTTTACATGTCTAATATACCAGATTTAAACTTTCCAACTTTTGGATGACTGAGACTGACTGATACATTTTATTAACTCACAAGAGCTGATGATCAATTTATAAATGTAGCATTAACAATCCATAGCAATATGAAGACAGTCACAAAATGCTCCTGCCCTCTTGAAATCACATATCCTCAATGGAAAAAAAGTGGTCAGTTTTCTGTTGAAATGTGGTTTATACAGTGGCATCATATGTGCATGTATCTTTAAGACTTTGAAGAAGTACCCAAATATGTTGCATTCTTTGCTTTCATTCCAAGGTCCAGCCAAATTTAAAACTTTTAGAATTAGGAAAAGGATTTTGTAAAATTACCTTTTGCCTGCAATGAGTCGGTATAGGCTCCGACAGACCCCAGTGACCCTGCAAAGGAGTAAGTGGGTATAGAAAATGGATGGATTTTGTAAAGTTTCTGTATCTTTTGTAGGAAAAAATGACTCACTATCACATTACGTCTTCTTTAAAGTAATTAAAGTTTCTACATTTTGTTAAAGAGCCTGTTAAAAATTGACACAGAGGGCTTGTACTTAAGCATCAGTATATAATGGTTGAGAATGGAAATGATTTTGTGCTGAAAATACTGTATATAGCTAACCAATCAGTGAAGTTGCAACAGAGGTTTACTATAGCAAGTCTAGCAGTGTTGAAATATTCACACAAGCTAGTTACAAAAGTGAAAAACAGACTAACAGGCAGATATGCATGCACACACACACACACACACACACACACACACACACACACACACAGAAAACAGTGTCATATTCATTTCTCATTTGCTTTAAAAGCCATTAATTGCAATTTTATATTACAATAACCAATCAATTGTGATTCACCTTTTAGAACAATGAGTGTATGATATCTTGGTTGAACAAACACTGCTTCCCTTTGCCAGTGTAATCTGAATTTGAAGACTGTGGTTAATGACCAAGAAGGGTTTTGTGGGTGAAAGATGAAGAGTAACATGTTGCATAAGACTTAAATGTCTTTGATCCAATGCCAAGCCTGCCTACATTTGTGTCATGACTCATGTCCTGCCATCTGGAGTCAACCTCGCTCCATTTCTACACCACCATACCTCTTATTAATAATAAAAAACAAACAAACAAAAACCTTTTACTTTGCAATTAGCTTTTCTGAAAAAAAAATACTCTTCATTTTAAAATCATTATGGGTGATAAGCATTATCTGGGCTTTTCAGAAATTAAAATACATTTTTGCATGAGCCAATTTACATCTAGTGTCAGTGGGGCTATTTGTTGCATATCAAATACAAATATGCATCCATCATGAGCATTTTTGATTAATCTCAAATGATGTTGAACACACAGTGAAAAACTTTAACAGGAAAAACAAAGAGCCCTGCAACAGATGGTTTGGACCCCATTGAATAATTATTTCCTCTTCACAAGTGGCTGGGAATCAATGAAGAAACTGGCAACTGGTTTTCCATCACAACTACAGCCCATTTGCAGTCTTGTATCAAAAATAAGTAGAAAATGCCATTTTCACTTAATTGAAAGAATCCATGCTCCATTTTTACAGTTGAGCATTACTTTAAACATTCGTTTTAGTTTAAAAACTTTTGATGAACATTTTCTGTTACCTTTTCATTTTATTACAAAAATAAAAAACTAGACATTCAAAATTGTATTGAATGTTTTTCCCCCCACAAGGTTGTGAATGCCATTGTTTTTTTTATTGACCAAAAAACAAAAAAAAAAAAAAAAAAAAAAAAAAAAAAGTAAAAATTTTAAACCATCTGCAATATTTTGGTTTTAAATTGGAACACAACATATTGTGAAGAGACTTCATTCATTCAATCTTAATTTCCCCTCTGGGAAATTGGTAACAACCTATACATTACAAAAACGGAAATTAGACTGACAGTGTACCCTAACACCAGTGCCATTTTTTTTTTTTTTTTTTTTTTTAAAGCGCTGAAGAATAAATAATATATAGGTAATTTATAATACAGGACTTCCTTGCTAGAAGCCAGTGTGTTTTGGATATGCATCAATGTCTAGCCAACATAACAGAACTAGAAGATATATTTCTATTGGGCTGCTGAAAAACTGGGCCATGCTGTCAGTACTACAAATGTGTTCTGCATATTGTGTAGTTGCACCATTGGTTACCAGAGACAACAGGATTTAAAAACAAAACAAAAAACTGTATAAGTGAATGAAAAAGTGCCTGTGATCCCAATCAACTGAATATAGGTGTAAGAATTTGCTTGGACATGTTACAGCAACTACATTGTGCAGAGACATAAAATTCATGAATACATGTATACTGTTTGGTAAAACAAAAACATATTGACGAATAAAGTAAAAGTAAATTTAAGAAGAGTTAAAGTCAACAATTTACATCGTTGCATGATGACGTTATGGTAAGAACTATGCAGAAAAATGGTACAAAAAAAAAAAAAAAAAAAAAAAAAAAAAAAAAAAAAAAAAAAAACAACATTTACTTAAATATCCTGTGCCAATTAGTGACTAATATTTACCTGATAGATGCTTGAATTTCTAAAATGAAAAGCCCTTATGACAGGGATCAATATCCTTCTCATAACCTAATGAGCCTGTAACTTTGTGGACTACAATAATGTTATATCAGTTAGCAGCTGCAGGCAGCAGATCATTGCATCAGAATAGGAATAATTGAGTTTATCATTTCTATTGTCACCATATACACAAGACTATGTGATGAATAATGTATGAGTCTTGGCTGAAAAAAATTGGATTTTATCCATGTTGCAATGAAGTGGCATGAATTATCAATGGAGTGAACTGAATTTCATTTGTTGGACTTTATTTAAAATTTGTGTACTTCCTTTGTAAATTGCCATGAGATAACTTCGTTCACTCCGTCCATCCTAGCTACTTCACTCAAGAGCCCACCCTTGGCCAAGCCTGGAACAGCTGTCTGACCTCTGGTGGATGGTCAAGAAAGGAAGGTGGCAAGGAGGGAGATGATGTCAAAGTCCCAGCAGACGGAACAGCCACATAAAGACTGGTATTGGACTAGATGTTCATATGACTCCAGTCCCTCATGTGGTTGAAGCAGGAAAGGATGAAAGTGTAGCTTCTGGGTCCCTTCAGTCCATAGGTTTGGTCAGCCATATTGATGAATGTAGCAGTGTTTTTTTTTTAGAAAATCTAGCACAAAGATGATAGGGAAAGCCAAGTCTTCATCAGCCATGATGCATGTCTGATGTATAGAGACCATATCATTTCATGCCAAGTGTACATTAACAGCATCTTCCCCAGAGCACCATACATCTTCCCATTGGCCAGGGCGAAGCTTTGGTTGTCACACAGCTTCAGTTCTCCCTGCCAGCAAGCTCCAGCCAGGGGCTTTGTCACATGCGTGAAAAAGAGTGACCTGTGTCCAACACAGCCTGGCATTGTTTGCTCCTCACAGCCACTGGAACATGCAGGAGGGTCATGGATGACATTGTGCCAGGATGTACTACCACAACTGCATCAGCAAGCTTCTTGGCATCTTTAGAAGGGCCTTTGTCCTCTTTAATCCTTTTCCCTGGCCTTTTGCAGATCCACCTTTCCCCAGTATTCTTTAGATGAGGTGCAGTCCTTCTCCACCAGGGTCCCAATCTGCAGTTTTGACGGTGACTCGGAGACAGCCAGCGACTCTGGGATTGCAATTATTCAGGATTTTAACGAACTAACTCCGTCTACGTGATGTCCAGCTTCCAACGGAGACAGAGCACAGTAGTCATAGGCAAAATCCCTCAGACACTGATCCGGTAACTGCACCATGTCCCTTAGCTTTTCTTCTACCTCTGAGAAGTAATCAGGAGGTAAGAAAGCAGTCTGGAATGCATCCATATACTCAGACCAATTATGCACATCCACCAGCTATGTGCTGGTCCTTTAAGAACGCCGGAAAGGGCCACCATGGGGGTCTACATTAGTCGATGGCCAAACTGCGAAGAAGGTTTCACAGCCATCAACAAAGTCACATCATCAGCCACCTCCCTGGATGCATTAAAGGATGGCAAATCCATCTGGGTAGCTGGTTTGGCATAAAACCACAGGTGATCTGGAAGTGGCTTGACTGCATGAAGCACCCAAAGCAATGGCGAGGTTGGGACTTTGACTGAAGAGCTGTGTAGGTGGCTGAGGAAGAGCACCAGTGCAAGGAGACTGCAACTGGGCATCTACCCCACTATGAGCTGGTTGGCTGGAATATTGAACAGCACTAGAATCACTCTGTGCCATGTCAGGAGTGCCCATGTTGGAGATGCGAGAAGGAACATTGCCTCTGGTTGGCAGGCGCATACTTTGTATATCCATACCAAGAGGGTATGACTGTGTGAAAACACTGGAAGAAGTACGTGCCAAAGGACTACCAGCTTGAGCATGAGTGGAGCGGCTATGAGGTGGATGCAATGTAGCCGTTGTGCATGGAATAGGCCTAGCGAGAGAAACCAGGCTGGCACACAGCTGTTCCATTTCTTCTTTCCCCTTGTCATCACGCCTCTTTAAGCGCTTCACCAATTGTTCCTCAAACTCTTCACGCAGGGATATCATGCCCCGTTCAAGCACTTCCACCCTTCTGTCCACATAAGTCCTGATGCCATCCTCTCAATTCAATGTGTTATTAATTGAATCTCAAACGTCTGTCTCAAGGATATTTACTCTGTCCATGACCATCCGTAAATCAGTGGTGATGGATGCAAGTGCAGGAAGAGTGAGACAAGTTGTGTGTCCCTCATCTCCAACACTTTGCTCCTCCTCTAGATCTGAAATATAAAGCAAAATGATCAGTGATGTCACCTCGCCCACAGGATTTCTTCGAGAAACCGCACCATGAACCAAGAGGAGATGCATGGGTCATGAATCTCCTCTTGGTTCATGGTGCGGTTCACTAGGCCACTGCCCTGATGAAGGTGTAAAAGCCCTGGTGTCAGCCTCCAATACCTCTAACTGAGATTCATCATATTCCACCAGTGATAATATTTCTGTAAGCCATATTACTTTTGTGCAGGTAAAGATGCAGCGTGGGTTTGTGAGTTGTTTTTTTTATTAACCAATAATAGACAATGCCTAACATGATGGAAAATAAATGCAATGTGAACACAATTCCGTGAATGTGTCACCAATATTCCAAAGTACAATTTGAATTAACAACACCAACACTATACAATAATCAGATTACAAAAAACAAAAACCCGTTTCAGCCCCCCAGACTGGCAACCCTCTAACAATCAGCCCAATAAATTCCTAAAGGACGGAGTTACCACTTACAAAAAAGGGTTCTGAGAAGGTTTTGCAAAGACTAATGAGTACACCAGGAAAGACACTCCACACTGTTTTATTCCATATGACATAAAACGCCGTATATTATAAAGTGATCAAAATCACCCAAACAATTATGAATCCCACTTTTGACCATGTACATGTGATGTATCCAAAAAAAGTTCAACTGCACAAGAAAGCCGAGATCATTTCCGGTCCGTCCAATCGGCGTTTACAACCTGGAAACAGCTGATCCTCCAAATGTCACCAAAATATAATCCATCAGCCGGAAAAAGTAAACAAAAAAGCGATCGCTGCCTAGCGGTATACCACACCCAAAAATAACAAACTGAAACGTTCTCACCGGACCCGCGGAGTATTTAATCCACCTCGATCTGCACGGAGGTCTCAATCCTCCGCTCCTCCCGTGTTTCCTGTACTGGGTCGGTCGGTGCGCCCACCAAGGTGCGGTCTTCTAACGGCGATTATTTTCGGGTTCCCCGTTGTGGTGGCCTGCCTGCAGTCCCCGCCCAAGGATCCTGGATTTAGTGACTGCAGTTTTCCCCTGGTGCCACATCTGCCATACGAAGGTCCTCCACCCGCTTCCTACCATCCTCTTTCTCGCTTAATTTGATACACACCTGTCTCCCATTTAAGTAATCACAGGTGTGCGGGCTGCAGAGTCACGTGGTATAGATGATTTAAAGGGGTATCCTTCCTTTATACCCCTTATACCTTATTGCAAAAGTACACACACTGCATGTGATCTTGTACTAAATATAATGCAATAATAAAAAGGTTATATTTACTGACATGACACCTAAATAAATGTGACAGCGTCACAACCTATCTGGACACTCAGCTTCCCATTTCACACCTCTAACATTGACTTGTGTATATATATATATATATATAGCCCCATCATCATCTCTCCACACAACAGGATGCATTGAAACCACCTGTGTCTTGTGTTTCACCTGCTGTGTCCAGTAGTCCTGAAAAGGTGAAGGGGCAGCTGTGATACTGAAACTACAGCACCTTTCCAACCTTAGTCTGAGCCAGACATCCTACCTTGTACCTGTACCCACGTGTACATCATCCATCTACCTTTAACGACTATAGACCAGTTGCTTGGACAAGATTATAAAGTCACGCAGGGATCGTTATCAGCCCATCTAAACAAGGAAACAAGACTTCTTAAGATCTTCTGCAATTTGTAGATCATCAAGTGGATGAGGTAAAGATGGCAGTGAAACCACTCTCACAGGAGAAAAGCAGGTATCACTTTGAGCACCAAGACAACACAACAGAGTAGATAAAAAGGGGCAGAACAGATGGTACTTTTTCAAGCTTAGAGTCCTGAGTTTTGGCAGCAAATTATTATGTATTTGCTATGAGAGTGATTCTGGCACAGCCGGAAGGTCAACAATAACCAATAAGATTCACATTGCCATTCACATTCACATAAATCTTAAGTTCACTTGGGTATACAAGCAAGGAACTGTTCTTTCCCCCATAACTATAAATAATGGCTTATCAAAACTGTTTAATAAGTATTTGCCAAACCCAATACTCTCAACCCTAAGCATGGTTGCTAAGCAGGACCTGTAAAGGTGACAAAGTTACATAGCGACACATGTTATGCGCCCTTGTAAAGTGAAGTGAATAAAGAAATCCAGTCAATGTTATTTTTAAGAGCCTTTATTGTAAAACTGGAAAATTTTGCACTGTGAACCAATGCAGCGATAATGCATTCTGTTGTGAGATTGGTTGTGACCATGAACTCAAAAGCACATCTTCATTGATTATTATTAATGATAAATTTGTTTTGAATTAACACTAACCTATTTTAGACATGGAAACAATTAAAGAATCTAAATCTAGAACTATTACAAAAATCTTTCTTCAGAGGCAGATTAAGTATTTAACCCTTTAGATTCAAAATAAATAAAAATATCTTTAGATACTGTAATGAGTCATGGTGTCAATAACTAATATCAATAAAAATCATAATTTTTGTGCTTTTATACATTCTTGCCATACTTTATACCATAAGGGTCCTTTCAGTTTCACATCAGTTTTTATGTACCATTAGTAAAATATCAAATAAAGTGCCTTTTTAGAAGTTGTGAACAACTTTTGTTAACTATTTATCTGAGAAAGTGAAAACAAATAGTTCAAAATTTCATTTTTAGTCATCTTATATCGTTATAGTAAATGCTATACATATATTTACATATACAGTCGTTTAATGATTAATTTGCTTTGTTTTAGAAGTCATTTAAAAAACATCCATTCAGCTAAAATCTAATTGTATTTTGAGTATGATCTTTTCCTTGTTCTTTCATCATTTTCCAAGAGGACATCATTTTCCACATCCAGAATTAATAATCTTTTTTGTTTTATATATATATATATATATATATATATATATATATATATATATAGCTGTTCAGTATTTCTATTCCTCTTAAGATACATCAAGCTTGTTGTCTGGTTTCTAAATTAATCCCTGTAAGCTTTAGTATATTAATGCTAGAAAATGCCAGCGTACTGCAATGGTTGAGTAAGTCAATAATGCCTATGAACAAACTTTATAATAGCTCTAATATATAACAGATTCAATTCTGAAAGTCTGAAAATACTTTCGTGTATCATAATCCAACAAATCTGAAATTTCAGGCTGCCATATCTCCTTTTTTTTTTTACATTATTAGCATGAAATTCCTAGATTAAAATTGGCTTCATGTTTTTTTTTTGTTTGTTTGTCTTTTTTTGTACATGATTAATATTATAAAACCCTGTTTACCTGATTTTTTTGTATTTAATGTATCAGTAAAATGAAGTAACATTTCAGGACAATGTTAACTTATTGATTCGCATGTAACCGATATTGATTTATAGAAATAATTCATTTTTAGTATGAATTTAACTTAAAAAAAACAAACAAAGCAAATGTAAACAAAAATAAAGCCAGAATACACAAGTCATAAATGATGCAAAATTTTAACATTGTTCAGGAACAGGCACCTTATATGTGTATAATCGCTATTCTATAAGGTTTTCATGTGTTAACCAGCAAACGCTTTATTCCAAGATATTATGGATCCAGTTCTGAACACAGTAATGCAGTTTAGTATCATAAGATCACATTAATATGAAACAAACCAGATACAATGAAGAAATGAGCAACACATTTTGTTGCTTCCTCGTTCCCTCATTTATGTCCTTTTTGTCTTTTAATTGACATAATAAAGCCAGTAAACAATGTTGAAGAAGGAAAAAACCATTGGAAAGATCATCCTTGACCATTTGTCAATGGAGTTTACATCAGTCAGATCTGGGATAGTGATTTTTAGCTGTGAGGCCCGCCTCCGTAGTCGGCTCTTCTTTTGAGTCATATGGCGCTCTAGTGCATTTCGGCCAAAGTTGTGCCGTGCCAGCCCTGCTTTGCGATACTGTAGTGTTGAGCTGTCATAAGTTAACATGGTATTTCGTGGGTCGTTGAGACCCAGAGCTAGCTCAGTAACGCCCATGTCATTCTTGATATCCAGGGTGCCTAAGAGGATGTTTTCATGTGGCTCCATCTGTCCAAGGAAAAGAGGGAAGTTTGAGGGTGTGTTAATATGACTCAGTGGCAATGATTTGGTATAATCAGAGTAAACTACTGTAACAAGCAAAATGACTAATTATTAAGTGCCAAACCTAGAAGACATCATTAGCGTCTATAACTGCCTAAAGTGACAGAAAGTGAGAGAAATGTGTTTTGGTTTTAACTGCTCAACACCAAGCTAGTTTTTGTGACATTAAGTTGTGTTTATTCTTTATTAAATATCAACAAGTTTTGCAGTACCTTATTCTTTTGATCGCCAAGTCCAATAGCTGCATCATCCACAAAGATCGGCTCCCACATCGAGTCGTGGCCATCTAGATCTCGTTGTTTCATTCTTGCATACAGAGTATCATCTCTGCCAACTACATTCCCCACCAGCCACTACAAGTAAAATCAAACAGAACAAAAATGAATAAATCATCTGGTTTAGAGGAGAGGTTTACTTTGAAAAAAAAAAGGGGTAAGGGTATTGATTATGTCAGCAAATGTGTGAGAAAATTATGGAAATGTTTTAAAGCAACATTTTTCAAAGAAGGATTGGAATGGATTCGCATAGTTCTCCTTCTGCAAAGCTTAGGCGAAAAACATTACACGACTCTATAACTCTGGATCTGGAATTTCAGTGCAATAAGTGCAAAGGCGCAAGGCATAGCTGGACACCCATGATCTCCAATCTCATGATCTCCAACACTGCATCAAGAATCAATGAATCTGTTTTGCTAAAATAACCACATAGGTAAAGAACTTCTTTAGGGAACATTTATCAACCACTTCAGTACAGAGCCGCACTGACAAATGAGATATGAAACTTTATGGTGTAATAAAGAAGCTTTACGTTAGTCCTGTCCAGAGGTGGCATTAAGGGGTCCAAAAACAAAAAAGGTATGTATCGGTGCCCTTGACAATGATCATTTACAAGTCTGTGATGGCAGCGGTAATGCAGAAAAAAGTTTAGAGCAACATATGCTGCCTGTACGGCTACTGTCCTTCCTGCAGTCCTGACCTGTCTCCAACAGTTGTATAAAGAATTTTAAAAAGAAAAATGACAAAATACCAGCTAAAACAATGTATTGATTAGGTTAATTAAAGCCACAATGCATCTTTTAATGCTGTGAGAAAAATACAAAACATTACAAAGTTGTAAGAGTTTTAAAGTTCCACATTTTTCCTGTGCTGCAGGCCTGAAAAAAATGCCAAAGAAATGTAAGAATCTTTGTTTCTAGTCTTGTATTTTATACGTTGTCCCTACTTTTTCTGATTGGAGGGTGCAGAAGAAGTGAACATGCCCCCCTTTAGGGAACAGGGTTATTAACATGATCAACTTTAGATGTTTGACATATAAACTGAAAGATGCAACCTTGTTTGGATCCATCCTCATCTTTTCATTGTTGGCTATAGCTGTCTTCTCAGCTGCCCTTTTCTGACGCTGTGGGCCCCGGCCAAAGAAGATGTAGTTCACCAGCGCATACTCCAACAGGGCCAGGAAGACGAAGACGAAGCAGCCCATGAGGTATACGTCTATGGCCTTCACATAAGGGATTTTGGGAAGTGTTTCTCTCAGGTGGGTGTTAATGGTTGTCATGGTGAGCACCGTTGTAATACCTTGAAAAGAAAAATACCTTTATGATATATTTAAAATGGATTAATTACAAAAAAAAACCCCAATCATGAGCAATTGAGTTAATCCTGTTTTTATGTGAGAGGGAAGAGCAACGTCACCTTTTTGTCAATACCAGAATTCCCTGCATAAGCTTGTCATTACTGTTCTTACCAAAGGTTAGAAATCCTGCTGACACCAAGATACCTTTTGTGATCAGCTACATACAATTTTATGCTTTATTAAACCTGCCAGGGTCTATGAAACCAAACTCATTTTGAAACGCGCTTTTGGAGAAGAGGTAAAAGATGTGACCGTGAAGTGATGCAGCAATTTGAAATTCAAATGTCAACCCTGAACTTCTTCATTAATGTTGAACTCCTATGGGGGGAAGTTAAAGACACTTTTAAAAACCTGCATCAATAGTTTGTGTCAGAGTGACTTCACACATGAGACGGATAAGATCGGCTTTATATGAGCGGTATTCTAGGTCTTGTCAGATATATTTTTACTTTTGATTTTAGTCCTCTCTGGCACAGAGATATGACTTTTGGAAGTCATATGCTTTCAGTGCAGTCCTTACAGATATATTCATTTTGAAGATGAAATTATTTTGCAAGCATGATTAAATAATGGAGAAGTAGATAACTGTGTGCATCCTACACCAAAATCACATCCTTATTTCAGGGAATCTGCTCACTTCGAGTACAATGACACAGTTTACAGTGCTGACAAAGCTTTCAGGTGAAACCTACTTAATTTCTTTTCCACACAGTTTCTGCAAGAGGTTTTAACAATAGCAACAAAGGATATCTGCACACACCGGCTGGCTGATTCAGCTATTGCCAGCCTGTTTTAATGACTTAAAACCAGGTCAGAGTAGAGTCATTCCTAAATCTTGTGGAAAGTGGTGTGGCCAAACATTTCCAAAAACTGTTGACCTGCCTCTATTTTTTGCAATTTTATCTTCTTTATCTTTGAGTATTACCTTTACTTTTTTCTTTTTCACTTATTATTACTTCCAACGCACGCCTTTCCCCCTGAATGATACCTGGATCATTAAATGGAGCTCTGTTGTCAATCAGTGAAATTGCCTTGCCGGCTAAACCACAGGATGGGTAAAGGGGTGGATGAAAATAGTTGTATGGAGTTAGGAATCAAATAAGAGAGAACCTCGGATAAACAGAGGAAAGCTCAATGCAAACACAACAGTCTACACTTGTTTTAGAAAATGGATAAAGACTTGATGTGACTTCTAGGACTTTCCAAACAGCTGACGAGAGTTTATAATCATAATTTACCTCATTAAACTTTAATTTGTTTACATCTTCAATTTGCACATGTGAAATTGGGCAACTATTCACTGGAGATTGTACATACTTAATTACATAATTGCACACTAATTTGCACATTATGTACATAGTTTATTTGAAGCTCTTTTTTTTTTTAACCGGATATTTATATACGTCTCTTCAGTTGTGTTGCTTTTTTAATTTTTTTTTTGTACGCTACAGTTTGACACTCATTGTAGACAGCAAAGAAAGAATTTCACTTTACTACCATGCATATGGCAATAAACTTTGAATCTTTAATCTAAAAATACGCAGAGTTCAAAGAATCAGTGATGAAACAAATAATCCAGGCCATCTGTATAAATGTATTTGTAATCTCAACATTTAGCGGACTTTTGATCCCCTTACCATCCACAGAGTCTGTAAAATACATTGTGCAGATGTTTTGCTTTCTTAAAAGGACTGCAAGTCAATCGTGTGCGGAGCACGCATATATTTGAAAATTGACAGACTAAAAAACTATAAAGTAAATTGACGTTTTAATGCACTTCACTGCATGTAAAACTGCATTTGACATTTTTGCAGGAATTTCTTTTCTCCTCTCTCTTACTATCAGCTAAAGCATACAGGATGAGCAGTCTAAGTGCAAACTAATGTTCTCAGCCATTATCAGTGCATTCATTGTTGTATGTGCTCACCTAGAGCCACTCTGGCAGCAGAGGCATCATAGTTGATCCAGAAGGAGACCCAGGAGAGGATGGTAATGAGGATAGAAGGCATGTATGTTTGCAGGATGAAGTACCCGATGTTTCTTTTTAGCTTAAAACTCAAGGACAGACGAGGATAAGAACCTGTGGAGAGGAAGAGTGGATGAAAAGGATGATAAAAACCGTCAGATGTATAATTTCTACAATATTTTCCATATGTACTTGGCCTCCAGAACATAGCTGGCCTATTTAAGAACTTACATTACATATTTTGAGATGTCTTAAACTTTAAAAGTCTAAATATTTAGATGGTAGGGTAGTTTAGAGTAACAACGTGGCCACTCTCGTCTTAGTGGGCATCCATAGTCTTGGGTTCTGAGTTAGAGCTGCTACCTAGATGTCCCCTTGGGCTCCAAAATCAAAAACGAAACGGATAGAAAAATTGAAAACGTTGACACTTTTGAACACCCTATGGCCACAACTATCACTTCAAACGTCTATCTATCACACATCGGTGTAAGTTAACCCAACATCTGTTGGTAAAGGTTTGCATAAACAAACGATTTCCAGATTTTAAATGAAAACAAAAATGCACGCATGAGCGATGAGAAGCAATAGAGCAAAAACATCAGTGCAGTAAATAAATAAAAAGCAGTATAAACAACAGTAATGTTACCTGACAGAAATGCAAACTATAATAATTATTACAGTGCAGAGTTGCATCTAGATGTGTATGTTTCCATGTGCAAAGGCAGCTAGAACGGATTTACACATATTACTGCAGAGAATAATGGATTGAAGGTTTTTCTGTGTTTCTTGTCTCTACTCTGCTTGTAACAAGCCCCAAAGCAGAATGCTGGTCAAGGAAGCATTTATAAGCACGCATACTTCTCCCTTGGAGAAATTGCATTATTTTACAAATGACCACTGGATGAGGGCATGACAGCTTTAGAGGAGCAAGAGTATAATACATTTATTAGAAAGTTATATAGAAAGAGTGGAAGGATGAGGAAGAAAACACAAATCCTCTTATCCTATTATACTTATTTGTCATCAACCCCAGAATTTGATGAGACTAAAATGCATTTTACATAATTATTTATTCACGAGGTAAATGTACAAGTGATAAAATGTACATCTGAACATTTTGGACTAATTCTAACTCGGTTATAATATACAGGGTTAACCCTAATATGCATGAGATCATCGTGATGTCATCAAAAATCCACAAGGCACCGTTTTGAAAATCTCTACTGAGATCTTATATTTCTTATAGCCACTGTTGATGATCCATGATCATCAGAGATGATCACTAAATAATTTCTTTATAAAGTTAGGAAACAGTTGAGGCTGACAACAGAATGGCTCATGGTGAACATTTTTTATTCATAAGGTCAACGGTGACGTATCCTTGGAGTGAAACATGACACTTGAATTGGATAAATGCCCAGACACATGCACTGATGTTTGCATTTCTGAGTGACCCTGAGGCCCCTTTCTCCATATATCAGTAAACAGCCTGTTTAAAGGGAATCCCCCTTTCACCATGCCTTTAAATAAGGTAATGCAATCACAAGTGCTACAGGGGCACACTTGGGTAAACACACTTGCATTTTAATGTTACACAAACACAAAAACATTGGCCATTCTGTAGCAAGCATTATCTTTTTATTGACTTGGATTTTTAGCCCAATGGAAGATTCTCTGCATTCATTTTGTTTTAATGTAAACTGTTATTCAGTATAGTAGCAACTCTAAAACCTGTATTCATGTCATCATCCTATTTATGATTGCTTAGTTACATGACAAATTCATAAATATAGAAAAGCTGAAGAGATGAAACTTTCATCATATCAGACAGTGTTCTTTTTGTTTATTGCTGTTAAATAAGTCATGGTGATTTTCTGTCTCCCAGGACAGTGATTTATTCTGAGGTATGTTTGCTTGCACATTTGCATTTCATCTCGCCTTTTTTAAAGCAGCTGAACTTCCTTTTCAGATGAAAAGTTGGATGTAGTGAATGAGAATTGACTCGTGACAATTATGACGTTGAGTTTGTTCATTAATCTTACCAGTGGAAAAGACAACATTCTTGGAGATGAGCTTATGATCCACAATGGAAAACTGCGGCAGTTCGATCCTATCCACCCCCGTCACAGCGTTATGTCCTCCTCGCCAGTAGAATTCAATGTCATCTGTAGTGTAACCATCTGAGGGAAGGTACAGAAACAAGTGCTCACTGAGAAATGCTCATAATGTGCTTACAAAATTTTGTCCCATCTGGTTCTTCTGAACCCCGTGACCCTGTACAGGATTAAACCAGTATAGAAAATGGATGGATGGTTCTTATCTAATTAGGCACTTATTATATTTAGATTAGCATTTATCACCTTTTATACCATGTTGACAGAAAACAGAGTGAGGGCTCTTTTGGTTGCTGATGAAAAATGTGTGGTGACCCAAAAGGATGAATCCTCTGTCTCATTAGTATGTCTGCATCTCCTGCTGCAACCAAATTACTTTCTGCTAATGCTGTAAACATTCACCCCTCTTGGTAGTGCATGCTGTGTGTTCTGAAGCAAAAGGTGGACAAATTGCTCAAGATTTAGGAGAATATATTATTGTCTGGCAACAAATTCCATTTTTTTCACTAACAGAGACTCAATAAGTAATATCGAGTCAGTTAATGTTGGAGGTTGCGAAAATCATAGTAATATTATAGTAATAATCCTTTTTGGGTCTGCCAGCTAGTGAACTAATATTGAAAATATGAAAAAATTCAAAGCCATCTAAATATGCAGACACCCTTGAGAAGGTACCATTATGATGTTAATGTGCTGTATTGTTGTCAAGAACTTCATTGTGAACTATAGAAATGATGAGGTTAAGTTCTCTGTGGCAGAAGCGTCGGCCCTTCTGTGGAGGAGTAGATATTAAATGAAACATATGACTTTCTTCTAAAAAGGTCAACACAATTTCCAGAGGTTTTGATGACAGACCTAAACCTAAACCAAAGAAATACAGGTGCTTTTCAACCATGTTTTTACTGTCCTGTTTACAGCAGCTGGTTGAAGGGAGTGGAGTCAGTCGCTTAATTTCAGGTTAATCCCTTATTCCACATGGAGTACCTTTTTTTTTTTAAATCTGGTGTTAAAGCTTTGTGCTACCCATTAATGTAATACAGAGAAATGCTGCATAATTTGAAGTTGGATGGTGATAAGGATGGGAAGGTGGATACTTTGATCTGGGTCTGTGATGTCACCATTCCCTGGAGATTTGATTGGCTCACTGAAAGAGAAATGTCCAGAAATAGGCCAGCCCAAATCAAGTGACAGGGTTGTGTTATATTGGAGTTGTTGAGTTGGTACTGACATCAAATATGCAAATAAACAGTCCGAACCACAAAGTCTATTTCCCTTTTCAATATGTTGCTTTTAATCAACTTTAATAATTGTTTTTAATTCTTCTCCCCGTGAGCAACTAAATGATTGAGGAATGACCAAGCAAGATTAAATAATCCATTTTCATCACTAAAACATGATCACATCTGCAAAAGGGAAAGAAGCATCCCTCTTAATATAAAACCGAACCAAAGCCACAGTCTATCTTGCTCTCATTTGGGTTCAATCACTGGAAACATGGACAGCAAAAAGGACCAGTGGGCAGGTACAATAAATGATTGATTAACTCCACAAGTGAATAACTAACCAACCGTAGTTAGGAGAAGTCATGGAGAAAAGTAGAACATTTTCTTCAGACCATGCATATGTTAAAATAATATAGGGGAGAATTTTTGCTTTTCCTGCCACTGAATATAATGTTTGAGTGTGTCCTGTTGGCTATCAAGGCAGATCAGTTGAAATAGCAAAGAGAAGAAGCATCTGACATCCTTTAATCTCTCAGTGGACCAAAAGAGGATCCACAGTGATGCATCTTAATAAAGGGGCGGAATGCTGATGAAAATGTTCCAGAAGGGTGTTATTGAAATGAGGTACCATGGAGAACAAAGCTGACGTCAAAGAGACAGATAGATTACAGTTTCACGCTGGAATTCACAAATAGTTGTAAAAACCGTCTGCCTGCTTAGGTGCTCGATTTTATATACCTGTGGAAGTGATTGGGACACCTTATTCCAATTATTTGGATGGGTGAGCCAAGACGTTTGGCTCACCCATATATATATATATATATATATATATATATATATATATATATATATATATAAGAAACAGAAGTCATCATAATATGGAAATCAAGATAATGCTGTAAAATGAATTGAGAACATAAATCCAGCTGCTTCATAAGGTCACTACATTGCCTTCGGTCATGACAGAAGACCCTTTTTCATGTCAGACATTTTGACTTATTACAGCAAGAAAAGCACAGGTGTAGTAATGATCGCTGCTTTACCCTCGAGGTCCTGATTTTATACAAGTTGGTTCACTGTACGAGCTTAATGGGAGACTTAATGGTGCTAAGCCATCATCCACACGCAGAGCTTTATCTACCGTCAGCCTAAAATATCTGCAATGAAAAGCTTTGGTCATGTCAACGTTTAAACTTGTTCAACTGAATAGACCAAACGTGCAATGTAATTTACTTCAGGTCTCAGGAAAAAACAACTAAATATTGTAGTCTTACATCTAAAGAAAAAGAAAAAAAAACAAAGAAACACTAAAGCTCAGCATCTTATATGTGTATGTGTGTGTTTGTGTGTGTGTTGGTGGGGGGGGGGCAGTTATGACAGTGCTGTGCTGAATAACATATAAAAAGATTTTTGACACCATAATGACAAATAATTAAAGGGAACTCCCACGCTGCTTCGTTGGTAAGTGGATAAAATATAGACTCTTACATCACACTTCCTTTCTTCTCTTCTCTTCAGGCATTAAATGGTACCGTAAGAGCAAAATGTAAGGAAGCTCTAGCTTTTGACATGGAATTGAGACAAAGACAGCTCAGGTCCATAAAAGATGTCCTAAACCTTCCTCTTTCCTTACCAGCAGAGCAAAACAAACATGATATCATATCCACATTGTCTCCAGATTATGGCTGAAAGAAAGGATAAAAAAATAAAGCACTCTTTCTTTCATTCCAAGGTTGTGCACATCTGGACATAAACATCTTCAGAGTCTACAGTTCCCATGTTAAATGTTGAAAGCCATGACTAAAGAGTGAAAAAAAGGGGATTGTGAACAATCCAACAAGTATGGATTGTTCGGATGGGTTTCTAGAAGAAACCCTTTTCCATTTGAAAGAAAAACATAGCAGCACAGTTTAGATTTGCAAACTTCCATCTCAACAAACCACAAAACTGAAACTATGACTGTAAAGTTATGTCATTTGGAAAGTTGTTCAACAGTTACATGGTGGCCCAAATTATGCCATGCAACAGGATCATGATTCAAAACACACCAGAAAATGCAAAAAAGAGTGGTTTAAAGAAAAAATAAATAAAAAGTTTAAATACTGTGCATCAAAGACAACTGTATATAAATGCAAGCGTTACCCCAGTGGGATAAACCTCTTGGCTTTAATACAACCTCATGTGATTCCCTCATGGGGCAACAAGAAAAGCAACATTGTTCCACCTACAGTAGCACAGTAGTTATATCCGTTATATTGTGGTGTGTAAGGGTCAATTTCAAAACCAGGTCTCTAGGGTGAGATCCCTGCAATTCAACCAAAAACAGTGTGAAAAATGTGTTTGACATATATAGCTGCACCGTCATTCCTACACCTCCTGCAATGAAATAAAAATTTTATCATTTTTAGTCTAATTTTTTTAAATAAAAAAAGGCCAAAATACTCCAAAGCCATAAAATATAATGTTAAAAGAATGTTCTTTATGGTAATTTTACAGCGTCACGGTTCAAATTTGCTGTTAACTGGTCAACTTTGACCCTAACAGTATATAAGGTTTAAAAAACAAAAAGGTTGGCCTACTCACTGGATTTAACAACATCAGAAGAGCTGGCTTATTCAGGAGATGGAGTATGCAGGGTATTTGGCAATGTAAAAGGAGCTAAAGAAGCAAAATAAACTTCTTTAGGCTTTTGCTTTTATGGGTTGCCTCAGTGGATTTGCCTTGGGTTTCGCATCACATGTCCTTCCCGAAACGCTCCCATTTACCAAGGCTTGGGAACGGCACTAATGAGAAAACTGGCTTGTGAATCAATTACACTAAATAAATCCACAAGTCATAACTTTCAATGCATTCCACATTTAGAGAAAATGAATAGAATCAACAATATTTTCATGTGACAATATGTATTTAACAAAGTGGCAAGGGCTTCTCTGGTGGATTGCAAACTGTGGAAGCACTGGCAGACCAAAATAAATGAAATTGTTCTTGATAGCATCAGAGGAGATAGCAATACAATACTAAAGCTGTTTAAGTGGGACTCCAGCATATCTCCCTGACCAAATCTGACTGTGGGCCATTTTTTTATGATTCATTTTTTTATCAAGCTTATGAAATAATGTCCAAGTTGATTTCTTTTAATAGGCAAAGAAGGACTTTGAAGGGATGTTAGCACTGGCTTTGATATTGCTCTGGGAAGGTTATAATCAGGGATAGAAAAGCTTTGTTGTGCACATCCCAGTTTATGTGTGTGTGTGTGTGTGTGTGTGTGTGTGTGTGTGTGTGTGTGTGTGTGTGTGTGTGTGTGTGTGTGTGTGTGTGTGTGTGTGTGTGTGTGTGTGTGAAGGCCAGTTTTAGTTTTAGTTTTTTTATATATTCCATGAACACGTTGGATTATATGTTCATATGTATATCATATGTTTAGATAGCCATGCACAAGTACCAACGACAAAACAATCCTTTTTATGCGACGTTCCTCATATTTATAATGAAAACACATAGCTTGTCATACATTGCCAAGTGTCCACTACACTTCCTGCCAAATACCTTAAATACGGAGGATTAAACAACCACTCTATCACAAGAGAAAGTTAAGTTTGCTTATACTCTCTAAAAAACTAACCATTAACCTCAACCTTTTGTTAGTTAATGGGATGAAATGCAAATAAATTCAGTTCATATTTATAAATGGAACACCAAAGACTCAACAGGCACGCACACGGCCACTTCAAATCCATCTCATTGACAACCTCCTGCTCTAACCCTCTCCTAAGAACAGAGTAGGCTATACTCCATTCCATGTACTCCAAGTGTCTAAGATGAATATTTGGTTTTACAAAGTTCAAAGGGACTCTACAGTTCTGTCTGTGCAATCTGTGCGCTTTAATCTTGATGTCTTTAGAATGTGATGTGGGGTCTAATACATTTTGTGAACACTGAGATAAACAATTATTAGAATTAAATTGAGATACCAGGTGCTTTTCAATATCAATCCATGTAAACTGGTGATTTATAGTTCAATTTTTGGATATTTTAGCCATTTCAAAAGGACATGTTGTATAATCTCAGGTCCGGTAGCCCCATCTTCCCTTTGTCCCTTGTTAAACACATTTCAGACAATTTGATTCTGGGGTTTTTCATCTCCCGTGAGAAGTGTTTAATTAGTGTATCGTGCTGTTTAAATATCTGGGGGGATATTGTAAGTAGTAACATCATCAGTATATAACTCAGCAGTTTTGCAACTGACAGTTTTATTACATCGACCTTTCTCCATAATGTCAGTGTAATTTTACCCCATTTGTCCAGATTAGTGCTGATTTTCTCTACCACTGGTTCGAAATTTAAACAGGGCATTTTGTCTAACTCACAGCTTAGTTTCATTCCCAAATATTTTAACCGCTCTGGGGTCCACTTAAAGCCAAAATTTCAGATCACACCATAAGTAATCACAGCTGCCTTCAGGTTTTTGATAGCCCTACATTATTAACTGAAACATAAAGTTGTCAGAGGTACCTGCACTGCTCATCTGACAGAAATAATAAACTAAAACTATAGGCTGCAACAAAACAATAGCTGTGTCATGAATTATATTTAACTGACACTGGTGTAACACTGGATTCATCTCCAGAGCAAAGCAAGGACTACTTTGTTTTTTTAAATGTCTGACACTGTGTCTTTCCTTGACTCCTCTGCTTGTATTTCCAATGAAAGGAACAAGGACACGAAGAAAGACGTTAAGAAATGTCCAAATGACATAAAGGATTCATGAAGTAGTGGCTTGTTGTATCACAGCCTCAGCAAACTTTGGCTGTGCCCCAAATGGTAAACTTTCATAAGTACGCTCAAAACACAGTATACTATGTACACTGGGTACTTGTATGCACAATAGGTGCTAAATGAGTGCACTAAACTGGTATTGTAGTATGCAGTTTCAAAAATTGCGTAACTGTTATCTACCTGAACTCAATATTTAGTAATGCATATTCCTAGTCAGTGTTTGCTTTTTTTTTTTTTTTTTTTTTTACCTTCTAAGCTCCCTCCTGCAACAAGTTATGCAACGAAGTTTCAAAACTGCTCATGTTCATGCAGACTATTGTGTTTACAGTCAAATGGGAGAACCAACAAGAAAACAAATAATTCCCTATCTGGAATAAATGCTTTCAATAGGGCTGAGACCTTCTGCCGTGTGGAGGTAAGTGAAGCTATTCTGATCTTCTCTCCTCTCTCTCTCCTTCCACCTCACTGGTTATACATATTTTCTTCTGTATAATCTGGCTCAGATAAGAATCACATCAAATTCAAACACCTTTGCCAGACTCAAACTTCAGCCCTGATCTGTGGAAATAAATTAAATTTAGCAGTTCCTATTTGTCTGAAGACTTTGCTGAAATAAGTTTGCAATGTTGGATTAGATTTTGATGGGATTTTTGTCTTGTAAACATCACTGACTTCCCATGTGCAAATAACAGTTACTGGCACAATCAGACAAAGATTCATGACTAATATGAGCCTGATTGCAAAAGTTGTATACTCGCCACTGTTCTCAAGTTCACAAGTTATCTCACTTTAAAAAAAAATCTTTCTGTGGCTATATTTGTTTGGTTGTTTTTTTTGTGACTGAATTAAGTCGCTATGATAATAAAAGGTTAAAGGCAAAAGCTTGTCAGGTGGTCTCTATGTTACAAATCCCCTGTTTTGCCTCATCTAGTGACAAGCTGCAAACCATTTACAAAATGTACAAATGTCATGAAGCCACAAACAAAACTTCCACTGATGTAAAATTACTTTAAAAGTGATGCTGGTTTTCATAAAAAAGCATGCACAATTTGCACCCTATGCTACAAATATGGTGTTTTCTTTTTATCCTTTGTGCTCATTTCAGTTTTTACTCATGGACCTGGGTGTAGTTTGTAGTCGGAATAAATTACCATCCTATATGTCTATGTTCACACTACCTGCCTGAAGTGACCTATATCTGGTTTTCTTTTCCTTTCATGTGACTCATATCTTGTTTTTTTTTAACCCATGTGGCTCAGACCTGTTTGCTTCAGTGTGTGGTCCTATCATAAATGCAGAATGTCCTGATTCAGCGCCATGCAACATGAATGAGAAAGGACATACAGGAAATTGCACATGTTCCGTGTCGTCATCAACCTGCACAGGTGTTGTACCCAGTTCTTTGGAGATATACACACACATCCGCACAGCTGCAGCCACTACTCCCATACCAGGCAAACTCATTTGTAAAGGAGGTCCTTGTTCTTTCCCTAAAATGTCTGAAAAATGTGTTCAGAAGGGTATTACAAACCGTGCACCATCTGACGCATCGTTGTAATAAGGCAGGTCATTTTAATAGTTGCCCCTAAAAAGATACGTACTAGGTTAGTGACAAACAGGAGAATATTTTTCAGTAGAATTAACATAGTCAATAAGTTTATGCTCAGCAGTGGCATTGATGGATTGAGTGAATATGGGAAGAGCTATCGAAGTTGTGGGTCTAACTGACAGCACTGATCAGATGAGAAACTATTTGATGACGTGTTTACTGTCATAAGTAAAGGTTGGTGGCAGCTCGTCTGTGTGTATGTGTATGTGTGTGTGTGTGTGTGTGTGTGTGTGTGTGTGTGTGTGGGTGTGTGTGTGGGTGTGGGTGGGGGGGGGGGGTTCTCTGTTGGTCTGTGGTCACCCTATCAAACCAAATTACAAACAGGTTTGATTGATTCCTTCCCTACGACAGCCACTTGGCCATTACAGCTCATTCATTATTATCAGTGCTATTTTTACCCCAGGTTTTCCTTTTCCGCCTCTGGACTTTGATGCATTGCTAATGTATTTGGGGAGCCTTGTGTATCCATCATGCAGTAATAAAAACGGGCTGTCTTTCTCTATTAGCTCACTACCATGTAAAATAACTCATTCATCACTTCATCCAGCATCTCTCTAACTTGAGTTTTGCAGGCTAATGATGGACAAAAGACCTGCGTCTAATGCGAAAACAGCTTAGAAGATGAAAATACAGAATTTTTTATTTTAAGCTTGCAGAAAGCTATATATATATATATATATATATATATATATATATATATATATGTGTGTGTGTGTTTACACACTAAAGCTGTGACAGAAAAAACTTGATTCTGATTAATAGGACTTTTACCATTATATAAGCACATTGCACATTGAAGTGTCAAACTTGACTTTTCAACTTCCTGTATTAGGGAACGTGACTTTATTAAAAACTCTTCAGCAACTTAGTTTACTCCTTTTATGCACTAATTCCCTCAATGCAGCAGCACCAGCTGTAAGCCCTCCAGCTCAGTTGCACAGCAAAGTGTATTTTCTTTTAGAGATTTCCTTATATTACAGAATTTCAAATGTATTTAACATTACAAAGCTGAGCTCTGACTGAAGCTTGTCCAAGTTTAGGCATTTTTGTTTGCAGGCAAATGTTTTTTCCCTTGAAACTGGATGAATCTTGAGGTCACCCCTTCCACTTACTTTGTATTCACTCTTAGCCTCACTTTCATCTTTCCTCAGTGTGCCAGCTACTAAGCCTGCAAGGTTTTTGGTAATAGAGTGGAACCTTGCAGTTGGGTTGTCAGCTGTTTGAGGCAGCGGGCGACACACATCAGTTTCTAAATGCAAAGGGAGTTTGTCATATTTTCTCTGTAATGAATAGATGAAAAAAGTTGATAAAAGGACATCAAATTTCTAACCCTGCTTATAAAGTCATTGTTTCCAAGTGCCTTAGGGATGCATCCCAAAGACAGTTTGTATGAGGCAAGAGCCTGTTAATACTCGTTTGCAAAAATGGACAGACATCTATGTGCACCACAGATTCATAAAAGCTCTTCTCCTTGTGTGCATTTTATGCATTTGGAGGTCATTGATTCTGTTGAGTGGTAACTTAAAAAAAAAAAAGTATTCCACACATACGCACTCCTGCTGGTCACTGGTCAGAAAACGATTTCAGAATTAAATGGGCAATGGGAAAAGAGCTGGTTTAGTATTCAGTGTTTGGTATTCTTCAACAACTCTTGCAAATGTTAGTATTCTCTGAAGGTGCTACAACGGTGAGCACCTTCATCTTTTAAGAAAGGCAGGTTTACAACATATAAGTCTCTAACAAAGACTAAAAGAGATGACCATATGTTTCAGATAAAAAGATAAGGTTTGTCAACTCCGCTTTGTTGAACCGTTCCGTAATAAACTAACCTATTTTAGGGAAGTTGTTGCCCCACACAACATGTAACATACAGAGGAATACTGTTATAGTTTACATCATCATAGCTTGTCCCTTGTGAGGCAGCAGTATCTACTGAATGTAACTTTTGTTCTGTGTTCATATATATATATATATATATATATATATATATATATATATATAAACAAAATACAAAACTCAGACAATATTTACTTACAACTCTCTATCTCCAGCGTGCAGTTTTGCTCATCTAGTGGGTATCTTCTCAGGTCCATCATGCAAGCAGCTGTGGTAGTTATCCTGAAAATAAACAAATAAATAACAAATACCCATGAGTTCAATATGATGCACTGAGGAAAAAAAAAAAAACGAGGGACAGCAGTGTATACTATAAGACAATGTCTGTAGCTGCTTCCAAAAGATTTTATTGGTTTATTGTTTTTTTGGTTTATTGCAGTTTTTTGCTGATTCAGACATCTTTCAGCACCTTTCGACTCCATTGGAAAAACTGAAAAGCAACAAATATAAATCAGCATTTGAAAAAGGTTTCCCATAATTTGACATCTACAACACCGATATGAACACTCGTCACATTTAACGACAATAACGCCATGATTTGCTCACCTATCCATCCAGTAGGCAGAGGTGGAAGGAAGTAATGAAGTACTTTGTTACTGTACTTAAGTAGATGTTTCTTTTTACTTGAGTGTTTATTTTTCTGACAACTTTTTTACTTTTACTCCCTACATTTGTTACTCTTTCAACCTCCACAGATGACGACACAACTTAAAATACATAACTAACTCGAGTGGGGAACTGACTGAGTGTTCAGGCTCTGATAAAGAGAAACCTTGCAGAGGAAGAAAAGGGATCCAGGGAATATTGTCGAGTCCGAAGACGATGCATAAGATTCAGAAAAGCATCCTCATCCATGCTCCTATTTAAAATAACTGTAGGATGTTTCTGGCTGCTGAATGTGTTCTGTCTTGTGCCAGCCTGAAACCCACAAGTTTCTGGTATACATGAATTCACCGTCTAATGTGAAAAAATATGTAATGGTAAAGTGTATTTTCAGTTCTTCTTATAATCTTTTTTTATCATTTTATATAAGTCATTTTACAACTTTAGCAATGCTGTGGAAACAGATTGTTTTAATGGTATAAAGATAAGACTAGTTTATTACATTTATTCTAATTATCTGAGTAGATAATTTAAGCCATTTTTGTAAAATTATTGTCAAACATGAGAGTATTTATAAAAAAGAGTAACATGTAAAGTGTAGTACTGAAAGTGCCAAATCTGTTAAATGAATCCAGGTACTCATGCAGGATATCTGGTCAGTTCAGTATTAATTAAATTGTCCAGTGATTCTGGTCCTTGTACCATTACTGTGCATGTTGTTAATAAGAGAAGAAATTCCTGATTTTTTATTTTTTTTTTGTTTCAGAATTTTTAGTTTACCAAGTTATTGTGTATCATTTACAACAAAAAAAGAAAAAAACTCATTTACTTTTTATATCTTTAATGAAGTACATTTCAGATGTACTTTCTTACTTTCACTTACATTATTACACTTATATTGAATCAGTACTTCTACTTTTTCCAGTCTTTTTTTTCACATAAGTATATGTACTTTTACGTAAGTATATAATGTGAGTACCTTTGCCACCTCTGCCAGTAGGTGTCCCTACTACTCAAATCAGCATAAATATAATATACTCAAGAAATGCAAACACTATTCTAAAAAAAAGCAACAAAGATGTCCTTTCTTTGACGACAGTAACAATGTCAGTGGCTAACATGAATGTTTTGGGATTGTTTTGTGTGGTAATCCCACCATGAAACGACAGACTGTCTAGAGCTAGTTCACATGAGTAAAACCTTTGAAATGAAGCAACTTGTGGATGGCTAAAATATTCAGATCTTCTCACACGATGGTGCTGTTACTAGCAGGACTCCACTGCTGATTACAGGGACATAGCTGATCCTTCTGTCCCAGTTTTACCATCGTTTGGATAATCCTGTGGGTCCTCTGTATGACTCCCCCTGAACTAGTCACAAAACTTTGTGAGACGGCAGTAACAGCAGTAGCCCAGAGATCACGGTTGTAGGGTTTCTAATCTGACAAGTGTCTGTCATATCGCCATGAAATATGTGAGATGAAGGGAAACACACCACAAACTGATGACAGCTTCACTTGACGATGAAGGTTATTTCTTTTATTAAATGATATAACTGGTACTTCTATGATAGATGCTACAGCAAATGACAAGTCTATGATAATCATGTTAAAACTGCCAATCAAACTACATAAAATCACAGGGAAATCTTGTTTAACCCTTTAAAGCTGTATAAAATATATCCAAAAAATCAATTTTTCCAATTTTTCCATTTAAGTGTGTGTTTCTTTAAGACTTTTGAGTAAAGGCATCGGCTCACTTGTCCATCATACCCTCTCAAGGATGTGACTGGCAATGTCTTGATTTGTGATTACTGTTGTGTGAAAATTGCATGAGAGATTACTAAGAAAAGACTATGACGTGTATTTCTTTTAAATGTCTTCACTCAGAAACAAAACCTTCTATGTGTTAGAAATTATGCACTGCTCAAATGTCACATGTCACAGGGATGTGCTCAAGCACTGGCACATCTCTGCAACACAAAGACGTTCTCTTTTGCATAATGCACACGTATTTGTATATCTTACACCAGTACCTATCGTTACCCAAAGATGGTACACTTATCATTCAGTTAAAAGCTGTCATTATGGCAGACAAATGTACATCAAATTGGCAGAAGGATGAAATGGGACCTACCTTTCATCTCTTAAATCTGTGGTGCCACAATTGAACACTACAACTCTACAGGGCATTCCAAAAAAGATCAAAGGCAGTAGATTATTATCTGTATTTCAAGTAAATGGCCTCCAGAGAGATTGGGGATACAAACACTTTGTGGGAAAATAGACTGTGACACATAAAAACTAGCCCTGAGACCTTTTATTTTTTATTTTATATTTTTTTTACTATTGTACACCTGTGTCCCTGTATAGGATTAAGCACATATAGAAAATGGATGGATGAATACTAGTTATTGTACAATTTATATTTGAAAAAGTAAAAAATAAATTAATTAATTAAACAATTAAATCCCGAAGAAAGCAACAGGAAGAATATGTATGTTTTTTCTTTTTCTTTTTTATTATTTGCTATTTATTGAGTTTTACTAATAAAGCCCTTGATGGTTGAAGTGAGTCGACTGTTGTAAAAGGAGTTAAATGGATTAAAATTCAACTTTGAAACAGATAGTGATACCAAACCTATTCATTCTAATAATGTTAGCATTATGTTAATAATCTGACAATATGTTGCATCACTGCAGCGTCGTATAAATCTACCACATATAAAAACTTGAAGTTATCCAAATGAAAATGAATTTATTTCACTGCTCTTTCAACCTCCTTGTTTGCATGTTGTATTGACAGAAGACATATCTATGATTTTAAGGCAAAATTGAACTCTGTATGGAATAAAAATCTTCTTATGAACTGGGATAAACTTCAAAACATAAATTCATAGAAGCTAATTACATAAGAAACATTTTTTGTAATTTAATTTCTGCAAAAATAATTGAAAGAGCTAAGACTTTCAGTCACCACCAAAACAAAACAGCAGGGATAGATGATAAAGGATAATAACAGACAGCCATGAGTCGATAGATAAGGCTGCACTTTCCATTAGACGTCGTGGAGCGGGCCCATGTGCAGCGAACATAAGGATACGTCTGAGTAATAGGCTGCTATTCTTTCCTTAGCTCTGGCCTTTAGTGAAAGCTTGATTTCCACTCAGGGAGTTGCCACAGACCAACACAGCATGGTGGGTAATCGTCCAGGCACACCTGACAACATAGATAAATTTGTGCCAGAAGAGAGACTCATCTTCCCTCCAATCCCGTGTTGCACAGCAGAGATAATCGCCATCACGTGACTCTGGACTGCTATATTTCCTTCTCTTATCTCTTTCACATTTTGAACATTCATCGAATACATTTCATACAGAGAAAGACAAAATACCTGGTGAGAAACTATTTTATTTTCTTCCTTTTTGCAAAATCATGTCTCAATTATGAAGCAATTTCCCCAAACCTTTTGTACCCAGTTGGAGGAGTCCCATCATGTCCCTTTGGGTTCTGAGCAGCCGAGCTCACAACACGAGGTGGACAAGTGGGAACACATATTTACGCAGTTATTGGGATTCATTTTTGTTTTATCATGTTTGAGATAAGACTAAAACAATGTACAACAATTTAAAAAATTTTTTGGAACTTTTAGTTCAACAGAATATTGTATATTTTTTATGTACTTGGTGGGAAGTCCTGTCACTGACAAGTTTTCCTTCTTTATATATTTACTAGACATTTGCAGCAGCTATTGAAATGTGCTTCTTTAATATTTTCTTGTCATAAGTCCCAACAAACAAAAGATAAAACCAAATCTTATAATTTGATAACTGACTGAGCTCTTGATCTGTATGAGAGCTGCTACTGGAATGATAATTTATAACTTGCCATCATAAATCCTCCTTAAATTTACAGCTGGAAACTATTCAAGAAGTGTGTTTTGTTGTCACGTTTTTTGTTTTTCATAAGACAGTCAATGTTGTCTTTTAGTATTGTAGTTCTCTAAAAAAATGCACATAAAAGGAAAGACTACAGGAATTAAAAGATTAAAAGGAAACAGATGATTGAATACTTTAGACAGAAAAGTCTAGGTGTTGTGTAATAAGTGTCCTTTATGACTATTTTAATATTTGAAGAAGTTCAAAAGGAGGCGTTTCAGCAGTAACAAGCTGTTTCAGATTTCACCCCTTACGGATTTCTAAGCTCCTCCGAGTGCGACAGTGTGCTAGGAAGTTGGAGCCTAAGAGGTTTAGATAGATTCTCCTTTTGTTTCTCTCTTGTCCTCCGTCTTTGTCAGCATTTATTTCTCACTGATGGATTTGCTGCTGGTGATGAGGCTCTGTGGCTTCAAAGTGTTTAACCAAGGAGTAAATTGCTGGTTACATTCTGACAACTTTCTGATCTCTGTGTCAAGATAGAGTTACCGATGTAGAACTCAAGAGCCTCTGGCAGAGGGAAATTAAAAAAAAAAAAGTAGAGTTTTTGAGGAGAGTTTTTGTATTTATGTATATTTATGTTGCTGTCAGTCATTTAGGTGTGTGTTTGTTGGCCCGGTTTTGTTAGCAGCTGTCTGACTCTCCCTTTAACCCCCTTTCTACTTGTACTGGCCGTCAAATAATGAGCAACCACGTTTCTCTCTGAGTCTTAGTATGGTCCTTGTTTGCTTGGCTACAAGCTAAAAATACTTCCATACGCCCCAACAGAGCTCTATATGTTGGATCCCCTGTGACCGTGAACGTTGTGAGGTCAAATCAGGGCCAAGTGTGGCTTCCAGTAGTCAGTGGGATCTAAATGATGTACGCTATGATCACTGTTTAGAACATATAAAGGATGCAATAAATGTGTGTGACGTTTTCCAGATAATAGAGGTGAAAGTACGAAAAATTCAATGATTAAAAATAGTGACGATAGAATTTTTGGTCTGAAAAAAGGAGCAGTTAAAATGGAGGTAAACTGAACTGTAAACTGTAATTGGATAAATGTAAGTGCGATTTAAAACAAATTCATGTTTCATCGTTCACAACCCAAAGAACAAAAACAATAGCAGCAACTGAACTGAACAAGTGTCTGCTAGTCAGAGGGTTTTTGATCTGGACTGGCTCCTTATTACGGATCAAATCACAAACCTTCTGTTTCGCAGAGCAGCCCTCCAATTGTTGAAGCGACTTGGGAATTATAATGAACTCTGTTCTGCCACCAGCGTTTGGTTTGTTGTTTTCACTATGAAATTACGTGTGACGGGGGCAAGAAGTGAAAGAATGAAGAATGAAGTCAACAACTGCTATATTAATGCAGTCCGTTCGTTACATTTGATCTTCAGGAATGCATTTTCTCATAAGCTGGATCTGCAACTTTGGTTCAGCTCAGCATAGGAACAATTAAAGTGTCATGATTTATATAGTTATTTAAAAGGCACCATCATTTCTATTGGATTTTTAGGGGACAGTAATGTGCTGTGTTTTTATGTGCTGTGGGTAATTTTGGGCATGTTTAAGCCCATGACCCAGTTCAGGATTTGCAGAAATCTGGTCATCCTGCTCACATGGAGTTGAGTGTGAAGGAGGACAGTTTTCATCTCCCAATTTCAGCCTATGACTCTAATTCTCTAGCTCTTTATTGTGATATGGCAAGCGATTAATATAATTTACTTGAAAATAAGTCGAATTTGAATTTCTTCTTATAGCCACCAATTCTCATTCCTTTAGTTGGCCTTCAATGTGTAATGTGAAACTATTTCCAATAAGCCTGAACGAATGCTGAAAAGAGAGTCGGAGCAGTGGAAGAGGAATGAAAAAAGACCATAATGGTGAAGAAGACCAGTGTGGCTTTATAACAATAATAATAATAATAATAAAATACCATTTCATATTCCTCTCCACTGCTGTTCTTTGTCTCCCCATCTCATTTCACTGGGGCAATTCACTGCCACAATGACTGTGTTAGCTCTGATATTCAGTGGAGTGGATCCATCATTTTCTATTGCAGAACTAACATTTTGTGTCAGCATCTGGAAGCAGGAATATCAAATGAAGTGGCCTTCAGTGTTAAATGAAGTTATAAGTTGTTGTGATTAACATGGATGGATTGTTTAGTTATCTAACATCACTACAGTGTATTTAAATCTAACTGACTTTAGTGATAGCCGCTTCTCGCCTGATGACAGCTGGGATAGGCTGTAGCCGTCCAAAGACCCTGAGTAGGACTGAATGAATGAATGAATGAATGAATGAATGAATGAATGAATGAATGAATGAATGAATGAATGAATGAATGAAGTTGATTCTATTTTGCTGAGAAATACAAACAGGAAAATACAAACATATTTGGGTAAATATCAACAAAAAAATAAATTAAAGGTTCCTTTTTGTCTCGTGGGACATGCATCCATGAGCATGGCACTGAAGAGCAAAACTCACAGCAGCTTATAAATAGCCTGAAATGCCATTTAAACAGAAGTTTTATAGAGCTTAATGTGTTGCAGCGAGCAGCTAATTAGCCTGCAAACTGATATTAACAGAGTTTATCCCTGGTGGGTGTTGAAACAAACAGAAAAGTGATTTAATTTCCGTTAAAGTCACAGCTTTGCATCCGTATCTAATCTGAGGGGTGAGATAAATATTGGGGCGACATTGTGAAAACTGAATTCATTTTTTTACAGAGGTTTACTTGGTAATGTGGACATGTGCTGTAAATGAGGACACAAGTAGGCCATCAACATTATAATTTGCACTCAGGGGCAATATTGCACATCATCTGGCTCTAATGAGCTAATTACTGACTTGGTCCAAACCGGCAATCATTGACTCATTGTTACAGTGAAGCTGCAAACATATTTTGCTTCCAGGTTGTTTATGTGTTCTTAAAATAGAAAGTGTGCTGACAAAGTATTGAAAGTGTCCATTAATACCTGGCACTATACTCATGCTGTATCAGCACATACTGCATGAAATGCATCCCATTGTTTTTGCCTTGAGATCCAAAGTCCTAATTTAAGAAACTTAAAAACTCACCTTAGACCATACAACACGGTACCATCTGGGTGCAGGCGGATCATTCTGTTTTTTACTGTGACACCGTGGACAAATGATTTCTTGTCATTGAGGAAGTAGGTGTCGGGCACCCAGAGTTGGTCAGCCACCCGGTTATCTAAGGTCAGGTTGAGTGGGATCTCAGAGTAGGACAGCCGCTTGTCTCGCCAGGCCTGCTGGAAGTACATGGTCAATGTGTAATCCTGTAAGTGCATGGGGAAGGGCAAAGGAGGACAGAGAAACAGAGGAAAGGAGAATGATCAAGTAGGAGGAAGAACCCAGCCATGAGACGAGAAAGAGGAGAGGATGGGAAGGTGGACAAATAAGACAGTTACTCCACAAAGCAAGCCACTCTGTTATACTTTTCCACTTGCATATTAGATGAGACTACGTCTAAATATTGGATGAAGTTCACTTTAAAGCAAATGGAACAGTAGCGCCGCAGAGCAAAAAAAAGGCTCAGTACAAAGCAATGGGGAATTCCTTCTGTTGATGGAAACACGAGGTTAAGATAGCCAAGTATTAAGGAAGAGCATGCATGTGTCAAAGAGGGCAGCGAGAGGGAGACGGATGGTTTGACATCTGTGTGTACTTGTCAGTTTTGGTCTGTTTCATTTATATTAAAGCGTTATGGCATATGTGTGGCTCATTTGGTTGGTTTATTGCTTGTATGTGTGTGACACATATGTGCACTCAGAGAACAAAGGCCGAGGGACAAAGCGCCCCAGTAAGACTGGATGTTCCAGGCACCGAAAACAAAATCCAAGCGACCTCAGAAATTAGTTTCACAAAATATTTCTTCTGCGCTTTATTTGCTTTGACATTTGCTGCCTTTTTGAGATTAAAATTGTTTTGGTTGAAGAATGGTAGACAGCTTTCTTTCATCACATTAAAGCACAAACCCTTGAGGAATTGTAGGTAGGGCTGCCTTTATATCAGCTTCACAGAGCAGTCAGAAATTAAAGCGTGTTGGCTGCAATATGCATGGCTCAGTTTGTTTTTTTTCTAACAACATTAAAATGATCTGCCTATTCAGATATTCTTTTCCAGCTTGTCACATGTTGTTTTTACAATTAGTGTTTCACAACAAGTAACCAGTAACTTTTTTCTTTTTTTTTTTTTTTTTATAACAATCTGTTTAAAACGTTGTCTTTGTGCAATACTACCGTTTCTCTTTTGCAACTGTATCCGTTAGGTAAAAAGCATGGAGGACAGCTTTAACGCTGTAGTAGTTCCTGCATAATTTTGAATTTGTGGGTAAAAAGGACAAGAACAATAATCACTGTGAGATGCAAATTTGCCCGGATGATAAATAGTCTTTGTCAGCAGCAAGGAACTATACTTTAGGTTTCAGGACCCACAGGCTGAGCACAGCTCCAAAGCCCTGGCGATGCTGAACCCCAACAGCTGGCCTTCAACTTGGCTGAAGATGCCACAGATTAATGAACGCTCTCATGGTGCGATGAATAAGATGCAACCAGGACCAACTGCGTGGATACCATGTCTCCATATGTTTGTTGGCACACATACACTGAGCTTCACATGATTGGTTTCATGTTTGCATTAACATTTGTAAACACAACTGTTGCCTCTGTTACTGTAGTTATTCCCTTTTTCATCACAGAGTGACAGTATAAAAAGACACAAAGGGCCCTTGACCAACAAATGGTATGTAGCCTTGTTTACCTTCTCTGTAAAGTGTCCCGAGACAACTTTTGTTGTGAACTATAAAGCAAATTAATTATATCATGGATAAATAAATATATAAATCAGATTTTATAAAATTTAAAGCACATAGAGCTGTAGTGGCAGTGGGTGTCAATTGATGACACGCTTTATGTCAGACACATATGAAACACAAATGTGATGTTAATAATGAATAAAAAAAAAAATAGCAAAAGTTTGATAAATTGCACTGGAATTCCCTGATGCTAAATCTAGGACACATTAAAAACAGCCAGGCCAGCATACATATGCTCATGTAGTTCAGTGAAGAAGTCTACCAATCAAGCATGAAAACCTAAGTAAAAAGAAAAAAAAAACTTGCTGTCTCAGGGAACTTTTAGTCGTGACTGGCACATCCACTTCCTCGCAAAGAGGCTGAACATGCATTTTTGAATATGCCTGTTGGCTATGGATCTGACATCCCTCGGTACCCTGGGATCTGGTGGCTTGGATATTGACTAGATGGAGTCAGGAAAAGGGGAACAGCTTTCCTTTATTTGACTTAAACAGGTTTTGCCATGTTGTTGTTGACTGTACCATATTTGGCTTCGAGTGCTGACAACGTTGGAGAATTTGAGAACTAAGTTTTCACAGACGTGAATAGTATAGTGGCAGCAGTATCATACATTACAATTGCAGTATTTGGGGTTGTTTTTTTTTTTATTTCTCCTATTAACAGCAGAGAGAAATACACAGCAAAGGGCCTGAGAGACAGCTTGAAGAAGAAAAAACATTAAAAGGTTATAGAGATGTTTTGTGCTATATTAAAAGACAGTCAGATAGCAGAGATTACTTCTAGATACAAGTTTCCTTATTTCACTTTGTTTTTAACCTTAGAAGCAGGAAACTGCTAGGGTCTGATATTTTGTGTTTAGAGGTGCACGGATGTGTTCCTGATGGCACGTGCCTCCTTCTCTACTCTTTAATCCCTGGTTGGTGGTTATGTAACAGCTCGCTCTTTCCAGCATGCACTGCACTGCAGCACGTGCAGCTGAAGAGATGCTTGTTGCCATGTTGTCCTCCTAAACTATCTTCCCTGCACTCATCATTACGCACCATCAATCAGGTTGGTTTACTGTTATGTATGAAACTGCAGGAAATCCGTGCAACACACGCACATGCATGCACAACCACAGTATCCCCTCTTGTCACGTTAGAAATGTGGACACTGAAAATGACTTCTGCAATTGACAGTGCATCAAAAAAAAAAAAAACAACTCATGCACTAGGTAGGCTAATGAGTCTGTCTCCTGCATATGTGGTTGTACTTTTGACACTTGTGCTGTAAATATGCTCGTTATCTTTGCACCTCTGGGATCACAGCCCAGGCTGACTGACGATGCGGCGTTTAACCTGGGGTTCACAATTTCACAAGTTTCCTCAATGTTAAAATGTTTTCAGAAATGTAAACCTAAATTTGTGAAAGCCTGTTTAATGAGAAAGTTGTGCTTTAGTTTGGGTGACCAGGGTGTGCCCTAATGTGACTACTCTACCTTAAACCTAAATCTCCCATTAAAAGACACCTCAAGTGACTCACTCTGCAACAAAGAAGGTTAAACATCACCAAAATAGCTACAGAAGTTGTGTGCATGTTTGTGCTAAGAAAGCTGTCATAGCAACAGTCATAACGAGCATCCGTACATAAACCATAGGGGACGGGAAAGAGTGGGAGACAAAAGAGAGACAAGACTTTGCTGCAAGAAGAAGGACGTTGAATTTATGATCACAGAATATGCTGTTCTACCAAGGAGAGGACTATATAAAGTGTTTTTACAGCTATTGCAGAATCCATTACTCCCTAATAAGTATCCAGTTCGTTTAACACATGTCCCACTGTGTTAATGTGTTTCTCAATGTTGAAGATTTGCTGTTTAATACATTTCTTAGTGATCTTGTTGAACACTTGAGTTATTTATTGTAGACCACTATCAGATCAAACTCTTTATAATCTATTTTGTCGAATTAGGACTATTTTATTTATATAGCACAATGTATTAAGCAAGCCAAGAGTCAATGACCACAATGACTGAAGGCATTATTGGCTGATTTCATAAGGTGACTGACTGATGCTCATGGGAGCATCTGGGGCGTGTTTTGCGTGAGCATGTCAATAATGTACAGCCCAAGTTTGAAAAAAGCTGGGGCGTGGTGTAAAATGTAAATCTAAAGAGAACGCAATGACCTGAAAATTCAATACACCTGTGTTTTATCTATCAACATACATAACATATCAAATATGGAAAGCTTTCTGACAGCAACTCATCTCAAACAGTTGGGACACGAGCAGCAGAAGGAGGGAAAAGGAAGTGGTACAAAAAAGAAACACCTGGAAGAACATCTTGAAACTAATTAGTTTCATTAACAATAGATCAGTGTGTGAGTATAAAAAGAGCATCTCATAGGGGCACTCTGACAAGTAAAGATTGAGGGGGTTTGCCGGTCTGTGAAAAAGTGGGTGTAAATATTCAGAAACAAAATCAGAGCAACATTCATCAATGTAAAACTGTGAAGACTTGAAAATCTCATCTTCTACACTATATAACATCATCATAAAAGCCTGAAAACCTTGAGAAATCTCTATGAAAAAGGGTGAAAGCTGAAAAAAGTTCTAGATGCCCGTGATGTCACGGCAGTATAAACAGGCATAATTCTGCACCGAAAGTTGTCGCATGGCTTCACGAACGCTTTTGGAATATCACTGTCGAAGTTTGTCATGCCGTCCAAAGCAGCACTTTAAACCTCCGTCATCAAAGAGGAAGCCATACGTGAATGTGGTCCAGAAACACTTGACATCTTCTCAGAGCTATGCCCGTTTAAAGCGGTCTGACACAAAGTAGGAGACTGCCCTGACTAAAGAGGAGAGCGACCAGCGTGTCACCAACGCTTAGAACAAAAGCCTGCGTCCCTGATGGTACTGGGATACGTTTGTGCCTATGAAATTGGGAGTTTGCACATCTGAAGAGAAACCATCAATGCCGAAGGGTAAATTAAGGTATATGCTCCCATCCAGGCAACATATTAAAACATAAAAAAAAAAAGCCTTGCAGTTTTTAGCATGACAGTACTAAATCTTATACTGCGGCCATTACAAAAGCAACATAAAAAGGTGCTTAAATCTGCCTAAGAATAGCATTGGATCAGTCATTTTGAGAGTACAAAGAACCCAAACTGAGTCAGGCACAGAGAGAACATGGAAACTCGACACTGAAAGATCTCAGCAGGGATTCAAAACGGTGACCTTGTATGGTGATCACCATACTGTGCTGCTCCACCTACTAAATATTAACTATAAAAGTCTGCAAATGACTTCTTATAACAACGGACAGCTCAAAGTGTCATGCCTCTATTTGTTCAGCACCTTCATGAGTCTTGTAGAGTAGAAGTCACTGTGGAGGACAGCATGAAGGAAAGTGAGGGAGGCAAAGACGAAAAAGCAAAACAAAAAAAAAAAAGAAACAAAAAACACCTATATGTCTGGGAGCCTCTGTATGTGTTTTGATTGCAGCAGGGGAAGGTTAAACCTAGAGAATGAAGGCTTGAGTCTACAGGGAGACAGAAACGAGAAAGGATAAGAATGAGGATGACTAAATAGTGAGCAGTGGTGATATATCTCTTTCTCCCCACCATCAGTGAAGCACTTTTTCCATTAGAGAGATGTGGAATAGGGTGGTGAGTTTGGTGCAAGAGAGGGGGAGGTGTTAGAGTTTTTTTATATGGGGGTAAATGAAAGACATTGGAAAGCTCAGTGGAGCAGTGATGCAAATTGCTGTTATTCTCATAGCTCCTCACTTCCAGTCCCTGATTTGAGCACCAGCAATGACCTCTTGCTGCTTCATTTTTTTCCGTTCCTCTTTTACGCATCTTTTCATCTGCTCTATCCATTCATTTCCGCTTCTTTCATGGTATTTTCTTTTGCTATTTGATCTTCCATTTTCCTCTTCCTCTTTACTAAAGAAAAGAAAAACCCACTTCCATCTGCTTCTCCCTTCAGCTCCTCCGTCCCATTGCCATTTCCATATCTATGTTAATCTCAGTGGAAGTCCAGATTCATCTGTTTGTATGGGGATAAAAACAGGGACATGGAAATAGGATGCATATCCTGCACTGGAGGCCAGCGAGAATAGCTTAGATCAGTTTTGCTTAACTGAAAAATGTGACTTGCCATCTAAGGAACATGACAGGTGTCGGATTGCCTGCGGAGGTGCTAGACAGACTCAAAAGGTCCCATTAAAGATCTTGAGATCATTAGTTAATCTCTGCAAAATAAATCATGCAGCTGTTGTTTGATTTTGACAATGAATATTGTTGGAAGATCAGCTACAATTTGGTTAAAATTAATTCTTTCATAATACTGTTGAATCCAACGACAGCCTTGCTCAAAAGCTCTTTCTTCTTCTATTTTCACTTTGTCTGCTCAAGCCAGTTTTTTTTTTCTTCTTCCACTCTCTGAAATACCTCTAGTGGGAGAAAATATGATCCCTCCATCACTCAGCTACATGTTCATAGTTCAGTCCATCATCCGCCTCTTTTATTTCTTCCAAGAAGCCATCTAACAACAAGTGATGTTCAATTTCCTGACAAACACGGTCCTCATGCCATCAGCCACAGGGTGTGATGAACCCGGCAAAAGGCACACCACTTCCAAAGAGCCATAGAGTTAGATACAAAGCTGAGTGACATATATTACACAGTCTGTGGAGATCTCTGTGTTGCGTCCTCAGGATTGGGCTCTGTATGTGGAACAGCTTGTGCACTGCATGTAGTAAATTGGCAACAGGAACTCATACAGGGGCAGCTGCAGGGGTTTTATTTGGTCTGTTTGCTTCGGAATAAATATTGTTGGTATTTTTAGGGCTATTTTTAAGTATATTTTTAACAGAATCACGTTCTTCTAATACTTTCTTTACAAACTGTAAAATGGGCCGATTTAAATAATTGATCAGCAAATTATAGGCGCCTTACCATCAGTTTTTATCTACTTGCACTTGAAATGCTGTATTACATACAGAGGAATGATCTATCTTGGTTTTCAGATTGTTCATTAGGAAAATCAATGTGTTTGGATACATGATCCACTTTTTTGAGTTAATATATAATATGTTTATGTTTGGATTTTGATGTCAAACATGTCACAGATGTCAGTATCCGTGGGAAATTATTTACGTCACAGTTAATCGCTGTGAATGATGTGATCTGTTTGAAATGATCGGTGGAACAGGTTTATCAGTTTGTTGTTTAGGTCTTTAAACTGAATCCCCATAAGGAAATTACTCTCAAGCTCCTATACTCAGTAAACTATTTGTATTTTTCTTCCCTCCAAGCCATTTACTTAGTTTATGGCATGTTGGGAACAAGATGACATGTTTTTGCAAAAAGCCCTGACTCTTGTTTGTTGACTTGTACTTTGTCTAACCTCCCAAACCATTACAAGGCTACTGTCGCTCTTTCTCAGCCTCTTTTGCCTCCATCTTTCAGTGCACATCCACTTTTCCCTCCGTACTCTTTCATCATTTAGGTTGGCCTGAGTGTAGCACTAAAAAGAGAGTTCACTGAAGGTGAATCAAATTTCAACGAACCTTAGACGAACCTTTCTTTCTTTCCCTCATTTCTCCCACAGCTTTGCCAGTTGGCAGCTGTATAAATGAACTGACTAGATACAATTTATTGGAGTCGATTAGAGCATCTGCAGCCCCTGTAGATGAGTAGAGCGGAGTGGCAATCCAGAAAGGGGGACAGTGAAGAGATGGTGGTGGTGGGGAGTAGAGCAGAGCAGAGCATAACAGATCATATTATTAGGGTGCTTTCGAATCCCAAAAGGCAAGTGGGGGGGAGCTGAAGGGGTTTTCAATCTCAGCTGTCATTCATGTAAGATGGAAGGTTAGCTGGCCAAAGAGACGAGGGGGAAAAAATAAGTGTCTTATTGCACGTCATTTGTCCCACTTACTGCTTCTCCTGCTTGAGGCGATTGTTTATTTATGTGTGTGTGTGTGTGCGTGTGTGTGTGTGTGTGTGTGTGTGTGTGTGTGTGTGTGCGTGCGTGGAGGTAGTTGCACAAGCACTCTTTATCAGTGTCTTTTTCAGTTATGTGTTTTGTTTGTACTGTATACATATATGTTTTTTTTTTTTTTTTAAACAGACCTCCATCCTTCCAGTGCTTCTAAAAGTCTACATGAATGTCCTTTGACTATCTAGTATTCACAAATCGTATACGCTGTTTGTGAAATCCCACACCTCATGCATAATGGAAATCTGGGGAACTGCGAAACAGAAAACCAAAAAAACTACTTAATATTCAGAGTACCAAGAAACACACTCCACAATTATATGTCGACAATAGTTATGGAATATATAGATGTCTGTGGATCAGTGGCAATTTAGGAACCTTACAAAATCTAGTTATCAAAAATCACAAATGCGGTTTGTACATTTGTCCCTGTGCCTCCATGTGGGTTTGGGTTTTTCACGGCTCATGTACAGAGTTGTGAGTCCAGATTTGATGGCCTGCAATGCAGTGTCTCCTTGAGCATGAACACCCTTGAAGAAGCAATATCTCCTCACAGCTGGAGTGACCTACAAGAGACACAGTTTCTTAAGTTGGTTTCTGAATCTGTGCGTGTCTGTAAGGTGAGTCATACCTCTACTACACACCAAATAACATAATAATAATAATAATCTTGACGTAACATATATAAAATAGATGTTCTATAGATCTTTTTCAATACACCCAAACAGTTGTTTGTTCTTTTATTTTTTTAACGGTTTACAATCATTTAAGTTGAATGCCTTCATTGAAACCGGCTTGAACAAAAACGCTGAAGATGGCCAGTGTACTATTTTATAACTACCTGAATTCTTTAAGAACTAAGATACTGAATAAGTCAGACAGGATAAGCCATTTCTGGATGGTATTTGAACAAATTAGTAAAACATAAAGTGATACCTCATCTCTCCTTGTGCTCCAGGGTTATCCCGCAAAACATCCTACCATGTACCAATTAGCAATATTTAAGAGAAAGGTTTACAAACTCCAAAAGTCATTCATTTATCTTCCCCATTTCTGTGAAGCTCCACCTCTTAGCAATCAATAAATCACACATTGCTTCAATACCATATAACCATTCCGAAAACTCTCATCCAACAAGCTTGTGATGTCAACGATTTATTTTTCAGATTTTTGTACTATGAAAAAAAAAAAACAACAACTTTTCAATGTGAGCACAGATCATTGCCTGAAAACTAAACAATGTGGCACTTCTGTCCTATAGGATATGAACGCACCGGAGGAACGCATCACTCAAACCTAAAGCAGCTCCTACATTATCGCTCTCAACACTATCCTATTATCAGGTATCAGTGTCATGTTCAGCTGCTGTGAAAACCAATCCACACTTGCCATCTTGTCTGTTCTACCATTTTCAACTTTGTGTATTTTGACAAGCTGTGATAAAGCAGAAACTAGTCTCGTGCTCCACTGACAGCAGGTGGTATCCGTTTACACACACTGTGAAATGTGTGTGCCGGTGCCAGACATGAAACTGGTGTGTCAAATAACAGTGACCCATGGGACCACTTATCAGGCTGTGCTGACAAGACAGAGGCCTCCAAACATGTGAACATGTGTCCATCCAGTTTCTGATTTAAAAATAAAAAATAAAAAAAATGAATACACGTGGCACAAAAAGCCATTCCTCCTTGTCTTTTTTTTGTGTGCAGCCATTATCAAAACCAAAAGAACTGTTTTGTTTTAAATGGGGTAAATGATATGTTGTTGTTTTATTTAAGACAACATATAAAATGTCTGTGACAAATAATTTTACAGTTGTTTGCAAAGAAAACACTACAGAAAGTGAACAAATATATTATATTCTCCATCCATCATCTATACCCGCTTAATCCGTTACCGGAGTCCGTCGGAGCCTATCCCGACGCATAGTAGGCGGAAGGCAGGGGTACACCCGGGACAGGTCGCCACATAGAAAGACACACAAACATGCACACTCACATTCACACCTACGGGAAATTTAGAATGATCAATTAACCTATTGTGCATGTTTTTGGACTGTGGGAGGAAGCCGGAGTACCCGGAGGGAACCCACAAAAGCACGGGGAGAACATGCAAACTCCACACAGAAAGACCCACCAGGCCGGGAATCGAACCAGGAACCTTTTCTTGCTGTGAGGCAACAGTGCTAACCATTATATATATATATATATATATATATATATATATATATATATATATATATATATATATATATATATATATATATATATATATATATATATATATATTCTTCCTTATAAATACTTATACATGATACAAAAATATATTATATAATAATAGTCTCAGTAAAGTTTCATTGATGAAAGAACTATATTTTGTGAAAATAAAGAACAAAATAGCCACAAATTATATTTGGGAACATCAACATTTGCCTATACTGAGACTAACTGCTCCATCTTCATGAGACCATATAATGAGACCATAATGACACAGTTCACTTCACCCTGATTTGCCTCCTCTGACTCACAGCTCTTACACTAAATACATACCAATACCATGTACGGATGTTTGGAATCTGTCACTCACATGAATCATCACTTTTGGGTAAAAGTATTTTTTAGGTAAAAGTATTTTTTAGGTAAAAGTATTTAAAAAGGACCCTTTTCAGCCAAACCGTTCCCAGATGATGAAAAGAGGCAGATACACATTCATAGATAGCATCATTTATACTGAAAATGTTTCAGTGGGATTATCTCTCCATACATTGGCCATAATATTTTTCCAAAATACCTGGTTTGTTACAAAAAACATACATTCATTAAATTCATAGTTAAGTTAAATAAAACAGAAAAAATCTTAGCTAATCTTTCATGACTTTATGATTGCAGGTAAGAAATACCGTTAAAATACCAACGAATCCCTGTTCACCATATGCCCATGGTGTTGCACAAAAAAGAGGCCAAACTTCAATAATTATTGTGACTATTTCAGTATAGTTTTCTGCAAAAAAGAATACATGACATACAGTATATGAACAATCTAATATCAAATATTTTTATCTATCTCATACAGTTACAGCCACATGTTTTTCTTAACTACATGACACAATTTATATACAATGTATTGTGTTTTTTAAGCAAGTTTCAGTACTGACATCAAATCCTTTTTCGCAGAAATTGTTTGTTCTGTTTAGTACTTTTATAGGAACAAGAGTTACCGTTTGGCAGCAGACGCTCAACCAAAGACCTGCATTCACGCTCATTCACACACATTATTTTGACTCCGTTGGGTTACTGCAGGTGTGGGGAGTGAAGCGATCTCAATCTGTCCCCACCATGTGGAATATCATACTGAGTGTGTCAATCTGAGGATGTTACCTTGATTAACAATCTAAAAATAGCTCTCACATAGTGATGAGTGATCCTCCATAAACAGCACTAAACATAAAAGCTTATACACACACACACACACACACACACACACACACACACACACACACACACACACACACACACACACACATTCTCACACAGGCTTAGAAGAAACACAGTCGAGCCTGACTCAACTCATGTAATTTCTGTTAAACAAATAACTACATCCACAAGCTGCCTTGTTTTTTGTTTTTTTTTTGTGAACCATTGAGTGGGTGACAACAGTTGTTTTATTAGTTTTTGTTGCCTCTTCGATGACACTCACCTACATTAATGCGTTGACATATTGTACAACTGTCAACCTTGTGCAAATGTGTGCACAGGAAACTGAGTATTAGAGATAATGTACCACCTTTAATTAATAAATGAACACTTGGCCTGGAGCCATTTCAGCATATGGCTGAAAAATACTCCAGTCAACTCTTGTCAAAGGCAAAAAGCTGTCAGGAAACATTTACCAATGAATAACTATGGAAATGAGTCCTCTGTCAAAGCCTATATCACAATGTTATGGAAGGTGATCAGAATTAGGGGGCAGCAGGGTGGTGTGGTGATTGGCACCGTCACCTCACAAAATGAATGAATGTATCGTTTCTGTGTCAACCTTTTAAGTGCCGCCTGCGCCTGTGTGGATTTTTATTCTAGTAATCCGGCTTCCTTGTGCAGTCTACAGGGTTGGGTTAATTGGTATGGGTGTTATCCTGCAAGGTCGCTTTTGTTTTTTGAATCAGTAAGGTCCTGTCATGTGCTCTTACTCTGTGGCATCTAGGATCATCCAGGTCAACAGAACTCATATATTCAAGAGCCTTTTCTTTATATGTGCTGAAGAAAACCAATCTTTAATAAACCCTAAGACTGTAATTTTCCCCAGTAGCCACTGTACTTTACCATTTTGTAGAGAAATTGACGGGAAGTTGAATATAAAAAGGGAGTTTAGGTGGCCCAGAAGGTACAGCAGTAATCTGAAAGTTGGTGGTGTGATTCTTGGTCGCTCAGTACATATGTTGAAGTGTCCTCGGTCAAGGTGATGAACCCTACTTTGCCTCTGATGCATTCAAATTATGTGATAGTGTGCATGGTTTAAAAAAAAAAAAAGATTTTAAAAAAGCAATGGTAAATTGAAAAGAAATCTGTATAGATCTTCTAAGAGAGTGCTTAGTGAATCGATAAAAAAAGCAGGCAGTGTTAAGCACTTTGAAGGGTCAGCAAGACTAGAAAAGCACTATAAATACAGTTCATTTTATTTATTTGTTTTTTGAAGCCTCTCTTTTGTGTGATGTCTTAACAACTTTGAAACAAATTTATAAAAATTCCAAAATAAAGTCACTTTTTTCATTGAAAGTAACAAGTAAAACCACATGGAGCTTTACACCTTTTTCAAATTTGAGTCTATTTGTTCCTCTTGATTGGATTTAGGTGCAATCTTTGAAAACAGACAGAGTAATACATAGCTAAAGAGGAAAATAAAATACTGTATATATATATATATATATATATATATATATATATATATATATATATATATATATATATGTGCAAGGTAATGCAGTGTGCTGATATTATTTAGCAAGTACGGTACTATTAGTAAATTTAACATACATAAAAAGCATTACATTAGTTATTGTACAGTATCAGTGAATGCATTAGTAAAATGAATAAATAGAAGGTAAATCCAGTCAAAGTCAAAGTTAAGTCAAAGCGTTGACCAAGGCCTGTACTAATTGCACCAATAAAACAAAGCAATATCAAAAAAGCTAAAAAAGATGATAATTGATAATTAATAAGAAAAATAAAAGCACATATGCTCAGTTGCTAGTAAAAGCTGAAGAAAAAAGAGCATGTTTTCATAAGAGTTTTAAAGCGATTGAGAGTGTCAGCTTTAAACTGTTCCACAATTTGAGAGGCTGAACTGCTGTATTTTGGATAAGCTGTAGACAGCAAAGTGATAACTGATCAAAACCATCATACAAAGAGTTCCAATAATCTAAACAAGACGTAATAAAAACATGAATAACTGGAAGACAGGCCTTCACATTATTGAGGAGTCTTAAATGAAAAAATGCACAATGAAGCTTGATACAATATGTGTATGACTGTAAAAGCTCTTTGCATATGAGATTGAGTGTATGTGTGTGTGTGTGTGTGTGTGTGTGTGTGTGTGTGTGTGTGTGTGTGTGTGTGTGTGTGTGTGTGTGTGTGTGTGTGTGTAAAAATGGTATATTTGGCTTGTAATGTATGTTGACACTTTGATAAAGAAAGTGGTTTACAGATGTAATTTAGAAGTTCTTGAAAGCTGACACTAGATTGTAAGTCAGCAAAAATGTTTTCTTCTCTTTTTCTTTTTTTTTTTAACAGCTAAATGAGAAAACTTCAAGCATGTGAGTGTGAGCACTATCAGACAAACCAGCGAAGCAGTGTGGCCAGCGAGCTGAGAGATGCCTCCTGAAATGGTACGCTAGCCGATTAACCCACTTCGATTTTTAAACTCTGTCTAATCCCCCCTGCAGCAGGGCCCGGCCCTGTGTGACGATCGCACCGGCGGAGGGAACGCGGAAACGAAGGAGAGACCGTGGGCACACAGATAGAAACAGTGACATAGGACTTAAGGACATGGGACAGCAGGGTGTCAGTATGCTGCTTTATGCTTCATGCTCTGTCCACCAACAAGAAAAAAACAAAACCAAAAAAAAAAACATGCTGATACTCCTGGAGGGAGCGGGCTGCTGCCTGGACGTCAACCCCATCTTTTCCTGTCACAGACAGCAGTGAATCAGATGCCCAAACTCGTGAGCTTGTTTAACCTGGGGAAATTGATTGCACGCCTTCGCTCAACTGACATTTAGAGCTGTTGTGCTAATTGTACAATAAGCAGGGTCTGTAACATAATGATCTGAGCCTGTAGATAAATGTGTGGCATGGCTTCAGTGGATGTATGCTTGTTCATTTATCAGTTTCAAATACGGCAGACTGCACTTAAATGACAACCTGAAGAGATACAAAAAGATACAAAAGGCAATAGAGATGGACTTTTAAAGGATACTCAGGGCTCTTAGTGTGACTTAACGGAGATGCTTTAAACGTTTTAGAGAGATTGTTTTACAAATTAGATAAATATTAAATAACTATGATAAATAAAGTGTGTGTGCTATAACTGCTGTAGGAGGTTATACTTACGCTGAGTAGTGCAAGCAAGTCGTATCTTACCATTTTAGCTTGCTTGAATTTGAATATTAGTTCTAAATACAATTTTAGCAGAGACTGATGGAGAAACATCATCAGTTACAAAGTGACATAACGAGCTCATGTTATACCAAAATGGAAAGCAAGATGATTAGAGTACTCGTCGTGATACATTCTGGTGGGTATGAATTTAATTCAACCACAGCTCACAACAATTGTTGAGATCTCTGCTCAGAACTAAAATTGCCAATTGCAGAAAGAATTTCTGAATAATAATAGTCAGTGGTACTTAGCTTATGGGAACCCTGAATGTGTTAAATCTGATACCAGTCTTTATGGCCTAGGGGAACATACTGCATTTCATGGAAAAAAAATAATTATGGTGCTGGCATGAAAGATGTTGGCAAAGAATAGATTCTCTGTGAGAAGAAACCGGAGAGCTTTTTGAATAATCAAAATTCGGAAAGGCTTTCAGGCCTGCGTCAACTTTTACCCATCAGTCTTTGTGCGTACTGCTTAAGAGATTGTGACAGCACAGCCTAACCTGTGGTAATCTTGTAATGGTGACAGCTGCTCCATCTTCTTCTCCTCCCTCCCATGCCTCTAAGTTGTCTTATTCCTGCTCTTCCAGCTGTGCCGTGCTTTAGCTTCCCACTAGAAGCTGCTTTGGAGTTTTGCTTTCCCAGCTTGATACCTATCCCAGTTACCTGCTTCCGCCAATCCCATCTTATCTACACTAAACTCCAGTAAATATGGAAATACTGAAGAGTGAGCAGCTGTTAGGGTTGCAAATTGTTTTGTTGCCACCTTTGTTTTCTGTCTGTTTATCCCACTTTCTAACACCATGTGCCTCCCTTTTAGTGTTCTGCCTGTCCCCTTTTAGCATTTTGGATCTTGTTTTTCACATCTGATTGACTTTGTGTCCAATTGTCAACCCTGCACATTGACAAGCAAATGTTTATTTATCTCCAGACATTGGGTTCAAACTGCAATCCACTGGTAACGTTCTTTACATAACAACTGCTTCTCGAGTTTCTGTCAAAGATTCCCTTTGCTACTGCTTAGAATGTAAACTATGCATTATAAACCGTGTAAATAGCAATGATTATATGATAACTTACATGATTACATGTACAACATATGATAATGTTTGTAGTTTCTCTGTGAGGATAATGCCAGTATAAATCCTTTCCCTTAAAAACTAAAAAAACCCAGAACGATCTTTTTTTTACTTTTTCACCCGTCTGTGAGCCCCAGCTGATTCACTTATATGAAAAAAATAGTCTAGTCACTGAAAATGGCCAAACATCTTACTAATTCAATTTTGTTTCTTCGACGATTAAACACTTTCTAAATAGGTTTTTGATTAACAGCTGATGTGATTTTATGACTCCTGGATATCAACTACTCGACATAAAAAGGAGTATCTTTTCATCTTTACACCTCTTTCCTTCTCTACAAATGTTGATTTGATAATAAAGTACGTCTGGGACACAGACACGGTCTGAATCCATCCTATCCATACATACATCTTCGCTACTGTATTTTGTTATTAAAAAAGAAGACGTATTTATTGTTTGTCCTTTATATGAATTCAAGTGAGCGAGATATATTTAGATTACTGAAACCCTATAGGGAGACTTGTGTATCACAACCTTCCAGCATTAATAATACAAGTTGGAGAAGTGAGTCGTTTCAACACTCTACTCACGCTTTTCAATCATTTTTCCAACACCCCTCTAACATCCCTTGAGACTTTCCTAAGCGGTCACTCTAGTATTTCATATTAGTTTGCAATGTATACAGCTTCAATGTAGTTTTCATGTTTTTGCTTTGAATATGTTGTGTAACATGTTGCTGCCAAGTATTTAAGGTGGAAAATTAGCATTCATTACTTGTATGACAGAAGATTGCAGAGGAACTGGGCTGAGAGTATTTTGTAAACTATGAAGGTCTACATGGTCTAAATGTTGATATAAATAGCGATGTTTGGGCAAACTCGAAGTGTTTACAATCTAGTGATGAATCCATTTTCATATTTTTTGTGGTGCAAAAACAGAATCAAAGAATTGCATCTGATGGCCCAACGATGCGTAGCACATAAATATAGCTTCATGATAAGGCAGGCTTAACTCTGTTTCATTATACATCATTAGTATTTTATTTGTATTATTGCTATTATAGTAGGCTGTTATAATACAATATACATTTAAGCTATAAAAGGGCAGCATAAATCAAGACCTTTTGCAGTAATAAAATAATTAAACAAATGGATTAACCATTTAACTTTTAGTGTTTTATTTTTTCAGATCTTTGTGTCAATTCATTGTTTAAGAACATTGTTGTCAAGTAATTCTTGTTTGCAATGAAAGCTTGATTATTCTCAAAAGCTTTCTGGATGGGATTATTAGATGTTTCAGGTGAAAGCTTAATGATTGAAGAATCATTTGAAACTTTTCTGATGTCCTAGGCCTTAATACCAAAAATATCACTATGGAAAATCTCAAAAATCCCTAATTCCCTGAACTCCCATAAGCTATTTGGCCATGGGCATACTGAAAATATATATTCACCATATCTTGTATATAAAACAAATAAAACAACAAGAACTTGCTTACAATTTTAGAAAACATTTATAGGCTGGAAGAACTAAAGAACATAGTGTATTGATAAAAAAGCATATACATAGTAAAAAATTATTAAAAAATACAACAGACTACTTTAACGTAAAAGGTATAGAAATGTCATCTGTAGGCTATAGCAAGATGCATGCAAGTCCACTTTCAGCAACTAAACCGTTAGTGATTCTTCTTTTGAATAGTAATCTTACAACTCAAGAATTTATTTTATCTGCAGATATCATAGGTTGCAGATTGTCATTAAACTTGCAGCGGTAACTTTAGGAAACTCAGGTGAAGAGAGGAGCAGAGCTGTCAACTAATCACCACCTGGTGGTGCGTTGGCTCCAATGGTGGGGGAAAATGTCAGTCAGACCTGGTCGGCCAACATGTGTTGTGAGGGTCTGCTGGGAACGTCTGGTGGCACCCCCTGTCAAAGAGAGCTTCAACTCCAATCTTCAGGGACATTGAGTCTGACTGGGCTATGTTCAGCGCCTCCATTGTCGGTTAGCTTCATCAGGCCAAGACTTGCAACATTCCCTGGAGCGGTTGGCAGCCAACTGTGAAACAACTGGGATGAGAATCAGCACCTCTAAATCTGTGACCATCAGTCAAAAAAGGGCACAGTACCCTCTTCAGGTTAGGGATCAGTTACTGCCCCAAGTGAAAGAGTTCAAGTACTTTGGGGTCTTGTTCATGAGTGAGAGAAAAATGGAGAGTGAGATTGAGAGATTGATTGGTGTGGCATCCGCAGTGATGCATCGGTCTGTTGTCGTGAAGTAGGAGCTGAGCCAAAAGGTTCGTTCAATGTTCCTACCTTCACCTATGGTCCCAAGCTGTGAGTAGTGACCAAAAGAACAAGATCATGAATATGAGTGGCGGAAAGGAGTTTCTTTTAGAGGGTTTCCAGGTTCTCCCTTAGAGATAGGGTCTGAAGCTCAGACAACTAGGAGGGGCTCAGAGTAGCGCTATTCCTCTGCATTGAGATAAGCCAGAGGAGGTGGCTTGGGCATCTGGTGAGGATGCCTCCTGGACGTCTCCCTGGTGATGTCTTCCAGGTATTCCCCACTGGCAGGAGACCCTGGGGAGGACCCAGGACAGGCTAGAGTGACTATGTTTCTTGACTGACTTGGCAGCACCTTGGGATACCTCCAGATAAGCTGGATGAAGTGACCAGGCAGAGGGAAGTCTGGGCTTCCCTGTTTAGGCTACTGGCCCTGCATTTCAACCTGGGATAAGTTAAAGAAAATTGAGGAATGAAAGCAGCTACTATGTTGTACACAGTAACCTCTCTATGTCAATTTTTACAATGACAGCAACATTAGGCCAGGGATACTTGGTACAACACAATGTTGACAGAGCAGTAACATAATCTGGAGATAAAAAGTGTAGGTGGCTGCAGCTGAGGAATCGTGGTAGTTTGAACTGGCTTAGGCATCGACAATTAAAGATTCAGACTTTTTCTTCAGAAATTGAACAGAAGACACCACAGTATTTGTAGTTTTGTCGACAGGCTACGCCAAAAGTTTAATTTACTCTTCTAGACAACACACTTTCCCGTTGACACACATTTGTCGCTCTGAATACATCACCTTGTTTGTTACTTGGATTGGTCGTAGCGTTGACCTGATCTATTGTGTTATATATTTGGATTAATTTAGACTGAAACTGACAGATTTAATTGGACTGCAATTAACTTATTTTCTTTCTCTGTAAGGTATCCTGATATTACTTTTGTGTGTGTGTGTGTGTGTGTGTGTGTGTGTGTGTGTGTGTGTGTGTGTGTGTGAATGCGGCCTACACAGATAAGCTAAACTTGAATAAATTTAATACATTTTTGTACTGTTTTTTTTTTTTTGATGCTTCACGGACACACAAAAGCCAGGAACACACAGAGCTCAGTTTGTCGGGGTAATTTTGGTAAAAAATGAATAACTATAAATAAATGAAACATGTGCTTAACCTCTTGCTACTGACATTGTATACTGAGCACTGGGTAAATATCTTACAAATATAAAAGGGGGAAACTCTTTGGCTGAGTTCTAGAAAATGTACACGCCTGTCCACATCAGCAACAAAATAATAAGGGTGGCTGCGAAACGGATTTAGACAAACCACAAATGCAGACTTGATATCATTTAACGGCTTTTAAGCCTGAATATCACTTAAGTGCTTCCACAAACTTCCTTCCCATCTACTGAGCAAGCAGTCCTCACATGACTTTAAGCCAGCTTGCATAATGATGCATCACATCTATATAATGTACATTAAAGGCAGAGATTACTGAGGAATCCTTCTGCATTTACAGCATCCATGCTGGGAGGTATAAGTGACAGTGTACTAAAACGGGGAGCTCTGAATTACAGTCCTCTAACAATCAATAAGCTCGTCTTGACCTTTATGCACGTCAATAATAGTATTTCTGCCTTTTGGAAGAGGATAAGAACAATAGTTTATCCACAGAGTATTTCTCCTACGTGAAAACTGCTTGCTTCTTCTAGTGATAAGGAACTCAACCAAAAGCAAATATTTACAATAGAAAGGCAGCAGAGAAGCACTGAAAAGAAATGTGAAAAAATGAAACAACAACAAGTCTACCAGTTGCAACCCAAGCTTTCAGAATCTTCATTCTGTCTTAATCAGCGCATGATTAAATGTTTGCAAAGCCACTTGCCATTGGTGGAAGGTCTATTGGTCGACATTGGTATTCTGTGTGCGTCTCCCATTCTCTGTGTCCACCTCTTAGTCATGCAGAGTGAACTCTCAGAGGCACAAGGTACATGACCTTCCCTCCAACACTAACACCACTGCGAGCTCTCCACATGGAAACGTGTTAATGTCAACGCTCTCTCTTCTATCGCTGACTTTCTCTCCATCATTTTATGTCACACACTCAGAGGTGAAAATTTTGACCCATGGGTCTTACACAATCATACCCTGTCTCTTTTCACTCTTGCAGCCCTGGGACACCCAGGAAGCAGTGACATTTCATGGGTGTGTCAGAAACGCCAGCCACATGCTGCTCATTCCATGTCAAACCTAAAAGACATGCAATATAGTGTTTATATGCTCCATGATATATAAAAGCTACATGTGGCTCATTCTTAACATATAGTCATCACATTCCAATAGTATGTGGGGACATGTCAAACAGAGTTATCGTTTTATTGCCAAGGTATATATGTAATGGAGTGTTTTCAGTTAAGGTGCTGCAAAATGCTTGAGTCCTGAATATACGTTGGGACAGCACAACTATGTCAAACACCAGAGAGGACTTTATGTCCTCTGGGCTTTTAATGCTTGAAGGCTTGGTACTTAGTTTAGTGAGTCATCTAAAGGGAGCTAGAGACCTATCTTTCTTCGAAAATGGGGTTCTTCCTGGTGACATTGGAAACAAAGTGCTAAAACAGATGCTTTAGTGCATAACATATTTGAAGATGTGTATTTAAATGGCCATGGGGGGAAAAAAAGGCTATTTAAAAAAAAAAAAAAATCTAATATACAGTGAATACCATTTCACAACCTCTGTATCTGAAAGCTTTTAATGTAAAGTCCCCACCAGAGTGCATGGGTGAGAAAAAGATGACTACACTGCTAATACATAGCAGAGAACCGATGTCCCGCTCTGCCAAAATGACGAAAAGAACATTGCTCAGTGCATCCCTCTGTGACATCTCTCCATTACCCTCAACTCTAAGGCCCCATCTACTCACTAAAGACAGAACACAGGGTAGCTCTACCCCATGCACAAAAATAAGCAGCAGACAGAGAGCCAGATGGGCTACAGGAAATGGAATAACAGAAAGGGCTTCTGCACCAGCTGCTATCCTGAAAAGTGGTTACATTTATATTAGGAAAGAGAGCAGATCAAACATGCTGACACCATTAGACACACACATGTGGCCTCTTCTTTTTATGAGACTCCAATGGGTCAGGTGGTAATGATTCCCCTCTACATTAGAGAGTGTTTAGAGGGCCAAGCCTCACAAAGGAATAGGATGATCAAAGAAGCTGTTCAGCACTGGTCTTCTTTTCTCTGTCTGGGTGGCTGTGTGTGTGGGCGTGTGTGAATATAATACTCCAGCCCTCGCATATCTGCGTAAGAGTGACAGTTTCACACATGCACACCTGGGCAAGGCAGTCATAAGGGCATTTCTGGTGGGTGGCTTAACATTTAGGCCAGATGACCACACAGACTTAAGTTTTTTTTTAAAGTCTGATATAATATCCTCCTGTCACTTTGAGACCAGCTAAGTATGACGATTTGCAGCTTGGGTAAGTATTCAAATTTGACAGATTCTCATCACAGACCCAAATAAGAATAGAACTATCTTTGACCAACTTTACATTATGCTGTACTTGCTGCACCTGAAAAAGTACATCCTGAAAAAGGAAATAAAAAATGAAATCCTGTAAAAGAATGATGGAGTGGAATGCTTGACTCTGTTTCTTAACACCATCTATGAACAGAGTTGTTAAAGGATGGTTGACAACGCAGCTGTTGTACTGGTATTTTGAGCATAGCATGCCACAAATATTTCATTAAGACCTCAGGAAACTGTCAACTTGTCAAACAAGGGCATAATGTATCTCCTATAAATTAGTGTCGTACCTGCAGAGGACAGCGGTCACAGCATTCAGAGTTACTCCGAATGAGGACAACGGGACAGTGAATTTCCACCGTCTAAAACAACTCAAACCTTAATGAATTGCATAGTGGTTTTGGCAAGTGCTGTATCGTGGATTTTTACACAGTGTTAAAAAGAAAAAATAACAGGTGTGAATAACGTGATACATATCGCAAAATAGAGATTCAACAATGGTGACAGCCTTTGTGGCAACACTGATAATCTGTAATCAAGTAGCAGCTGTGGTGAGGTGAAGAACCGAATTGTGCAAAGAAGTCACAGCGAAAATTATGCAATGCAATGTATGTTTGAACCAAGAAAAAATGTGTGAATTTGAGTTTTTGGATGGTAAGACTTTGTTCCTCTATGGTTCTCATTCTGAGCTGCCGTTAGTGTATTTCCTCATAAGAATTTCTGTAGAAGTCTCCAAACCATGAGCGATGTGAGTGCTGTCATCTGCAGGCGTGACACTTAATGCTTGTAGAGATATCACGCAACAATCCATCTAAAAATAAAAATTAAAATATCCATTCTATTTAGTTCACCCACAACAAATGTTTTCTATCTGTATTTTATTTATTGTTTATATTTTATTTTGGTCCCAAGTATCTTGACAGTGATATATAACTACTTGCCTTGTGGACTCCAGCACATTTTATTGGGTAAAAGAAATTATACTATATGCATTGTTTGTACACCCACTGGGCTTAAATATCTACAGTACACGATGTAGTTTGTTCCTTTTATTCAAGGACTCATACGAGATGATTAATTTACTCAACAACAGCTAGATGAGTGTTTTTTTTATTATGAAACCTATTTTAATGGCCTATTTCCTGATTCACTGTATTTAAATTCAATGAGTTTCGAAGATTTACCAGCAAATGCTTCGTTGAGACTGGGATGACCAGAAACATTGCTTTGCGCATTTTACAGTATGTGGCTATACATTTGTGTGTTTTTTGTGGCTCTAATGCCCTTTACTAAACATGGTGTGGCAGAAAATGAGAACATAGAGGGGGGATACATGTAGGAAAGAGGGACAGGTTGGGAATTGAACTTGTTCCAGCTGCACAATATGCAGTGCCTGCTATGCCAAGTAACCGGTGCCCCAACTTGTGAATTTGTTTCCCCAAAATAATAAGTTGTTAAATAAACCAATATTAACATCTTAGGAAGAATATAGTGACAAAAGTTTTGACCCAGCTCCAGATAATTTAAATGCTTAAATATCACCATAGAAGTCTCACTGTTGAATGATTACTTTACATAAAATTCAAAACCCTCTTATTTTGTTATGTTTAAAGTTAAACAAATTGTTCTTATTCCTTGGGTGAATTGATTTTTGGATAAGCCATGGCCTCCCACATAATTTACATTTTCCTACAAATTTTAAACATTGAAAAAGGATGAAAAGATGTGTTTGTGTGTGTGTGTATATATATATATATATACACACACACATCTTTTGCGTGTGTGTGTATTCAGTTTTATTTATATAGCGTCTATTACAACACAAAATGTCTCTAGGTGCTTTCCAGAGACCCAGAACAGGACCCCTGAACAAGTAATACATAAACAACAGCAGGTAAAAACTCCCCTAGTAGGAGAAAAACCTTAGGCCATACAGTGGCGGGGAAAAACTCCCCTTGAGCAGGACCTGGCTCAGAAGGGGGGGACCCTCCTGCCAAAAGCCAGCCGGGTAAAGCAGGAAAAATATACTGCAAGACTATAAGACAAAGATTAAGCTCTATCAACTGTTTATGCATATTTCCATAAATGTCAATTTATGCGTATGTTGTCAAGTTTATAACTAAAAAAGTGACCTTACATCATGACAAACGCAGCCTTGTGGGGAGGTGCAGTTCTGTAGTCTCATCACTAAGAGGTGCACTTGTATGAAACTTCATCTGCACTTCTGCAGCACTGATAGTCTTCCACTGTCACTATTTCTAAAGGCTTTTGTAACCAGTTCTGTCCAAATATCTTTAATTAAGCATTATTAATAATAACAAAATAATATTTTCCTTTCTCAATCAGGCATCTTTAAAGTGGCATGTTGAGGGTTTGCTGTCTTCTTTTCTCAGATTGATCAGCAATAACTCATATGGCCTGAAGTAAAACCTCCATCTATGTCAACAAGCTCTGCCCGTGGGAGGTTGAATTCCCGTCATCAATCCTGATACACAACCATCAATGCTCTTGATATCTCAAACTCAGATCGATGCAAGATATGACAGAAAACAGATTTGCACAGCCCTGCATAAACGGGGGTATCCCCGGTGGTTTTGGAGGCTACTTCCAACGGCAGGTGTCTGCAAAACATCGGCCATTCAAGCAGGGTAGACCTCTATTACAAAATGATAATGGATTACTTACCATATTAACTTCTGACACCATGTCAATGCTGGCTATGTCTATATTCATCCCTACTCGAACCGGAGGACCTGTGGTTAAAAAAAAAAAAAGACGTGAGCAAGAAAAAACTATTAGGTCTGGTGCGGCTCGATTATTCATATTTGCAGGACACACTTATGATAAACCACTTAGCAGCTGAATTCACCAACCAAGCGTTACTCTGGTTCTCACTGTGTCAACCGATGCTTTTTTTGGGTGTGATTAGATTCGCTGACCTGCGGTGAAAGTAGGCTGTCATACCCCCTCAGAAGTTGATGACATTAAAACACACATTCCTACAAATAGCTCGTCTCGATGAACAGATGCACTGGGGCGTGATATAATGACGATTTAGAAAGTCATTAATTTAAAACTGCATCAAGGATATGACGAACACCTTTACAGATTTTTTTTTTGTTTTTGTTTTGTTTTTCACGTTTGTTTTTTTTTTTGTTGTTGTTTTAATTCAAATAAACCAGCCCTTGTATCGTCCGGATTAATTCTTGAGTCATATTCCTCGCAACCTTCAATTTTGTCAGGCTGTTTGGACACATTGATCTACACTTTATCATTTAAAATGTCAGATTATGGCAACTGTAGAAGCCGATGATTATCGTCCCATCTACTCTCCGAAATTGCAAACCAAGTTGAGATATTGGTGATTGTTGCCTGAAATTAAACGCTTGACTGCTATCGGTTGACAATATATAAACCGGATCAGAGCTGGTGACATTGCGACTTCATTTACCTCCGAAATCTGGTCTTAGTCGTATATCATAACCTTTCAACAGTCTGTCCACTGTTTCTTTGACCAGAGGCATGTTGCTAGGGTCATGGACACTGGCACTATATATATAAAGAAAATAAAAGAAAAAAGAGAGAGATGAAGAAGTACAGTGTAATTTAAAATGTTTTTTTTCTTTGCACCTCAAGTATATTCAATGCCGTCTCTAACACAGACACAGTTAGTAAAATGAATGGAGCATCCTCCGACCCCTTCACTTACCTCTGAGCGCGCAACACAGCTACAATGAAGGGGAAAAGGCAGGTGTAAACTGTCCTCATTCTTCTCGCTATCAACACAACCATTCTTATATTATAATGTTGTTTTATTCTTCTAGTGAAGGCAGACGAAGACTAACTTATTCTGCCAGTGCAGTAATTCCAATAGCAGGCGCATGCGTATTCCCGACCATAACATCAAGAAGCAGCACCGCTGCTGCTGGTGGTAGTGGCAGATCCAGACAAGGAGGAAATTTAAAGGAGAATCATGACTCAAAGTTTCTGGGGAGCACGCGGGGATTTCCCAGTTTTGATATTGCATGATAATAAATAACTGGAGGGTTGTCCAATATTAAAAACACGGGAGGACAGTAAAAATGTGGGTGGGGTTTCTTCTCTCTACCTGCTTTTTAGAGACCTCTGTCTGTCACTGAAAAATGCATTTAACCTGGCTGACCCAGAGGATTTTCCTAGGGGAGCTCCAGGCTTGGACCGGGTTCTTCCGAGTGCGTAAAACATGTGTGTACCAGAGGGAACTTTTCAACCTTCTTTGATTATTTTTTTTTTTTAACTAGACCACAAACCCAGATTCCGCATTTGAATTGTTATGGTCACGACACAGTAAATACAGTTTATGTTATATATCTGCTATTAACAAACATATTTTAAATACATATGTTTTACGTGTATTACAAAATATAAAGCAGTGACATCATTTTCAAAACATCAAGAATAAAACTCGGTTCTTGGTGCTAGTTTCTCTGTCCATGGTGCTGAATTCGCTCGTCTCTTTCTCCACTTTCCCAACACTTTCTATAGTGCTCTCTCCGTTACTTTCCTTACACAGGAGAGCTTCAATTGTTTAAATGCATTCCTGCGGCAGCAGTTGCTCACGCATCGATCTCAGCTCATTCGTGCCCCTGACGTAAGCGTTGCTTGATACCCTGAGAGCGCTTTGACCATGCTGCGCCTCGGGGTTGGATGGTGCAGAATTGGCTGCAAGTAAGCCTACGCTCAGCACATCTCTCACAGTCATGCACACTCGTGGCCGGCTCCACGCACTGGTAGGCAGGGTGAGCGCCGTTCTGTGAAATCGGACGCAAATCATCATGAATATGCTATGATCGGAGGCGGATGGTAGAGGAGGGAGTCCCGTGTAGAGGCCCTACACTGCTCTTTCTGAGAAGACATTCAAAGCGATCTTCAACCGCGGATGTTGTTAATTGACAGTTGTTAAAAACGTTTGTACTGAGACTCCTGTTTTAGAAATGGATCAAGGCAATCATATATATATATATATATTCCATGTATGTATGTGTGTGTTTCTCAAATTTTGTTTAAAGGAGGTTGACATGAATTTACGAAAATATCGCAGTCCAAGGTTTAGCTCTAAATTCATTTAAAAAAGCTCAACCAAAATTAAAATTTAATGAGCAGACAAACTTTCCATCAAGCCCGTTAGAAATGAAAGGATGGTATCATAGAATATGCTTGCATTGCTAACTTATTCACTTGACCTCTATTGACATTACAGTTTAAAACAGAAAAATATTAATCAGATATCAATGTTGTTAAAACGGTGAGGCTTGGCACCTTGACTGATTATTTATGGCCTAATAATACCTTTAATTATTTATATATACATATATGACCATAATCAAAGAGAGAGATAAATATTAGGTATAATTATAAGTATTTATGACACTTTGTCACCCAACAGCTGCAAGCAAGAGCTCATCATTTCTGATTGTGTACGCACCACCATGTTTTATAGTTATAACAAAATCTGTTATACAAGGACTATTAAGATCAAACCAAAAATTAGTTTTTCACGCATGCAGAAATGTTTGTCATGGATTGCAAGTCAATCTGTTTAAGTGATGTTCAAGTTGCTTATCAGCTATGCAATGGGCATGGTTAATATTATTCAGCGGTTTATATACTAGGAAATCTCTTTGACCATTTCATTCCATATTTCTCTAATATTTATAAAAGATAGACAGATGGTGGAGCAATGGAGCGCTTTGCCAATCAAACTGTTAAAAACCAGCCGAGTTGTATTGCAACCTTCAAATGTCAATGTGTGTAGATGTCAACAACAAATTAAAATTGGGACTCAGGCAAGAAAACAAATGTTTCGACCTGCTCTGCTGTTGTTAATGCCTGATTTGCTCATTGTTTAACATTCCCAAAGGGGCTGTAACTCTTCCATCCCCCCACCCCTTCTAATCTATTTATTTTTTTCATGTGTGTGATAAGGAGAATATGATAAGTGCTTTTCTGAACCCCTCAATAAGACTATACATTTCTGCCACCACAGTGTTCAACATTTCCCGTTCTAATTAAATTAACTTGTACTTTTTACATGAATGAAAAATCTTTTGTCACCACATTGTCTATAATACACACATAAATACATACCTCAGAGTTCCAAAATCAGTAATACTAATAAAATAAAATGAAAAAAAACAATATCTTTTGTTTATATTTTATTAATTTTGGTATTGGTCAATATTTCAGATTTTCTTTGTTACATGTCGTTAAAATGTAAATTTACCACAACTTCCTACAGCTTCACATTATTTTTGGCTTTAATTATGTTACAATGTCCTATTTTAAATTAAACACATCTTCAATTTAATAATGTCAAAGTTATTTAATTTCTTACTTCCTACTGGCAAAAAAAGGAATCCATAGCAATTGGCTTTTTTCGAACAAGCAGATTTCTGGTATGTGTAAAGTGATGTCAGAAAGAAAAGTGTGTAGATTACCATGTGGTGCTTAATAAAGCTCTGCTGCTTGTGGTCTTACTGTGGAGTTTTCACCTGGTCTATTCTCAGCAGGTAACACCTCCCATGGCTTGACAGTCTGACATCTATCCAGCCCTGCAGGGATGGAATGGCAGAACGCCAAAGCACATGGCCCAAATAAAGAGCTGTCGTTGCATTCACATTCGTTCTTTTATAGTGATGTATTGCCGGATGGGGCAAAAATGACCAGCAACATATAACTGAAAAGTTACAAAAATATATATAATATTTACAGCATGATCAAACACAGTTTGTCAGCTCATGATGCTGATAGCAATCTACCTTCCATGTAATTAATTCTCCTCGCTGTATTTCTCTTTTATGTATAGTGCAATTACAGCCCTGATGCTACTGATTAGAGATCTTTAACTCTGCAGGGGAGCTTTATTAGCAGCTTTGAGAGGGTTAACAATTTAAGTAAATCGTTAATCATGATTAATGCCATGAAAGTATATCACAATTTGTTACATTCCCCACCTCAAGTGCTACAAAAAAGTGCTAAAAAAAAAAAAACGATGCAGATGAATCACCTTTTTCAGAATAATTACTTTTACAACTTGTACCACACATACAGAGCTGAAAGAAACCAACCCTTGTCATGCCGATATGTTCAATCAAAATTTGATTGAATTTAGTTTATTTTGTAAAGCACCAATTTACAATAAATGTAATCTCAAAGCAGTTTATGCAGAATGTACATGCATGGAATGAGGTTCAGTTAAATTCAAATGTGAAGAACAAGGAGGAACATCTTCCAATTTATAGGAAAATGAAACCTATTGCAGAGCCAGGTGCGTGAAGACCAGAAAGTGGTGCCAGCAAATTTAAATTTATCATAAAACATTGTGATCACAGATTCACCCTATTTTTCCTCTATACTGTACAGACATGATATTAAAATCACAAAACTCTGTAATAATTCTTATTTTAAATGCAAAATAAACCTCAGTTCCAAATGGCCTACGCGTACTTTTGCCAGAGTATGATCTTACCTATATATCCATTGCATTACATAACATTACACTGTATTTAGCATAAGCTTTCACCCAAAGCAACTTACAAGAATACGAACACAATCACATCAAAAAATAAAGGAAACTTGCATTATGCCAAAAGTGTAATTTTAAAGGCAAAAGGAAATTACACTTATTATTAAGTGCTAGCAGAGGACAATGCAGGGAAGATAACCGTGGAACGTGGAACGTGGAACGTGGAAGATAACCATGGCCTACACTTGGGTGGCATAGAAAGTTAGGAACCGCCAGATTTTCTTCATATTGTACAATGAAAAACTGCATTTTGGGGGTAACAGCAGTCATCTGGTCAGAGAAGTACAGATGGTCAATAATCGTGACACCCAAATCTTTCACCACCTTAGAAGGTGTGTTAAATGCAGAGGTGAATTTGTTCTTGTAACCCAGATAGACAGACTGATGGGCAGATATGACCAAGACCTGGATCTGGTGAGGTTTAGTTTAAAGGTTCTCTCCTTCATCAATGATGAGATGTTAGTGGGCCAGAAGATATTGTTGCTATAATGGGGGTTCATCTAACAGGAAAAACGGGAAAAGCTGGGTATTATCGCCATAGCAATGAAAACCCATGTGAGCAGATGAACTGGCTCAATTAATTTCTGTAGATGACAATGAGAGGGGATCCCAGTACAGAGCCTTGTGGAACCCATGTGGAGAGGAATGAGAAAGGGATATCTGCCCCTTCCATGTCATTGTGCATGAACAGCCAGTGATATGCTTGTGCTTTTCCCATGATACCCATATCTGAGAAGACTAATAGTAGAATCCAATGACTAACTATGTCAAAAGCAGTTCCTAGGTCTAGTAGAATGAGAACTGAGGATTGACATGTACATAGCTTTAGCTGCTATCAAGGGCTTTATCACAGACAGCCGAGCTGATTGTGCAATGGCCACTTTTGAAGCCAGACTGGAAAGGCTCTAGGAAAGGGGTCTCAAAATCAAATTGACCAAAGGCCACTGAAGATACTGTCATCTCATAGGTGGGCCATGTCAATATTCAAGTGCAAGAAAAAAGTGCAATGTTTCTGAATATGTCTTATAGTTAAGTTATGAACAGTTCCCACATATTTAACAAAATTAAATGCAAACAGCAGTATATGCATTATTATGTATAGTTGTAATATTTTTTCCAAGGGATTTTTCCTTGTTTTGACACTAAATATAAATGGACAACTGGGCAAAAATCTGGCACTGAAAAAGAAGAAAAACGTCCCTGTACTCACATGCACCATTTTACTTCTGTCCAGACACCTGATAGTGTTTTTGCTCACAAAGTTTAGCTACCTTTGACCTGATAGAGGTCCCAGTTAAAACGCTGAGTACACCTTCAAGACGATTATCACTCAGCCTGGACCTGCACTTGCATTTAATAAATAAAAATGGGGGGAGTGGTGGCCTAGTGGTTACAGTGGTGGGCTTGGGCGTGGAGGACCCAGGTTCAAGCCCAGGGCTGCCCACAATGGTAAATCACTGGGGCCCCTGAGCAAGGCCCTTAACTCCCAATTGCTCCCCGGGGCGCTGCCCTGCTAGCAGCCCCACTGCTCACTAGTGAAACTAGTTGATGGGTTAAAAGCAGAGACTAATTTCGGTGTGCATCGTACATACAGCGTGTGCACGATGTCCACACTGACAAGAAAGGGAAGAAAAAAAAAAAAAAAAAAAAAAAAGTCCATAGTGGAGAAAAGCTTCGCACGGAGTGATATGCTTCCAAAAAGGTACATCACACCACCTAACACTTTAGACAGCTCTGGGAAAGAGGCATTTCCCTCAGATATTGTTGTTGCTGTTCCTTGTGTTTCTCTGAACATAGTCTTTAGCAGGCTGTTGATACAGTGATACATTGTAAAACCACCGCAGGATCCTCCTCCAACTTTTTTTGTACCAGCGCTACCAGCCTGTGTTTTTTACTGGTCATTGATGTGGCTCAATTAGTGGTGATGCCAACAAGTCTGTTCCTCGGCAATCCCGCACGCTCTAGTGCGTCACACAGCTGCAGAAATATATCTGTGGCTGTGTTGCGCCTATGCATTGGACACACATTCAGTAACTCATCTGTTATTTCAAACTGCTCATTGATACCCCTCATAAAATGTCTACCTGGGCCCTGAATTCCTTTTTTTTTTTTGGGGGGGGGCCCTGAATTCCTAATCCGCTCCAAGACTGTTTTTGCAGATAGAGAGAGAATACTAAACAATCAAAATGTCTTTATTGGCCAAATGTACACAGGAATTTTACTTGGTGTCCCTTAAAATTAAATAAAGTTGAATTAACAAGAAAGCAAAGAACAGTATATACAATTTAAAAATAAATAAAAACTGGAATATATACAGTGATGCAATAATTATGGATTGGGATTAGAAATGCTTGCAGACATTTGGAAGTGTTGGGGGGTAGGTATCTGAGAGGGTTTTTTTCAGGGAGTAGATGGCCTGGGGGAAAAAAAAAACTGCTCAAGTGTCTGGTGGTTTTGGTCTTGATAGACCTGAACCTGCAACCTGAAGCAAGAGTTGTGAACTGGTAGTGAGCTGGGTGTGAGGGGGTCCGTGAGACATCTAGCTGTTCACATGATGCATTCCAGTCTGTTCTTGTGTTGGGCAGTGGGTGCAGGGTACAACGCAGTGATAGAGGAGGTGAGGACACTTTCAATGGTGGCCCTGTAGAACTGGATGCGAACCTTGGGGAAAAGGTTAATCTTGCAGAGCGGCTTGAGGAAGAACATCCTCTGGTGTGCCCTGTTGATGACCTTCGATGAGTGTATCTTCCATTTCAGGTCGCTGGTGATGGTGGTGCCCAGAAACTTTACTGAGTCACCCACCTGTAGTTCAGTGTTGTTGATGGGAACTAGGGGGAGTGAGGGTGAGTGTTTTCAGAAGGCCATGGGCAACTTCACCGTCTTGTTGATGTTCAGCTCCAGGTTGTGAAATGCACACCATACTGGCAAGCTGTGGCGCCGTGTTCCTGTAAGGAAACTCATCACCATCCTTGATGAGTCCCAGGACTGTGGTATCATCTGCAAACATAACCAGCTTGATGAAGGGTATGCAGGTAGAATAGATAAGGGGAAATGACACAACCTTGTGGAGCTCCCGTGTTGGTGGTGAGAGGGGGTGACCCGCACTTGTTGCTTTCTATTGGTGAAGAAGTCCGGGGGGATTCTGGAGGTGTGTAACAGCCGGGGATCTCTCAAAACTGGAGTAGAAGGTGTTGGGAATGTCAGCAAATCTAGGGGAGGGGATGACAACGGGGCTTGTACCCCATACAGATGCAGGGTTGTCGGTGCCTGAATCACACTTCAGTCTGACTCTATATTCCTCTTTAGTGTTTGATTGCCTTCTTGAGGTCCTGTCTGACCAGCCTAAATGTATCCATATCACCCTCTCTGTACGCCTGCTCTTTCTCTTCTCCAGACACATATTATCAGCAACTTGCATCATGCATTTTTTCCCAAACAGTCCTTTAGTGGATGGCTTTCCCAGTTTGGCAATTAACTCGCTCACCATGTAACTTGCTTCAACAGCAGTATCAAACTCTTCTTCTTGGCCTTATAGAAAAGACTGCTGAGAAGTTCATCCTCAGTGTAGCTGTGTCGCTCTTTTATTCCTCTCATCTCCATTGTATTTTTCATACTGCTCCCCATGTTTAGTTGAGTAATGGCATTTGAGATTGCATTCCTTTAAAACTGCAACTGTTTCCTTGCATATCAGGCATGTTGGAATCCAGTGAACTCCACAAAAAAATACTGCAATGTCGATTGTTCCTAGAAAATTCTGTGTTCACTTTCCACCTGTCTTTTCTGTTTGGGAAGCAACATCTTTGTTATCAGCTGCAAAAGAACCTGGTGAGCACAGATAGCAGCAAGCCTCTGTTGCTAAACAAAGTCGTAGTGTGATATATGTGTTGGGCAGGCAGAATGGAGGGGGAGGGCGGGCCGATGTGGCCTGGGGCCAGGAGTTTGAAAACAAACGGGGAAGATTTGAAGCAGCTAACCTTGCTAGAGTGTTGTTGTCATGCCGTGACTCTTATTCCCACTTCCACCATCTCGTCACTTCCGGAAGGGGCAGTCCCAGGCCAGTCAATAGCTCGGCTAACTGTGGTGTGCGTATACATGCCAAAACAGCTCGATTTAGAATTGTATTATCTGGCTTTAATAGCTCAATTTCAAAAACTCCACTTCGGTTTGACTACGGCCCGAATAAAGTGTATAATGGCTTTTTAAACCTCGATATCAATCGAACTAAGGCAATAATTCTACTTTCTCTTAGTGCATGTAAATGTACTGAATGACTTTAGACAGGAAAAAAATGTAGAGGCCACCCTGTGGTTCTCAATATGAGCAGGATTTAAATAGGGTTTGATTAGAGGCCTTCATATCCAGTCTTGCCTTTCAATAGCTGACTATCAGATATACCAAAGTTTTCTTTTCTAGTGCGTCCTTATTAGATTGACTGACACAGGGTGATGTGTCAAGCTGGCCCTGCGAATGACTTGCCTCCTAGGGTACAATTAACCGCGGGTCAGGTCTAATGTAAACAGAACTAACGTAGGGTGGCGAGTCGTGAGAGGGATTTGTTGATCATGTGGCCTGAGTACGACCCAGGTTTTTTTTTTAAATGATTATAAAATAAAGAAACAGCTGATGAGTGTAACACCAGCAGCAGGACGTCACAGGTAGGGTCTATATTTGCAAGATGAGTAACTGGGGAGACTGAGCCGCTCAGCCTCGGACCCGAGGACGCCATAAACCTGTATATGTCTAGAACCATAAAGGATGTCCCATTGTTTGAAAAACTGGCCACAAAAAAGACAAAATGGAGCATTGCAAGACACAAAACACAGCCAACAAATGTTCATCCCGATGTTCATCAATCCTCGTTTTGAGGATCTAATCTAAAGATGCCTATTTTTCAATTTTTTGTGCTACCTATACCTGTTACACTGAAAGTAGCATGGTATGGGAGGTATGGGATGAGCAGCCATGAAGCCATTAGGCACAATACTTGAAAATGAGCTTTAAGAGTTGGAATATACCCTATTTAAATGTATAAAATGAAAACAGAAGCACTAAAATTGTGCTTTGACATTCACATGCAGAGAAGAATCCTTTGGGATTTGGATAAAAATACATTTTCCATCCTGGTGGACTTATGACTTCCTAAACATCCCTGATTCCAAGAGTTAACCCCTCTCTATTAGCCTCTTGTCTGTAAAAATAATCTCTACTGACTGGGCAGCTGCCCATTAAACATCTGTCTGCTCAAGCTTTTGAATAAATTGCTTGCTAGCCTTGTAACTGATTCACTCTCTACATTGTCAATCGTTTTGCATCATTAACTTCAGAAAATTACCTCAAGCATTCTTTCTAAGAAATCAAGCGAGAGCTAAAATAAACCCACAAAAGAAAGTGAGTCAATTAACAACACTGAGACTCCGGTTCCAGGTGCAGGCATTGTTTGCAGTAGTTTACTGATAACTTCAGACAGCTTCTGCAGTCAGTGGAGGCAAAGATTGTTTCTTCATAGCTCTATCGCTTTCTTTCCTCTGACTTGACAGAAGCAAAGAGTATTTCTGAGTCCCACATTTCTTCAGCTTCTGAAACAGGTGTCCCCTGAGTTTCCAAATTAAATGTTGTTTGAAATCAAGAGTCTGATCAGCTTGATGTCTCTCTACTTGATTGGTTAGTGTGATCTAGCTGGTGTCCCCAATGTTCCTGTGTCCAAGTTTGCTCCTGTCTCTTCTCACGCTTGTTCCTGAGATTTCAAGCTCCATTCCTCAGTGCTTTTTTTTGTTCTCCTTGAAACCCTGCTCAGCTTTTAATAAAACTTTTTTTTTTTCACAATTCAAGCCCTTTAACACAGGAAGACCAATACCTTTTACATTTGTATAAGTTCACTGACCGCCATACAATAGGAATCTATTATTATTTAAAATAACAAGGTTATTAAAAACCTAGCAAAAAAATAGGAAATCACAATTTGCATAAAATAGCAAGGGGGGGGGGGGGGTATTTGCCCAACATATTATACATTTTCACTGAGCTACTTTTTACAATAGCTTTCCTCCACCGTTTTCTTCAAAATGTAATCAGTTTGAGAGTGTCTCCAAATGACTACAGTAACCAATACCAATTCTGACAAAATAAAAAGTGAACACTCTACCTCTGAAGAATTCAGGGCTGTCTTTTACAGGACAAAGATCACGCAACCCTGCTGATCAGCCCCCTCCTCACTGTGCGGATCTGATCCCCCTCTGATGGGCTATGACACTTCCTGAATTATATGCCAGGGTATGATAATGAACCACAATAGCAAATGATCTGTTTATCATTTACAGAAAATAGATACAGAACACAAACCATATCGAAACCAAATTATAGACTAGATAAAGGTAATTTCTTGGAGAGTTATGTAGAGAAAAATTGTATTTTTATTCTGTTTCAAACGTTTACTTCCAGGTGGCACAGACATGTATTGTATACATTTCCAAAAGTAACAAACCACGGCTGATCTTAATCGACCTTACTAACAAAATGTACCTTCTCACATGTCTTCTGTAGGTCAGTGCCAATGCCCCTTTGCCGCGTTGTGAAAAAACGATTGTTCTGAATCTGCGTTACCATGTGTCGAACCTGTTGAAAATATCCTATTTAAAATGTCTTAGTTAATTATTGAATTTTAAATGAAGATATTGAAGAAAGAGAAGCTTGAAAGTTTGATGTTTTACATTGTTGATTTTTTTTCTTTTCTTTTTATCATTCATCATTAAAATCAATGTTCCAAACTTTTGACAATGACATTTTTATGCTCATGGAACATTTAATTCAACTTAACTTAAAAAATAAATAAATTAATAAAACTTTTAAAGCTTTGTGAAAATGTCAGTCTACTGTGAATATATTAAACTATTCCTGTCCGAATTCATATAAATGAATTCATATAATGATCAATAAATAGCTGGCAGAGATGTTTACTTTTTGTGCTTAAAAACATGCACAAAGTCAAAGTTCAATACAGCAGTCATGTGGTGTTTTATAACATAAAAAATACATTTGTTATACCTGCAATAGAAAAACAATTATTTTAAGGTAGTTCAAGGTAAATTTGTAATTTATCATCTTTGATCTGTAAACAGTCAAAATGAATATTTTAATTCCTCACCATGTTTTACTCGCAAAAATCTACAGGGGTTTAACTTTATCTCTTGCAGTATCCATCCAAATAACTGCTTTGAACTTCACCAGCATCTTGGACTCTGATTTTTCATTGCATATCACGTGTTCCTGCACAACCATAAAGCTACTGCTGACTAGGAATTCCACCTGTTCCTAGAAAATATCATGACCGTGGTTTGGACCTCTGAAGTGTGGATAAGTTGTACAAACGAAGTCCATCAGACACTCTTTATGCCTCATTACCTTCCTGCTACCAGAGGAGGCGCCACCTGCTACTGCATCAAGGTTACACCGTCCTTCATTCCCTGGCAAATGCCAAAAAAGTGGATAGCTGGCTGATTCCGTGCCCACCTCCACACTCTGTTTCTCTTTATCTCCTTCTCAGTCTTTCACCCTGCCCTTGACAGAAGTTGGTCATTGCTGCCAGAACTGCTGACGGGAGTCCAGGGTGAGTGTCAGCTTTAGCCACAGTTGGCTGAGTGGAAAAATGGAGGGAATGGTAGAAAGATGGAAGGAAAAGAGGATTACTTGATGTTCTCTGCCAAGAAAAACGCTCTTTTTGAGTTTTGGCATAAGAAGCGGTGATTAGACTGCGACACAGGATGATAACACAGTAGTTGGCCTCTAGTTCCACTGAGCCACCTGCAGATTACAAAGATCAAGAAATTCTGTAACCTAGGGAAGTATGCCATTTAAAGTGTTGCTCATCTATCTATCTATCTATCTATCTATCTATCTATCTATCTATCTATCTATCTATCTATCTATCTATCTATCTATCTATCTATCTATCTATCTATCTATCTATCTATCTATCTATCTATCTATCTATCTATCTATCTATCTATCTATCTATCTAATGATGAATTTGTGTACAGAGAAAGAGGAGAAAGAGTGTGTGGCTGAAAATAATCATTCAGTTTGAAATACCCCCTCTGCACGTTCACTTTATGGTGACATTGACATAATATATATATAAATATTATATCATATATAAAAAATACTTGTACTTCATAAGTGTTCATTTAAACTTGAACAGGACAGATGAACTTGTTACTTACAGGCACCAATGTTTTCTGGACTGTGTTGCAGACCTTTGATCCAACCATTACCTATACCTGTATATTAATTACCAGGGTCACAGGGATCTACTGCGAGGATCTACTGGAGCCTATCCCAGTTCCCTTCCAGTGAAAGGCAGGGGTACTCCCTGGACATGTTGCTGGTCTATGGCAGGGCCACATATGAACTAACAACCATGCATACTCACTTCTACGCGCAACTAAGAATCACCAGTTAACCGGAACTACATGTTTTGGAATGTGAAAGGAAGCCCGAGTACCTGAAGGAAACCCATAGACACCTAATCTGTACAGGTTAAAGAAAAGAACCACTGTTTCTATTCTTTTTCTCTTTTCATAGCAACCCAACTTTTTTTGATTTGAGGTGTATTCTGTTAATCACTGTTAGATGTTGGCATATTTGTTTCCAGTTTTATCTTTTTGTCATAATCAGCCAAAAAGAAAAAAACAGAAAATACTTTTTTCTTATTAATATTACAAAAACAGTATCTTGAAAACCTGCTTGTGTATTCCTTAAATGTATGAAATTGAGTTTTTGCATTTTAACTTTAATTACTTGCACTACAGCTGGCAGCTGCCCAACACAGTTCATTGTAAAATATTTATTTGCACTCAGACAAAGAGGTCAACTCTTCTCAAATCAACATGTTACCTTACTATGGTATGGTTTGGTCTCCATGGAAACTGCAGTATGATTTTTTTCCTAATCTTGCATCCACTGGAGGTGGTGCAGCACATCATGTCTGAGGAGTAGTGATTTTTAAGAACTACTGCCTGTGTACACTGCTGTGATGGGAGACTGTGGGGGCTAAGACTGAGGGGAGAAAAAAAAAACAAAACATGTAGTCTGAGTCCCAAAGTTCTCAAACAACTAAATGTAATGTAGTTGTTTTGTAATAATTTGAATAACTTGGATGTATTTATGCAGGAGGACATAAAAACAATTTTCTAGCCACTATCTCGGGCACAAATAAAGTAGTATCCTACTAAGATCAAACATTGGACTTACAAATTCCTAAAAATAGCATCTCTAAATGAAAGTCTTAAGATCCTTTTATCAGCACAAGCTGATCAAAACTTAATTTATGATTATATAAACCACGCTCTTCCTTCAGTCATGTTCAAGTTTGTTTTACTATGACCAGAAATGTCACCCTCCCTCCTGTTGTATGAACATATTTAGTTCTTGATAGTGTCTAAGCAAACACACACTCACATTGCACCACACATGCTGAGTTTCTTCTACTCTAAGTGGTAACCATAGATACCACATGGTGAGCCTCATGAAGTACAGTGGGTCCATCTCACGTGGGAGAAATCATGTATTTATAGAAGCATTGTGGTGTGGCCAGGAATTAGTTTAGACAATGCACGTTTATGAGCACTAACAAGGAGTGAAGTGGTGCAGTATGAAAGAAGGACTTCGATGGGACAGTGCTCATTTATGGCAGCAGAGAATTTGAATAGTCTTTGAGTGTGTGTTCTTTAGTGTAATAAAAATATGTTCTACACGTGAAGTATTTAAAGTGCTATACTAAAGATGTACAGTAGACAAATCAGAATATCTCAATCTTCAAGAGGATCTGGGTTTCCCCTTTTGTCTTTCTTTTCTACAGCCTATATTTATCTATTCTATTTCTGTAGTTTCTCTTCTTTTCTCAGCATTCTTTTCTTAATGTTTGCGTCCGTCCTTTTCAAGGGAAATGTTTTGTTCTCTTGTGTTGTTGCTGTCTGAGAGCCCCATGTCCCTCATAAGATCATCAGGTTTTAGAGGCTTTCATGTAAGAATCTGCTAAGTCTGCACCCAACTCCTTATGAGGTTGCCATGCTTGTTACAGGGAATAAAATCCACAGCGTATATCCTGATGTATTCAATTAAATCCTATTTTGTTGAATAATGAACTCATTAACAAACTCCTACTGGAAGCTTTTTTTTTTGTAGCTTCATCAAGACACTCTGGATTTTGAAGTATTTCCCCTTATCTTTCAAGCAATTGTGCTTCCAAAAATGACATAATTGAATTCCTTCCCACTCTGACATGCGAGGTGCATTGTTCTCACGGAATGAAGCATAGTTAATTGCAATCCATCATAATCACTGTGCCTTTTTCATCTCACTTCAGAGTTTAAGTCTAATGAATGGTTAAGTGATTACATTTTGAGGAAATATTGTCTGTTAGCTATAATGACCTCCTATTAGATGAAATTGTTCACTTGACATGGGCATTAAAATGTAATGACCGATTACAATGAAAGCATGACCTGGACCAGATGGAGTTAAAAGGAAAATGTCCCCAGGATGTTTGCTATGGCAGGATAATCACTGAAACCAGTGGAAGGATTCACCAGAGCTGACCATTATCAGTACTGACTTTTAGGTTCTAAGATTAATGTGTTGTGATAAGACAATTGGAATTTACATGGATTCCACTTTAGTCCATCTAACCATCTGCTTCTCCACTCCCTGCAGCACTTACAGCGTATTTGTTTTACCATCCTGCATGGCGTGTCCAGACAGACAGTGACCCAGTCAGGAAGGCAGGCTGCATTTTTAAAGTTGTGTATGAGGCAGTTTGGATTTAATTAATCTGTTTAGGAAGCGTGTTTGACAAGACAGCACGGCATTGTCTCATTCAGCCATTCTAGTCAAGCCCTTAAACAGAAAACAACATGTATGTGGAGGAAAAAAAACCCAACTACTATAAAGTCACAAGAATCACATAAAGACATTGCATTTACATACAGATTTTGCACCCTGACCTGATTTAGGTAATGCAAATCACTTGGACTCAACACAAAACTATGCACCTACATACAATGTGCGTGACTTTTCCTACAGAATCATTTTGATCTTGGCCCAGCTCATCCACAGCCTCAGCTTATGACAACACAGTGAATGAGGTCAGAAGGAACACATGGTCACCACACTGCAGCTGATCAGATGAGTCAATGGGATCAAGCTGATCATAACAATGGGTTTAGATTATCACACTGTTGACATGCAAACATCGAAAATAAGTTTGCCACTGAAGCTGCATCTACCACATTTGTGGCTACTACAGCTGATTTTTATTAAGTGTTGTTGCTGCATCTACTATTCTACTCCTACAGTAGTCCTGTTATTGACATTAATAGTACACTTGTCACTTCTACTCTTACATGTATTGCTATTACTATTAATATACTGCACTATATCTCTTAGAGAATACGTTTGGAAAGCATATAGTGGAAATTATATCAAAAGCTGCTCATCTCGATCCTCAGTGTGCCCAGCAAACTTGCTGCTATGTTTGATGTCTATGTAGTTTTGCACCACGAGGAGCTTTTTAATCATGACTTCTCTGAAGAAACGTGTATATGCTCTGTCTTTGTAGAACATGTGGAAACACAGTAGCCACATCTAAAATTAAAGCTATACTTTTCCTCATATTTACTCTATGAAGATGAATCCAGCAGTGATCATATGATATATTACAACCATGTCTAATCTCCTCCGAAAACACCGACTCTGAATGCAATTGATCTGAGAGTGATGCATTGTTTGCATATGATTTCAACATATTTTAAGGTCATTATATAACTAGTGTTTTTAGCACAGAGACCAGAGTTGAAGGGATTATGTTGCGCAATCAGTCTTCACGTTTTAGTGCTGTCAGAAGAAAATCTCATATTCTTTTTTCTCCCTCACATGAATTATTGATAATATATCTATGATACTGGTTATAATGAAAAAGTAATGGCAACACTTATATAAAGTATTCTACCTCATTGATCGCTAAAGACATAAAACTACGGATGTGTTGACACTGATCACAAAGCCATAGATTTTTTTCTTTCTCTCTTTTTTTTGCAGAAAATCTTGTCTTTTTTTTTTTCTCCCTAAAGGTTTAGTGTACTGCAAGACTCATGATTAGTCTTATATTTCACACAGCAGTAGAGGTTGATAAAATAATGATCCTTTCCATGCAGTAGTTGTATTACCTCTAAAATGTTCAGCAACCTTCTGGCAGAATAATAATACAGTTCAGCGTAAATAAAAAAGCACAGTAGTGACCTTCTCCTTTGCACTTGGCCTACATGCGTCTCACTTCTGCGAGTGAGTGGATATCAGTGCAGATCACTTGATGAGCCATTAAAGCTCAGCTGAGCAACACTGGATGTAATAGAAATGCCTAACTGTGTCTCTTGTCTGCTTAGACTTTGACAGTGTGGTGTGTCCCCCCCGGTTTTTCCTCTGTGGAGTTTAAAGGTGCACTAAATGTACCTACCACCCACTCCACTCAACCACCCAAACACTATATGAATCATGTTTTATCCCGAGTACCAATATTCTTTTTTTTTTTTAGACAAATTCCTGTGGTTTCACATGCAACATGCACAACACACACGAGTAACCAGGACCGACAAGACAGGCTGAATATTCTTTAAAAATGATGCCGCATGCCAAAAGTCCCCGAGAATGTTGCCCATTGATATAGGAGTATGTGCAGGCTCTCCTCCACTTCTCCATCCTCTCTCTTCATTCCTCCCAGCTGCTCAGCTTTTTTCCAGCCTTGTTTATCAACAGCGCAGAAAGCGTGGTAATTTCGATCAAAAATCAAATACACTAAATGTTCAAGTCGCGTATGAATAAGCTGCGTACTGTATTTCTCACGTAAAATAATTAAAAAAACAAAAAAAAGCTTTGTCCAAAACCCCCCCTTACCCCCCTCTCACCCTCCTCCACTCTCTTGAAAACTCTTTAGGCTTTTCCAGCTGAGCGATTCAGGCTGAGGCGGGCGCAACCGCACTAGAGTGGAAGTCAAGTCGTGCTGGACTGGCGCGATATCCTCGCACGGTTTCCAACTACAAGAAGACCTGACCCACAGTTAATCATGCTTCTCAATGATGGAATATGCTGATTTTAAAAGTTGACCTGGGATTTCCAGTTGTCGGATGTTTGCGAGGCATGGCTTTCCCGTTAACTTGCTTCTTTCTGTTTTGGTGAGTATGACAACTCTTTTCTTTGCACGTTGTGCGGACTTTTACGCAAGGCAAACGCAGACTGTTGACAAATGTGCATATTAATAAACCCTCTAACATTTTCTTATCCGTTGAAAAGGAAATTAAAATAAAGCTGTGCTCGATGTGTTTAGTTACAGTGCGAACAGTGTTTGGGGAAATGAGCACAGTGAGACCAGTATCTATTTGGATAACATCACGCGTATATTGGATAGATTACTGGATGGCTATGACAACAGGCTGCGACCTGGATTTGGAGGTATGTTAATGATCGCGTCTCCAAGAAATCAAATTAGCATTACCACACAATTATCGGTTGGGCATTCCTTCCCTCAGGAGATAAAGTTTTAGTTCAGTAGATGTGAGAGGATAGTCCTTTTATAAATTAATTTCAGTGTCTGAGGTGATTCTCCTCTTTCAATGGAGCATACATTGCAAAAAGCCTTCTTTTGTAACTGCTTCTTATGCTATATATAAATATATATTGAAGAAACTGTCTGATCCAAAGTTTTTCATTAAAAAAAAAAACAAAAAAAAAACACTACTTGTCCTTTTGCTCTAGGTCCAGTTACAGAGGTCAAAACTGACATCTTTGTCACCAGCTTTGGACCCGTTTCAGATGTTGAGATGGTATGTAAACCACGCTGGCTGCTGAAACACTGACTCGGAATTCACAGGCTGTCACTGCAACTGTTTAATTACGAGCTGAAAGAGCTCTATTGCATGAAAAAAAAAAAATACAGTTTTCACAGTAACTCAAGGCACACAGTCTTAACTCATGCTTCTCCCAGCCTTCATTATTCCAGCATTTGGGCAGGATGTCATTAGTACAGCTTAGGATTTAATCTGGTTGACAATCCCTCACCAGAGAGGGAGAGAGCAATGTAGCTGATGCTGGAATGGGACAGGATGGCCACTCCTTCCATGGGATAGGCTGAGTGATATACGTATTTTGTGCACTACACTGTTCGGGCTTTGGAGACTATTTGACAGCTTATAAAAACCCTGATATGCTGTTGGCAGTTGTGTTGAGAGAAGCATGTAAAAAGGTCTTTAGGGAACCAATGTCCTCCATTTGAAAATCAAAGATAGATTCACTGGATACTTTATTTTGACCTTACAGATAAAAAAAAAAAAAACCAACAACCAATTAATTATATTCACTGTGGGTTTTTTTTTTTTTTGTTTTTTTTTAGTGAATTTACTTCATTTTTTAGGCCTAATAGCTAATGGCCACAATAGATGGTGATGTAAGGTTGTAAAATGAAAGAAAAGGATATTTTACATCTTGCAGTTATTTATGGATATCCTAACTTTTCGGCTCTTGTAGCAGTGGAAGCAGTCGTAAAAAAGACGGAAAAAATAAGAACCTCATCATATTGCCTATACTCTATGAAGCCATCTGCCATTCTCTCTGGGGGCACTAGATGATAACAATGGCATGGGATAGTAGATGCAGGAACAGTACCAGCAGCAGTAGTAAATAAAACATTAACAATTTAACCCCTGTGTAGGAATACACCATGGACGTGTTCTTTCGTCAGACGTGGATTGACGAACGGCTAAAATTTGACGGTCCTATTGAGATACTGCGGCTCAACAACCTCATGGTCAGCAAGATCTGGACGCCGGACACCTTTTTCCGCAATGGCAAGAGGTCGATCTCTCACAACATGACCACCCCCAACAAGCTGTTCCGCATCATGCAGAACGGAACTATCCTCTACACCATGAGGTAACGGTGCTGGACGACGAGATCCAAACCCAGCCAAGACCAGAATAGAGCACAGACCTGGAAAGCAAATCAAATAAACAAGCATCATCCAAGAATATGCACAGACATGAAAAGGAATGAAGAGTGCCATTCCAAAAAAAAAAAAAAAAAACCAAGATATGTGCCATCTGATGCTGAAAACAGTCGTTGAATGCAATTCAAACAAACATGACTCCTGGTTTGCTCCAAAAGGAGATATATTATGGAAGAAAAAAAATGACCTGGACTAAATCATGGCAGAAAAACAGATTTGAAGTTAATTAGATTAGATCAGGGGATCCAATTTATGATTGAAGATTAAGATTAAGTTGAAAAGCTTTACATAATCCAGTCAGTACACTATGATATACTTCAAAGCCATAATGTATTTATGTCTAAAGAATTGTTGGATGACCCAGCTGGTTTAAAAACTGTCAGTGAGAGAAAAGAAGACAACGTTTTAATGACATAAACCAGATTCAAGAGTGTTTGATGCAATTAGAGGGCAAACAATATGTTTAGTTGTAGCACTTTTGTTTTATTATTATTATTTTTTTAACTTCTTGGCTTAAATATTTGGCACTGGTGAAGGAATGTACCTCACCTTGGTCTTAGCTATGTCTCAGTGGGCACAAAAAAGTTCAGTAGAATGACATCAATAAGAAATCGCTGCAGCAGCAGAATACACTTAGTTTCTATTAGCCACGATGCCACCATTGCCTAGTTTGACTCCTTGTGATGGCAAAAAGATGATGTTTTTAAAATACTGGGTATTTTCCTTAGCACAAAGCCTATGACTACGCCTACGACAGTTTTTCAACTTTTTCGTACTTACGGAAGTCTCAGTGTTTCGGATCAAATTCACCAGCGGCGTTTATGAGGGATTGCACTCATGGATTATTTTGATCATAAACAAATGATGGTGTTTGGATGGATGGATGGGTTTTGGTGAAAAAGTCTTTGTCTTTGTGTGTGATTTTGATATAACAAAAACAGTTCAAGATCTCAGTTAAAGGCTTTGCCCATCTAAACCTCACCTCCAATAAATACACGTGTTATTTTGGTGTGCTACCCAACGCCCAGCATGGCACCACGCTGAAGAAATCTTTAAACATCAACTCAGCTTAGTTTATCATTGCCAAGATAATATCAGAGACTGAAATATAAATCAATCACTTATTCCAGCTATTGTCTGTTCAACAGATTAACTATAAATGCAGAGTGCCCCATGCGTCTGATGAACTTCCCAATGGATGGACATGCCTGCCCACTCAAGTTTGGAAGTTGTGAGTGTTTTTTTTCATTAAGCCTCGCTGATGTGACAGATGGTGTCACTCTCAAATTGCCACTCTGTCACAGAGTAACTAACCATCTGACAAGCTCTCTTCAAAGATCTTAGTTTGAAATGTCACATTGATTCATTGCGGTTTCTTTCACTCTTGTTTTCATTCTTTTTTGGAAGGGGTATCATTTTAACAAACCCATTCGTCTCTTTTGTATAGATGCTTACCCCATCAGTGAGATTGTGTACACGTGGAAGAAGGGACCTCTGTCTTCTGTTGAAGTGCCGCAGGAATCATCCAGTTTGTTGCAGTACGACCTCATCGGTCAAACGGTGTCAAGCGAGAGGCTGAAGTCCAACACAGGTGGGCAGAGGTCTTTGTTAATTGTATTGTGTCGTTCCCTAAATCCAACACCATGCACAGTACGCCCCCCTACTGGCGAGGAGGTTAAGTCGCTTTTATCCCCTCCAAAATGTACTCCTTTGTTCTCCTGCTCAGTGACTTCTCTCATTTTCTCTTCCATCATTTCATTACTTTTGAGTCTGAGCTAGTTTCGTCGTTGTTGATGAGTGACATAGTACCAGCGATTAAGCGATTAGCAGTTGTAGCAGGAGACCAAAGCGTCCAAAGTTTCTGTGTTTTTGGTTGTTTTTTTTTGCCAATTATGAGGACGAGAAATGATCAAAACTAGAGGGTGCTTCCTAAAATTAAAAAGTAAAGTAAGTTGAAACAGATATTTTAGAAAGTTATATTTTAGAAAAAAAGCTTTTTGTGCTACTTTAAGTTATAAACAAGAAATGTTCTGAAAGCAAGGCAAATTTTGGGATGGAAACATGTATTTTGATTACAGCGGCTTTGCATTTGTATGACTTTGAGTGTAAGTAGTGACTGGTATTCATTCTGGCAGGTGAATATGTCATCATGACCGTCCACTTTCACCTCCAAAGGAAAATGGGCTTTTTCTTGATTCAGACTTACATTCCCTGTATAATGACTGTCATCCTTGCTCAAGTCTCTTTTTGGATTAATAAGGAATCAGTTCCAGCTCGCACCGTGTTTGGTAAGTTGTCTTTAAACATATTTTTACCCATAACCCAAACTTTATTTCAAAATGTAAAAGTGGCCAGAGTTTAAACTTGCAGCATGTTAATTTCTCCTTGGAATGAAATGATAGTAAAAAAAAAAAAAAAAAAAAAAAAAAATTAAAAGAAATCTTATTTCTGTTACCAAAATCTGCAGACAATTGAGGTTCTTTTCTGATAAGAAAAAATGTCTTCATTATAATTTTGCTTGACTGCGATTTTGAAAATTGTGGCCGTGATGAAATATCTAATATTGAGCAGCTTTCTACATTTTTTTATTTCATTTTTTTTTTTTTTTATTTTTATCGGTTGATTCATTCCAGACATGTCAAAATCATTGTATAAAGCATAACAATGTTAACACTAGTACGAATCTATATATAAATAATTAAATATACTTACACACACATTTGAACATATAGAACCCCTGGTAAATAAATCTATATAAATGAACGAGTCTGTTATCACTTTATGTACACAAAATGAACAAATCTATAAAATAATTATATATACCCAGTGTGCACACACCAATTTATATATACAATTAATAATCACTATCATGACAACACCCGATATTTTAATTCTTTACAACTTAAATGTATTTCTTGAATAAATCAAAACCCAAGACCAAATTCTCACAGAACCTATGTCACTATGTCATACGTTTCGTATGCAGTTGTGGGGATGTGTACTAATAAGTGCTTGTTTTTCTGCACCACTCTGTAATTAAACTGCATGAATGACGTGCTGGTGGATGAGCGTTTTCTTGGTGATGTGTAAAGTTTCGTAGTGTCTACCATTGACTGTCTCCAGCTGCTTGCTGGAAGGAAATTTCCAATTTTTATTCTGTATAAAATGGACTGAGAGCTTTTCTTTTTTTTTTTTCAAATCAAACTCAGTCAACTGAAAAGCATGTTGCATCACAACATGTACTTCTGTGGGGGTACACATCCAGCCTAAATGTAGCAACAGTGTGTTAATATAACATGGAGTCATAAATAACGCTTAAAGCTTGACCAAACACACATACCCCTGTCCTTTGCACACATTAATTGAAATGTAACATAGAAACCTTGTAAATATTTAGATGCAACCCCCTATAGAGACCAAAGACAGACACAGTCTGTTTTAACGTGTTTTCATTATTCTTTTCCTCCTCCACTATGGTGGAGCTGAATTAATTGGGTATAAATGTCCTTTTTGAAATTGGTCATGATAGGGCCAAAGGAGGGGGGGGTGTTTACTTGGCTCTCTTCCGAGCACTCACAGGTTACGCTTGCTCGCATTACATTACGCTACAGTTGCCACCAAACTCTAGCCTGGGGAGCAGAGAGGGTGAGAGGCACTGAACAAAGCCGTAGATGCACAGAGAGGAATGACAGGGACAAAAAAAGCAAAGCAAAAAAAATCAGGAAAATATACAAAACTACAGGGATATTGTCATCATTCTTTTTTTTTTATGTTTAAACTAAACAAATTGCAGTGAGTGGAGTAACACTGTTGGCTTTTTTGAAGCTTGTGGCTCTAGTGATTTCTTCTTTTTGTTCAGAAGTGAGCCAATGCTTGAATTAACTTACACTACATATATATATATATATATATATATATATATATATATATATATATATATATATATATATATATATATATATATATATATAGTTGTACATGTAAACAGTTGAGAAGAGAAGGGAAGCGAAGAGAAGAGAGTATATTAAGTTATAGTATGTTGTGGGCTGGATTGTCAACATCCTCCCTCAGAGCTGAGAGTCCCTTGAGCACGAGTCTTACAGACTTAATTGAGTGTGGCCTAATTTGTACCTTACTTTTTTTCCTATAAAAGCACATAAATGCCCCAAGCATTTAATTTCTATCCTGTCTTTATACTTCATCTCCCTCCCTCCTACACTTTTCTTTTCTCTTTCTCCTTCCTGGCTCTCTTTCCCTGACAAGCTTTCTTCCCAAGCCCCTCCTTCTTTTTTGCAGTCATTCAACTTGTGCTTGTGATTGAGACAGTCAGTGCTGGTTGACAGCTGGGGGAGGCTGTATTTTAGAGTTGTGAGTTTCAAATACTGAAGTGCTGAAGAAAAAAAAAATGCTTATGATACATTATTAAGTGCATTAAATGTCTCCATATGTTTCAACATTGCTAATGAAAGATGCCCAACTGTGGAGCGGATTTGGTAAAAGCGTGAACAGTAGTTCAGTAAAAGAAGAAGTTGTTGACATTTGATCTGTCTTTTAAAATGTATCTGGGCATTGCAAAGACAATTTGATATACAAAGATGCTACTGCAAATTCCAGTTCATATAAATACATTTATTTATATGCAATGAGATGATTTTGACATCAACTCTAAACTGCAACAAATGGATGTTGTCCAAAGTACTACACACATTTTTGTGTCTGCCGTTTCATCAAATATTAAAAGAATTGTCTATTTTTGCAGTTAAACATAATGCAAGGTCAAATATTTGGTCTGTTTTATATCCATGGGTCTGCAGCCTCATGTGCTTGTGGTCAGATTCCCTCACGTGACCTTTTGAAAAACCAAAGAGCCACATCCTGACATAAGCCATGAAAAACAGATGTTGACTCGTATCAAACATCTTCTGTGAGAAATGTAATAGATTTCAGACATTTTTATTATTTTATATATGTATATTACATTATATTGTTTCATTTGATGATTACCATCATCTAATGCTAATAGCTCGTGTGTTTGTGTTAGACAATATGAAATCATTATTTTTCTCTTTTCTTTTATCACTGTTTTTATCACTGTTTTTATCACTGTTTCTTAACATTAAGTTGCCTGATTTAACCTTTTTGTTCAGGTGTGAACCAGTGCTTAAACAAGCTTGCACTAAATATTAAAATAAAAAAAAATTCAAACTTTATCATTATACATATAAAGATGCGCCAAAGAGCCTGAAAAACAAGATACTTATAATAATAATTTAAATAGATAATTAATTTAGTGTATGAAAAATGACTTTATCAGACATATGCTATTTATTCAACACTATTTTAATAAAAGGGTTAACACAAAAACTCAAAATTACAAAAAGTTTTTCTGGATCTGAAGTGCGTTTTTTTTTTTTTTGTTTTTTTTTTTTTCAAACCCTGCATTACAGTAATTTGTAAGTTGTAAAAGTTTTCTGGCATTAACACAGAAAACAAGTCACTTCCCCTCCACTGAATATACATATATTAACAAGTCCTGCTTATTTCAGGAACGCTTGTCACATGTGCCTTCTTGGTTACCATGGTGATGAGTCCCGTCTGATGCAGGTGGTAACAACACCAGCGGTTCTGTGAAAAGGGTGGAGATTCGTTTAGTAAGAGGAGAGCAAAAGTGAAGTTTTATTACAGTCTTCCAGCTTACTTCTGGCTCCACCAGTAAATCTGGTTTTCTTAAATAAACATATTACCGTAAAAGTAACGTAAAAACAATAAGTAATGGAGAAAGTACAGGCAACAATTGAATCAGGATCTTATATTTTATTCTGTTCTGTTTGCAATGTTATCCTCTCCTTTCGCTTAAATGGATTGTTATACTTCCCGGGAATATATTGCAGCTTTGTTTCCATAGTGCAAAATTAAGTTTTGATAGTTCACCGCAACCTGAGAATTCAAGTGTTACTTGTCTACAGATGATTAAATGGTTCTCATTGTGACTCCTTCTCTATATTTCTATACAGTGAAAAACATTCCCAGGTAATAAAACATGGTTTCTCATGTGGCAAGATGTGAAATCCATATTATCTTGTTTTTAATTTCTGCCTGGTCCTTGTTTTCAGGTATCACAACTGTCTTGACAATGACAACGCTCAGTATCAGCGCCCGGCACTCCCTTCCAAAAGTCTCCTATGCCACAGCGATGGATTGGTTCATAGCTGTGTGTTTTGCCTTCGTCTTCTCTGCTCTCATTGAGTTTGCGGCTGTCAATTACTTCTCCACCCTTCAGGCCAGCCGGGAGTTGCGAAAGGCAGCAGCCATGAAGGCGGCGGCTCAAGAGGCAGCAGCTGCAGCCGCAGCTGCAGCCACAGGGGATGGCGAACTTTCATCAGTAAGTCTGGCTCACGCTTTTATACTTGTGTTTACATGTGTCAGCGTGTCTTATAAAGACAACATTAACATGTCTAAACTCATGCTTTGAATAAAAAAAGATGAAAAACAACCTCACTTACTTTACTTTGTTGTACATAAACACTGGAATATCAAAAAAGAGTTTTATTTTTGTTTAACAAACTAGTTCACTTAAAGCTCTGCGACTGCCACAGCGCATTTTCTGTATTTTAAAGTGTCATAAAGAGTGTGAAATTGTTTGAATTAGGTTTATAAAATATATAAGCAAATCAAAAACATCAAAATCATTTTGCGGCCTGCAAAAATGATGCTGTGCTACAATTACTGGTGTGTACAGACGTGGCTTAAAAGTTTGTGATATGAATGTTTTTGGTAACCTTTGCTGCTTCTGTATTTGCAGACAATGTTTTTTAAATGTTTTGATGGTATACTGAAGAATGTTAATAAGCATTTCATAGGTTTCGGTGGCTTTTATTGGCAAATACAGAGCGATTTGAGTTGATTTTTCACGTTGCTGACCCTGCTTCTCTGCTACTCTGAATAACAATTTCTGCGTCAAATTCGACTGATTGCAAAATCCTGTCTTCCCAGAGTTCATCACAACTTGTCGTTTTCTGCTTGTTCATCTGCTTTTTTGAAGATTGGCCACAGTTTCTTGTTTGGGATTAGGATTTAGCTATTTTTTAAGGCCACAGAGCCAACATTTCTATGTCATGATCTTTGAGCTACTAAAGTATTGCGTTTGCCTTGTGACATGGTGCTCCATTATGCTAGAATATGCTGAGTATTACCAAATGGCTCCTGGATTGTTGGGAAAAGTTACTTGTAGATAATATTTTTATATTCTTTAGTTGTGTCAGTATTTCTGGCTAGAATTGTAACCCAGTCCTTTAGGTGGGAAGCAATGAGAAACATGAATACTTCACTGAATTGGTTTTAGGTACCTACTCTTGACCAAAACTATTGGTCATCTGTGTTCTTCATTGGAAATTAAGATCCATATTTGAAGTGCTATAAAGGTATTCCTGGTGCAATATTTGCATGAGCAATTTCCTGGTATGACACCATTTTGATTCATCTGATTTATGACCGCATGCTTTCTTTGGAGGTAATCATCTCTGCTACCAGAAGTCAATGTCCTCGTGAATTCCTTTCCTTTGTTACAGTCAATCTGCACTTATTATTGAGTCACAATGATCATTCATCTGTTTGATGATCATTGGATTGTTGAAATTATGCCAATTGGTCATGTTTTAAAGGTTTAAAAATAATGTTAGAAGTGAGCTTTTATTTTATCTATTTTTTTCACTCTATAGTTTCCTCCCAAATGAGAAGTGAATACTTAAATAATAGAAAGGTTTGTCATCACAGTTACGCCTGCCATTGTCTGTGACATTCTTCTTTAATGGAGTTTATAAAACATGCTAAAATATGTGTTTTTGTTCTATTCAATGAACCACCTTACATGTTCACTGAAAATAAGTGAATGGAGCAACATGTTGGTTAGTTGAGTTAAATCAGCCGAGGTTTCACTACAGTGTTCCACAACATTCTTAAAATCACAGCACGACACAGTGAGAGTCATGCACGAAGAGGTGGCACTGTATCAGCAGCAGTTTTGAACACCATCAATTAATTAATTTCAGCAAATAAATGCAGCAGAGCAGTTTTTAGGGGGAGCAGTAACATCTGGTTCATACTGAGCTAAACTCTAATCTTATTTATGTTAATGAGATTGCTCCATTAAAAGTATTGCTCTTCTTTCTCCAAAAGGTTCTTTTGGAGAGCTTGGATGACATCATTTGGTTTTACTAAATTATGATTTAGAAATGATAGGCTGCATTTTGCAAAGTAATATAAAGACCTATATAAATATATAAAGACAAATTGGGGACTTGATGGCCATTTAATGAGTTTATGTAACCACATGAATAAATACAGGTTTATTTATTTATATCTTTGGTTTCATTTATTGTTATTCATACTTTTCATTTTATTTTTGTTTGATTTTCTCTCTTTTAGATTAGCTTGTCTCTATAATTGTTATCCCCATCCCATTTCTTTTTTTGACTCATTATTTTCTGCTGCTTGCCCTTGTTTTTAATTAGCTTCCATGCTTTACTTTTTTATATTATGTTTTACTAAATTGAAAAAAAAAAACAAAAAAAAACAAACTTCGTATTTATCTACACAAATGTTGTGTGGATACATTCAAAAAGCCTCACCACAATATTTTATTTGTTGACAAAAACATTTATTTTGAAAGATTGTAATATGACTTTTATTGCAATATACAAACCGAGCAATATTTTCTTTGCATTTATTTCTCATCTGTGTATAAATCATCAAGTATTTAGAAAAATTTTTGAATAGCTTGAAAATAGCTTTTAAAGAATGTATTCTACCTTCTGTGGATATAAAACAACAATAACAACACTGATAGCTGTGACGATCCATTTGGACTTTTGGTGACGGTTCAATGTCAGCACATATTATTATAGCGTGGGTACGTAGTGGCAGGGTCTTGGTGTGAGAATTACCTTTCTACCGTTTGAAAACATTTCTTTCTTTTCCTACATCGTTCATCACTAACTGAGCTCTTTGTCAGGTATACTTATGAGCCTGCTTCTTCCAACCTGTTCTTGTTCCCAACTCATTACATACTGAAGTGTGGTCAGGAGCCCTTTTTGAACACTTCTTTGTTACCATGGCAATATGGAAAATATTGGCGTAGCTTTCAGTATAAAAAAAAAATGTAAAAAAAAATTATTTCACTGTGCCTTTTTCCATCTAAATAGGATGGTTTATCAATTTTAATCATCTCTGGCTAGGTTTCAATGGGACTTTTATTTCATAACTTAAAGTTATATGCTTTTTCTCTGATTATTATCGTTAAGTAGGGTAGATTGAAATACTTTTGAGCAGTGCCATACGTGCTGTACAGCAGTTTCACTGCACTTTCAAAAAGAAAGATTGAAGGGGATTTATGATAGGTAAGCCAAGTTAACAATTAAGAGCACATTTTCATAATCTAAAACAACTCAAATGTAAAAAAATGTCAAAATTCCTTTAAAACACACTGTAATGTCTAATTTTACACCATGTCATTCGGCATCAGTTGCACAAACTGCAACCACATACGAGTTTTGACATAGTTCCTGCAATACAGATATTTTGTGGTGAAGAAAACACAGTTACAAATGACAAGTTCATGACATTTTTTTATGAAAACACTGCAGTGAAAATAGATTCAAGATTTCTAAATCCAGGAAAGGCTAACAATACAGAGTATTCAACCATTTGAGCATAGCTCACATTTAAAGTGGACATGGTATGCGACTCATCCAGTGTTGCAAGGATGAATTCATAATATCACAGACGTTATTGCAAGCTCGGAAAAAAGAGAGATGCACAAGCTGCTGTTATATTTCTCTGCGAAAACCGAAACAAAACACTGTGTATCCAGGTCTTGCAAACTAGCAAACAGTGCAAGATTTTACTTCGGTTTTTTCTTGGTTGACTTATGTTCCACTTTCACACCCTGAAGAACATTTTGGGTAGCAATATGAGGTTCCGTGTTCCAAGGACAGGACACCGAGACAACAGCTTTAGGACAGAAATGTTAATTTTATATTGAAAGTCTGGGATAGATAGCCAGACTGATTAACATTTACACACCATTTAAATTAACTTGTATAACTGCTGCATGAAATCATAATGAGCAGAAAGTGTCTCGGAAGACACAAAAAAGTTGAGGGAGGCAGACTACAAGAGGACAGGACCATGTCAGGCGGGACATTCTAGATAACAGACTTTTATACTGTTACCTAGAAAGATGAATGTCAGTTTCTGCTGAGGCGGCAACAGAGGATTTGGACACACTTGCTTTGTGTGAACAGTCCAGCCAACGGTCAGTGTCACACAGGGTCGCACAGGGTCACTGCCACATCCCTGAAAGGAATCATGCTCTTGCTTACAGAACATCCATATCAACATCCTGCCCTTTATTTTAAAACCAGTCTAGCACATATACAGGATATCATCCCTCCTCTTCTGATTTTTCTATGCTCTGCTGCTGTGACCTTAATGCAAAACCTTCTATTCTTGCTCCACACACTTTCCCAGGTGACATGCATGCTCGCCTCTATACCATTAATTTTGTGTCTCTTTTACTGCCTGTGTATTGTCTACATAAGCAAAGCAAAACAACAAATCTCCATTTTATCTACAGTCGTCCTCTGATATTCTGACATATGCTGCAACAGACCCCCAAACATGTTATATGTCATTGTGCCAAATCTTTTACGATTTATGCCCATTTCCAATCAGCTTGCTCAGTTTGCTCATCACTCTAAACAATGTCTTCTCTATCCATCTATCTCCAGCATATCATCCAGCCATCCCTCTCTCCTAGTCTTCCATTCTTTCCCTGTAACTGTGTGATAACCACAGAGAGTGACACGAGGGGACAGCCAGTGGCTCTGTGAACGATGATGCAGTGGATTATGTAAGAGCCATAGATTAAGGGAATATCTAGCAGATCACTGCAGGCTCACAAGAAGGAGGGCAGGCACCAAAATGAAGCAGAGTGGGGGCTGAGAAAGCAAGCCTAGTCCATTTTTATGGAGAAAGATGGAGAGATTGATGCAAGTGGCCAGTGTGTGTGCTTATGTGAGCTTGTGTGGTGAGGGGAGTTACACTGAGAGAAAGAGGGAGTAGGAGGTATGCATCATGGAAAATGACTCCTTTTACCAAATATGTAGGAGGGAATACTCTTTACCACACAGAGTAAAGGAAAATGACACACACACAAACATATGTATGTATGTATATATATATATATATATATATATATACACAAAAAAAAAAAAAATTGGCGTATCAACAATAACAGGAACAGTCACCCAGGCACGATTCAAAAGACCTATTCAAAAGATAAATTAAGCATTAACGGGAGTGAAGATATCATAATAGAAGACAAAAATTCTCATTAATGATTTAAACACACATCAGTGAAATAAGTAGGTGGTATATGAGTATCTGGCGCAGTATGAGGGAGATGCAGGAAACTAAGCAACAATAAAACATTTGAGTGAAGCAACTTCCTGCTTCACTTCCACCAGGATAATTTAGAAATTATCCTGGTGTCCCAGCATCCTGATAATAGGCTTTTATCAATGCTGAATAGTTAATTATGCTTATCCTAACCTGATAAGTGTTAACAAAACATTTTGTGTTTTGCTGTTAGGTCCAGAAGTATTTATACAGTAAATATATAAATATATAATAAACTTGAGACATTTCGCTTCAATTTCAAGTTTTACTAAGAAAAAAAAATGTATTCACCATTTAAGAATTCCAACCATTTTAGGCAGAAAGGGAAAAGCTCATAATCCAAGTCATGCAGAATCATATGTAAAACATGGTAGAGGTAGTGTTATGGTATGGGCATGTATGGCTGCCAACCAAATGTGTTCTCTTGTGTTTACTGATTATATGATATATGTTTTTTTTGTGTATATATATATATATATATATATATATATATATATATATATGTGTATATGTGTATATATATATATATATGTGTATATATATATATATATATATATATATATATATATATATATATATATATATATATATATATATATATATATATGTGTATATATATATATATATATATATATATATATATATGTGTATATATATATATTGGTATATATATATATATGTTAATATATATATATATGTGAATATATCTATATATGTGTATATGTGTATATATATATATATATATATATATATATATATATATATATATATATATATATATATATATATATATATGTGTATATATATATATATATATATATCAGCTTTGATAGATTTAATCTGTGTCTAGAGGCAAAAAGCTGAGGTGGTGGTGTAGTTTTATTATTCATATGTACTGTATCTTCAAAAGTGTTACCTAAAAGTTACAACACTTAGTAGAATTTGAATTATCTAAGTGCCTAAAATTAGATTGCACTTGAAGTTGATGATCAGGTAGTTTGTCTTTCGTCTTGTCAGCTTTATCTTTCTGGATTGGAGGTGTCTTTTGTTGTGTGTCATAGTTACTATATTCAAGGTTCTTACTGCCTTGTTTAAAATACACAATACACAAAGCGTATTTAAAGGCACATATGCATAATTTTCACCCTTAATAACCATCCAGAAGTTTACACCCACTCAGCACCCACATAGATGAACCTCCATCTACTCAACAGCACACAATGGTAGTTTTGTCCGTATAGTGTAACCTTATTTCATACAAACACCCACTCATACGCACACAATGAAACGTAATCCAACAACAGTAAGAGCGTAGCCCTACAGATGCACCCAAGCGACATTTGTACAGCCATCAGGCAACATTCATCCTTCTTGCGACAAAGTGGGTCTATTGAAAATTAGAGCACTGGATGAAAGAAAAGAGAAGCGCATCCCTTTGGGATTTCACCAGGAAAAAGCAAGATGTTGTCATCACTGAAAATAGCTTGTCATTTGGAGGAGCTGCACATACAGTGGATGCAGTCTGTGCATGAATGTGTTCTGGTGTACTGACGATGTGAGACTCGCAGCAAAGGCCACAGCTTGTGATGAGCAATGAGTTAGCGTAGGTTGAGATGACAAGCTTTACTGGAAGAAAAGTTTAAGAGTCGGAGCCCTTGCCCTGGGTTGACTTGCTTCTTCAACATACTTTTTGAGAACCTCAGTTACATTTTTAGACCATGGCAAGGCAAGTTTATTTGTAAAACACAATTCATACACAAGGCAATTCAAAGTGCCTAACAACTACATAACATAGAAAATAATAATTAATTAATTAATTTAATTATAAACAAAGAGTGCAGATAAAAACCCTTTTACTTGTCTTATGCACAGCTAAATAAATCTGTTTTTTAGCCTGGATTTGAACATTGTCAGAGTTGAGTTCTGTCTCACATCTTCTGAAAGGCTGTTCCAGATTTTTGGAGCATAAAACTGAAACGCAGCTTCACCTTGTTTAGTCCTGACTCTGGGCACCAGCAGGAGACCACTCTCTGAGGTTCTCAGAGTCCGAGTTGGTTCACATGGCTCTAACATGTCAGAGATGTACTAAGAGATGCTAAGCCATGTAGAGACTTGTACACAAGCGAAGCTGTTTTAAAATGTATTCTCTGAGCAACAGGAAGCCAGAGCACAGACCTGAGGACTGGACTAATATGGTCATATTTCCTGGTTCCAGTCAGGAACCGAGCGCCAGCATTCTGGATGTACTGCAGCTGTCTTACAGCTTGTTTAGCAGTGAGCAGGCCGGCACAGTGGTCTAACCTGCTGGAGTCAAATGCATGGATTAGTCTTTCTAAATCGGGTTTACACACTATTCCTTTAATTTGAGCAATGTTTTTATATGGTAAAAAGCTGCCGATATTGTTGATTTAAAGTGGCTGTTAAAGTTCAGATCTGAGTCTAATCTTACCCCTAAATTTCTAACCTGATTTTTATGTTCTAGAGAGAGTCACAGGGTAAATGATAACATTTTGTTTCTGTGGACCCCAGACAATGATTTCAGTTCAGAAAAGTTTCAGAAAATTTTTTTGCATCCACACACTGATCTGTTTGATGCAGTGACACAATGAATCTGCAGGCCCATGTTCTCCTGCCATTCATACACCTATTCGAGTGTCATCTGCATAGTTGCAATAGGACACCGTATAGCTGCTTATTAGCTGGGCTAATGGAAGAATGTATAGATTGAACAATGGGGGTCCCACAATTATCCCCTGGGGAACCCCACAGGTCATAGCCAGCACTAAGTTTACACTTTCCTCTATAAAGGAAGGCATGTTGAAGAGTTTTTGGATTGCCCACAGAAATTATATATGTTTCTATACTCTCATCCATTGTTGCAGCCATAATCATATTAGTGTGTTGAGCCTGAAAGTTGCAGTTGAAATAATGAGTTTCCAGGCAGAGTTTAAGCCGGAAAGGTTAGCTGATGTTTTCAAAGTCAAGATCTGATCTATTTTCTTACTGGTCTTCCATTTTGAAAGGCCTTTGTAGAACCAGAAGATTGTCACACTTTCTTAGTTTTTCAGCACAACAGGCATATGTAATCCTTACAAATCCATCCTACAACTCACAAGTTCAGTTTTTGTCCCAAAATTGTTAGGTGGAAAAAAGACAAGAAACCCACAGTGACTTGATTAAGCCCAGAAGCTGGAATCGGGAGGGTTTAGTGAACTGTGAGAAGTTTTTATTTATTTATTTAGAATTGTGGGCAATTCTTTAAATGCTGTACTAAATCAACCACTGTTGTTAAAACGTGTTAACATGAAGTCATATCAAGTTTTCGGTTGAATTTGTCAGAGCAATCAAAATACTGTGTCTACTACTGAGCAAGTCTAAAATGATCTGAATACAATCATATTGAATAACAGCTTTGTTTGTAAATGATTATAATAATGTTGGGTAGTCAAAACTACTGATAAAGTATACAGTCTTACTGTTTACAGGGCTTCGCAAGACCACACGGTATTGATTCTAATGCGCCTCCTCATGCTCATACGTTTAATAATTCATTGGCAGCACTGTTCGATTTACCAGAACTGCATCGAAGATTCTGCTGTGGTGCATCTGTTGGGACAACATTGCTTTGTCTTTCAGTCTCATCTGTTCCACTCTGTGGTTCTACCTGCACAAAATGTGATATTCCTTGACCCATTTACCAGATGTACTGTTTCCTCCTCTCTGTACACGTACTCCATCTGATTTACAGCTCTTACAGCCTTCTGTGTTGAGAACACAGTTGTTTACTGAGAACTGATGACGCAGAGGATAACCACATGCCAACATGCTGAGCTACCTTTTGTTTAATTTGCTGTCGTTATTTCCCACACATAGATATACCTTGATAGATTTGGTTCACTGAATCAACAAAAAAAAAAGATTCCTTTTGTGTCTGAAAATACATACACTTTACTTTATGTGGTAATAAACTTACAACTAGTTAAGTGTGACACTAATGTCAGGGATTTTTTTTATTTTATTTTATTTTATTTTATTAACTGTTGCTTTTTATGTTTGTAAGAGAAACTTCTACTAAAGTGTTAAGAGTCTTGTCACTGACAATTTTATCACAGCAAAACACAAGTTTCATTATGAATACATGTATATTTCACCATGCAATTTTCTTTAGTTTGAATTTCTTCTCACGGGTTTTAATGTCTTTCCTTTTTGCCTCTTGAAGGTGGATGCCAGTAGTGTGCTGAAGAAGAGGATGAACTCTGCCCCACTGTTTGAGCGCCCTGCCAAAACATTTCCCAATCCACCTGTCAATGCACAAGCTTTCCTGCAGCAAGGTTCAGCAGTACCGGCCAACAATGTTCTGACTGGCACCAGCATCATCGACAAATACTCACGTATCCTCTTCCCCCTTTCATTCGGCGCATTCAACTTGGTCTACTGGATCGTCTATCTCACCAAGGACACTATGGAGATGTCCAGGTGAACAGATGGCATGACTGGCTCAACTAGTTCCAAGATTTGTTTTTTTTTTTGTCTCGCCTCGGGTACAATATGAAGATTCTTGCATAACAAGCGTGTGAAGGTGGGACTGACTGACTCTGTTCGCCTCCACCTTGCTGAGTCAATTAGTTTTTCTAGTACACGCACACACACACACACAGACACAAAAAATGTGTGTACAACATGTAAAAGAAAAGAGACACTTTAATTAACATTAATTTTGGCTACTTCATTGCTGACAGAATAACCCTGTGATATTTTAGGACTTCTCAAACTGATTTCATTTATTAATACACATTCATGTCTCCATTTCAGAACTGGAGTGGATTCCAAAAAAACATTTTTTTGTGGCTACTACTTTGGTAAAAGTAAACAAATCAATACACTCTGATCAGTGTTGCAAGTGGATGCACTGCATAAATAATAATGGAAAATATTCTCTTATATCTGGACTCCCCCCTGAGTTGCTTCAGCTTTTAAGATAAGACATCAGTGAAGAAGTCAGAGTCACTACTTTAAAGTGCTTTAGTGCTTTATATACGGTGCTGCCAGCTCGCTCCTTGACTATAAGTCAACCTCAGCCACCAATTTTTCTCAGCATCAGGGTTCTTCTTCTTTCGCCAGTGGATCATCTGTTTCCATTTTACCCTGTTTCCTGCTTCTTCCTCTGTCACACCTTCCAACTGCATATCCGCTTTCATCACATCCAGAAATCTCCTCTTTAGTTTTTCATTTTCCCCTGACTGGCAGCTCCATCTCTAACATTCTTCTACCACTGTGTTCACTATCACCCCATCTTTATCTGTCCAAAAAATCGCAGTCTGGCCTTACTTTATCTCAAAGATGTCTATCCCTGGCTATTAATCCAATGTGGTTGCTTTTGATACTATAAATCCTTGTAACATCAAATTCAGAGGAAGGTATTCAGATTAAATGTAAAACATCCCAAGAAATCTTAAAATTTTTGGCTATGTTTTTGTGCATTTTCCCTGTTCCTAATAGTAGCTTGTCTTTTTTTTCATGCACAATCCAAATGCGAGCACATAAATAATGAAGTGTAATAATACATAAGAGTTATTCATATTTTGTTCTGAAAGGGTTTGCCAACACTTCACAGTGCTTTTCAAATCTGTCTTTTAAATGGCCCCCCATCCAAGCATCCAATTGTAGCCTTTAATAGTAGGCTTTCTTATTGTCAGTCCAGATAATGCACAGATTGGTTTGCCTTATCTTACAGTCTTTTGCGACTGTACTGTCGACCAGTTATTGGTGCTTGGCTGCTCTGGTATTACTTCCAGTTCCCTTCTGGGTTGCTCTCTTATTTCTTGTCCACTATGACGCCTGACAGGAGCGTCCACGTTGTGCAGAGACAGGTTATTGGTCGGTAGTTGGATGGGATTGCCTCTTTTTCGGGGACCTTCATATTAAGGATAGCCCAGCCTTGGGTTAATCATGCTGTATGGAACTTGTCTACGAGCAGCTGGTTCATTTGTGTGTTGTTAGGTGCTCATGGAGTCTGATTACCTTCATTAGCCAGTTAGTGGGTGTTATGTTTTGTTCCTGGTGCTGTCCAAGTCTTCATATTTGAGACCCTTTTTTTGAATGCCTGCTATTGTGACTGTTTTTTGTTTTGGGAGATTGTTGTGGTCAGCTCTTAGATCCACTAACTAGTGTGTATTAGTGTTATGTAATGCATCTTTCTCCCACATGTTTTTCAAGTACGGTTTAGTTTCCGCCTTGGGTGGATCAATTGTCATTTTATTACCCTGCCACTGAAAGCACACTTTGAATGGTACTGTAGAGAACATCCTGTTTATTGCCGAAGATTCAGCTTCTGTAGTGTACCTTCTCAGTCAGAATGCCAAAGCTGTGACTCTTTTTTGGCAGATTACGGTGCTTCAGGTACTTTGAATTGGAAGTACTTCTTAGGTAGATATTCCTTCATTGCACCTTTTATCTGTTTGGACAACCTGCTTACATCTCTCCATGAAGCGCTGATCTTGGTGTTTGACTTTCTCAGCCATGGAGAACTCTGGTGTTAATCTTATAGCCAAGAATCTCAAGGGTCACTGCTGCTGTGCTGTTCACCAGCTGATTGGTCTTAGTGATGGTTGCAGTAGGTATTGTTTGTAGCACCGCAGTCATATTTTCTGGCAGACTTTAAGGACGCACTTCGATCTCTCTCAAGCTATCCAGCTTAGTTATAATCTTTCCTCTCCAGTCAGCTCCCTTTGTGGTCTGGGCATCAGGGCATGTTACAGGGCCTTAGTATCCATTCTATGAGGATGGAGTTGATGATACATCCTCCCTGACCTGTTGTCCTGGTTACCCCTTGTCGTGGCATCTTTGTTATATCTAATCAACCTCTAGTTGTCATATCAAAATCTGCCCTAACTTTAACCTGGTGCTTCTTTAATTTTCCTACAATGCTAAACATTGTACACATCAAAAAATAATTCATACATTTAGAATTATGTTCCATATTCAGGTCATGTTTTATCTCTAACTTCTGGAATCTGACTATCCTACCTTTATGAATGCATTCTTAACCAGCAAATGTGATCTCAATTGTTTTATTTTATTTCATATTATTTATTAAAAAATTTGAATATTAAATCTTGAATTCAAATACAGTAGGAAAAAAAAACTGCCTTGGGAATTTCTGAGCCATTTGGTTCATATCCTGGTACTGGTTCATGGTTTTAACAAATACGCAATGTGATTTCAAGAAGCAGAGCAAGAAAAAGTTATGTTATGTAGTTATGAACATGAATAATGAAGGCTGGGGGGCACATTTGAATTGCATTTCAAACCGACCTTTATGTGTTTTCACGAGTGCTGTCTTTTTCAAATTCACACTAGAAACTGAAGCATATCCATAACCAACAGCAGTTTATGCCTGCTTCTAGATTAACTAGCACAGCAGTGTTTTAATGACACCAAAATGTATGCTGCTCTCATTTATCACCTCTGCTGATCCTGTTGGGTATGACAGTTTGACAGAATGCTAATGGTTATTGTAGTTATAAGAGAGAGTTCATTTTATACAATATAGTGAGTGTGTGCCTCATTTACATGTGTGTGATTGGCTGTACATCATCACACCTGACTCGAGGGCAGTTTGAACTGTGTGGGGCTGAGCTCCTTACATTCTCTACTTTTTTTGCTCCTCCTCTGAAAAGGAAAAGCGCCCTGAGGCAAGAGACAAGTCAAGTCAGAAGACATGACAGTGTTTGCAGGCATCAGGATAGCTCTGTGTGACTAACCCTTTTAGTGACACTCTTTTAACTGTTTCCATTAATTGATAGGGACTTTAAGCTTGAGAGAGGATCCTGACAAACTGTTTGTTGGAGAGCATCGAAGTGATGGCCTTTCAGACATGGGAATCAGAAGCAATTAAAAATGGAGAAATTGCACCCACACATTACAGTGTGTGTGGTTAAATGAAAACAAATGTGCATGCACAATGAGCTGAAGGCAGTTGTGAGGAACAAAAAAACTAGTGATACAAAAAATGTTTGCCACAGAGCTTAGAACTTAGAAAAGCAGACAACACATAGCACATGCAACGCAGATCTGTGATTGATTTGGATCAACATGTTAAAAATACAATTCAGGACACCTTACATAAAAAAAAAAAGATTTGTGATAACTTGGTGCATACAGTTGTTCACTTGGTCAAGAATCGTAAATGCGTTTTATTATAGCATTTTGAGTTAACATGGTCTCATTAACATGAGATCAGTAGTGGGTATCATGAATTCAACTTAACGCACAGCTTCAGCCTGTAATGGGCAGGACATCTCTGCTTCATCTCAGCTAATCTTTCAGTGGTCCTGCATATATGACGGTATGACTGCACAGTGACATAGCTACACTATTCCGGATACAAGATTCAATCGTGTATGACAAATGACAGGGAACATAATCCTCTTGTCTAAAGTGAGCCTCACACGCAGTCATGCATTTTGCTGAAGAACTGTTAATGAATACACTCATGTTTTTGAATATAACACACTGCTTGGAAAATAAATAAATAGATATAAAATAATTGTTCAAGGAGCTTGATTCCGAATGTTAGAATATAGTAATTGTATGTGGTGAAATGGTAGAATACTACAGCAACAATCTCCCAAAGCTGACAAGCCTCAAACTAATGAGAGTGCTATGTGTTATGAGGGAATAGTAGGTGTAGGATGGGATGTGAACAGTAAAGAGTCTCAGATAATCCCAGAGTCCCTTTCTGTATAGCCAGAAAGGACAATGTCTTCTATTATGGCAGGCCACCAGAAGCATTGGTGGAGGACGGGGAATGTAAGAGGGGATCCAGGGTGGTAAATGGGCCAGTAAGGAGTGAGTTAATCGCAGTACCTGGGAGATGACATCGTTTTAGTGGGGAACAAAAAAAAAAAGTGATTAGGTGGGCCATTTACTAAGTCTGCATAGTCTTTTTTTTTTTTTGCAGAATGAGGAATTCAATTTCTGTTTTAACAGTTTTAAAAGCACAAATGGATAAAAAGATGATTTCTGGTTCAGATTTTCTTTGCTTGCTCGAAAAAAGGAGACGATGACATCAAGCTTATTGTTAAGAGTATTAGATCCGTGTGTAACAGTAAAGTTAAACACATGTTGCAACAAATCCACCTGACATGTCAGGAATTAAATGGTAAATGGACTGCATTTGTATTTATGTACCACTTTTCTAACATTGTTAACTACTCAAAGTATTTTCTTGTACTACCAGAAAAATTCACATATTTGGTCTCATACATTCAAACAGCACATGGGTTAATGCATCAATGTAAGCAATGTGGGTTTCATTGTCCAGGACGTTTCAACATGTGGATCAAAGAGGGCAAAGATTTAATCATAAATAGTCTAGTACTGTAATTTCTTTACTCAAAATGTATGCTGCTCTCATTTATCACCTCTGCTGATCCTGTTGGGTATGACAGTGGATGGATGGAGGATGGATGGATGGAGGCTGAGCCTCCATCCATCCATCCCTTGACTTCTGCATATCCAAATTTGCATCACAGAGAACCAGACCTCCCCTCTGCCTGGCCACATCTTCCAGTTCTTCCCGGGGGATACCAATGTGGGAAATGCCCACAACACCTCACGAGGGAGGTCTAAGGGTCATCCTCACCAGATGCCAAAACTACCTGAGCAATTTCCTCTTGATTTGGAGGACAAGCAACTGAGATCCTGAGACCCTGAACTTTTCACCCTATTTCTTAGGGAGAGTCCAGCCACCCTACGTAGGAAACTCCTGTCATCTGCTTGTTTATTTGGTATTATTCTTTTTATCACTAGCCACAGAGCAACCGGTAAACAGAAGGTATTACACAAAAATGTATAAGCAGAAATTCAATGCTTTGGCCACAAAACTAGACCCTATCTGTTCTTTTGCTGCACCTAGAAATTCCATCTATGAAGAGAAGTTGTGGCAAAAGGTAACTAACTCGCACTAACTCACCTGCACTCTCTCGGCAACTTGAAGACCAACAAAGCGCTAAAACCAGATGGAGATGGGTGGAAAAACAGTTGAAAGGATAGTCAGAGAGAAGCGCAGAAAGACAGGCACAAAGACAACAGTGTAGCAGGTTGAGGAGGAAAGGCAGGGCGATACAATGAGAACCAGGTGGGGATAATTAAGACAGACAAGAGCAGGAACATCAAGAAGTTAAGAGGAAACTGAACACAAGAGAGAATTTCAAGTAAAACAAGAATGGAGTCTATGATTAAACTAAACACAAAACATAGAGTTCACGTGAAAACCAATCCATAAACAATTGAGCAATAGCCAAAGCAGACTATAGTTAGGGAAACCAAAACCCAACAGAAACTCTAAATCATAATGCACCATGTCATAATGTATTTTATAACATCTAAAGCAAAATGCAGCAGCACATTTTTGGGGATGGAAGTCATACCCAAAGATGTTGAACCATTATTAACAATGTGAAGTTATTATTTTCTGTAACACATTATCACGCTGTCTCATTATTGTTAAGGAAACTTGGTCCACTCTTCTTTACCATATTGCTTCAGTTCATTGACGTTTGAGGACGTTTGTTCAAGGACATCCCACATGCTCTTAACACAGTAGTTCAACCAGGGTTAGGTGTAGGCCTTCTCTTGTAGATTTGCTGGTGTGCCTTGGATAATAATCTGATTGCATTACCCTGCTCAGCCAAGCTGCCTCTGACGTGACATTTGGTTCTCATATTTATCTTTGATATAACCCCTAACCACAACCACCACAACTGAGCTTCACTGTCTTAAGTATCTGTGCTGATATGCGGAGTTTGTTTCTTGCTAAACATTGTACTGTCGAAGCTCAAAGCCACATGTTCTCACTAATGTCATTTTACTGCCATGAACATTAATATTTAACATGCGAACTGAGGCTGAGATGTAGCTATGTTTTTGTAATTTCTCTCAACATTATGCTGTCTTATCTTAGGATGTCTACTGTAGAATGTTGGACTCACTTCATGTCCCTAGTTTTGTTGAAACTGACATTCCTGTTTTGCACCCTGGATCATGGCTTCATCACGACGCACCATTTGACAATGACATTTTCAGAGTTAACGCAACAGTTATTTTACTTCCTTTAGTCCATAGTGTCCATAGTCCAAGTATTGTATTCATTAAATGAAAGTCGGTATTTGTTTTTGTCCAGAGATTTATACAGATCTTCAAAGCTCTATATGAAAGCAAATGGCACTGCATGCAACAGACACCTGTTTCGCATTGTATCTCTTGCTTTTAATGAAGGCCCTTCTGTAAAGATGAAAAGCTTTTCCGTAAAGATAAAAAGCTTTTATGGTTGTGTAAGTTTGTGTGCAGGTGGGTTTGTGTGTGTGTTTCCGGGAGGGAATGGACATACAGTTTTATAAATGCACTATGGCAGCAATACGTATTGAGCGCAGGTTATTTTAATGAATAGCACCATTCAGAGAGAGAAAGACACTATGGAAAAAAACGGTATATGTGGAAAATGCTTCCTTTCACGGAGGAGCCCTTGCTGGCCGGGTGACTGGTTGCCGGCTGACTGGCAAGCTGACTAGTGTTTGTGTGGTAAAAGCAGACGATGAGCCTTACTCCTCTTTATTGGCCATCAGAGTCCCCGGCTTGAAAAACAACTTCCTCACTGCTGCTCATAAATCAAAACCACTAAATGCTGTTTCCAACTCAATTCCTATTTTTGACTGCAGGGCCATAGCCATAACTTTGGTGTAATGATCATTCAATTACAGGGCACTCAGACAGGGGGCAAAAAAGACCGATAGAAACAGTGATCTCTATCTATCACGTTTCCCTCCTGGGTCTTGTGGGAATTTCTACAACTGCCTTCGGTCATCTAGTTTATCTGAGCTTGCATGAATGCAGTTCTCACACATCTCTTTGTGTTTACATGGACCTTTGTGTGGACACTAATTCAGAGTAATGCAAACATTTGCCCATTTGCTCTCAGTGTTAAATTTATTCTTCAGAAACACAAGCTATGTATTTCCTGTTTAACCCCGACTAAATTGCTCTATCTGCTACTCACTTTATCTGGGTGTTGCTCTCTCAAGAACACACACAGACACCCCCACCCCACATCTTTGAACTTCCCCATCTACCACCTGTGTCTCTCTATTACAGTGTACTGCATCTACTCTGTCTTCTTTTGTATAAGATCGGACAGCTCAACAAACTAAGCAGAGTAGTGTCTTCCTCAATTATCTTCTTTGCATAAATTATGCAGTCATATAGGAGCAAAGAAGGATCTTTCCTGTAGGATTGTACCAAAATTTCCTTTATCAGTGGCCCTCACTAATGCTATAGATAATCTTGGACGTTGAGTTATTTGGCACAATTAATAGCAAACACAATTAATATGGTTGGAGAACATTGAAAAATTGCACCATTGCTAAAAGATTACAAGTCGAGTCTCTTTAAGACACAATATTAGTCATCAGCTGTATGAAAATGCACCATAGAAGACTAATGACTAATAAGCATTGTACGTTTGACATAATACATTTGTCGTGTAACAATGCCAATTAAAAGTGTGGACTGGGCTCCTATGAGTCTCTGCACTAAAGATTTTTTTTCAGTGCACATTGTTGTTTCTCCCACTACACAAATGAACCTAAGTTAAAGGACTTAAATAAGTAAATATGTATGGACTTGTAACATGGATGGATGGATGGATGGATGGATGGATGGATGGATGGATGGATGGATGGATGGATGGATGGATATAGGATATAGGATATAGGATATAGGATATAGGATATGTAAGAAGTCTATTTCAGCTGCAAAACAGTTTTGGGGCTGCTGCTGTTGTCTGACAAACAATAACCCCAATCAGCAGAGATGCATTAAAAGGAACCGAATTGGTGGTTACTGAAAGGCTGATCAGAAGAACCAACCTTTTTTTTTGTAAGGGAAGGAAAGAGAGCTTTTATCTCATCCAGCACAGCCTGTTAGAGAGGGCCCTGTTAGAGGAGCTGCTCTTTCTCAGAACTGCGTTAACTCCAAAAAATTTAATTTATTCTTGAACTATATGGGGGCTTCGTATTTTGTTCAAATCAAACATGAACAAATCCACCAGAGGCAACAGGTCTTAAAAAAAAAAGAACAGAAAAAAAGTCTCTTTTTTTTTACAGTTATGAAACGGTGAAACATTAAAGCTGTGCTATAGACAAGAACAAACAACTAAAGTGATCTTCTTAAGGTAATTTTAATCAGGTTTTGTCTCCAGTAAATAACTTACTTGCAATGGTACAGCACATTTAAATTCATTAGGTTCTGAAAACACACAATTTCAAATGCAAAAGAGGTGGTACCAACTTCCCAGAATTTATATTTTATCTACTTTTTATCTATTTCATCAATATGAAATGATTAAATTTAATAAAATATTATGCATCTATACATCTGACTTTATAATACAACAAAGCCATATTTAAAGTCTGAACTACTTTAGTAACAAAGCACATGCTGCTATGGTTTAAGAAAATAATATGATGCCCACATCCATCCATCCATCCATCCACCCATCCATCCATCATCCATCCATCCATCATCCATTCATCCATCCATCCATCCATCCATCCATCCATCCATCATCTATTCATCCATCCATCCATCATCCATCCATCCATCATCCATCCATCAACCATTTATCCATCCATCCATCCATCCATCCATCCATCCATCCATCCATCCATCCATCCATCCATCCATCCATCGTCTATACCCGTTTGTAATCCTTTGCAGGGTCATGGGACCAGTAGCAAGGGGCCAAATTAAATTATGTTAGTCCATATTGTATGCAGGGATTTACAGGAAGAGCAACCAAGAGTGTAGGTACATCACACCTGTTAAAATATTTTTACCTGTGTGCAGGCATGAGGTTGAAGCATAATGAAAATGGAGTAGGTGTGCATGTGTAGGAGTCTGTATACATATACTGTACCAAAAATGTTGAAAATTAAAATAATATAATATGAAAAGCATGTATTTTTTTTGTTTTTTTGCTAATTGAATTTTTCTTTTTCTCTTTTTTTTTCTCTTGCAGAGATACCATCTGAGAGCTTGTCTTCCTGGAAAACGTTCACACGTGCGCACACAGTATTCACAAATTAAAATAGATGAGAGACGCTTGCCAAGCACTCTTTTATGCCACCTCAGTGCATTGTATTTCTTTTTTAAGTAGTCCCATGGAAAGTGAGTGTTTTGACAGCAGATGTACCACTTCCCATTGCCAACTTCACCAAGGAGCTCAAAGCCACATGGGCTTGCAGCGCTGGAACAATTTCAAGCAACTACCACTCGTTTTTTGTTGTTTTTTTTAACACTGACCAGTTATTATAAAAAATAATACTTATGAGTTAGAACTTGTCATTATTTATTTATCTTAATTTACATGTGTCTAGCTCGTGTCCCATGCCTGGATGGATTGGACAAGACCTAACGCTAGTTAAACTGCAGAGGCAGAAGTAGAACAATTGCTCAAAGTTGCATTGTTGTATGTAATGTGTTCCTTTATCTGTGCATGCATTTCCAGAAATCTGAGTAATTTTGCATGGAATGAACCATTCTCCTGCTTGAAATTAGAACACTATTAAGGGTCAGGGTGTGTCCTGACTATATCCAATGTGACTAAATGAGCTGCAGTAACTGGCAATTCTTGTTTTTCTACTACTCATGTCTGTTTTGTTTTTAGTTCTGTTTTTTATTTCTAATCTAGTTATCAGTATTTTATTTTTATTTTTGGATCATTGGCTTAAATTACCCCTGCTGATGGAATACAGAAGATGTGAAGCAAACTCTTCAAACAGGTGTATATGTTCTATTCCACAGGTACTCCTGGTAGCCAACATGCAGATGAAATTGTAGAATGGCACAAATGCAAACACAAGATATAATAGCTACAGACACTTCAACATGGACATGGGCAAAACATTTACACTTAATGTTTTGGAGATTTTCACTTTGCCTGGATTATATGTCCTGGATTTTCTATAGACAGAAATAAACTTAAGCCTCTTTCAGACATGCACTCCTCTGTTAATCTGACAGTAACTGAACATGTTAGCTTCATGTCTGAACAAGCACCCTTGCAATTTTGTGTAATAACCGGTTTGGTATCTACCTTTCATAGGATATTTGCAGATCTAACCAATAAATAAACCTAAAGTGTAATACAATTTCAGTAAGGAAACCTATTGTTTTCTGAATTTTCTGTCTGTCCTTTCTTTTTAACCAACTGAGAGTGAGCATATTAAAATCAGTCATGATTTTAAAGATCCACTACAAATTTATAGAGTCCAGAGATCAGTCGTTGGATGGTAGGGTAGGCAAGTCGATGCAGTTTCTGGCCCACATTAAGTTAATATCTTCTCACCATCTACTAGCTGCCCATCTTTTGAGTACAATGTAAAAAGAAAAATCCTGGTCCTCCTTTACAACCCTGGCACCATAAACTGGTAAAAAACAGAGCGGGGGCAGCCCGCCTCCCAAACTATAATAAACATCGTCTCAGCCAATCACCACCAGGGAGAAGGTTTCCGGTCATGCGCATGAAGTGGGAATGTACCTTCAGCAGAAAGCACGTTTTCTCAGGGAGAATTTAGGGGAAGATGAAGGATGAGCTAGCTCTCCATGTTTTGTTGATGCTTTGTTCAAATATTAACAGACCTGATGCCACATAGAAATCACTTATCCTACCTTTAAGACGTAGGTGTGTAAATTATCTGCATCTATACAGCACCTTTCAAACTTAGCGAGTTTTTATTCTGTTAGTTCTGCAGGTTCATCCCCTAAGATATTGCCATGTACCTGCCAGTGGAAAGAACTGTAGCTGCCAGTTTTCATTTGTACAGGGACTGATGTCCGAACTGTCAACCCCGCAATAAGTGGGTGACCCGCTCCACCATCTATGTTTGGGCCATGCCCTATTTGCCTCCCTGTCTTATGAAAGATATTCACCTGAAAGTATGAAAAAAAACAGTACCCTGACTTGGTGCTGACATGTTCCCCTGTGCTTGCATAAATTTTCTCCAGATACTCGGTTTCCTCCCACAGTCCAAAAACGTATTTGTATGTTTGGATAACTGATCTGAACTGAACTGATATAAGAGTGATCATGTGTCCGTGTGGTTGTTTGTCTATATGTGTCCCTGCGATGGACTGGCAGAGTGTTTGGGGTATACATTAAAAAAAAAAAAAAACCTTTGCCTTTCACCCAGATAGCTGGGATTGGCTCCGGTGGACCGCTGTGGCCCTGAATGTGAAGAAGTGGGTACAGAAAAAGCATACTTAGAAGAAAGGAAATATGTTTTAGTCACTACACTACATTGAAATTACCACATTGCCATTTCATGTATAGAATTTATGAAGCCTGGCAACAAACTTGTTTTATGGAGATAATTTAGTCTTTATAAGTTTTAATATTTACATTTCTTTCTTTATCATTGTTCAATTTATTCTGGAAATGTAATTGAGGTTAGGGTTACCATACCGCCATTTTTTAATGACTGCCAGTGCTTATAGTTTTGAATGAAAAAGCAGCGACATTAAAAACAAAATAACTAAAATAAAAATGAAGTCTACCATCATCAATTTTACAAAATGCCAAAACACATTAATTTATAATCTACTTGTGAGGATTTGCATTTGATTATCCACCGTTTCCAATTAAGTGAAAAGACGGTAACATGTTAAAACCACGTGGTATCTAAAAATAAGCTGGTGTGTTTACTTCCTCGTGTCATCCATCTTCCAAGAGGATGTTCTCGTTTAAAGTGTCTCTTATTAACAAATGCACTTTTTGAAATGGAACATCTGAACAAGGCAGCAGATTTTAACGTAGTTTTGTAGTATTCTTGAAAAATGTGCACTTCTAACAGATATTTGCCTGTGATGAAAATCCTCACACAATTTTTGTTAGTTGATGAAAACATATGTAAAGCCCTGTTCTCATTTAATTTTGAAAATAAATAAATAAAAGTCTTCAAAGTCAAATTTATATAAGCTTGTAAATAAGAAATATTAAAAAGTTTCCTATTAAAGTAAGTCTTGAATTTCTGTAAGTGTTTGTTTTTCATATGAAAACTTGGCCTCAGACCAGCATCAACAGCTCACTTTAACTAGAATAATACAACGATTCATTAATGCATGAGAAAATAAAAAAAAATATGCAATTAATAAAGAATGCAATATAAATATAAGCTGCAAAGCATTCATTTACTAGTATTGAACTAGCAACTGAAGAACATCAGTGTAGGAATGCAAACTGTTGTTTTCTATAATGCCTTTACATGGCAATCTTATTTAAGCTGTAGTAAGGTAAAAGTAAAATAGCATTCATCTGCCAGGACCTAGCGTACATGAAAATCTTTTGTGCATGACCTGGAGTTTTGTGCGATTTTTGCTCAGTTGACATTGAAATGACTATGACTATGGTCTTGTGTTCTACAAAGGATTTACTCATTGTAAGGCTTGTTGCTGTTTGTCTCTCTTTTCTTTTTTTCCTCATATACAGCAGAGGCTTAAAGGATCAAGGGTGTCAGCCTCTCTCTTTCTTCCTCCTTTCCATTTTTCAATCATTAACCCACTCCCTTATGTCTTTGCTCTGGAGGCTGACGAGATAGTGGCATTTCACCCTGTAATACCCTGTACATCAGGTTGCATTGTTGGGGAACCGGACTGTCAGTGAAACTGCTACAGGATCGCTGGTTCCACCCCAGCTGGCTTCCAGCTGGTTCCACCCCAGTGGGCCCTCATGATGACTCATGATGACCTTTAATCTACAGCGGTGACTGTTTTCCGCAGAACAAAATGTCAGTCAAATAGTTAAAAAAAAAAAAAAAAACTGTCAATGAGTGTGTGTGTGTGTGTGTGTGTGTGTGTGTGTGTGTGTGTGTGTGTGTGTGTGTGTGTGTGTGTGTGTGTGTCTACTCTTTCTACCAGATTGAACTTGCTTGCTTTAATGAACTAATTGATCTTCCCTCAGTCCCGTAGCTGCTCAGCATCTTCACATCATTGCGAGAGCCACACATTACATCTTTATGTGCTTTTAGTTTTTAGTCCATCAACATGGACTTTGATTGTTAGATTTAGCTGATGCTAATCCATTTGTGCATTTCTATAATGTCATTTGCTTACAAATTTGAAAAGACAATGAATGCTCTATATCTTTGTTTCTTATGTGTATATTTTGTGAATATGATTATTTCTGTAGGTATGTATTCTTACTGTATGACTCTTCTTGACGATCATTTGCATTGTATTATAAATTTTTACTGATTTGAATGAGAGACAGCGACTTTAATTTTTCTTTTCTTTTGTTTTTTGGAATTATTTTGCTTTTTTTCTAAAAAATACTTTTCCATTCATTTTTGTTCTCAAAGAAAGCCTGTTTTTATTGGAGCAGGAAAGATATGCATTTTATGAACCCTGTGAATAAATGAGCTTGTACTCACGTTTCCCAAAGTTCTGTAGCTTACATTTTTTTTCTGATCTAAATTTAAATCAAAACTAAATTATGTATGCATCATGCGAGAATCAGTGCCTCTAAAGAATCATATTGCTCTTAACAGGCCATTAAAAAAAGGTACATAAACTAAAATGTAATTTATCTTTGGGGATATATAAAGTAAATAAAGCATTATTGACTTGATATGACTTGAAGTGAACTGAAGTAAGGAGTATTTATTAAACAAAAACAAAATCAAAATGCAAAAGTAGAAATAAATTAAGAATTAAACTAAGACATTAACTTTAAATCAATCAACCAACCAACCAACCAACCAATCAATCCTTTTTTGTAACAACTAAAGTTGACCAAAGTGCTTCACATCCATTTAAAACTTTAAAATAATATTCAGACACAACTTACGCTCAAGCACACCACATAAACTGTAAAGCACGGTGGTGGAAACATGAAGATTTGGGCTTGTATCGCATCCGTGGCACCGTGCAGTCCTCAAGTCAACTCGGAATTCCTCTAAATACTGAAGAATTTCAGAGTTAAATGTGAGATCATGACTCCAACAGCACAGGTTCAGGTAGAAATGAGCCAGGCCAGTGAGCCAAAGGACACGACAAAATCTACAACACAATAGCTGATAAAGAAAAGTATCAAATGCCTGCAAAGAAGAATTGGAAAATATTTATCTAGAACAATTTTAGAAACTGATCACATCACACAGAAAATGAAAACTACTTTAAACTGGAGTATACTTATTTCACAAACTCTTCCTTGTATGTGTGCTTTGTTTTCTTATGTACTGGTTGCACTGGACTAAAACAAACTCTGAACCTGCAGTTAATCTAAAACTACAATCCAACATCTGCGTTTAGTTCAGCGGATTCATGCTGGATAAGTGAACTCTGTGTTTAGCTACGTTTTACAGACATTGATCCCCAAAATGACCTTTTATTCAACATAAACTTTGAATTTTGAGTTAAAAGCCTTTGATTAAACTCTCCACAGAGACATTGCTATGACTACATGTGACAAGTGACAAAAATCAGACAATAGTGCATCTGCCGATGTGCTTAAGTTGCCATGACGACAATAAAGTTAACAGTAAATGCTTTGTTGAAGCCTAAAGGTTTTGTGCTGTCAGAGAGGCATTGTGTTTGATGAAAGATTCAAGTTTTTCACTATGTGAAGCAGCCATGCACGTCGTCATCTCATTCTCACTCTTCTGTAGAACTAGGCTTAATGTTGATTGATTTCTTTATGTTTACCTGCTAAAAAAAATGATATTTACATTATAAGTGGTGGATATAGGCTAAAGTCCTAATATAATTTCACACTATATAACACACCTGACATCATTACACCCAGAAAGAGGCAGAAAAAGCAACGAGAGGAAATCTTTCTAAAAAGATTCCTGCCACACATCACCAAATTACTGAGATGTGTATTTGCACAGAATTAAAATGATATCATGACCTTGGTGTTTGCTGAAATAGGGTAGTTAATTTGGAGGGAAATTTTTTCTTTAGGAATCACAGACATGGTGCATTCCCACTGGATTAAAATCACGGACGTCCTCCGTAATTATTCCAAATTCCTGCAGATCCCCAGATGACTGTAATCCAGTGCAAATGTAGCACAGAACACATAAAAGCTCACTGTATCTTGAATTGTTGCTCATCTCAGGTTGCAATGACATTTTTTAATGTTCTACTTTGTTTGAAACTATGAATGGCACAATGAGAAATCCAATGTCTTAAAATAACTTCTGAAGTCATCTTAATGTGGATGTTTTTAGATTTCAATTCTCAGATTCCCATTAAAAGCGCTTCAGAGCAGCAAGACTGTGTTGTTTTTTTTTTTGTTTTTTTTTGCTTTTTTTTTTTCATTAATACTGCCATAGACTTTATTGTGCAATATGTAGGCTAGAACTTTTTTTTCATTTTTATCTCCTTAATTCCTTTCATAAGACATTATTTATTTATTTATTTTAAATAAACTATTGTTGAATACGTCACTGTCATTTAACTACATTTTATCAAGCTTCATTTTTTTTTTTACACATTATTGTTCACAACATGTCCCTCTTTTGCCCCTTTCCCACCAACCATAGTAATGATTACATATGAGATGTTTTGAGAATATGCTATAAATATGGTTTAGTCAGTGACTCATACATTTATGTAATTCAGTCTCAGAATGCTCTATGATGTGAGTAGGTTCAAGAACAGTAAATGGAAGCTTACGACACCTGAGTGTCATTACACATCACCAGTGTATAAATATGAACACTTACACAAGTAATACATGTCCAGGAGTCGGTTCAAATTAAAGGTGTGGATTTAGTCTTGAAGGAAAGAGCAGAATTTTGCCATCAGACTCTCTCTTCACAATGCTTTTTTACTCTGAACTATGTCATACTTAACTATGCAGAAGTAACGAAAAACTTATTTTACCCCTTGGGGGGGGGGGGGGGGGGTCAATAATGTAAATTTTACAATCCATCTTCCTGTGCCATTGGGATACAAGTGTGTGCTTTCAGACCTGCCTTGGTGTGAGTCACTACAGCCAATCACAAAAGTGTAGAGTGCCATCTATTGGTGCATAACCTGAATCCTCTCTTTTCTCCAAAGCCACCTATCTCTCGCTCACCCCCACAGACACTCTGGCGTACAACTCCTACACACTGACTAACCATATGTTTTTACATATGCACATGGAAAAATAACAGTTTGAGCAATGCACACTGTAACCACAAGCACACAAAGATTGACATTGAAATATTTTGGCTTGAATACATTTGGGAGCCCACACACATGCCAATAGATGCAGAAAAATGTGAAGAATCACAGCACAGAGACTTATACAACTGTTATAATTAAGAAATCCATCTTAGTGGAGCACTGAACATATTTGCTCACAAATTACCTTGAGTTGTGTAATCAGTTTTTAAAGTTATATATCAATTATTAACATGTTTTCTTAAGGAAATGCATCAATAATATCGCACAACATACTAGGTTCAATTGAGAACAAAATATTTTCATATATATATATATACACATATATATACACACACACACACACACACACACACACACACACACACACACATTAGTCTCATGACACTCAATTAACAATTTAATTATACATTGAGCATATTTGGGCTTTACCATTTATCAATATGTTTATGATTTAAAAGGTACACAGACAACTGAAAATAATAACCATAAACTGTATAGCTTAGATATGACAGTAAAATTACATGATGATTGACTTCATAAGCTCAGCTATCTTTGCTTGTTTTGGGCATCAGGCTGTAGTCGGTGCTGCCTGATGCTGGTGGTTGGGGGAGGGGACTATGTGATTGGTGTGCAAGGAAGCATAGATGCAAGAGGAAAGCAATAGTCCTGGCTAAGGCTCAAAATAAACCCTTAGCAGACTGCCATGCATATTTGCACGGTCTGCACATGAGATATTTTCTGGTGCAGTAGACTCCAAACTATTGATATGAGCTCTGGGCCTGCTCTTGTAATGCCATGATTAGTTTCCCCGGGCTTTCCTTTAGACAAGCTTTTTCTAGTCTGGTGGAACTCCTTCATATCTTTAAAATGCCAGTGGTACACATTCTGTAGGGACTTGCCCTTCCTTCTCTTCTTACTCCCCATCCTCATTGGGTTTCAGCTATCTGAGGCAGTTTTAGTAGTTCATCACTTGGGCACGTCTTTTAGATATATATCTGGATCTTCATTGCTGAATTGTGGATTTGATGTCATTAATACCCATCGTCTATCCTTTGGTTTAGTGTATAGGCTCAGATGCTGGACCATCCATGCATTGTCAGGAGCCTTCTTGTCTCGGCTTCTATCTCCATCCTTCTGTGACCAAGGTCATTATATCTCTGGGCTATGCGATTACTGACAAGGCATACATGCTGAGTGATCCGACTTTATTCCCCCCACTTTGCTGGCTTGACACGATCTGCGTTAAATGTTATAGGTACTAGGTTGTGGCTACCTTCTTTGCAGCCTCTCTGTAGTTGCCTTTACTAATGGGATCTTCTTCATCTCTGATCATTTCATTTCACTTCGATACCATTGAAGCAAATTTATCTTGCATTTATGAAGATGATTTGAGACTATATTTTTCTATATTAATGTAGTAATAAGATGGAAGTAGAAACTCTTCAATCCCATTATCCCATTTTGAAGGACACAACAGTCCATTACAGACAGCTCAAGGCAAGACTGTTGCACCAATATTCTGTGTTGTCTGTGGGAACGATGCTTAGGTGGTTACAGATGTTTAACTAAGGGGGAGATGAACATTGTGACCTTTATGAAATGTTGCCAGTAAGACAGAATAGGCCTATTCTTATCAAAAAGGCTGCTGTTTCTCTTCTGATTCTGCAGTGCCAGTTAGCTAAGTATAATCACACTGCCTCCATTCAGCCTGTCAGAATTGCCAGAGGGAAACAGATATTAGAAGAGTACAGCTTTATCGCAGTGATATGGTGCAACCTCTGTGTGAAAAGGGCGAGCAGTATAACACAAGCTTATTGGTTCATTAGCATGCATCCATTCACCAAAAGATATCGCCCATACACAATACCAAGACTGATTTCGGGGAAAAAAAATACAGCTGCAGTTTCATTTGCTAATAACTTTCCATATATTAAAGTTTTTAAGTGATTGATTGTATATATTGCAGTTTAAGGGATCTGTGAATGAAATTCAGTCTATAACGGAAGAAAATTGTAGAGAAAAAAAACATGCAAATTACTTTACTGGATAAACTAAGCTAAGAAACACACCTAGAGCTGCTTGTATCATTAGAAAAGATTATTTAATTGTAATCCATTATGTAAAATGTACAGCATTTTAAGTGCCTACTTTGTTTCCCTTTTGCTTAAAATCACGATGAGAGGTGGATGTGCATATGTATTTATTCTTCCCGAAAAAAAAACAAAAAAAAACTATCTAACTTTCATTGTGATGGCGATGTGAATTTTCAAAGAAAGAACTCAGAGTATTTTGTAGGCAGTGGCAAAGGCAGCTACTTCCCATGACCGACGTCAAGTTATGTGTTTGTACACACTCATACAAACATACCCATGCCAGCAAGCACATGTGTTCCCTACACAGAAACACTTCAGCAACCTGAGTAAGCAAAGTTGGGCCAGCATGTAGGTGTTTCTCAATGCTCCTCCACTGTGAATGATTTCCAGAGCGATCTGCCCAGGCACCACATCAGTAGCACTCAAATGCTAGACTACATATGCTCTCATATACTCTGATTAAGCAACTTTTCAGGCAATCAAACCACAGGAGAAGACAGACAAAATGAAGGTGGGAATGAGGGAGATAAAGGCAGAGAGAAAAGAGAGAAGGTGAGGAAACAGACGCAAATGATGGAGAGGGGAGAGGAAATTGAGTTGTGGATAGTGACGAGATCCAGTAAGAATGAAATACCATATTGTAAACAAGTAAGAGGAAACGAGGCAGAATATCACGCAGATAGGAAAGCAGCTCAGGCTGTTTCTTACTGTTCCTCTCCGTATGGTACAGCCAGAGAACACTAGCAGCAGTGTTTTGCATAGACATGCCAGTAAAATCTCATTTTGTTCCATCTCCTTATCCCCTGAAGGATGTAATGTCGTGTCATACAGAACGTTCTCCAATTCCATTTGCTACTCTGTGGCAGTATAGTACATGAAACAATGGTTTGGAGGTGTCACTTGATGTGGAGTCTCTTGAATGGAACAATCCACATACATCTTACATTTCAGCTGTTGAATATATGGAAATATAATGGTCTGAAGTGTTTTGAGAGTACGGATCCAGTAACACTTTTGTGGCCCTTATTCACTGTATCTTTTATTACACCAGTGAGAAAATCCTCAATGTTAATTGATGCTACGAGATTTAGTGTTCCACTTGGTAAAATGTAAATTAGGTCTGAAGGCACAACAAAGCTGGACTAACTTTGTAACTGTCACTTGTTTCAGCACAGGTTTCAACAGCAAGAACATGCCTTTCAGGTTGATCATGACATACATGTGTTTTTGTAGCTTTGTTTTTGAAGGTGGACATTTTTACTGACATTAAATTAGTTAATTGTGCAACAGCATGAATGAGAGTATGCTGGCTGTTGGAAAAGAAAATAAGAGTTAAATGGCAGTAATAAAATTTAGTGCCTCAATTCAAAATCCAAACTGGCTTTAAAATTGGATTAACTCGCTCAGGAAAAAACACTGTTGACTTTTGCCCTAAATCTATAAACATCCATTAGCCAGACAAAATAAAAGCAACAAATGGGCTAGGATACTAAGAAAAAAAAAAAAATACAACCTTATGTTATGTGTAATTGGATGTCTTTCCAAAACAAAAACCTAGATTCTATAAATGAAATGAACTAATCTGTCGCCTCTGCCGCGACAGAAATCACATCCATCCAGACATTGAATTTCATTTGGCTGACTAGAACAGCTCAGTTTATCAGTCTGACCATAAGTATAGACAACCATCTTCTTTGCAACGATGGAATTAGAAATAAATGAATGTTCAGGAGTAGCAATTTGATTTAGTTTGGCAGGAGTAATCATATGGATTTTCCTGAGCCAATGTCTCTTTACACAATTTCTTGAAACAGTGTACACAAATAAAAAATTGTTTATGGTATGCCTATTTTCACCCATTTAATCTCTTGCCTACATATGGCAGTTTTTGACAGCATATTTCAAAAAGCCTGTAATTTTTTTCTTACAGGAAATAATGACAAATAAACGGTTTATGCAAATAAGAAAATTTGGCTAAAGTGTTGTGATTGGCCAAAATCCTGGAGTCTTTCTGTTGGGCAGCGCTAATGAATACATCAGTGCACACATCTTGGAACTGGAATACTTCATTATTCCTGAGGGGGAACTGTTTTTGTGCATCTTGTAAAATTAAAATGACAAAAAATAATAGACAAAAGAGAAAAAAATGTATACACACACATATACATACACACACATTATATATATATATATATATATATATATATATATATATATATATATATATATATATATATATATATATATATAAACATAATAGAGAAATATTTAAAAAATGTATTTATATACGCATCTAAATATATGTTACACACATTGTACACTAAGATATAGTAGTTATGTTATGGTACCATATATACGGATGGCTGTTATGGCATTTATGCAGTATTGTACAATAAATTATGACTAAAATAAATAAATAAAAGCAATGTTGGAGGTGTGACGGTAGGTTATGGAGTTTGGGTAAATCCGCATGTCTGCCGCGTGACTCTATCGCTGCTGTTTAGTCGGTTGCCAACTGAGAACACGTATATACGTACATATAAATACTTAATAAAACTTTTAAAAATTCCTGTAAACACTTCAAATATGTTCATACATCTCTAAGTTAGAATCAGATTAAGATAATGAAAGTGTACAGCCCAACAAACTGGGACATCAAAGATTGCAGATAAAAATGTCTGTTTTGTAAAAACTATGTGCATTAGCTTATATTGTGTAACATTACAGATTATCCTTTTTCAGTTACCTCTGTTAGCTCTACATTGATATTTTTTCTGTGGATACATGTGGATGTGGGAAGTGCAATAAAATCTGGATTGTGTCAGGAAGCATCTGCAGTGAAAAAAACAGGAACGCTAAGGATGCTGTTGTGAAACTATCTCACAGATGCCAAAAAAAAAACAAGGCTGTTTTAGTGCAATAATCAGTCAAACCGATTAGACATGGACTGAGGTTATTTTTTGTCTTGTTAGTGTGAAACAGAGCATAATAGTGTGAGTATGGGCAGTGTATCCACAATGTTTGCTCACTTCAGTTGCAAATAAAGGCAGTTTACATACCACTTGTGGTTAAGATTAACATGTTTTTAGAGCTGGCACTGCACTAACCTTCAGCTTTTGTCTTTTTGTAACCTGAGCCGAACATGAAGCTCCGTTCTTTAAAATATCCCCTTTGAGATACAAACAAATTCATTTGCTCTGTTGCTGACCCAGAAAAACAATTTGTATCAACTGAGCCATGGTCAGTCAAATTTCCCACACTTCTGCTTTTTACATCAGAATAAGAATCAGTTTGTTGCCAAGTAACTTCAGTCAATTAACATAGAATACATTTATAAAAGTTATGTGGGCAATAACAAATCCTAATAATTTAAAAGTATTAATAAAGAATACAAATTACAAATATGCAATGGAACACAGAAGCTTATTGAGAAAATGATCAAAAAGACAAACTGTAAGTGTCCATGTGAATAAATACTTGCAAACTATACATTCAATTAAAGTATTTAAGTGAACGCAAGCAAGATTTTGACAGGGGGTTGAAGGGCTGTAATGTAGGGGCTTTGGCCATCATTCATGAGGCGGACTGCAGAGGAAAAAAACCTTTTCTGGAGGAAGGTTTTGGTCATAATGGACCACAGCCTCCTGCCAGAAAAGAGTGCTTCAAACAGTTTGTGTCCAGCATAGCAGGGGGGAGCAGTAATCTTCCCTGCTCCCCTCAGGGTCCCCTCAGAGGAGGTCTTGTAGAGATGGGAGGTTGCAGCCAATCACCCTCTGTGCAGAGTGGATTATACACTGCAGCCTGCACTTGTCCTTGGTAGTAGCAGCAGTGTACCAAACAGTGTTAGGATATGGTGAGGACTGAATTGATGTGTGGTGGGGAACCAGCACATTCTTGACAGGTGAAACTTCCTTGGGTTCCTGAGGAAGTAGTTTCTTCTGTTGTACCCTCTTGATGAAGGTGCTAATGTTCAACTTCCACCTGAGGTACTGAATGATGATGGAGTTAAAAAAGCTGAGGGACTACAATGGCCTCTAGGGAGTCACACATGGTGATATGAATGGGTGGGATTACACTCTTCCTAAAGTCCACAACTATCTCTATTGTCTCTGAGCCATTGAGTGCCAGGTTCTTCTTACTACACCACATCCCCAGATAGTCTCCCACCTGTAGGCAGGACTCATCCCACAACAATTATAGTCAGTAGCTTGACTGGAGGTGCAGCTGTTTTTGCACAGGAAGAAGAGCAGAGGGGGAAAACCCCAGCCATGTAGGGAGTCAGCGATGATTAACAATCTTAGACATGTTTCGTATTGAAGGCAGAGCTGAAATCCACAAGCAGGATCTTGACATAGGCTCCTGCAGAGCCAGGTGCTATAAGATGAAGTGGAGAACCATATTTACAGCATCGTCTACAGATATCTTGGCTCTTAAAGCAAACTTCTGGGACTCCAGAACAGGGTCAGTGATGGTCTTGAGGTGGGATAGAACATTAAGTGAAGGGATGTGTAGTCCTTTAATTCTGTAGGCCCTGGATTTGTTGGGGTTTGGATATTGGTGGAGGTTTTGAAGCAGGTTGGCACATTGCCTGTCTCCTGTAAGAAGTTATAGATGTCCATAAACACGAGACAAGACAGATAAGATGGATGGACAAGTCTGGTGGACTGATGGACTGACAATCTCTCTGGGGGGGTTTGTCTCTTGAAGAGCCTGTTAACATCTCTCTTTAAACAGAGGTGTTGATGCACAGGGAGAGGGTGACATAGCTTGGGGGCCTACTTTTCTACCAGTCTTGAAAATGACAAAGAAGAAGTAGTAGTTGGAAATATGAAGAAGAAGAACAATGCTACTAAGAGAACCTATCACATTTGATGGTGTCCACTTTAACGTAATGCATGGTGACATTTGGGAAGGAGGAACATGTCAGGCTCTGGCATAGCTTAGAGTGTAGTTTCCCCATATGGTGTAGATACACTGTCGACCTGACACTGACACAGAAATCTGGCCTTACAAGAGAAATCTGGCAT